>JAIUCV010000010.1:3185290-4422013 GCA_026724425.1 Erythrophleum ivorense
ACATGTGTAAACATTCAAGAGGCATTTTCATCATTTGAAAAAGTCATACATAGCATACATAGGTTTTCCAAGCAAGTGGATTAGCCTCACCCAATTTGTTGTGGATATTGGACTTGCCTTACCCATTTTTTAAGAGATTTTTAGACTCAATTATGCTTTTGGAAGTCTATCTCACTTTTAGGAGATTCTTTACTTTATTTCAACCAATCTTAAGGGTTCTTGGCTTATCCTCACCATGGTTAAGGGTTCTTGACCTCACCACACTCAAGCAAACCCAAGCACATATCATATGAAAGCATATTGTAACATCATGGTATCATAGAATCAAAGTCATGCTAGACCACTTTTCATGGCTTAAAAAATACACATATACATATTCAAAGACAAGTAAAGCAAACAATCATGCATGAGAGAAGGAGGAGTGAGCTACCTTAGATACAATTGCACATTTTTTCTCTTGAATCCAAGCTCCCTCTTTCGGCCACACACACACAAAAGTGTGGGGATAATTTCTCTTGGCCTAGACACAATTTATGGAAGCCAATTAGGTTCATGGAATTAATTCAAAGGCCACACAACTTGCTTAGACACTAGGTTGGCTTATAAACCTCATTATGGTTCCATAAACACACCTAATGAAGCAACACCCCTTAAATAAACTTTAAGCTCAATTCTTTCCTTTTAAATATGATTCTTGACTCCTTTTAAGCCTCCTGGAGTCATCACACAATCAAAACCAAGAGTCTAACTACATGTTGCTTCTTTAGGTCATATTATGGAATATAAAGCACCATCTCACTTTCTATACTTCCTAAATTTTTTCCAAGGCTTTTCTTCATATTCATTCATCATATATGACTCAAAAATAGGCTTAGAAAAATTTAAAACTCTCCCTAGCTACCGTAACCTCCTTAGGCCAAAACCATGAAGCTTAATGGCCTTCATAGACTTTGCTTTGTTTTCTTAAGGGGAAATGTATGTAGAGAGCCTCTTAAGGATCTTAGGAACTCAATTAAACTCTTATTTAGGCCTAGGAATCATTGTACAAAATTAAATTTTACAAGGTACACATAAAACTCTAGAAATTGCATCTTTGAAATTTCATGGTTTTTTGTTAATTCCTTTGCATATTCTTAATCTCCACACCCTTTTTCCTTAGAATTACCCTTGGTTCTACCTAAAAATCAAACCCTCCTAGGGTTTTTTGAGTAGGGCAAAATGGTGGAGGAAGGGAAGAAAGGATATCAACTATGGAAGAAGAAATTACCTTGTTTTCTTACTTTTTCTCACTTGAATCTTACTTTCTCTAGACTCCTCTCTTCAAATCCAAATTTTTTCCTAAGTTTCTCCCTTAAAACAGATTTGTAAACTCCATTTTAATCAAAAGAAACAAAGGTGAATGGAGGAGAGGAGGTTTGGAGGGAAGAAAACATGAAAAACTATCAAGAAACTATACCTTAAGCCTTTGATTTCTCCTTCTTCTTCTCTCCCTTTGGTGTGCCTAAACCCTAGCCTTCTTCTCTAAATTTAGGCAGAAAATATATGAGACTAAATGAGGGAGAGAGTGGGGCGCCTCTTATTTATAGGTGGAGGAGAATGGCTTTTTCAAAAATTTTCATTTTGCCCTTCGTTTTTAGCATTTTTGTTTCTCTTTCGTTTTAGCTCCTTTTTGAAAATTGTCTTTTCCATTATAAAATTTAATTTCCCAATTTAGTAAAATGCCTTTGAAATCACTTAAATTAGAGCTAAAACCTTTCCAAACGAATTCATCAAAGTTTGGGTACACAGACGTTAGAAAACGTCCACCAAAGGGGATTTAACTGTCCCAGGGCTTTTCATGATTTTTAGGGCCTTTGAGAACTTTGAAAAACTCAAAAATTTCATTTAAAAAGCCCTCCTATGTGAATTCCAAAATTTGCTTAAGATTACGAAAATACCATTACGTTTCGTAAAATTTTCATCAAAATTTGTTTTCTCATTCTAGCTCCATTTTTCCTTCCATCTAAAACTAGGATTCTCATTTTTAAGAGTCTAGAATATCAATCAAATTTTTTGGGATCTTAACTAATTCATTTCAAGGGACTTGCTTTGAAAACGTGTCCATTTCCGTCGTTTAACGAAAATCGGACATTACATAAATCATATTGTGTATGATGATGAATTGTGATGAAAAGCTCTATACATGTATAAGACCATGAAATGATGCTACTTCAATGCATATATAAGCTTTTAGAACATGATTTGCTATGAGCAATGGATGGCTCCATGTGGTTAATGGCAAGTGAGATGGTGAATTTTTAATGCTAGTCATATTTCTTGTAATGACCCCTATGAAAATGAAGTATAAATAGATTAACATTTACTTAAGAGAAGAGATTGCATATTAAGACCCAAATGGACCATTTTAGAACAAAAAATTGGTCCAAATGAGTCATAAATTGTATCTCTATCTTTGACAGTATAAATGACCTAGTTTGGGTTGAAATTTGGTGGATATATAGAGAATTTATAGAGTTTTTCAGCAAGCTAAAGATGAATTTTTTTTAGCTTTATAAAATATTTGATTAATTTTTAAAGCTAGTCCAGAAATGTTGAATTATGTTGTTATTATTCACTTTATAGAGCTCTTGATTTTTAGGTCTTTTTAAGGGTTAAATGAATTCATTTTCACTTAAAATTTTTACAACATAAAGTTTAGACTACGAGCTTTCCATGGATACTAAATTTGTGTAAATTGGAGTTATGTAACTAAAGTTATGAATTTTTAAAGATTGGCCTACAATATGTCAAAAAAGGCCAAATTAAGTCATATGACTCCCTTATGCAATTAAGACCCATGTGAGTATGTGGGTTAAAACAAATGTGTCATTGGAGTTATATATTAAAATGGCAAAAAAATCTAATTTAGACCTTTAAAGGCTCATTTGTCATAGAAAAGGGTTAAAAACCACAGCCAAAAATTTTGCTATGGTTGTATTTTTATTGCCTTAAAGAGGAAATGATATGAATTAACTATATAAAGTATGTTATGGCAAATATTATAAGACCTGATATTGCATTTGTTATAAATTTGTTAGTAAGATTTAGTTCTTCTCTAACAAAATACATTAGAATAAAATTAAGCATGTATTGTAATATTTTCAAAGGACTACTAATGTGGGGTTATTTTATTCAATTGAATTTGAATAACAATTAATTAGTTATGCAAATGTGTGATACTTATCCAATCCATATACAATTTGATTTCAAATAGGTTATTTCTTTATCCATGAAGGCACAACTATATCATGATGCTCTACAAAAGAAAATTATCAAATGAAACTTTACCTGCTATTTTATCAAATTATATAAAAATAATTAAAGTGCTTAAGGTAAGTTGAGAGTGTGTTTGGTTAAGAGTAATGATTCAACATATCTAAAAGATGTGTGGTTTGTTTTAGAGACAATTATTTCAACAATATTATATGAAAATAATGCAACATATATAGCTTAATTAAAAAAAGATATATTAAAAGAGATAAAACAAAATATATTTCACTAAAATTCTTTTTCACTTATGATCTTTAAAAAAATAGTGATATTCATGTTTATCAATATTTATTCATGTGATAATTTAGAAAATTTAATTTATTAAGACATTACCAACTACTACATTTTAGAAGTTGGTGTATAGTATTAAAATGTGTCAACTTAAGAACATAAAGTAATGTTATCATTAGGTACTCTTCTTTTTTTTTTACCAAGGTTTTGTCCCAGTAGATTTTTCTAATAAGGTTTTTAATAAGACAACTTATGTTATAAATTTTTTGTACTTTTTTTCATTTACTAGATTTTTATTCCATTAGGTTTTTCTTAGTAAAGTTTGAATGAGTTACATTATTTGTTAATGTACATATAAGGGGAATTGTTATAAATGTTATAATCACGTGGATATCTATAACCTTAATATCCCTTTTTATGTTTGATGATATATGCCTTGTAACCCCAAATGAAATTATATTATACAATTATGTAAATTAATTTTTTCATTTATGTTATGGTAACTTTTAAGTTGATCTTTGTAGTCGAAGCTCTATAAATAAATGTTTTGTACTAAGCATGTGATACTTTAAATAAATGAGAATTGTTTACTTCTTTCTTCTCTCAAATTGTTTTGTTACTCTCTTTATAGTTTTTATATTTTGCATTAGTTTTATATTAGTTGCAAAAATTATTTTTATCGTTGCAAATAGATTAACTTTAGCAATAGCTCATCATGTGTTGGGCTTGGGTTATAATATATATATATTTTTTAATTTTATGCAATACCGAGGAGTGCAAAAATTTTGATTACAATAATATTTACAATCCATAATCTATAAATAGTTTGCGAGAAAAATTTTATTCTGCTCTCTTGTAAATAGAGTATTTTTTTTAAATTTAATTTCTCATGCAATTATTTTCTTAATTTAATCCTTCATAAATAAAATATTTTTTAATTTATTTTTTATAAAATTACTTTTGCAATTTAGCTTTTCACATATAGTTATTTTTAATATAATCCCTTACAAATAAAATCATTATTAATAATGCCCTTTTATCAATATACTATAAATAAAATTAACAAATATAACATTTTTGATAAATTATTAATAAAGTTCTTCTACCAAATTAGTTAATTTTATTTATAGTAAATTTATAGAAATTGCTTTATTTGTAGGTGATTAAATTGAGAATACTTATCCACAAGGGACTAAATTAAGAAAAAATTTATGAGAGATTAAATTAAAAAATATCTTATTTATAAAAGACAAAATTAAAATGATAATTCTATAAAAAATAAAAATAAAATTTAAAAAAATTACCGAAAGAATAGAATAATGTAGAGTTTTAGTCCGTGGGTCGGGGTATACTATGGGTAAATTTAGAAGCCCTTACAAGTAGGCTAGTACAAATCTTTCTGCATTACCCGCTTTCTGAAAAATAAATGAAACCCTTTCCCGCCTTTGTGAAATAATAAAAGTATTACGATGAAAAATTGAGAACAATCCAACTTCTCAGCTACAACCTACAAGATCTGTAGTCAGTAATCAGAAATAAAAAGCCCTGATTGCGGAAAGCACACTCATGTCTTCCTGGCAGATGCTGTCCGACTACGACGACAATTTCCGGTGGGAGATTTCCCAAGTCAAACCAAATGCTGCTTCAAATGCTTCAAGCTCTCCTCTTCCTTCCATGGCTGATCTTTTGCTCCAAGGTAATCCATCCATATATCCGCACAACTCACCCAACTTGTACCATAATCTAATGTAAACCAATGTGTTTGGCACACTACAGGCTGTTCAATTCTTAAGGAGAATCGTAATGAAGGAGTGAAGGACACTCCCATGTTTCGGACTGGACTGGGAAAATCCGTCTTGGTCAGTCAATCTTCTATCGCTAAAGCTTTATCTGTTCTTGGCGAGGATGCTTATGCCGGTGCAGGTATCTGATTCTCAAAGTCCCGGTTTTGTTAACTTCTGCTTTATCAACATTTGGCAGCTATCTTCTCGGAAAGTCTTACAATAGTATGCTAATAGTTTATACGAAATCTAAAATTTCTCACTCTGATTTCGAAGATTTTTCATTTTCTTATAATCTCCTCTTTGAATTTCAATTTTTTCTCTTACTTATTTTCTAGCCCTTGTTGGTTGGCAGGAAGAAGCGAATCTGTTTACGGGAACAAAAAATTGTTTTCTCGTTTGCTTTATGTTGCTGCTTTGAATGGAATATTCGGTTTACTTGTACCCCAAAGTTATTTAAATGCTCAAAACAGTTAAATTCTGGGAACTTTCTTGTTAAGCAAAGTAGCAACAGACAAAATAAATTTTCTAAATCTGACTCCCAGTCTCTGAAGGCCCACCTTCCAAGCTACTGAAGGAAAACTGTGTTCAATGAATATGTAATTTGAATAGCATTTACATTTTGACTAATATTTGTGATCCCTTTTTGTGTTCTGGTCTGGACTAATACTCTGCAGGCGAAGAGCATGCAATAGATAATTGTTGCCACTTCTCAAACTCTCTGTTTAAAACGGGCTCTGGAAAAATGGTCCATATATCTTCTAGTGGTCTGGCTAGAGCTAAGACATTACTAGGACACAAAGAAGACACCGTTGACTGTAATTTCCAAAGCCTTCAGCAAACAACAAAATTGCATGATATTGGTGAAACATATGAAATTCAACACTCATCTCATGTACAATTACAAAAGGGTGTCAACAGCAATAGGATGATGAATGTAGTGTCCCATCCTAGTCCATCCTTAATTAATAACACTAAATCAGTCGGTGGTGCTCGTACAATAAAGAATGACTCTGAAATAGACCTTGTTCAACCTGAAACATATAGTTCCACTTGCAAAGAAGCTTCAATTAAATTCTACACTGCTGGTGGAAGATCTATATCTGTTTCTAATGATGCACTGCAACGAGCCAGGAGCCTTCTTGGTGACCCTGACCTGGGAGGTTTTTTGAATGAAGGGGATGCAGGTGATTCAATCTTCTCATTTTCAAATGAGAGACTATCTGATAGTACTGCATCTGGTGAGGGAAATGATCCTCATACTCCTTTGTACCATCATATAAAGGCAAAGAGCAAGAATATGGCCAAAGGTTTCACACCCCCCTTAAAATCTTCTAGTCATATGGAGTATTCAACCAAGTTTCTAAGTGTAAGTACTGGGAGTAACTTAATAACAAAGTTTGATGCTGTGAGAAAGAAAATTGATTGCCCGCAAAGTAGCATCACTTTTCAGCAGACCCCTTTAAATGACAAAAACCAAGTGTCAGACACAGCTGTATATAATTCTTCACTGGATGGTTTCTCTTCAAGAATAGATCCACTTGGAAAGTCATCAAGACAGACTTTTGTTGACATTTCAAATACCATGGTTACAGCACATGCAAACAATATACAACCTGCTAGTGGAAAAAGGAGGCTAGGATCACGTGTTACTGTTTCTCCCTTCAAAAAGCCTCGCAGTTTTAAATTTTCTGCTCCTTTGAACCAGGATGCTGCAGTATTTCCTAGTGGTAAATGTAGTTGAAGGCTTTTAATTACTTCAATATCTTTTTGACAATTTAAAAACTTTCTACTCATTTGAGGCATCTGGTCTTCAGGTTTTCCTAAATTATCCTCTGATAATTTTGGTTGCAAAAGAAAGGTTTCCACTCGATATCCTTTCCAAAATCCAAGGATGCAAATTATGGAATTTTTTGGAATGCCTCCATTAGAGCAGAAAATGGTGAGTGTAATCCTCATAAGGCAGTGTTGATTATATATTCTCCTAAGACTGTTCATGCTCCTGGCCCTGACATCACTTTGTGCACCAAAATGAATTCAGTTGGAGCATTTTCCAAACCAGGTAGGACAGCTGACATCAGGTAATGTGGAAAAGTACATGTTCCATGACGGTTCTGGTGTCAATCTTATGGGGTCAGAAGCTTTCTACCATCTTTTGGCTCAGCATGGAGCTTCCACAAATTATGCTTCTAAAGAGTAAATTTCTTCTGTTCTAAATTATTTGCTTCTGGTATCTATGGAAAATGTCAAAGAATCACCTTGCAATATGATTTTGTGATCTATGCAAGGTTTGATCAGTTAGCTAGTTGAGGCATAAGAGAAAATTATTTGCAACTTGGTATATTTACTTGTATTTTGGTTGACATAAAAATTACGTTGTAGAGTTTAAGAGTTTCCTCACTTTATCCTGGGGTTAAATTTAATTAGTTAGCTTTTAGTCCTTTTCTAGCATAATTGTGCATCTTCATCTTTCATCTCTCTAGCTGGGTCACGAATCATTACAAGTGGATTGTCTGGAAACTAGCATGCTATGAGAGATGCTATCCAGCTACGTCTGCTGGAAAATTTTTGACTATCGCAAATGTTCTTGAGGAATTGAAGTACAGGTAAGTAACTACTATACAAAATTTTTTTGTTCGGTCTATAAAACCACTGAGAACTTTCGGTTTGCAGATATGAAAGAGAAGTGAATCATGGCCACCGGTCTGTGATTAGGAAAATTCTGGAAGGGGATGCATACTCTTCTTCAATGATGATTCTGTGCATTTCAGCCATTCACCCTGATCAAGGACTGGAAACTGAGACTCTTTCTGAGACAAGAAGTGGGCCTAAGAGCAGTGAGGCAGTAAAAGTTGAACTAACTGATGGGTGGTAAGAAATCTCAATTTCATGCTTCTCTGCTTGAAATATATTTGAGATTCCCTGGCATGTAGCAAGAGTTTTCTTTGCAGGTATTCTATGACTGCCATTTTGGATGTGCCATTGTCAAAGCAGCTTGCTGCTGGAAAATTGTTTGTGGGACAGAAACTACGGGTAATATGTTGTTCTGTATTATTTATTTTCCCTTCTTTGGTCTTAGCACTCAAGTAAAATTGCAGACTGTGCATTTTTCTTGTACAGATCTGGGGAGCAGGATTATCTGGCTGGACTGGGCCAGTTTCACCACTTGAGGTTCTTCATGAATTAGGTTTATGATTGAGTAAAGTTTATATATATTTTGCTAGAAACCTTAAGATGTTTTTATCAGATTGACTTCTAATTTCAGGTGTCGACATCAATTAGTTTGCTGCTGCATATAAATGGAACATATAGAGCTCATTGGGCAGAACAGTTAGGATTGTGTAAGCATCCTTTAGTTGAGTGGATGCCATTCTTTTCAATTTTAGAAGAAAGGTGGCATCTAGTCCTTTTAGCTTAGCTTCTTATGCAGTTAACTCTAATTCAACAGGTAAGCATACTGGTCCACCTATAGCATTCAGATGCATAAAATGCAATGGCGGTCTAATCCCTCAAACTTTGGCTGGAATTACCCGTATATATCCTTTCCTTTACAAGGAAAGGTAACTTCTAAATTAGTGATGTTTTACTGTTTCACTTGAAATGCATGCATATAAATTCTTTTGTTCAGAACTATCTCTAATTCTACAATGAAGTAATGTAATAATTGTTTCCTCCATTAGGTTAAGCAATGGAGGATCTGTTGTAAGATCAGAGAGGATGGAGACTAATATGATGCAACTGTACAATCAAAGGTAACTTCTTTGTTCACCATAGCTGGTGAATTCTTGTTCTCTTCCGAAAATATTCATCTCTCTGGTGTTTATTTATTCATGAGCAGGAATGATTGCTATACTATTTTAGAGCATGTATGGCCTAACTATGGAAAAGAAAAATACTGTCTTTTTTTTTTTTGGGACAAAAAAACTTGTTTCGAGTTTGGTCAAGATACAACTAGTTTTAAGTGATAGCAGAATCTATTTTTTTGTGAGAAAGAAGTAGGAAACTCGAGCTTCTCCTTTGAAGTAAGAAGGAGAAGCATAAATCAATTTTCTTTTGAACAATGACACCCTCACTTAATAAAAATTAACGATATTCACTTGGATAAGATGCTTTAAGTTATATTATATTTTTGCAATAATTTCTTATGATGATTTCTTCTCCAAATACATGAGATTTTATATTATCTAAGCCCCTTAATTTTTTGAAATTAAAATATTATTTATAAAAATTACTATATTTGATTGAAAAAACTTCATAAAAATTGTAGTGTTTACCTACTTTAATAACGCTATTGGCATGTTCTGAGATTGAGCACACGACAATGCCACAAATGTGTGAAGATAAAGCCTTACACATGTAAGGCTAAAGGTACGACAACATACTTCAAAATATTTATATAAATAAGAGCAACTAAATTCCAAAAATATTATTTAGTATCTCCAAAATTTCAAAACTAATCCACTACATTTTATAATAAAAAATAGGGATTTAAATCAATTAATCCTTCAACAAAGATCACTAGATACCTAAAGCAAAGAAGCATTCCTCTTAAGCTTTTTCCTACAAGCCCTCTAACTCAACTGCCCAACTAAGTTTAAGGTATCAAAATCTTCACCAATAAACAATGCATAACCTATCATCATATAAGCGCATATATTCGTTAATCCACCACATAATGTCTAAATCCTTAAATGACCTATATGTGCATGTACATGAAAACTTAACCCACAAGGCATAACCCTGTGATCCTATGAGAAATAGGTGCTAAGCTAACTGTTAAATCATTTATGGGTGATGCATACAAATCTTACACATTCTCAAAGCAGTTGAATTTGCCTAGCTGATGAGAATCATTGGGAGAACTACATTCCCAAAGCTAGCTCATGAGGTTGGAAAGCCCAAGGTCCCTATAAACCCCATATCAAAATCTTCCTTTTGATGTGGGACTCAAATCCCATATCTTGCAACTGGGTCCTAACATTTCACAATGCTTCACAACCCCACTTGCATCACCACCTGTGCTGTATGATTGCAATTGGGAAGTAGTGGAAGGCTCTAATGGCAATTGATAGAAACCTTTGTGTGAACTAAACCCCAAAAGCTAATTCATAAGGTTGGAGGGCACTAGGTCGACCCCACATCAAGTCCCATACTCCTGTTGTGGTACGCAAGTTCTACACCTTGCAATTGGGTCCTAACACAACCATCGGTATTTCCTTGTTAATTCTAAGGTTTTCACCTTATCGCTAAGCCCAATTTACACTATGTGTCTCACACTATGATGATGTTAACCTGTTTGGAATTTGGATAGGAATACCAGCTTTCTATTCATGCACTTAGTTGGCCATAATAGTCATCACTGTTTTCTTTTTTCTGTAGCCTAAAGTTGGCTTCATTTTTTATAGAAATTTTTCTGTAAAAATTTCAGTTCATGGGGTGCACTTTACTTACTATAACTAGGTTAGAAATTTTGACCAAAATAAATACTATACCCAATTTGGTAGCTATGGAAAGCTCATACTATATGTTACAATTTCATACCAATTTTCCACCCACTATACCATGACAAAATGGAGCCACAAAACAGCCTTTTGTCACAAGCAACCATAATCCCCAAATTCTAAAATTTCCAAAATCTCTCCAATTAAACACCCTAATTTAATTTCTATAGACCATCTGGTCCATGGCTGGAAGTTTGCTAGAGATTTGCCAGAAAGTCCTGCAGAGAAAGAAACCCCCTTCCCATAGTATGATTTTATGTCCCGAGGGTATATAGAATGTTGCAAAGGAATTAGGGATTTGGTGAAGTCATGCTATAGAACAATGTTTAGGGACAAGACAAGATCTTGAGTCATAATATGCTTCCTATTTGTTCTTCTACCCTTTCTTGATTTTGCCATCTAAGAACCCTTTACTAAGAAGGTAGAAATAAAGCTAGCACTTTACGATATATAATTTCTTAGTTAAATTATCCTGAATCTTAAACATCTATTAATAGTAGAGATATGCTTCTCCATGTCTTTCCAAGATTAACATGAATCTATATAATTATTATTATTATTTAAATTTGTGTAAATTGTTTAAATTTTTTACCTTTTGGGGCTTTACACTTATAAATAATTTTTGATATACAATATTTAATTTATTTGATTGATTGTATATTTTTGTATTTTAATTAGTAAGAGATTGAACACTTAAATTGACCAAATTGAATGTTTGAAACTACTTTTCTATAACATCAGTATTGACAATTAAAAATATTTATAAATATGTCCCTTTTAGTAATTTGGTAGTAAAAAAACATTTTTTGAATTATTGGTTGAATATTTGTGACATTGATAAAAACATTCTTAAGATGATTTGGCCAAATACTAATTGCTTCTTTGTTACAGTATTTTAAGAGACTTATTTAAAAAAGAGCAATTTCAAAAAGGAAAAAAAAAGAGCAAAATTTAGAAGCATGGCCATACAAACGCTTAGTGTTTCTATCTATCCCTTCTGTTGTCCTGTGATTTGTATTTTTCTTGGATATCATGAGCTTCATGGGCTTGAATTACTCCTATGCTTTTAATTATTTATCGCACTGGATTTTGCAAATTATCATAGATGAATGACTGAGTTTCACGTTCCTTTTCCATTTTACCATCTTTATTGTATTAGGAACTTAGGCAGTAATCTATTTTGTATCTTAATGTTGATGTCATGACTTAAGTTTGATCAAAGGGGAAGGGGAACAAGTTTAAGCATAATCTAATAAATGACAGTCCTTGTGAAAGTGGAAGAAGAAAAAAAAAAGAAAAAGGAAGAGCAGTTAAAAAATAGATTAAATTTCAAAACAACTCAATATGGATCTCTTATTTCTAGGGAAGGAAAGTGTGTTACATACATAAATACAAAAGTTTTCTGTGATCTGTTCTTTAAATATATGTTTGCCAAGTGATTGCTATCTATTGTGAACATGTTTGGGAAAACAGAAGATCAGCTTACATTCTCTAGATGGAGATTGCAGAGGACCCTTTTCTAAGATCTTATTTTATTTTAATAAAATAAAAGAGGCCAACTCCTTAAATCTGTAATAAAAATGATCTGTTTTCAGATAAAAAGGATTTCCTGTACAATATGGAATATGGACAAGTGCACATTAGGCTGCTCAAAGTTTTCATTGCAATATAATAAGGGAAAAGCTTATATATAATTTTTATATTTTTACTATCAACTTTTCTAATAAAAGTATGACAAGTATATAATTTTTACAAAAAAAAGTTTATGTTTTTTTATAGCTTAGTATTACATGATTAGGTTTTTTTAAAATTTTTTTTACATGTCATATTTTTATTAGAAAATTTAATATTAAATATATAAAAAAATTGTACTTAAGTCTAAGTCATATAATCCATGTTAAGTGAAATGGGACTTCAAAATATTTTATTTCAAATATGCTTTTTTTTTTGCCAAATATCTCAAATATGCTTGATATAATATTGAAAGTTTGAAATAGGGGAAAAGGATCTCGTTGATTTTGGTGTTAAAAATGCTCATCATTTAGACTGACTGATATCTTGCTGAAGCTGAATTATATCATCATAACATAATTTGACGGGTATAGATGACATGATGAGTTGTTCCCAAGGACCCGACTCAACTGTCTTCACTTTAATGAGTGAAATATCTGTTGCCATTGCAAAATCAAGTGTTTGGCTGCGAAATGGGGTACACATGAAGAAACAAGGAATTATCACTTGTATCGCATAATTTGAAATTTTTGTACATTTAAGAGACTCCTAAAAATATAATTAGTTACTCATCATTCGTGTGTGCTGGTTCTGTTGGCATGATCCATTCATGTGAATTTTTTATGTTGAATATGTGAATTTTGTTTCTTTATGCTATGATTGATCTCCTATATGGCTGTAGACGCACTGCTGTTATAGAAGGCATCACTTCCAACTTTCAGAGAGAAAGAAAAGATTTACATATTGATGATGATGGTAGTGAAGGAGCTAAGATTTATAACATGCTGGAGACAGCTGCAGAGCCTGAATTCCTAATGGCTGATATGAGTCCTGAACAACTTAATTCTTTTGTTGCCTATAAGGCAAAACTAGAGGTGGGGTTATATTCCTTCCTTAAGAGAAGTCTTTGTGTTGAAAGAAATGTTAACTACTTTTAGTCGGTCTTCAGGAAACCAGGCAATCAAACATGGAGAAATCAATTGAGAAAGCTTTGAAAGATGCTGGCTTGAGTAATAGAGAAGTCACCCAATTTATGAGGGTGCGGGTAGTTGGTTTAACACATAAAAGTAGAGAAGACATGCCAAGAGAAGGCTTAGTAACAATCTGGAACCCAACGGAGAAGCAGGTGGGCCACTTTTAATAGATTCATTGCCTTGTGATCAGAATCTTCAGTACCTGTGTGGCTCTGGCTATTTGTGAATTTATTCCTCGCGTGCCTTGCTTATCATTCATTTCTTCCATTGCCTCACTGTGCATGTTAATCTTGGATGTCAGGAAGATTTCTCACAAGTTTCTATTGTGCTACCAATGTGACAGCGACAGGAGCTGGTGGAGGGTCAAGCATATGTAATTGCAGGGCTTCTGCCATCAAGTTCTGATTCAGATATCCTCCATTTGCAGGCGAGAGGATCTTCTACCAAATGGCTGCCTTTGAGTTCCAGCGCCAGTGAACAGTTTAAGTAGGCACCTTCCAATCAAGAGGATACAAAAGAAAGCTCCTTAGTGGTTTTTATCTAGTTATGTTGAATTCATATATCCAGCGTTTTTTTTTTTCCTTTTTTGGGTAGGCCTTTCTTCAATTGTCGCAAATCGATCTCATTGTCAAGTTTGAGTGCGATCCCTCTTTCCAGGTAATCTGTTACTTTAATATTTATATACATAACTTTCTGCTTACTGTTAAAAAGACAAGAAAGGAACGTAATGTGACACGTAGTCCTTGTATATGTATCTCATGCAGTGAGTTCGATACTGCTGCCTATGTTGTGCATGTGGGAGAGGTTTATACATCTGGTCATCAAAAGAAACAATGGGTTTTTGTAACTGATGGATCCAAGTCTAGTTTACAATCTGGACAGTCAATCAGTTCTTTGCTTGCCATCTGCTTTTGCTCATGGTGCACGGATTATGATTTGATTCCACCAATTAGCTATAACCTTGCTGGATCTACGGTAATTAAAATATATGATTTTTATTGTTACTGTCTTTTTTTTTTGGGTACACTAGACACTATAGATTATTATTCATTTCTACCAATTAACTATAACCTTGTCATCATTATTATTAGATGGCAGCTATAACAAGACAAAAACCTTGTTATTATTATCTTTGATATAAATTGTAATCCTTTATAATCTACACAGGGTTGCAAACTGGCATGTGTAGGTAAAAGTTCCAGATTAAGATTCACAAAGTGTCAATAGTGCAAATAAACTGCCTTTACAATGCGTTTATGTAGTATATGACTTGTTGACTATATGTGAAAGCAAGTGTATGAAGAAGAAATCCAAGCCATCTTTTTCATTAAGCTGAGATGACTATATTAGTCTGTTTAAGAAATTTGTCTCAAGTTAAATTGCATTACTTCCAATGATGTATGACCTGTAACTTTCATTATATGCAGGTTGGCTTCTGTAATCTCACCAAAAAAGAAAAGGACCACATAAACCATATCTGGGTTGCTGAAGCTACTGAAAATTCAACTTATTATTTGACCTTTGATTTCCTGCACTGCTCTCACCTTAGAAATGCTGCAACCTCCATCAAAAGATGGGCAAACAATTCTAGCTTGGTACATCAGGAACCCTGTCATGTCAAAACTTGATCTACATAATTCAATTCCATCCAGTACTGATTATTATTATTATTTTTTGGGTTTTTGGTTTTTTGTTTTCTTGTCTGCAGACTATAGATAGGGTCAAGGAAAAAGTTTTATCTGTAGTTGGTGATTGTAAAGGCTAGAATGATAAAGGAGTTGAACGAAAGTGATAGTAAGCTGCTCTATTGTCTCTGTATTATTACTATCCTTTCTGAAATCTTCAACATTAGTTACTCATTAAGAATTTTTTAACGGTCAGACAGTCAGCATTATAATCTGAGTTCTTTATATTTAGCTTTCATTTATGCCTTTTTGGATGAATTCTTTGGTTTTCAATTCTAAGAATCAAATTATTTAAAAATAAAAGAGCTCAAATTGTTTCACCAAAAGAAAAGAGTTCAACTTGCTGAGAAAATATTTCTGCTCACTTTCTTACACAAGGTGAGCTGTTGTAGTAGAGGCAAGGGCAAGTGGAAGTATAATTGGAGAAGAAAGAAAGGAGAATAGAAGAGAGGCAAAACAGAATAACTCAAACGTCCTCATAAATGTTTACCTTGTTAATCAATTAATCCTGAATTCCTGATTTTTAATAAGAACACTAATTGAATAGAAATCCTAAATTACAAAAAAAACTCCAAATAACCAAGCAACTAATAAATATCGCATATTTTTGTAATCCTAATATTCCTATCATGTATTTCATTATTCTTGTTCCGTACTCTGATGACACTCCCAATGAGGAGTGGAAGACCTACGCTAGGTTTAAACACAAGCAAAGATCATGCCTTCTACTGAGACTTACAGGGAATTCCTTTAATGCTATTTCTTTTCTTGTTTTCAGCATGCTTAATATTAAGGATTCTCTTTATTGGTATTTCTTTGTTTTAAGCATATTGTTTTACTTTTCTTTGTAAGTCTTTGATCTAGCCGCAGACTTTTTAGTTTTGAAGAATCAATAAACTATCAGAGTTTTCTCTTCCTTTCTCTTTCTCCCTTCCCCTTCTTTTTCCTACTTGTACTACATCACTGTCACTTCGTTTAAAGTTTTACATTCTATGGTGTAATTGTATTATAGTTCAACTTACGTCATCAAATTTATGATATAATCTCAACAAAGGGACTACGGATGGATCTTACCTAATCTAATGGAATGGAAGGCTGCATAGTACTATTTAATTGTGACAAGGTTACTAGTTGCTCTAATATGTCAATTAACAAAAGTTGCTACTTGCATTTAGATTGGTTGCAAGAGCTTCTTCATTCTATTATTATGCAAGTTGTTACAGGTTGACATGTATGTGCTTTTCACGTAGCTTAAGTTGTTGATTTGCAGATTCTTTTTGAAGCTTGTACCTAAGCACCTGGAATACAGTGATGATTGTGCTTTTTCTGACAAATGAAGGGAGGAAGTTGTAAGCCATTTATACCTTTTGTTCATGTAAAGTTTATATTACAGATGCCTGTTGCTTTTGCAGCTCAAGCTGGTTTCCTGGCCACTTGGGACTTGATTTGTTTAGTGAACTTTCCCCCTTTAATTAGAGAAAGGGGAATGTAAGTAAAATTCCTTCTGTGGATAGTAATACTGTTCCACATTTGCTTTACAAGGGCTGTCAGTCAAATGGACCTTTGGAAATATCTATTTACTAAAATAGTGGGCTAAGGTATTTAAATTATACGTACATTTTTGCTTTATCGTTTTTATAATAATAATAAGAGAAGTCACACTTTACTTTTATTCTTGGTCTTTCATTGAACTGCCACCTCAGAGCTAGACTTGAATATCTGGCCATGAATTTAGTTGTGTATGGAGAATTAATCCGAACCTAGTTGTACGATTTACCTTGAGTTGGTTTCCCATTTATTTATTTTTATAAATGCTGCCTCGCAACATTGTTCAATAGGATTTAGGAGTGAAGGAAAGAGCCTCTTATTCATCTTTGTCAAAAGAAACACCTGTAACGAATTTGTTGAAGAACATTGCACGTACAAACCATAAAAGAATGGACCCTGCATGAATGAATGATATATTCATCTTTTGAGGGAAGTGATTTATTGAATGGAGCTCGATTTATTGAATTCAGAATTGGTTGATCAGTTGTTGGTCCTTAATACCTTATACCAAGTTTGGATAAAATTATTTTAAGTAATTAAATCCATTTATTTTAAAGTGAACTCGCTAAATGTTAGATCGATTGCAATGGGTGAGTGTGCAGTGGGCCGTCTTCAGGGACTGCAGAACAAAGCAAGGTTAGCATTGAGAGAGCGGTGGCTTTGACAGCAAAGTGACATAGCTTGGTGAGTATATTCGAAGCAATATGTAGAATCAGCAAGACGCTTGCCTGAAGAGTCCTCTAGTGTATTTACCAACCTATGGTCCTTAATATGTGGTTTTTTGGAAGGTCGATTAAAAAAACTAACGAATCTTTCAACAGAGACACACCTCGAATATTTTGCAAATGGATTCTTTGCAATATTGCACAAGGTGCAGTAGAAAAAAGAAAGACTAAAGATCTTTTAATGTTAGAAGCTTTTGTGTTCAGCTTTTATTGTTGGAAGCTGTTTGGCCATACGCTATTCAGTTTATCTCAAACTACAGGTCGTTTATTTAACTCTTACATGTAAGAGATATGGATTGCAAATATTTTGGCACTAGAAGTAGCAATTCCAAATATACCGAAAGATTGGACACACATCTTTGACAAGGAAAAATTTTGGAGGACATCTACCAGGTAAGGACCTTAAAATTTTAGATTTTTCAGTCAAGCCAGCCACCATTAATGTAATTAGAATTTGCTATTAGGTGGAAAACTCCAATTATAAATTCAAACGCAAGCTCATCACAAGGCAGTATATCATAGAAAAAGAGAGAATCTTGGTATGGCTGAAGTTGATTTCTCCATATTTAGCATGTAACGATGCACTATCTTAATTTCATGAGCTAAAATCTTTCTGCACATTTCAATTCCCAAGTGAATTCTATAATATTTGTGTGTGAATGAAAGGTTATAAAAATTTTAGTTATGCAAAGCATTTTCAAGTAATTGATTTTTGGAAAATAAATTTATGTGGGCCTATATTATGATTACTATATTATTTTGGGTCTTAACTGTTTGTTAGATTATTTGATATGGGCTTAAATGTTGTTTTATATTACTTATGGAACTGTTACTGGTAACAAAGGATTTTGGTTTTAATTATTTGTGTGGGGCTAAATAATGTTAATTTGGGCCAAATCGGTACTAGTAGGTTTTATTCATTTACTTTGGGCATAAGAAATGTTTTATGGAAAATATCACTTTTGGATAAGGGGATTTATATAAAAAGTATTTTAAGGATCCTAAGATGGAAATATTTTCAACTAAGAAATGTATAAGGAAAGATTTTAATATGGAAATATATGATTATACTGAAGTGAGTTTTAATTATGTTAGACATGATCCTTGCAATTATAGTGTGCTACTAATTCATAGGGAATGAAAAAGGAAAGTTAATAGATTAAGAAAGTTGAAAAGGATAGTAGTTGTTTGAAAGAAGTAGAAATGAAAACAAATTGAAAGAGAATCATTCAAGTCTGCAACCCTCTAGACATGTGCAATTAATGGAGTCAATGCTTTTAAAATTATAGTGACCTTAATATGACAAGATGTTGATGATATCATATCTTGGTTTGGAGCATTCAAGACATAGATTTTTGAATGTTCTCGATGATTTGTGCATTTAATCAAGGAAGCAGCTACCAAATGGTCATATGCCTCAATACACTATTTAAAAGAGACCATTTATAAAGACACGAGATTAAACAACTATTATCTTAAATGTTATTCTAAAAGATCACCATGCTTTATTGTTCTTATGACTTTAAGTGAGTTAACTTTGTATTGATAGAACTTTTAGTGAGTCCTATTTGCTAAACCTTTATCATACTTTTGCCTTAAGTTTCTAGGTACCTTAGGAGAAAAACCTAGTGATTGAGAGGTTGTAAAACCAAAGAGTTGAGCCTTTGAGGTTGCCTTGTATTTAGAATTTCTAAAAAGCTTGTGAGAAAAACCTAGAAGAGTCAAAGAGATTATAAAAGCTTGAGTGATGATCCCTGTGAGGTTACTTGTCTAATAGGTGGTAAAAGTTAGGAAGTTGTGCCTTTGTTTAAAGTTGTCTTTTAACTTTGTTGATTACCTACTACAATAAAATTCCTTTGCTGTGTAATTAAGGAGTGGACGTAGGATATTATTAGTCAAAACCATTATAGATTGATTGTGTGCTTTCTCTCTTCTATACTTCCTTTATGCTTAGTTTAAGGCATTTTAAAAAGATTAGAAATATGAGGAAACTTTCTTCTAAAATTAAGTAGGAATCTTAAGTTTTCAATAGGAAACAAAAATTAAAAATTGGTATAAGAGAATTAGTCTTTGTTTTGCATTAGTAACCTCATAGAGAAAAGATCCCATCTAGAAGATAAGTTAGTTTCTTAGTGTTGAAAATCACTCAATTAACATACCTCTATATTTTGATGGAACAAATTATTCACATTAGAGGATTAGAATGAGAATCTTTGTCCATTGAGTTGATATGCAAGTGTGGGACATTATTGAGAATGGAATGACATAGATAAAAAAGGTATGAATTAAATTATAGAGCAATTAATTATATTTTGTGCTGTAAATGCAGAAGAGTTCAAGAAGCTTTCAAGGTGTCATACTGCAAGAGAAATGTGGGATAAGCTTTAGATAACATATGAAGGAACCATTAAAATAAAGAAAACAAGGACTGATACTTTAGTGCATGAGTACGAGCTATTTAAGATGAAGGAAGATGAAAGCATAAAGGAGATGTTTCAAAGATTAGGAAAAATCATCAATGACCTTGATGCTCTCAGAAAGTGCTTGCTAAATGAAGATCTCATTTGAAAAGTCCCCAAGAGTCTAACTCCTCCCTAGAGTGCAAAAGTTGTTGTTGTACAAGAAAGTGGAAGATTAGAGCAAATGACATTTGATGAGCTGAGAGGAAATCTAATTGCCTATAAAGATAGTTATCTTAATAAAATAGTAGAAAGTTCAAGGAAGGAAAAGAAAATTGCATTAAAGACATCCTCTCAAGATGAAGAAGGTGAGCTTCTTATTAATCACTTAGATGATAAGGAAATGACATTGTTAACTAGAAGAATATATAGCTTCAACAAGAAATGATTTCAGAATAATTGAAGAAAAGGAAGCTTACTAAAATGAGAAGGAATCAAAGACACATTCAAGTTTTATGGGTGTAAGAAAATCAATCATATAAAAGCTAACTTCCTTCTTGTAATCAAATCAAGCTCAAATAATAAAAAGGTTATGGTAGCAAACTCCACTTAAAGTGATGATGATCTTTTAATAGAATCCATTGAAGAGTAGTAGGAAACATTAGGAAGCTAAAAACATTTGCCTCATGACAAATAAGGAATCTATTGTAAGTGAGGAAGAAGAGATAGATAATGCCCTTTTTACATATAATGAGTTATTGCATGCTTTTGATATGGTTGTGAAAGATTTAATAAAATTGCACTAAAATATACTAAAATTAAAAAAAATGCTCATATGAAAATTCTAAAAGGTTTGTGTAATCAAAAGTGAGGAGGATATTTTAGAAGAAAAACTTCTATTAATTGAAGAATAATATTCTATGAATGCACTCATATATGAAAATAGGAAGTTAAAAGAAAAGTTTGCAAGTCTTATTGAAGATTTAGCAAACTATGTGAATGGTCATGAAAACTTTAAAAATGATTTAAGGTACGTGAAAATGGTTATTAGGTAAGCTTATATTGCTTATGATGAAGATGAAGATTGTGGAAAGCAAACTATTGTGTAAAATTTACATGTGCATAAATCGCCCAAGTAGTATAGAAAATGTGAGTCAAGTGTCATCCTATGAGAAAGGTGGATCAAAAACTAATTCTTAAAAATTAATCTTATTATCTAGAAGATCATTGAAATTAAATAAATTAAGAGCTCAAGGAAAGAAAAACTTGTGAAAATAACTAACAAGACTATCTAATGGCAAATGGCTCTGAGATTTGTATTTCAATGTCTCTTCCTATTAATAAATTTGATTAACTCATGTAATTTTTTTATCCTAATTAATGGTTGATCCTTAAATTATACAAAATTCCTTCTTGAGATAAATCACATGCATTTATACTAGGCTTACATCTACTTTCATGATCTTGTGCTTTAACATAAACTCATTATGCCCTATGGAACTTAGTATATCCCTAAAGGTAATGTCTTGGCATGCATGTAGGTTATAATCTCCCTTATATTAGATTACTATCTCTAGAAACATATGTCTAAGTTTGCTATTTAAGTGATCCCTTGTAGTGATTATGCTTTTAGTCCTTCTCACTACATATCTAACATTTACAATAAGTGGTCATTAAATTGTAAAAGAAATTAAAATCTAAATAAAAATTAATTAGATAAAAATTCACCACATGAATATCATTAAAATTCAAACATACTCAAAAGACATATTCATCAAAACCTCAGATTTAAGGGTTTTAGCTACTCATAATAAAAAATAAAAATCCTAAGATAAAATTGAATGAATCCATAACAAATAAAGAAGAAAAGAGTAGATGAAGGGAAAAATAAACAAATCATTGATGGTTGTAGTTTTCAATAGGAGTTCAAGATCTCAGTGTTACGGCCATTCTTTAAAGCTTTCTCCTCTTAACTATAGTGTCATTGTTGGAATGATTTTTAAAGGATATTTAGGCATGACTACCTTAGGATTCTAAAAAAGTTTCCAAAAATACTCCAAAACTATCTAAGAATAAAGAGTTATCCTAATTCAATTAAGATTTAGTTTCTTGATTTCATTCTCTAACTTAGTTACCTTTTTCAAACTAAAAGTTACTCCATTTACAAAAGATGTAGCCCTAGATATTATCTTTTCAACATACCAATTTTTGCATAAAACAAAGGTTCATAACTCAATTTATGGGCTAAAAATCAACACTGTCTCAACAAGTCTGCCAAGACACAATCTTGGCTTCCCAGCCTAAAACAACCTTATTTTAACTTGAACTCTTCTTGAAAGTTGTATTATTAGACTGTCACACCCAAAAATACAACCGCGTGGCGCCATGATCAAATACAGAGAAAAATTTGATTTTTATCAATGAAATTGAAAACCAAATTTCCAAAATTAAAATGAGATGAAATAATAGGTTCGGGAGTCGCCACCAAAATTTTAATTTTTAAAAGGAAAAATTTTGGAAAAGTCTTTTTATTTGAAAAATGGTCTACAAACTAAAAAATGGATTCAGGAGTCGATTGTGAGCGGGAAAAGTGTTAGGCACCCCACTACGCCCGTTACCAAGAACGGTTATTCTAAGTCAGTTGTGAAAAATAAAATGGCCTTAATTCTATTTTAATTCTCCTTAACAAATCACATGTAAAATAAGAAATAAACAAATTAAAGTAAATAAAAATTAAGAAAGAAAGGAAATTAAAAAATAAGAGTAAAAGAAAAATGAAAGAAACAAAATTAAAAAAATAAAAAAAATATTTATTTACAAAGGCGGACTTGACCTAGGATGAAAGTCTAGGGCCTACGTACCCTTTAGGAAGGATCAAAGTCCATGTAGTTCGATATAAAAGTTGCATTTGGTGTTTGTTTGTTTGTTTGTTTGTTTTGTTTTTGTTTTTATGTTTTATGTTTTGTTTTTTTTTTATTTTTGTTTGGTTTTTATTTGATTTTTATTTTTTGATTGATTTTGTTTTATTTTTTTCTTTTTAGTTTTTTTTTATTTTTGGTCTTTATTCTTTGTTTTTTTTTGAAAAAGACAAAGAAAATAAAGTTTACTTTTTCTTTTAACAAATAAAACGATTTTGAAATTGATTGATATATTTTAATTTACTAAAAGTAAATGTAATTTTACTTTCTTTTTATATTTTCAATCTTTTTTTCTCTTTTCTTTTTATCATCCTTTATTTTTTTTCATTTTCTCTTTCTATGTCCTTTTCGTTTTGTTTCATTTTTCCTTTGTTTTGTTGTTGTTTTATTTTTTGTTTTTCTCTATTTTGTTTGTGTTTTTTTTATGGTTATTTTTTTTATCTTTAAATTTTTTTATGTTTTGTTTTTGTTTTTTATTCTTGTTTATTTTTGATGTATTTTATTATTATTATTTATTTATTATTATTTATTAAAATTTTATATAACTCAGTTTTCACATATTTTTTTTTTTGTAAAAAGATAACGAAAATAAAAATTACATTTTTCTTAAGCAAATAAAAACAAATTTAGAGATGTGTTGATGTGTTTTGATTTACTGAAGATAGATGTAATTTTCCTTTTCTAGCATTTTTAATTTTTCCTCTCTTTTTTATCATTTTTGTTTTATCATTTTTTTATGCCTTTTCTTAATCTTTCATTCTTTTTTTAATTTTGTTTTTTTGTTTCTGTTTTGATTTTTTTATTTTTGTTTTCTGTTTTGTTTTGTTTTGTTTTATTTTTTTAAGTTTTTGTTAGTTTTTAGTTTGTGTTTGTTTTTTTTATGTTTATTTTTGTGTTTACTTTTATCTTCTTTTTTTTGGTTTTCTTATTATTTTTGGTTTTGTTTTTGATTTCCTTATTATCATTTTTTTAATTAAATTAATTTTTGAAGTTGGAAGAAAATCCAAAGTCTATAAAAGGGAAAATTAATTTTTGTTTATTTTTTTTGGGAAATGGGAACCTAAAAAAATTGGTTACTTAAAATTTAGTTTTTGAATTTGAAAACTTTATTTAACTTGCAAAACCCTTTCTTTTTGTTCTTTTTTTTTTGTTTCTTGTTTTATCCTATCTCCTTTTCTTGAAATCTTTTTTTTTATATAGAAAGAAAAAAAACAAAACATTATTGAAATGTAAATTTGAGACCCAATTAGGTACTAAGGAGGCTTTATTGCCCCACATGACCTATAGGTTTATTCCTGTGCCTGAGGAGACAAAGAATCCCACACGACTATTCTAATATTAAAAAAAAATTTAAAGAAACAAAATACCATACCAACACACAATAATTGGTGATGGTGTGTGCCATTGTGCATAGTCGAGTAAGCATAAGATACAAATACATTTTAGATACATAGAGAAGGACATAAAACCCATTTGTCTTCATTCGGTGTCTCTATCCCTTGGTTAGGTTGATATGTGACTCTCGTGTGTTTTCCAGCAGGTTCCATGTGCTGCTCCTCTGTACAACTTCTTGCCCTCTTAGTTTTCATCAGATCATGAGCCTATACTTTACGTAATCCTTGTGTGCAGCTACTCTCTCCTTGCTCTGCCAATTTGCAAACCTCACACATAGCAGAAGCAAAGAAGCAGGGAGTTTCTAGAAATCATTTTTCACAAATCGTTAAGCAACAGATATCTCTATACTTGATGTGACAACCCTCCCTTCTAATCATTGTAATTATGGTTAAATATACTATTAATAATTAATTATCAAGATTTGAGTGGTTACAATTTATCACATTATGAAAATATGGGAAAAATTTGAACCTTGATATTAGGGTCATCACCATACCACCTCGACAAAACAAAATTTGTATAAAAGAAATCCTACTACCATAAGGGGTTTATGATTCAACCGTCCATCAATTTCAATACCTAATAACCTCCTACAAGTGTTCCTATATCATCTCTTACCATTACCGTTGAAGAAATTAGGGTTTCTAGGCTAAAAGGAGTAGGTTGGGGACTTGCGCCGCGGCTTATACCTTCCCCGCCACGACCAAGTTGCTCTCTGGAATCACTGGACAAATTTCACAAATCTCGTCGCGGCGAGTTGGACCTTCGTTGCGGCCAACCTATGTGGTGCTGCGGCAGAAACGCTTCCTGAAACTATTGTTCTCAACTCCCACGATTCTCGCCTCTGCGCAATATATTTGCGTTGCGGCGAGTTTTGCTTCTGTCCAACCCTTATTTTATTTCTTCGACTCGCATCGTGGCAAGTTCTCGTTCTGTCACCCTCCTGGGCAATTTTTTTCCACTTTGCGTCGCGGTGAGATTTATCAGGCCGTGGCGTTTCTCACCACTGTCACTCCCTGGGCCAATTTTCTTCCCTTGCGCTATGGCAGGATTGGTTATGCCGTGGCGCCCTTTGACTCTGTCTCTCATTTAGCCACGATGAAGCCTTCTTAGCCGCGGCAAGACTCCCTCCTGTGACTATATTACCTAAATTTCACCCCCTACACTCCAATTCTCATCTTAGAAACACTCCAGGTCCACCTACCCTTATTTTATGTGATTCTAATGGTGTTTATCTACCCTATTTACTCATCAATCTGTCCATTACCATTGCAAAACTTAAATACTACTTCCTACTTGCCCAACTTGCTTATATCAGCAAATTCATGAATATATGACAGCAAGAACACATGCATTAGCAGCAATTTACATCCCATACACATTTCATGGAGATTCCATTCAACAATAGCTTATGTCCACATCCAAGGCATCATATGACTACAATTCTCATATGGTAATCCATATCACAATTTCAACAAAACTACATATATGATACTATAAGTTCATACATTAATATTCAACTATAATGAGACTTAAATCCTTAACTGTTACATTTCAATCAAACAAAATATGAACACCTACACTTGGCAACATGAGTACATGATGATGCTATGTAAACTAATAACAAAATTGCATCTCTACTAAATAGGCCAGCCTAAGTGTAGCCTTCTCCCATATGTTGGAGCTCATGGATTTTCATCCACTTGCTTCCCTTTATCCTTACCTGAAGAACCTTCACCTGAAATGTTAATCCCATGAAACGGGGTGAGATATAAATCTCAGTAACCAAGGCAATTCCACCATTTATCCAGTTTAATTAGCATATATGCATGAATCAAAATCAACATCAGAAACATATCCATCATATCAGCAAATGAAACAATTAGGCTATTATGATTACTATCCCATACTAGCAATCATATTATCACATGTTAAAGGCCATTAACACCGGGAGAGGCCCGTCCACAGCACCTACTCCCTATTGAGCACAACCGGGGCTCTGTGCATCTGGGGTTTGATCATAACCCGGTGTTCGATCGAAGCACATGCACAGGTGGCAGCCGCACCACAGCTCCACCATGGACTCACAAGGTCCAATCACAATTCAACAGATAGCCAACCAATTCATTCAACATTTCAAATCATTCATATACAGCAACATATGAAATTAAATTAGATATATACATGGAATTAATATAAACCCCAGTTACCTCACTTGTAGATATATTTGCAACAGCCATCACAAATCCCAAATTCAGATTAGAGTGTCCTTCACCAGAAAACTCAATATTTCACCCAAAATCCTAAGCAAATTCATACAGAATTAATACCCATTTTATAAATCAGCTATGAGGGTCTCAAATTAACAAATGAAGCATCAAAATGGAAGGTTCAAACTCACCCAAGGTCAACCCTAACCTCAACTTACGAATTTCACCAAGAAAATCCCCAAATTCTCACATTTCAGATTTTGGGTAGGGTGCAAATACTCCAAATGAAAAACTAATCGAACCAAATTAAAGAGAAAGATGAGGGGATTAAGTTGTATAACTATCACCTTGGCTGAATCTTGCTTTAAATGTGAGAAAATGCAGAATTCTTGCCCCCAACCTTAGCCTCCTTTTCAACCTTCGAATTTTGAGATGTGTTTTGTGTTTCAGCAAGTGTGAGGAAGAGGCTGATGTATTAGGGTTTTAATTGGGTTTAAGTTGGGTTAAAAATGGGTCATGGGTTGCTCTAAGGTCCATCCATTTAGGCTTTAGATTTTAAGTTGTTGGGCCAGTTTCAAGGTGTTGGGTTGCTGAAATTAAATTGGGCCAGACCAAGTTTTAAGAGCTCAAATGTTTTGGGTCTGCACAAGGGTTATTGGGCTAATTATAAGAGCCTATATAAAGTGGGTATTGGGCCTCCATCACATTGGATCAAGTTGGGTCTACACCTAGCTTATTGGGCCTCCATTAGTCTCTTATCATGGCCTCCTACATTAATTTGGGCTTAGATGAAATTTCTCTCCCAATTAAATCTCAAACCCAGATTGATAAATTTACCTTTCTAAAATCTCCATTTATTTAACTTGCCTAATTATCCCATATTAATTATTCCTAATTAATCTAATCTGTGATTAACACCTTAATTAATTATGGGGTATTACACTTGAGCCAAATCAAGAAGTTAATAGGGGGTCCCAAAAGCTACTGGGCACAAATGAAGCTCATCTAGAGGCAAGTGAGATGCAAAATCAAAAGGATCCTATCCAATTTGGAGGTGTGTGCATGGTTATCAACACACTAAATCTTTATTAAATCCGAAGGAGCAACCACAAACTTTGGCACAAACGTAGACTTATCAAGCTAGGATTAAAACAGATTTAGGATCGTAAGATGACAAACCCCATATTCAACTGCACTTCCTTACACATTATTGCATTGGAAACAAAGACTCAAAAGGGAAAAGTAATATCAGGCATTTCCACACAAAACTGAAAGCAGTGGGATAGTAGCAAGTTTGAAACCAACTTAAGATCCAGGTGAAGCCCCAAAAAAAAGGGCCAAGTCATATCAGAAATCACCAATGGGCAAAGGGGAAGTGCAAGAAAGATCTAAAACTTATACCAGGCTGATAATCAAAGCTAAACAAGAATAGGATAGCAACTAATATTTCTCACAAAATCCACGCTACATGTCAAGGCTGAAAACCATGAGATAGCGGGAGTGTCTTATACCGAACCTTTGCACAAACACAAACTGGGGATTAAGATCAAAACAAATTAAGAACAGAAGACAACAACCAAATTGAATCAAAGAGCAGCGTTCCTCATTCCGATGATGGACCCATAACCAAGTCTAACCAGAACATGCTCTAAAACTCCCTTGAACTTAAGTGGTTCCATAATACATCTAGTAATCTAAAGTCCTCCGTGGGTCATCAAAGTAAAGCAGATAATCAGATAAAAATTGTCAATAATCAGAACCCACTGAATTGAGCCCACCTATATTTCATTCTAGTTTCCATAGAATCAGATTATATAATAGGACACATCAACAACTGACTAAGATGGGCCAATGCTCGGGAGAAATTAAAAAAGGATTACCTCTAGGGAACCTCAGCAGTTGAGTTTACTCCCCTGCGCTTCTCTCCTCAACCTCAGTCTCTTACTGAACCTCCTCTTGCTTTTCTCTCTGTTCTTCGACTTCTCTACCCCTCTGAATCTATGCCTTTTTTCTCTTTTCTAATTTCTTTCTCCAATCCCCCAAATCAACTCCGTTTCTCCTCTCTGTTTATATTTTTGATTCCACTAATTTCTGTTACTCTCTCATTGTTCTCCCCTCTCTCGATTGGTTCCCACTTAGAGACTCTTCCTCTCGATTTCTTTCTCTCTGTCGATCCCTCGCTTCCTATCTCCCTCTTTGATTTTTCTCCGAAAAGAAAAACCCCCCAGATCAAAAAACTGAACCTGAGCCCCTCAAATTGTTTCGCCCTTTTCTCTGTTCCAGTGCTCTCAGCCTCCCCCTTCTTAAGCGTGAGCGTCCTCTCCTTTTTTTTGTCTTTTTTTTCACTCTCTGCGTATGTCCCTTTTCTGTCTATCAGACCCCCCTCAAACTTAGCTCATATTCAGATCCAATACCAACAAAAATTACATGGCACAGCATAAGTCTTCAACCGCAACTTATACAGATCAAGTAAAGCATCAACCAAAGTAGCAGTTAAGTAAACATCTGACCCCTAAGACCGAATATATGAATTGGCAAAATGATTTCATTGCTTCCTCAAGTAAAATTGAGTCAGGAATGTGTAACCAACTTATAGTCTTATCAACATGAAATTAACTAGAGAGAAGTTCAAACATTCAACATTTCTAAGCCTAATCATCACACGAGAATAAAGACACTGGAAAACACCAAACCAAGAACCACCAGAGAACCCTTTTTTTTGTAAGCTCGCAGAGTCGCAATGTCAGAAATGTGGAGAAACTATCAGAGTGCAAAATGGGTTTACCTTCAATGTCGATCGACTACAATGGAGGATGCTCCCTCACGATGATCCCCTGTTCTTCATACAACTTGCCTCACCGTTCATTTCTTCTCAATTTCTCTCCTGTAGGTCTCTGCTCTTTGTCTTCTCTCCGAATTTTTGCTCTTGGTTTCTTCTCGACTTCTCTCTAATTTCATAAATTCCTCTTCTCAAAATTGAAAGCTCCTTAGCAAATTCCCAAGAGGCTATCGATTCTTTCCTTACTCTCGATTCTTTCCTACTCAAAGGCTCCTCCTCTCGGTTTCTTTCTCTCTGTCGATTTTTTTCCGAAAAGAAAAACCACCCCCCATCGAAAAACTGAACCTGAGCCCCTCAAATTGTTTCCCTTTCCTCCTTTACTCTGACGCCTCCCCTCTTCTTCGTCTCTGCGTGTGTTCCCCCTTTTTCTTTTCTGCGTCTGTCTCCCTTCTTTTTCTTTTCTGCCCTTCTTCGTCTGTGCGTCTCTCCTTTCTTTTTGTGCGTCTGTCTATTTCAGCAACTTGCGATGCTAATCACCCCTTCGAGCCCCCCTTTCTGTTGTCCTTCCTCCCCTTTTTGATCGCTGAGAGTTGTACGACCCTTTAATAGGAGCCTGCTGCTCCAGGATGCCAGAATCAGAACGCCAGCCAGGGGGGGACCACGTAACTAGGGTTTTTCTTTGATTTCCATTCGTTTTGTTTTCTTTTGGGCTTCTCATTCGGGTTAGCAAGGCAGAGGATCCGAGATTTGTGAGCTGAATGAAATGGGCCTCCATTTTAGTTCAGTGGTTTCCTTTACATGGCTCCATTCTTTGGGCTTCCTCTTTTTTTTTTTTAATTTTTGGTCCAATTCTAAGTTAATTTTGGGTTGGACTCTTTTTTTTTTTTAAGACTCTCCTAAATTAAGTTCCAGAATTTTAACCTTTTTTTTTTATTTTTGGACTTCCTCCTTTATATATATATATATATATATTTATTTATTTTCTCTTTTTTTTTGTAGTGCCCTTTTAATGATTTTTTTGACTTTTTATTTATTTTTAATTATTATTATTATTTTTGATGATTTTTTTGAATTAACTTGCTTTTAATCTTTTCTTTCTTTTTCTATTGTAAATATTATTATTATTATTATTTTGGCTCTCTTTTCATTTTTGTAGCTATTTTTTCATATTTTCTCTCCTTTTTAAAATTTTTTTCTTGTAATTTTCTCAAAGTTTTCAATTGTATTATTTTAAAACATATTTAGACCTTCTCAATTTCTCTCAAACTTCCTTTGAATGATTATTTCCTTTTTGTATTTTTTTGTATGTTTTTTTTTGCTAATTTAAATTTGTTATTATTATTATTTTGTATTTTGTTATTATTTTTTAATTTTCCCGGACAAAATACGGTGTTCACAGATGTGTAGATGATTTTAGGATTTGAGACATTTAACTCCAATATCAGAAGCCTCAGATACATTCTTTTAAAGAGTTAGAGGTTGGGCAGAAATCTTTACTCCTATCATGATTGAGATAGCTTTTCATACTAGACTTTGAGTCCACATTTGGAGGCTTAAATGGATGTAAATTTTTCCCCATAATATCATTTTGGAAAATTTGAGATGTCTTTTGCAACTTTGTTGAAGTCCTCATTCATGTTTTAGACTTATAACCTAGTGAAAATCCTAAAACAAACAATAAAGGTTAGAAACATAAAATGTTGAAATTTTCTAATTTAAAGCTAAATTACTCCCAATCCTTAATTTATGTCCTAAACACAAATATCAATATTAATACTCAAATACCAATATTAATAGTCATAGTAAGACATAAATTATATTAAATAGACTAGTTGTAAGGAGAATAAAGTATAAGATAATGTATCTATCAAGTTCCTTTACATTTAGCTTTTGCACATCCTTGGGCAAACTAAATATTTAACTGAGCATACCTAAGTCTCTCTCAAGACATTATCACAAATGCATAGGTTGTTCTGTGTAATCCTCAATGAAACACACTAAATGAATTTAAGACTACAACAATATTAAGTAAGTTAAAGCCAAGTGTACCCGTTTCTTTTCATTTCTATCCATAAGTACTCTTATTCACAAGAACCTTGCAACTTAACATAATTAATTCATGCATAACTCACCCATCAACCATTCCTCTTTACTACTACAAATCGGGTGGCAAATTAGGGTGTTCTTGCAAATAAGTGCATTTTACACTTTTCATACTTGTGTTTATGAGTAAGTGTGTTCTACATTATTTCAACCTACCACATGTGTTGATATTTTCTTTCTCTCTTTCCTTTTAGCTCTTTCATATTGTTGTCATTATTTACCCTATTTACTTAAACCCAAATTTAGGCCTAGCTCAAGAGAAATAGTCTAGAGGTTCAAGAATGCTTAACCTTAATTTACAAACATATTGCTACATTTTAAACGAGGTGATGCTTGTATAACAATAGTTCCAATCAAATCCTATGCACCATTCCAATATCTCAATAAAAAGTTGTATGATTAATCTTCAAATAAAAAATCTTAAGAATCCTAAAACTAAACAAAAATCAAGCTTTTTTCGAATTAAAAACACAACCTAATTCAACTAAATTCTTTTTCTAATCCTTAAAATTTACATTGTCCCTAGTGTATAGCATATAATCAACAAATCATGGACATGTAAAATTAAAAGACATAAACATGCAACATGACAAATAGCAGGGGAAAAGGAACTTCCCTACATAGTTAACTCCATCATAGATCTGCCAAACTCTAACTGCAAGATTGCTACCCCAACAACATCGAAGAATAAAGAAAAATGATCAAACAAAAAAACAAAACCAAAGGAAGAAAATAAAACAAATAAAAGAGAGAAAGGATGGAGAAGTATCTTTAAGTCATAGTTTTTAGCTTGAATTTTAGAACCCTAAGTGCTAAGGGATGGCCAAATCATAGGTAGCCACAGTTTCCATTGCCTCCCCAACCAAATATGGCTTGAACTGGTGGCCATTAACCTTGAAGGGTCTATTAGCTTAATTGCCAATTTTAATTGCACTATGTGGGAGAATTTGCAAGACTATGAAGGGGGTAGAACACCTAGATTTTAGCTTGCCTAGAAAGAGTGTGAGCTGGGAGTTGAATAGTAGCACCTGTTGTCCTACCTCAAATGTCTTCTTTAGGATATGCTTATCGTGCCAAAGCTTTGTTCATTCCTCATATCTTGGCATTTTCATAGGATTCTAGTCTTAGTTCTTCTAGCTTACTGAGTTGCAGAAGACATTTTTCACCTACAGTCTTGAGATAAAATTAAGTGCTTTAATGACCTAGTAAGTCTTGTGCTCAAGCTCCATAAGTAAAAGGCAGGGTTTGCCAAACACTAGCTAGTACAGAGACATGTCGATGGATGTTTTAAATGTGGTGTGATAGGCTTATAAGGCATCATTTGTTATACCATAATATCTTACATATTCTCTCTATTTATATAAATTCATTCATGGCAAAATTTGTGGTAGCCAAACTTTTAGCAACAAAATTCTTAGTTACTAAAAGTGCCAAATGGTTCCATGATGCTCATTTATGGATTTTCTTTAATTCATCTTACAAATTCTTGCATGACTAGCTTGTGACAATCAAGATAACATATAGATAAGAATAAAATCTATGGAATTAGCTATTTGAACATTTTGGCCATAGAACACCTAATGGTGTTTAAATTTTGAAAATTCATAAATTAAACTATACAACTTCGACTAATGAAAATTAGATGTCCTTAGAAAACTTATCATAGGAACTTTCTAGTGTAAAAATTTTAGGTCAAAATGAATCCATTTGGTCCCTCGAAAGGCATAAAATTTGAGAGCTGTGCAGAGTGAACAGTAACTACATAATTTAGATTTTTAGGACCAGATTAAAAATTTCATAATATTCTATAGAGCTCCAAAAAAATGTAAATTTTGATTTGTTGAAAATTTTTATATGTCCCTTAATTGCTGCCAAATTTAAGCCTTAAGTTAGATTATTTGGGCATTCAAGGGTGAGGGGACGTTTTCTGGCCCAAATGATCTAAATTTTGGTTACAATTGGTACCAATTAGGCTTTAATATGCCATTTCTCACTTTAAGGAAATTTTAATTCATAAATATTTCATGTATAATTGACCCATCATATAAAATTTTCTTTGTAACTAAAAATCACTATCCTACATGCAAGAATATGCATGAATATTAAGGAATCTTATATGCCAAATCCCATTCTGTCAAATTTTACATAAATCAAATAGTCATATAGTCATGGTCTAGCAGTTTTAAACATGTTTGCTTTGCTTTATATACAAATATAACTTTACAAAATTACATATATAATATCTCATCCTAGGCTACACACTTGTGAAATTTTGCCTTTTCTATGCCCTTGCATCCTTACTTGTCTTTCTTTGAATTTCACCTGGCCATGGTTAGTGGAGATAGGAGAAAGTTAGATTCAAAGAATCCTAATAACTAATCCAATATTTAAACACACATATGGTTCACTCAACCACGTATAAGCAAGTATGCATGTCATATAATCATAGCTATATCGTAATCCATGCTCTAGGGGATCTCATGGCTCAAATAGGAGCAAATCATTGCTCTAGGATTTGGCTGAGCCTCACCCACATTTAGGGATATCTAGCCTAGCCTCACCCATCAAAGAGCCAACCCCACCATAAATGCAAATGAGTGTTATACAATTGCATATTATACTCAAACAATCAACAAGTCACATAATTGAAAACAATACATACGAGCAATTTGAAAAATCAAGCAAACCAACCACACATATATAAGAATGAAGGAAAAGCTACCTTGAAGGCCCAAAAGGAGTCTGACTGGAAGAGCTCACTTGAAGCCTCATGTGACTAGCATGTGATCATCAATTTTCAGACCGTGTAGGAAGTTTTTATGTTAGTTATTTGAATAAGGCCATGTGGTCAAATTTTATGCTTGAAGAATAAGTTAGTTTCTTTCCTTTTTCTTCTTTGTGGCACCATTCTTAACCTTGCATATTACATGCTTTGCAAATTCATGTAATAGATGGTGCCACCTTTAGAGAATTATTTTTAGAAAGTTTTAAGTCTCCCATTGCTAATATAAAGGCCTCATATGTACTCAGACATTTTTTCTATACTGTAGAGTTCTCTTGCATTCCTTGTGTTCTTAAGAGAATACTTGACTTATCAAAAAATTGGGCATCCTTTGTGGTGTCCCAAGGCTAGGGTTCTAAGAGATGGGTTCTCTTAGGTCTTACCTCTTGACATACATTTAACCTTTTGTTTGTGTGTTTTTTGTTTTTAGCTAGTCCTAGGTGTGGTACAAATTGTTGGAGGTTCTCTAAGACAAGTTCCTAGTGGGTCTTGTATCACCAAACTTCCCACGTCACAGTGAGGTGCCCTTTAGGCTTCATTGTACACAAAATTTTAAGTCTTGTTGCAGAAAGATTACCTGGTGTCGTGGCGAGAATGCATTCTGTAACTCCCTTAGGCTAAAATGTTCAACTTGTGTCATAGTGCACCTTGGTTCTATAATGCCTTGGATGAGTTTTAGCTGTGACTTGAATGGTTTTGGCCACAGCTTAATCCTCTATTATCACTTCAAACCAAGATACATGAACTAACTCACTTGCAACTCTCCAAAACCCATCTTGAGGCCTTTTTGAAGCTAAAATGCTAAGCTTTTAAGACTTATACGCATCCTACCTTCCAGTTTATTAGTCTTATGTAGTCCATGGACTCCAAAACTAACCACATCAATGCAATCTCATATTTTATCAATACACACATCATTATGATAGTAAAAGATGGCTTGTAAGCTCAAATGGCAAGACAAAACACTCAATACACCACCTAATGTCCTCTAACCACTTATAACAAGTTTTAATGGACTAATTAAACATATTCTTGCCCTCATAGCTCTAAAGAAACCTCAGATGCAATTTATGACTATGGCACATATCCAAAAATCACGAGACATATATGATAGCAGAGTGTATAAAGTGGAACTAAGACTATCCGTAAAAGCAAAGTAATACTCATATTCATTAGATTGATGAGATGAATTCCATACATGCATATCAGTTCATAGGTACTTAGTTATTTGTAAATACATTAGAATCCACATAAGTTAAAACTTGGTCTTTTAAGGGTTCAATCCTTGGTTATAAAATATTAAAATATCTACACTTAGCAAAATGAATGCATCATGATGCTCTATAAGTTAGATTATAAAAAGAATAACATCTACACAAAACTAAAAGCAACTAAGTGCAAGAGTCCCATGTAAGGTCTAAAGCTAGGGTGGTCATCCACTTGCATATTAGTTCATGGGTGCTTATTTAACATAGAAAAACATATATTTGTAGCAAATAATATATTAAAATGAATATATGCAAGGAATAAAAATAAACCTTTGGTTACCTCGCTTGGTTGTGCCAATTTTCTTAGAAGATAAAAACATATGCCAAAACTATAAAGCTCTTTAATTAACCAAAACCAAATTATTTGTCATCATTCATTACAAAAATTGGTTACCCATTCATTCATAGCATTAAGAACTACCTAAGGATAACTTACTTAGTCTCCAATGAATTCCAAATTCGCACTTGAACCTTCCAACACCGAAAACTACAATGCTCTATTTCAATTTCTTGACATTTTTGCACAATAACAAAACCTAGTATAAAATTAGTCATTGGGGCTATAACACCATAACTTCTAGCTCATCATATCATATATATACATGCCTCACATCATTACATTCATGAAGATATAAGGCAAAAGGGAAAAAATAGTGACTTTCTTTGCGTTGCGTCGTGCTTAAAAATTCCATTAGGTGTCACGTGGACTGTGTGAGCTCATGCTATACATTCTCATATTTAAATACATCAATACAACTCATTTTCATCTTAAAATCATGCCCACAACTTATAGAAACTGAAATAGAGCTCAAAATAATCAAGTATATTTTCGGCCAGATTTGGCCTCTTTTCTAGTCAAACTTTGGAAAATCATAACTAATTCTAAAAAAAATTGAAATTCTGCAATATTGGTCATTCTGGGAAGTTATAGATGTCTGCTTCACACTAAAAATATGCCCAGACTATAACATTTATCACAGAGAGCGTTTGACATCCAAAATAGTCCAAAGGTTAGACTGAATTCTGGAACTATCACAGAATTTTGTAGAAAACTTTGAAAATGTCCAATTAATTCCACAAAAATCTAATCCATGAAAATGATATTAATATGGAAATCTATGGATGTTAAATAGAGAGAAAAAAATATTTCCAAATCAGTTCATCAAGCCCAAACTTTGGAATTCAATGGAACAATACTTCTGGTTGGGTAAAATTACTGATACTAGATAGAAAATTCAAAAATTCATATCTCCCTCTCTAAACCTCAAAATGAGGTGCTTCTAGTGGTATGAGTCACTGTGAATGTCTAGTTTCTGCGTATAAAATTTTGTATCAATTGGATCTCATTTGAGCCTTGTGTGACAGAAAATAATTTCGGACCAAATGAATAGTGCAACAACCAGACACCATGAAAATTGCCAACTTTGAAAAATCATCAAATATTCTGCAGACCTCCGAAAATTATGATCTTTAGCTTCCCTAAAATCTCTTAATGAGATCTAATTGCATGCCAAAATTTTAGATCAAGAATAACTCATTTGGCTAACAAGTGATATAGGGTTCCATTATGGTCAAATTTGGCTCCATATGGGGTGCCAAATTTGCCAAATGGCTTTCCCTTGGTTGTGACACCTTTTGGGTAAGTCTAAAAGCACATTTAAGACTTTTGTGAGCTGCCCAAATGATCCCAAACCTTATGCATTTCATTTTGGCCATTCAACCCACACTTATGAACATTTCCATTAAATTTCCACATTGCACACTTTGGCATTATATACTCAAAGTAAATGCTAGAGGTCATACATCATATTCATACATCTAAACATCATATAATAGCATATTTATACATGTCTCAAGGGTCATAAACTATTTACAACATCATATACATCCTATGATACAATCATGGTCTTAAAGTGGCAAAAGCTAAACATATGATTGTCAATCTCCTTTCTTTAGTATTGTTGGCTCCCATTAGCATATCTATTTAGTTCACTTAGCATTTTAGAGCATTGGAGAGGAGGGGATGAGATTCAAAGAATCTCAATAGCTCATCTCTCATTCAATCATACATAATGGATGCAAACAAGTCTCATAAATGCATGTATGATCATATGGACATGTGCAAACATTCAAGAAGCATTTTCATCATTTAAGAAAGTCATACATAGCATACAAAGGCTTGCCAAGCAAGTGGATTGGCCTCATCTAATTTCTTGTGGTTGTTGGACTTGCCTCACCCATTCCTTAATGCATTCTTAGACTCAACCATACTATTGGGAGCCCACTTTGCTTTTGGGAGACTCTTTGCTTTGTCTCAACCAATCTTAAGAGTTCTTGGCTCATCCTCACTATAGGTAAAGGTTCTTGGCCTCACCACACTCAAGCAAACCCAAGCACACATCAAAATATCATATGAAACATAATATGTCATCACAAAACCATGGCACATGAAATCATGCTAGCATACTTTTCATGGCTTGAAAATACACATACATACATTCTAAGACAAGTTAACACACATCCATGCATGAGAGAAGGTGAAGAGAGCTACCTTGCTTGTATTTACACACTTTTTCCTTAAGTCTTAAGTCTTCTCCCTTGATCTCAGACACCCAAGAGGGTTGAGATCATTTTTCTTGGCCTAGACACATCATATGGAAGCTAATTACACTCTTAAAACAAGCTAGGACATTAAACTTATATTTAAGAACATACTTGGTTCCATAAAGTCACATAATGGTTCCATAAATGGCCTATTGAAGCAACCATCATGATTCAAATTCTTGGCTCCATTCTCTTCTCATTCTTAGGCCTCTTGACCTCATAAGGTCCTTGGAGCCATTACATATTCATTTACAAAAGCCTAGACACAAGTTGTTTCATAAGGTCACATTATGGAAGCCATTGCCTCATCTCCCAATCCATGGCTTCTAAATTTTTTCCAAGGGTTCCTCCCACCTTCTACCATCATATGAAGTCCCAAACCAAGGCTAGAATGAATTAAAACACTCTTTAACCCCTCCATCTGTCCTAGGCTGACATTATGGAAGTATTTGGGGTTCAAGGGGTTTTCAATTTTTCCTTGATGGGAGAGCCACTTGGGAGGCTTCTTAGAGGTCTTAAAAACTCAAACAAGTACTCACATATGTTAGGGAATGTATGAATCAAATCAATTTTTACAATCCCTTCAAATGCACTACACTTTTTCAACTTAGAGTTCATTAGTTTTTTTTTTCAATTTCTTTGCTTTCTTGGATGGGAGATGCATGTGGGAAGCTCTCTAGGGGTCTTAGGAACTCATACAAACATTCACATAGGCTTGAAAACTCTTAGATAAAATCAGATTTTTGCCTATGTCTTTGAATCCCTAATTTCCCATTCTTGGTTCTCTTTTGCTTCTTAATTAATTCCATTTGTATCTTCCTAATCCTCACATTATAGAACCCCTAATTCTACCCTAATATGGTCAGAATTTATCTCTTATGGAATGAGCTCTAAGGTGAATGAAAATTCCATGGAGGAAGCAAGCAAGGAGAAGCAACAAAACAAGAAGGAATAACTTGGTTTCTTGTTTCCTTCAAAGCCTCTTTCACTTGGTGTAAAGTCCTCCTTGAATTCCTACTCTTCTCCCTCTGAACCAGACCCAAAAACAGCCCCACTTCATCAAACAAAACTATAGAAAGGAAGGTGGGAAGGAGGAGAAGAGAGTTTCTAAAGAGAGAACTAGAAAAAGTCTTGATTTCCATACCTTTTCTTCTTGGTTTTTCTCCCTACTTCCTTACCCTTCTTGTGCATCTCTCTTGGCAGCTTCTCTCCCTGGTTTGAATGAAGCAATAAGTAGGTCATAAGGGAGAGAGGAAAGGACGCCACTTATAAAGGGAAAATGGGGAAGAATTTGTTTTGAAAAATTTTATTTATGTCCCTTGAAATTGGCATTTTTTTTTAGCTTCATTTCAGCTCCTTTTTTAGAACCTTCTTTTCCATTATAAAATTTAGGTCCTCAATCTTATAAAATGTCTTTGAAACCACTCAATTTAGAGCTAAAATATTCCCGAACGATCTGATCAAAGTTCGGGCTCACCACCATTAGAAAACGTATACCAGAGGGGCTTTAACTATTCCGGGGCTTCCCATGGTTTTCAGGGCCTCTAAGAACCTCAAAGAACTTAGAACTTTCATTTAAAAAGTCCTCTTGTGTGAATTCCAAAATTTACTCAAAATTACGAAAATGTCACTGGCCTTTCGGCAAATTTTTTGAATCACTATAACCTTAATTTCTGGGCAACTCAAGGCTCAAATCCTCTTTTCTATTATTTAGAATTTTATCCTAATTTTAGTTGACCTTAATTCCTTCTATTTCGAGGACTTTCTTTTATATTTGGCTTTTTTTTTTACGTTTACGGAGAAATTGAACATCGCGTTTCTTACGTTTACGGAGGAACCGAATGTTATAGGGGCCAATTTCTAGCATAAAACATATCAAAATAGAGGGAAAATACTTGTGTAATGGTCTCTTGAGCCTCAAGCTCCAAAAATCACATATGAAACAACCAACCACCCATTTTTAGATTTGGAGATAAGACAAAAATTCACTAAACACACAACTAATTAGACCAAAATGAAGAGGAAGATAAGAAGATCAACTTTTATATGATTTACCTTTGTTAAATCTCCCTTTATGTGTACAAATCGATTCCAAAATGGTGGTGAAACCCTAGCTTCCCTCTAAATGTGAGAATTTCCTTTTTACGTCTACATAACAAGTGTTTTGTCTCCAAAAAAATTAGGGTAGTTGTAGAAATTTTAAGGTTTTAGGTGGTAATGGGCTGACCTAAGAGCCCATAGTCCAATTGGATCTATTTCCTAAGTGTTGGGCCATAGATACATGGGTTCAAGTGGGTTCAAATAAGTTGGGCCTTCATAAAAATAAAGTTAGGCCTTTATAAGTGGTTCTTTATGTAAATAAATTAATCATAGGGCCCAAACATTAAATTTTCACCTTTACTTAATTAATTTTTCTTCAAGTCCAAAGCTACTATTAAATTTATTTTCAATCAATAGTGACCAATAATTATTATTTATCTCAAAATGTCTAAAATGATAGTTTCCTATAATTTATTCCAAAATTCCAATAATAATTCTTTATTCTTCTCAAATTAAATACTTAATTTTTCATTATTTGTTTTAATAAATTTTCAGATGTTAAAATGCTTGTATTTTCCATGTTCATGAGTTCTGGGCTAAATTGTGACCATTTAAATGGTCTAGATGGCTTAGTTTATAAAGGGAAACTCTGTTGAATTTTTCCCAGAATATAATAAAAATTTTTAGCCGCTAACAGACAAGCTTAATTGGAAGTATCCAAAAACTTTTGGATCTATATCTGCTTGTATGAGTAAAATGAATTCATTGATGAACTATAATAGCTAAGTAAAAGAGACAGTCAATTAAGTGTTACATTTAGTATATGTACTTGAAGTGTTAAAGGTAATAGTTAGCCCTAAATATTCTATAAAGTATTATCACTATTTGGTAGTGTAATATTATGTTGTATGGCTATTTGCATATGGTTTAGGTATTAAACGATTTCTTATTGCTCTGGAAATTTTATAAGATGTAGTCAACACCCTAAGAAGGTATCTTGCAAGTTTTTATGCCAATCTAGAATGTATAGCCAAGCTTAAAGTGTGTCGCATAGTATTGAAATTGTGTCATAGTTTAAGAATGGGCATCTTAGGAAAAATGTATGAGTGAGGGATTTATGGAATGCATTCTTCCTTGAAATTCTTATAACATGTAGTTAATTCATGTAGGTATGTATTTAGGAGGTTACACCTTTTAATAAGGTGTTCAAGTTCCCAAATGAGTAAGAAAAGGGTCAAACGACATCAAAGCCTTGAAATTTTCATGGTTCTTAGCTAATGCATTGAGGGTAATTGATGCTGATTTTCATAATTTTTGGAATTGTGAACATGATTTTATGCTTTTTGCAAAACAGGGCAACTTTCGAGATCTTGGTGGCAAAGGGCAAGGAAGTTATGACCTTGGAATCCAAGCCTTGACTGTGTAGCTTCAATCCCTCACCTTCAAGGCAAGGTTGAAGCTAACAATGCTCTGACTTTGGGATGTAAGGTTGTAGCACTAAACTGCTTTCCTTAAAGAAATTAAGTTGTAAAGAGTTTTAACTTATATGAAGTGAGGCTCTTATTTACTTAATCTTTCCATGTTTAAGAAGGTTTTAAGGCTTTAACTAAATTATTCTTATCACTTTACTAGCATCTTTTGATTAACGTTATTGAAGTACAAAGCAATTGAGCCTTGATACCATAAATCCTTTTAGGTAAAGTTGAAGTAAGTTTATTTTAACTACAATTTGAAAGAAAAGCATGTGTTATTTAGCTAGGTTAACTAAGACCTCATATAGCTAATAAGAAATACTTGGCCATGCAATTAGAACCTTAGTTATGGAGATCTAGCCACAATATTTTTTTGTATCAAAGCAATGGTTAAGAAATACCTACTTTACAAATGATTTATGATATGTTTCTAAGTTCTTTAGATGACCTTATTAAATTAATTTCAAAATTTTGAATAGATTCTTCTATGAATATGATTGTGTACTATATTATATGATGAATGTGATGCATATGGTATTTAGTATGAAGATGACTTATGTATGGCTATACGTTATATATATATGTACACATGATAAATGGCAAACAAAAGAACTCAAGCTATGATTCTTGGAGGAATTCCAGACAATATGGAGGCTTTGGCTACTAGATTTGAGGAGTAAACAACAACCTAAGCTGCGATCACATAGCTCTTCCAATAGATTCAAGAAGCCTTGAGAAGAGGAACCCAAGGTGAAAATGTTGGGATTCTTGATAAAAAAGGGAAATAAAGCTAATAGATATAGAAAGTCCTAGCTTCATTTAGGAAGGCCAATCCTTCATCCTTTTGAAAAGGGTATGACTTTATAATAGCAAAGAGATTGATGATGAATTTAGAGAAAATCCTTAAGGTAATGGACTACACATCTAAACAGAAATTAACCTTATTCGTGTATATGTTAGAAGGAGAAGTATAGCATTGGTGGAAGGGTCCTAAGAGGCTTCTCCAAGCCAAAGAGATGTAAATCACTTAGGTTGTTTTTTAGATGACATTCATTGATAACTATTTCCTTGATAATGTGAAAAATGCAAAAGTGCTTGAGTTTATACAACTAAAATATGGTGATATGATAATAAGCCAATATGAGGCCACGTGTGAGAGTCTATCTAAATTCTTCTCCTACTTGAAGCATACACATGATGAGGTTTGGAGAGCTACAAACTTTGAAAGGGGATTAAGGCATGAAATAAGAGAGAAACTAGCAACACTAGAAATTAATAATTTTGCTAACCTTGCAAATAAATGTAGGCTAATAAGACCATCATATCCTAGAAAGTAAAAATCTATTAGTATTAGTATGGTTTTATGAAGTATTTGTTTAATATTCTCACTTAGACATAATAATCCTATGCTAATAGCTTCTGCATTATTAAATAAAATTGATAATGATATATTAAATCTATTTTGTCAAGTAAAAGGGTTATAGAAGTGCTAGCTAGTGCATGCTTAAGTTTACTTTCTTTATGAAAAAGATTTTCATATTATTTCCTTTCATTGTTGACAAGTTTTTTTTTTTTGGGTTTTCAACCAATAGGCAAAAAGGCCTTACTTTAGAAGAGGAAGATTAGTCCATGAAGTAAAACTCAATATTTGAAAAAGGAATAGAATAAAACAATGCATAAGAGGTACAAGTTTATGAGTTTACAAAGTGAGGCACAAGCTTTGAATGGAAAATCCCTCATATGAACATCATATGGAAGTCATATTGGTCTTAATGACCAAAGTTGCAGCCAAAGATACGTTGTGTTGGTAAAAGTTTTAAATGTTCAATTCTAATTATCTAAAATCATTGAGCATTGCATTTTTTGATAACTATTCATTGTAAACAAAAATAAAAATGATATAATTTGATTATGATGATCTTTGTGTTTGTTAAGATAGATTTGTCTTGTAAAAGCATCACTACCAAAAAAGAGTATTTTGCAATGGTTCAATAGCAAGGGTTGTTACGACCATCACTATTTCCAAACTTAACCATCGTTAAGTTTTCCACATAATAGTAGTTGCATTATGCAATTATTATTATTTTTTACCTAATAACAACTACCATTAAATTTATTTAAAATGCCCCAATCCATTGGTCCCATGATTTCTAAACCTAAACAACCTTTTTATTTTCTTTATGCAGTAACAACCCTCTACCCAGCTATTCCAATCGTCAATGAAGCTTGCCCAGTCACCGTTAATAGTTGTCTAGCCTCTCTCCCCACTGGCAAATCGTTCTTTAACCTCTTCCATCATGCAGACATCGCACTAAAGCCTAAAAACCTTCTTCCATCTAAATCACCTATACCCTTCAACTTGTGGCCTAACCACATTTCTAGCCCTAGCAAAGTCTTTTCCAGCCTCTATTAGCAACATCTCCTCTTTCTTCCATAGCAAACAAAGGTAAGTTCCTTTTTTTTTTAGGTTGAAGTCCTAAGATCTACTTTTTTCAACTTTTTTTTATGATTCTCAATCCACCGTCTTCCTTTTTTTAGTTTATCTCCCTAAATATGGACTATTTTTATTTTTCCCTTTTTCCTTTGCCGTTTTTTTAATAAATTTTTTATTATCAATTCAATTTGTTTAATGATAGTATAGTAAGGCCTGTTGAGTGGAACCAAGGGTATTAGCTTGAGCTTGGAATTTGATTGCTAAGTATGTTGTAGACTTTGATGCTTCATGAATCAAATTATTTCATAGTTAGATTGATTTTCATTTAACTATTTATCACTCCATTGCATGCCAGGACAAAAGTTTGGTATACATATATTTATATGCTCTTAGTATTCTCATTTTATGAGATCTTTGATATTAATTAGTAGTGTTCAAATTTATTTCAACTAAATCAATTTAATTAAATTATTTGGATAGGAGTATTATAAAACTTATTTATTTAGTTAGATGGCTTGGATGTTTATTTTATAAATTTACATTCAACTAAACAATAAATTTTTTTAATAAAAAAACTCATGATCTAATCCAATAGTTGATTAATTAAGATGTATTTTACAAAAGTGAATAACAAATTGTATGTGAGATCTTTATAATTTTTTAATGTGTAAGACATACTTCAAAATAGTAACATTTTATGATTCTTAATGTTTGTACTAAAAAGTAGATTGAAGTATTGACTATTGCTCCAAAAGATAATATATAATTTATCTATAAATAGGTTGGGTTTTTTACCTAGGTTATTTATGTTTGATATAAGCAAGGAAAAGAATATGGTGAACTTGGTATTTAAGAGCTAATTTGATGATAAGTAATTCTTGATATCAAATATAATGATATTTAATTAATTCTTCTTGGTTTAAGATATTATTTTAAAGTGTAGAATTCTGAAGAAAGATTTGAAGCTAAACATATTTTGTTTTCAAAATAGACAAGTTTTGGATTGATAAACCTTAGAATACTTCTAAATATGTAGAAGGACTCAACAAATTTTTAGACTTTGCATTTGCTAATTGGAGTGTTAAGGGGGGATAATAAGCATATGTCCTAAATGCAAGTTTAACAAATGGCTATTAGACAAGTGGTGTATGATCACCTTAATTGTTAAAGTATCTCAAAGAGGGTACATTATTTGGCTTATACACAAGGAAACAAGCAAACTAAATACTATAATTGAAACTCCTTAAAGCCCACATGTGAATCAAGATAAGATTATATTGATGACCATATACAAGATAGGGTCAATGATGCGCTTGGACATCATTCCAATAATGAGAATGTGGACAAAGTTGAAGTAGCACCTCCATCATCAAACTAAATTATTCTCGATGTCAATGCAAAGTTCTTTGAGTTAATTAAAGGTGGATAGCATTATTTGTATGAAAGTATGATAAGAATTAAAAATTGTCCTTCTTAGTGAAATTGTATCACATTAAGTGTCTGTATAGAATAAGTGACAAGGCAATGCCAATGATAATAGAGTTGTTGGCAGATGCCTTTGAACATGAAAAGATTCCATCCTCATTCTATAATCCTAAGAAAACCATTAATAAACTTGGACTTTATGACGACTCTAATTTCTAACCATTGTAATTAAGGTAAAAGATGTGATTAATAACCATAAATTAGGGTTACAAGACATTAAGACCAATTACATTCAGAAAATATAAGGAAATTTGAACCTTAATGTTATTAAAGTTGTAACAACCAGGAAAAAGAGAGAAGAAAGAAAGAAAAGAAAAAGAAAAAGAAAAGAAAAGCTGAAAATTTTCAAAGAGCTGAAAATTTTTAAAGTCTGCTAGCTATAGCCTAGCTAGCTATAGCGAATGCACCTGTTCGCTGTAGCCTAGCTATAGCGATAGTGCCTTCTCGCTATAGCAAAAATGCTTCTAGCTATAGCGAGTGTGGGCATCCCATACAAAAACCAGGGCATTGCTCGCCGTAGCGCACATTGTAGCGAAGGCAGAGGTCTGGGACTGATATGAGCTCGCCGTAGCGAGGGTTATGGCTCGCTATAGCGATGGTTAGTCCGGAAAAGCGTAAAAAAAGAGAATTTAACTTTTTAAAGTGTCCCAACTCCTTCTTTCACTCTGTAACCGACTTGAGCTCACTCTAAGAGAGAGAAAAGGGCAGAGGAGAGAGAGAAGCCTAGAGGAGGAAGGAAGAACAAGAAAGATAAGGATTTCCATGGCTTTTCTCTTAGCATGTTGTTCTTCTCCCCTATCCTCTCTTCCTATAGTCTTGATTATGGAAGTAGTTAGGTTTTGAGCTTGGTTCAAAGGAGGGAGAGTAGAAAACCCCTCTTGAAGAAGACCAAGACTCACATATCTTTACTTCTCCCTTGCTTCCTTCTTGAGAGCTTGAGAGAGGAAGGAGAGTTGATAAGTTTCTAGTGAGAGAAAGAACCCCTAGCTCTTATATGCTTAGTAGGGTTGCTAGAAAGAAATCCCTAGCTTTATGAATCAAGTATTAAGAGAATAATCCTATGCTTCTTGTGTGGCTAGGCTCAAGAAAAGCACTCCCATCTAGAGGTGATTGTGAAACCCATAAGGGAGGAGACAAATTGAAAGGGAAAGTTATGAATAACCAATAAGGTAGCTCTCTCCACCTTCTTTCATGCATAAGATGTGTGCTCACATTGTCTTGCTTGTGTGTATGTATGTTTTGAACCATGAGAAGTATGCTAGTATGTTAATGCTTTATGTATTTCAATGATGTTTTATGTGGTTTCTTGAGTTTGCTTGAGTATGGAAAAGCCAATAACCCTTTAGCCATGGTGAGGATGAGCCAAAAACCCTCAAGTTAGTTGAGACAAAGTAAAGAGTCTCCCAAAAGTGAGGTTGACTCTCAAAGAGCAAGGGTTGAGTCTAAGAACCTCTTAGAGAATGGGTGAGGCAAGTCCAAAATCCACAAGTGAGTAGGCGAGACTAATCCATTTACTTGGCAAGCTTTTATATGTTATGTATGGCCTACTCACATGTTGAAAATGCTTTTCTTATGTATGGCCAACTCAAATGTTGCAAATGCTTTTCTTATGATTTCACATGCTAATATGCCCATGCATACATTGTGAGACTTGTTTGCATACTTTGTGTGTATGATTGAATGAGAGATGAGCTATTGAGATTCTTTGAATCTCACTCCCCCTCTCCACCATTCCAACATGCTAGGTGGACCAAGTGAGGCAAGAGATGGGAGCCACCAAGCTTGAAGCTAGGGAGATTAGTGAAGAATTGTAAAAGAGCCTCTTGTAATTATTTTGTAGTTAAGTCAAGAAGTGTAAACTAATGATGTATATGATGTAGCATCTATGAATCCTTGTAAATGAATGTATTCACCATATATGTATGATAATGAGCACCATTTTGAATGATGGGGCAAGCTTGTATGAAAAGCATGATTCTAGTATTCTCCCATGAGTGTATGTGTTGGTGTGGGAGAGTGAGTTTTGCAAATCTGGGTTGCTAGACACTTGAGCCATGTTTGATAGCCCCTATGGATACTTTCTCATGTGGTCATAGAGCCTTAGAGGTAGGAGAAGCCAAGTTGGGTCTCAATAGCCCTCATTTAACACATGAATTGGGTCATTTTGCCCATAATGTCAAAGTCTGACCAAATGACATCCTCTTGCCTTGAAATTTGGCATGTGACTAGATCTTGTCTAGAGTTTTTTGGAAAGCTAAATATCAAGTCATTTGGAGGTCTATAGAATTTTCTATGATTTTTCAAAGTTGATATCAGAATTTCGGATTTTCAGAAATATTGTTCATTTGGTCAGTTATGGAATTGTGTCATCCGAGGGGCAAACATGATCCAATGATTACGAAACTTTATAGGCAGAAACTAGACAGTCACAAAGACTTGCATCAACTGGAATCACTTCATTTGAAGGTCTAGAGAGGAAGATATGCAATTTCAAAGTTCCAGCCCAGCATCAGTCATCCTACCAGACCCGAGGTACTGTTTCATCGGTTTCCAGGAGTTTGGTTTGATGAATTGATCTGGAGACATTTTTCCTCTCTAGTTAACATCCACATATTTCCATAGTAATATCATTTGCATGCAGTGGATTTTTGTGGAATTAGTTAGACATTTTTGAAGTCCATATCAGTAAACTGTGACAATAGCAGAGCCCCCTCCGACCTCTAGATGATTTCGCGTGTCAAACGCGTTATGTGTAGGATTTTATGAGTTGATATATTTTTCCCATGAATTAAACGGTCTAAGCTTTCTAGAGTGACCAAGAGAGCATGTTTTCAATTTTTTTGTATTTAGTTATAAATTTTCAAACTTTGCCCAGAAATGAGGCCAAATCTGTCGAAAACAAAATTGCATGTCTCATATCCCTTTTTGCTTTCCATGGGTTTAAAGCATATTTTTGGGATTGAAATGAGTCTTAATGGTGAAATTAAACATGAGGATGCATAGAAAAAGCTCACCCGGTCCATGTGACACTAAAGTGAATGTCTACCCATGCATGATGCCATAGAGAAAGAATATGAACCTAAAGAAAATGATCTCCCTTTTATGCTTCCCATATGTATATGAGCATGTAAGGCATGATGGGTATGAGCTAGAAATGAAGGTGTTACAAGAGTCATCAATCAAATAATTATAAGCATTCATGTACACAAGGGAAACAAACATTCATTTATAAGCCTTTGATTCTATTACCCATTAATTCTAACTCACAAGAATCTTCTACTAATGTTTTAAGTCATCCTTTAAGGTTACCATGGGAAAAACCAAAATTTCTAGGTTTGAATGAGAGTTTGGGGTCGTTAGCCGTGGCTAAATGCCCTTACGTCACAGCCAATTACTTTCGAGTTCACTCTTTATCTTCTTAAGTTTTGCCGCGGCGAGGAATCCTCCTGGAGCCTACCTCACTTGCCTCTTGCTATTGGCCACGGCCAATTCCCCCTTTCGCCGCAGCTAATTCTTCTCTGGAATGCCTGACAAATTTTTGCAAAAGTTTGCCGTGGCTAATTCCTATTTAACTGCAGCGAATTACCCTCTGGATGATTTCCAGTTTAGCCTCTCACATTTCGCCGCGACTAATTCCACTTCTCATTGTGGTGAATTGCTCTCTGGTGCTCTCCCTGGGCAACTTCGCCTCTATTAGCGGTGGCTAAATGCCTTCTAATCCTACAACTTCTAAAATCTTATCTCATATTCTCCACTCTCCCTTCAATGACACCCTAGGGCCACTCTACCTTAATTGTGGGGCTTCAATAGTTTTCATTAGCCTAATTTACCCAGCTAATCTATCATTACTAGTTCAAGACTTAAGAGTCAATTTCTACTCCTCCAACTACCCTATATCAACAAGTTTATAGATTAATAATAGCAGAATTTCATAAACTTCCAGCAATTATCATTCAAATATACATTCCATTAAAGATTCCATACATCACTAATTCAAATCAACAATCTAATATATCCCATGATGACATTTCCAATAGTAGACCACATCATGAATTCAACAAAGTTCATACATCAGATACTGTAAGTTCATACATCCAATACTAAGCTATAATGAGACTTAACTCCTTAATAGATACATTCCAACTAATTAAAATATAAACTCCTACACTTAGCAATATGATTACATGATGATGCTATATAAAATATTAACAAAATTGCATTTACTCTACTCAGATTAGCCCAAGTGTAGCTTCTTCCACATATGGCTAGAGCTCATGGATTTTCGTCCACTTGCTTCCCCTTATCCTTACCCGAAGGGCTTTCACCTAAAAGTTTAATCTCATAAAACGGGGTGAGATGCAAATCTCAGTAAGAAAGGCAAATTTCATTCATATATTCCAGGTTAATTAACATATATGCATGATGTCATATAAGCATCAGAAAACATACCAGTTATCAGTAAATGAAATAATTAGGCTATCTATGATTATTATCCTATACTAGCAATCATAATTCTGCATGTTAAAGGCCATTAACACCGGGAGAGATCCGTCCACTGCACCTACTCCCCAATGAATACAACCAGGACTTAATGCATCTGGGGTTTGATCATAATCCGGTACCGATCGAAACACATGTATGGGTGGCAACTGCACCACAGCTCCACCATGGACTCATAAGGTCCAATCATATATAACAGATAGCCAACTAATTCATTTAGCATTCAAAATCATAATCATGCAGTAGATACAAAATTAAACAGACATATGCATAGAATTAGTATGAACCCCGGTTACCTCACTCTGCAGACAATTGAAAAGCCACCAGCAGTGCCAAAATCTCTCTATAACCATAACATCAGAAGCTTACTACTTTAAATCATAATGTATAACAGCAATAAGCACCCAAGGAATTGAAATACTAATGGCTACCCGAAAGACGCTTACCCAACCACTACAAATCCCCAAATTCAGATTGAATATGTCCTCTACTAGAAACTTTAATATATCACCTAATTCCTAAGCAAATTCGTATATAATTAATACCCATACTACAAATCAACCATGGGGGTCTTAAACCAGTAGAAAATACATTAGAACGGACAGTTTACACTTACCCAATGTCCCTCCTAGCCTCTACCTCCGAAAATTCTCTAGGAAAATACCAAACAACCACATTTCAAATTTTGGGTATGGTGAAAATGCTCCAAATGAGAAACTAATCAGACCAAAATGAAGAGAAGGAGAAGGGGATTAAGTTATATAACAAGTACCTTGGCTGATTTTGAGCTTAGAAGTGAGAAATGGTGGATTTCTTGCCCCAAACCTTAACCTCCCTCCAAACCTCCGAAAATGAGTTGTGTGTTTGTGTTTTAGCAAAATGTGGAGGGGTTGAAGTGTTTAGGGTTTTAGTTGGGTCTAATGTGGGTTATGGGCTGACCCAAAGGTCCAATACTAAGTGGGTTTTAGATTTAAGCCTTGTTGGGCTAGTTTTAAGGTGTTGGGTTGTAGAAATTTAATTGGGCTAAACCAAATTTGAAGAATTCAATTAATTTGGGTCTGCATAAGGGTTATTAGGCCATCACTAGGTGTTCTCTCTTGGGTCAAGTCTCACAATAAAAGGTTGGATCTGCACCTAAAATTATTGGGCCTCTATTAGTCCTTAACCTTAGCCTACTTAATTTAATTTGGGCATAGATGGGGTTTATAACTCAATTAAATTTTAAACTCATAGTAATAATTTATCTCTTTAAAATTTTCATTCACTTAACTTGCCCAATTATCCCATATTAATTATTCTTAATTAACCCAAATCCATTATTAATACCTTAATTAATTTTGTGGTGTTACAGGCTTCACGATACTAAAATTCATGCATACATGAATGATTACATGCTATATTAGGGGGAACATGCAAATATAGATATTTGTTAAAACCAATGTAATACATCTAGATGGAAACCAAAAGGTAAGGGTATGTTTAGTGGTGGTAAAAAGAGAAAGAAGCTATTTGCAAAAAATCCATGGTACCTTACATTGAAGACATGATTAAGAGGTTATTTATTTCTTTTAAGATAGTTAAGCATTTGAGGTGACATACAGTTCCAAGGAGTAATGATGGCATGTTAAGGCATTTAAAGGACTCTAAGGCATGTAAGTTATTTGACATAATGAATCCTTAATTCACTTCAGATCCTTGGAATGTATGCCTTAGGTTATCTATTGACAATTTTAATCCTTTTGGCAACTTGAGCACTAGTTGCAACATTTGGCTAGTTATACTTGTGCCTTACAATCTCCCTCCCTAGATGTGTTTGAAATGGAGTTTGTTCCTTCTTTTATTGATCATTCTAGGGAAGTACGCATTGAGAAATGATATAGTTGTTTATTTACAATCGTTTATAGAAGAGTTGAAAGAGTTGTAGAATGTTGGTGTTAAAATTTTTTATTCCTATAGCAATCATGTGTACATTATATATGCAACTATTTTGTAGACTATTGGTGATTTTTTAAGGCTCAGAATCATGTGTACAATGATGGAATACATATACTACTAGGTTAGCTTACCCATCTTATTATTTTGACTCAATTTCTCTTTGTCTTTTATATAGTCAAAACCGATGTTTTATAGATGATTGACATTTTCTAAACTTAGGGCATAAATTTAGATTGGCTTGAGATCTATTTGATAGGAGGGAAGAGAACAAAAGATAAATCTACTAATGGTAGTTATTGGCTTAGAAGTTTTATGATAGGTTGAGAATGTTAACATGTATTTAGGAAAGATGTGGAAGTAGAAGGCCATTGAAGAAGAACTTGAGGAGCCAATCGTGTCGATGTAGATAGTTAATAATGGCAAAAGAAAAGGATTTTTTCAACTTCCATATTGGTCGAACAACTTTTTACACTATAATTTTGATACCATGCATATTAAAATAAATGTCTATAAGAACGTAGCCATACTTTGCTAAATGAAACTAGAAGATCAAAAGACCATATAAATGCTTAAAGTAACTTACAAGAAATCGGCATAAGGGATCTTTTTAATACCTTACTCATTAGCTTTCTCAACTCATTACCAAGACTAGCTTCATACCCTCACATAGAAAATCAGCATATTTAATGGTAATAAATTGCGTTACGTAAGGCCTAAAAGTTTCATTTCATACTTCATGGATTATATGAACTCATCCATATCATTTTCTTTCCATAACATATCCATACAAGTCATAAACATCACAAAACATCTCATGCTCCACGGGTTTAGCATCATGCATTAGAAAAATAATGGTTTGCTCTCGGGTTTGCCATGACAGTTTTCTGGTAGAAATTTTAGAAAATTATAATTAATTCTAAAAAAATAAAAATCAAATAAATGATAGCTTTTTAGAAATTACTAACTGTCAACTAAAGATTAAAAATCATTCTAGACCACAACAACATCAATTGGACCACGAAAAATCATAGAACAATACGAAAGGTGCAGCTGCCAGGTCTGCTATCACAAGTTTCTAATATAAACTTTGAGAATTCATAAGTAATTCTCAAAATTTCAAAATCAATCAATCCATACCATTATGTAAATTTCTAGATGTTTAATAATGGCTAAAAATAATTCTAGATCACGTGGACACCAAATGGACTAAGAAAATAATAGAACAGTACCAAAGGTCTATCTGCACTACTAGTACTGTCCTCCAACTTTAAAAATTTGGTTCTTCCTCTACAGAGCTCTAAAGGGATGATCTCAGTGGCTATGGAAAGCTTATAGTGTTTAGTTTATGTTTGTAAAATTTCATAGGCATTGAACTTCATTTGACTTACAAGTGATACAGAAATAAAATTTGACCATATGAACAGTACACATTATCATTCTACATAATTTGGCCAATTTTAAAAACTCATAATAAATTTTATAGAGCTCCAAATTGGGTTCTCTTTGACTCTATAAAATTCTCTTGATGAGCCCTAGTTTCTGGCCAAATTTCATGTAAAAACTCATCCATTTAGTCAAACTTTGGTTCAACTCATGATTTGGTCACTTTTGATGATCAAGGTGGGTACATAAGGCACCATTTGACCTTCCTCTTTTTCCATAGCCACTTGAGCACATCCTATAGCATAAATACAATCTAGAAAAGCATACCAAATGGTCCAAATTATCATGAAACTCAAACTCATCATGTCACTTGCATTCATGCGCAAGCACATACTAGCACAAGAGTGGCAAATTCTCATATTTCCATACATTTGGCTTCAAAACTCATACATACATCATAATTATATACATTTAATATTACTCAAATGGTTACATCTCATATACATCACATGGATGCATTTATTGACATCAATATGCTATCAAATTGCCTATATTTCTACTTTCTTGTCAAGAATCATGCTCCAAGCATTTAGTCTCATTTCTTTGGACTTCTTAGCTCATCTAGACATGAATAAACATATGGAGGGGGAAGAGTGAGATTCAAAGAATCTCAATAGCTTTTAATCCTTTCAAACATACATAATGGATGCATATACATGTCAAAGAATGCATGTATGGCTTTCTAACTACTAGTGAACATATACATAATATTTTCCATGTTCAAGAAACTAATACATAACATGCATAGGCTTCCAAAGACATTGGTTTAGCCTCACCCATTTTCTTTGGAACTTTTGGATTTGCCTTACCTATTTTCAAGAGACTTTTAACTAAATCTCACTCTTCTTGAGACTTTTGGCTTGGCCTCATCCAATTCTAGGGACTTTTGGCTCATCCTCATCGTTGCTAAGGGATCACCATACTTAATCAAGCCAAAACACATTCATAAAACACAATTCAAGAACATCATGGTACCATGGCATGTAGGAAATAGCTATAAACATTTCTTATGGTATAAACATATGTACAAGCACTCAAGGACAAGAAAACATTAAAGCAATACATGAGGGAAAGGTTAAAGAGCTACCTTGAAGCAAATGCACACACTTTTCTCTTAAGATTATTCTCCCTCTTCTCAGCCAAGCCTTGCAACTAGGTGGGCCTTGGTTTTCTTGGCCTAGACACATCAAAAGAGACATAAATCACTCATGGAAACAAGCTTTGGCGTTATACACACTCTAAATGAAGCTACTTTGTTCTATGGCTCCATTATGCTTCTATACAAGACCTTATAAAGCAACCATGAGAATTCGTGATCTTGGCTCTCATTTCTTATTCATTCTAGGTCTCTTGACTTCCTTTAGACTCTTTGGAGTCATCACACATTCATTTTAAGGAGCTTAACTATAAGTTGCTTCCTAATGTCTCATTATGGAGCCTACACCTCTATCTCACATTCCACGGCTTCTAAAAATTTTCCAAGGCTTCCTTTGATACTCTTTCATCGTATCTAGTCACATTCTAGCCTTAGAACATATTAAAACACTTCCTAGGTGCTTGATATAGCCTAGGCCAAGACATGCTCCTTGTTTGGAGCCTATGGACTTTGCTTTATTTTCTTGAAGGGAATGACACTTAGGAGGCTTCTTAGATATCTTAGGAACTCATTCACACTCTTAAACATCTTGAATTACTACTAGGAAGTTTCATTTTAACCTAGGTGCAAGTGAATTCCTAATCTTTGTAACTTTATTTCTAATGCATTTTAATTGGATTTCTTTGCATATACTTGTTCCTCACACTCCAAAACCTATGATTCTTCCTTGCTAGGACCAAAATTTAGTCTCCCTTGGCTGGGCTCTAAGTGAGACAAACACACACTAAGAGGGACAAGGAAGAATTGCAAGAAGAGCAACGGAGTTTACCTTGTTTTAAGAGCCTTTTCACTGGGTATGCTCCTCTCATTCAAACTTTATCTTCCTCCCTTTGAACTAGGCCAAAAAAAGTCCCAAATCATTCATTAAAATCATAGAAAGAAAGAGGAGAAAGAGGAGAATATCTTTTGTAAAGGAGGAACCATGAAATCCTACACTTTTTCCTACCTTTTATAAGCTTTTTCCCTCCTTCTTTGCTCCTCCCTTGTGCGTTAGTTACTACTAGTCTCTCCTCTATTCTGGGTAGAAGCTAAGTTGGTTTAAGTGGAGGAAAAGAGTGGAACGTGTATTAAGGAGCCAAAGGGTCATTTCTTTTGCAACGTTTTCACTTTTTATTTTAGTCCTTAAATCATAGTTTTCCATTTGATCTCATTTCAACTCATTTTCAAGAACCATCTTTTTCATCATAAAATTTGGGTCCTCTAACTTATAAAATGCCTGTGGTTTCACCAAATCAGATTTGAAACTATTCTAAATCGTTCGGTTAAAGGTTTGGTCAATTTTTTGTCAAAATTGTTCACGGAGGAGTTTTAACTATTTTGGGGATTCCCATAAACCCCCGAAAAGCTCAAATTTCTCATTAAAAAAACCCTCCTATGAATTTTTCAAATTTGCCAAAAATTATGAAAATGCCCCACTTTCTTTCACAAACTTTTCTAGTTCATCTGACTCGGGTTTTAGGACAACTCAAACCTTGAATCTTCATTTTTTATTATTTAGAATTTTCTCTTAATTTTATTTGGCCTCAAATCATTTCATTCGGGGGACTTTCTCTTATATCTTGTGAGTTTTTTACATTTACGGAGAAACCAGATGTTACAATCTTTGGCCAGATAAAAGTGGTAAATATACTCAATTATTGTTTACATTGACAAATGCAAACAAAAACATCTTTCTATGGACTTTAAAGCACACCAACGTATCAAATATTTATTCAAATAACATCTTTAGATGCATTGATTTGTAGCAATGAAAGCTTTGAGGACTAAAAAGTCATATGGGGAAATTTTTACCTTTAATCGTGAGAAAGGAACATCCTAAGCAAGTGTCTACAATTTCAACTTATTGTTCATTCTTTAGATCATTGTGCAATAAGTGTTGAATGTCAATGAACATAACTGTCACACCAAAAAATGGGACCGTGTGGCGCCTTAAAGAAAAGAATTTCAAAAATTTTTTATTTTCAAAGAAAACGAAAACCAAAATCAAAATTAAAAAGTAGTAAAGTCGCCACTAAAATTTTAATTTTTAAAAGGCAAAACTTTGAAAAAAATTTTTATAAGAAAAACAATCTACAAACCAGATTTGGATTCGAGAGTCAGTTGTAAATGGATAAGGTGTTAGGCATTCCACTACGCCCGTTACTAAGCATGGTTATCTTAGGTTAGTTGTACAAAATTAATATAATTTTTATTTTATTTTAATTCTCCCTAATAAATCATATGCAAAATAATAAAAAAAATTTAAAAAATAAAATTAAAAGCAAAATAAGAAGGAAAGGAGTTAAGGAAATAAAATTAAAAGAAAAAAAGTTAATTTATAAAGGCAAACTTGACCTAAATGAGAGTTTATGGCTTACGTACCTTTCAGAGGGATCAAAATCTACGTAGTTCAGCTGAAAATTGTGTTTAGTTGGAGTTTTGCTTTTTTGTTTTGTTCTTTGTATATTTGATTTTTCTTCTTCTTTTTTTTTAAAATATTTTTTTATTTAATTGTTGTTTTTGTGTTGTTTTTTCTCTCTTTTTTTTTGTAAAAAGACAAAAAAAAAATAAAAATTACTTTTTTCTTTAACAAATAAAATAAGTTTTAAAATTAGTTGATGTGTTTTGATTTGCAAAAAGTAATTTTACTTTTCTTGCATTTTCAAATTTTTTTCTCCTCTTTTTTTTTATCATTTTTGTTTTATTATTTTTTTTTCTATTTCTTTTTTTTTTGTTTTTATTTTTGTTTTTTGTTATTACTTTTTTGTTGTTTCTATTTTTATTTGTTTTTGCTTTGTTTTGTTTGTTGTTTTTTTTGTTCTTTTGTTATTGTTTTTATTTTTTTTATTTTATTTTGATTTTGATTTTTGTTTTTTGCTTTATTTTTGTTTTTGTTTTTGTTTTTTGGGTTTTTTAATTTTTTGATTTTTTATGCTTTTTAATTTTTTTGTTGTTTTTTTATTTTTTTGTTACTTTTGATTTTTACCCTTTTTTTTTGTACTTTTGATTAATTTTGAATTAGTTATCTTGGATTTTTCTTTTAATTTTTTAATGATCAATCTTGATTATTGATTTCCCCTTTTTATTTTACCTTATGATTTTTTTAATTTGTTTTTCATTTTTATATTTTTGTCTTAGTCTTCTTTGATTGGTGTCTTTCTTGGCATTTTAACTTTTGATTTTTGATTTGATTTTTAGATATGTTCCTTAAATTTTTTTAGTTGAGAGGCTTTTATTTTCTCCTCTTTTTTTTTTCTCTTTTTTTGATTTTCACTTAGTTTTCTTTTTTTACATTTTCTCAACTTTTTTTTTTACTTTGGTTTTTGTACTTTTGACTTATTTTAACTTTTTTAGTTCTTGAATCTTTTAGTTAATATTTTTTTTTACTTTTCTTTTGATTTAATTACAAACAAGTTTTCCTTTCCTTTCTTTTCTTCCTTTTTTTGGGTGTTAATTTTAATATTTGCAATAAGATTTTGAGTTGAAAAAAAACTTTTGATATCTTTTGCTTATTTTTTTTTCTTCTTGTTTCTTTATTCTAAAACCTCTTCCTTTTTTATTTGAAAAGAGAATATTTTCATTTTTGTGTTTCTTTTTGGAATCTTCTTTAAGAATTTTTTTTTCTTCCAATTTTGTTATATCCTTTTATTTGAAATTAAACCCCATTTGATGTAGGTCATTAAAATTCAAAATTTATTAAAACATAGTTATAAAACTCAATAAAGATGAAGGAGGCTTATTGCCACAGTTAAATTGATTCATATGCGTCTAAGGGATAAGAAATCCCACACGACAATTTTAAAAAAAAAAAAAAATATATATATATATATATATATATATATATATATGAAAACATACGCAATCCCAAACATATTCATTATACTATTATAAGTATATTTAGATTTTAAATTCAATATGCGGGTAAAAGAAAACGAAGTCATGGGACATCCTTGCCAATCATCTCCTTAGACAGCTCCTCACCCGTTTGTTCTCATTCAATCATGAGCCTCCAGATGGCAGATCACATGCACAATGAAAACAAAAAGGTCACAGGAGTTTGTCTTTCGATAGAGTCACAAAAATTCCTTATTAAACAGCACAGACATTATGGCCTCCCAAATTCATTCATCATGATGACTCAGACAAAAATAATAATAATAATAAGAATGTCCCATTCCCAGTAGCAACATAAGTAGATTAAAATCTTTAATTTAACTTAGAGCATCACCCAGATCAATTCCAACTAACCCCTTCTGCATGGGACCAAGAACTCCATACCAACAAGGAATTTAAAGAAAAATGTTAAATCATTCATCGTTTATTTTGATGAAACAGCACACCCTAATTACTAAATGAAGGATCGATCAAGGTTCAACGTTTTGTTCAGAGTACCAGGACTCAAAGGACCACATGATGAAAAGCTCGGCAAAGAAAAGAAAAGAAATCAAGAATTTACTCGCCATTCATACTTTCCTCCTACCTATCAATTCACTAGCCTGAAACCTCTGACCCAACACCTATATTGAAATCAAACCACCTTTAAGCCTCGAGTAATACAATGACACAACACTAGTTTTCAGCTATAACTCAGTGGAACAACAACAAATAAAACCTTCACTGCCATTCTCAAGTAGACTCAGAATTAAAAAAAAAAAGGATCATGATTTCCTCAACACAAAACTAAAAGGAATGTTCAATGTTTCTAACCTTATGAATCATCATGCACAAGCATAAAAACAGGTAACCCAAAAAAAAACTATTGAGAACTATCGTTGAAAGCTCATAGCATCACATTTTCAGAAATGGGGGTGAACTACATGAATGTGGGTTTACTGTTAACGACGATGGGTTATTCTAAGTTGCTGTGCTGTAAATTTCTACTCCTTGCCCTTCACAGCATCACATTTTCAGAAATGGGGGTGAACTACCTGAATGTGGGTTTACTGTTAACGACGAGGGGTTATTCTTAGTTGCTGTGCTGTAAATTTCTACTCCTTGCCCTTTATCTGTTAGCCTCGACTTCTCCTCTCTAGACTTCCTTCTTTCGAGCAACCTCCTGCACCTCCTTTCAATTTCAAAATTTCTCCCCTGCTTCTTTCAGCGGCCCGAGCCAATCTCCTCTCCTGTCGAAACCTGAAATCAATTTCCATGAACCTCTCAAGCTCTCTCCTAATCTCTCGCTCTCTTCACCTCTCGTCGTTGTCCGAAAAACTCCTGTGATTTTTCTCTTAAGCTCCTCCTCCCCTCTATTTCTCTCGCTTACACTCTGCCTCTCGTCCTCACTACTATGAAAAATCCCCTTTTTGCTTCTGCTGCTCTTCCCTATTTATAATGAATCTGAGAGTGGACTTCACTCTCGCCTGCGGTCTTACCGTTTGCTCCTCATACGGATTGTCGTCGTGCCTCTCTGCTCCACCAATTTGCGATGCAAATCTCATTTCAAAGGCTGGCATTTTCCGTTGTTCTTGTTGCTCCCTTTCTAATTGCTGAGAGTTGTACGAGTAGTGGGTAGGAGTGCCTGTTGGTGGAGGATGCGAGAGCGAGAACGCAGAGAGGGGGGGATCACCCAGCTAGGTTTTTTTTCTGTGTCTTTTTCCTTGTTTTATTCTCTGTCTTAGGTACGTGGGTTTCAGACCTGAGAGTCCGAGAGGTTGTTGGGCTGAAGGAATACGCCTCCATTTTTTTTTTAGTTTATTTTTTTTAAATGTTTGGACTTTAGATATTTAGATATTGAATTTTTTTATATATTTTTTGTTATTTTTGTATTGGGCCAACGAGGCTTATAGGAATTAGATTGGAGCTATTTTTATTATTATTATTTGTTATTTTTGGTTTGATTTTGTTTTAAATACATTCAACTTCTTTCTTAGACTTTCCTCTGTTGGGCATAATGAACTTTGAAATTTAAAGAAAAATGGGATGCTTTTTTTTTTCTTTTTGTTTTTAGTATTTTTCTTGTTTTTCTTTTTATTTTGTTTTGTTTTGTTTTTAATTTGGTTTCATTTCTTCATGGCAATATTTATTTTTTTTATTTTATCATTCGATTTTTCCTTTTTCTTTTCTTCTCTCTCTTCTTTTATTTGTTTTGAAAATTTTTGATTGATTTTTTTTTGGAAAATGTTACTTTTGACCCTTTCCTAATTTTTTATTTTATTTTTAGTTTTTCTCATTTTTTTTGAAAAAATAGACATTTTTATTCTTTCTTGATTTTTTTATTTTTGACTTCTCTTATTTTTTTTCTCTCTTTTTTTGATTTTTTTTGTTAGTCTAATTGTTATTATTATTGTGAAGTATGCCCGATCAAAATACGGTGTTCACAGTTGTCCCTTTTTACTTGTTTCTTCGGCCAAGAAATTGAAAATATAATTTTTTAATGTTTTTGCCTAAGGAATAAGGAAAGATAAAGAATATATATTTTGTCTGAGATGATTTGATTGCCTCTTAACACAACTAGACAATAAACAAAAAGGAAAAAATGACCCAAATGAAATATGATATTTACAAGTTACCCATCTTTACTTATTATTTAAGTAAGAGGATCAAAGATGTAACTTTGATGTCCTTAACTTAAAAATAAGTGAAGATGGAAACATGTATTTTGTTTGGGAGTTAATAGATCAAAGTGAGCTAACTTACCTGGAAATGCTGAAACCTGATCAAAGAGATAGGAAGTGAGAAATGCTTGCTAATGCAAGTCTTAAAAATGTGCTTGTTCTAGCGCAGGACTTAAAGAGGTCTGTTCTGTGCAAGACTTTTATTGTGCCTGATCTGTGCAGGACTTAAAGGTGCATATTTTGTGCAGGACTTTGAATGTCTATTATGTGTAGAAATTTTATTATGCCTATTCTGTGCAAGACTTTTGGGTGCATATTCTGCATAGTGTAACACCCCAAAAATTAATTAAGGTGTTAATCATGGATTTAGATTAATTAGGAATAATTAATATAAGATGATTGGGCAAGTTAAGTGAATGAGGGTTTTGGAGAAATAAATAATTAATATGGGTTTAAGATTTCGATTACATTAAAACCTAATTTGGGCTCAAAAATTAATTTGAATAAGCCATGGGTAAGGATTTATGGGGGCCCAATGATTTTAGATTAAGCCCAACTCCTTATCATGAGATTTGGGCCAAGAGAGATCACCTAGTAATAGCCCAATTTGATTTAGTGAAAAGAGAGGCCCAAGACCTAATTTACATGAGGCCTTATAGTTGGCCCAACACACATTATGCAGACCCAAGTTGGATTGACTCTTGGAACTTAGCCTAGCCTAATCAAATTTCTGCAACCTAACTCAAGAAATAAGGCCCAACAAGTATACAAAATCTGAACCCACAAAGAATTGGGCCATTGGGTCAGCACATCCCACTTCTAGCTTTAAATTTTTTATAGCCCATCTCATCTAGCACCAGCCTACTTGAAATAATGAGCCCAATTGGACCTTGGGCTGATGGGTCAACCTACAACCCACTTGGGACCCAACACAAACACAACTAAACCCTAACTCTTTAGCCTCTCCCTCATTTTGCTGAAACTCAAGAGAGGAAATTCGGAGGTTCAAGGGAGGCTAGGGTTCTACCAACATGGAGGCTCCATTTTTTACTCATAGAGGATGATTTAGCCAATGTGAGTTATATATAACTTGACCCTCTCATCCTCCTCTTTATTTTGGTCCGATTAATTTTTGGGTTTGAGTATTTTCATCTCCTTCACAAATTTGAAATTTGGTATTGGGTGATTCCTTGCAAGATTTTCGGACTTAGAGGTTAGAGGGAGGATTAGGTAAGCTTTTCTCTTCCATTTTGTGTATCACATTGCTGGAAAATGCCCCTAAGGATGTATTATCATAATGGGTTCTGTTATTGTGTGAAATTACAATGAGATAATGGTAGAAAACCCAATTTTCTGGGCTTGATGATTGAAATGCGAATTTTGGTGAGTCCATAGTGGATTTTCGAAGGTGAGGCTATGGCTGTTGTTAAGTGAGTATATCCTTCCCATTTTTATGCATTTTCTATTAGTTTGAGACCCTTATAGTTGACCTATGATATGGGCTTTAGTTTCATGTGAAATTACTCAGAAATTGGAGTGAACTATGGCAATTTTTAGTGTGGGAAAGTTGGAATCCGAAATTAAATTCCTTGGTAATTAGGTGAATAACTTCTAGTTTGTCATTAGTAGTTCAACTCTTTGGATATTTGATTGTGATTAGAAATAATGATAATTATGCTTGTTATAGGCTTGGTGTGCATTTGGATTATTATGGTACCTAGGGGAAGAGTAATTGGCTTTATTGAGGTAACTGGGGTTATTCTTCACTTCCATGTATATGTTCATGTTGATCTGATATTGTTTGCACATATATGGTTTTGAAATGTTAAATGATTGGTTGATTACTTGAATTGTTATTGTGATTGGACCTTGTGAGTCCATGGTGGAGCTGTGGTGCGGCTGCCACCCATGCATGTGCTTTGATTGAGCACTGGGTTGTGATCAAACCCCAGATGCACTGAGCCCTGGTTGTGCTCATTATGAAGTAGGTGCCGTGGACGAACCTCTCTCGGTGTTATTGGCCATTAACATGTTGTGTATGACTGTTGGTATGAGACAGTAGTTATTTGTAATTCAACTAGTTCATTTGCAAATTGAATTGATGATTCTGGTATTGATGACATGAAATTGCATTGGATTGATTAACTTGTACGTATATATGGAATCTGCCCTTTTGTTACTGAGATTATATATCTCACCCCGTTGTGGGTTAACATTTTCAGGGACCAGACCTCTTAGTGGCAAGGAGAAAATTTACGGGAGTTTGCTAAATGGTTTGGTAGCACATAGGTGAGTGGCTCGCCGCACAACCCTCAAAATAATATAGGTTGATAAAATATGTAATTAGTGGCACAACCCAGGTCATCTCCCTTGGAATTGGTGTTCAATGTTTAATTGAGTTTTTCAAATATTAAAAGACTCTAAGAATTCCTAAACTAAAAGGGGTTTTGATTTAATTAAACTATCCTAAAACTAAATTGAATTAAAATTCCTAAATCTACCTAATTATATGGATTATGGGTGAAAGATGGGTTTGTGACTAGCTTTGGATTCGTCCCTTGGTATCCACTATCCTTATCCTAATCCAATTATGATTAATTCTGGTCTAAGAGTCCCTAATTGTGTTCATAACAATTTATCTTGAGTAACCACGCAAGATTCAAGAAATCAACGATCTAATGTTGAATTGAGACCTCAATCCCGCATTAAACTGTTAAATCTTGTCTTTAAGATCTTGAACACTCAATTTGATTGATTAACTAATTGATTAGCCTCTGAATTATCCTAAATATTTAATTAACCAACTAAACATTAAGGAATCTTCAAATTAAACAATTAAGCACATAATCTCACTTATGTATTTTATCGAACACCTTCGAAGCACACATGGGAAATTAGATAATAAATTGAAATTAATCAATGTCTAATGCAATCAATTAATCAACAAAAATTACTTCCTAATTAGTGTCTAACCAGCCACTAATTATAATTACATAAATTCCCTATCAAATACAACTTAACCAAGACAATAAATGAAAGAGAAAAAGTGTAGGAAAAATAGAAAAGTCTTAGCCAAAATTATGAATTATTCTTCCATGGATTCAAGCTTCTCCAAGGTCTTCTTCCTTGCTAGCCACAAGATGGAGATTTAAAACTTCATTGGAGATAGATGAATGGGAATGGAGTGGAGGATGAATGATTGGATGGAGTGGATGAATGAAGAGATGAATGGGATGGATGGTATGGATGGATGATTTAATGATTGCCCCTTGAACAAATGAATGGCTTGATATATATAGGCATGAGTTTCCGGAAATATAGAGACGTGGGATGGGTGGATTGTGAATGGATTAAGATATACGAATGGATGAAGGAAGTGTGCAGACTTGTAGAGACGTGAATGAAGTATAGGCGTGAATGGAAGGATCCAATGAATTGAATGAAGGAGGCGTGAATGTGCTGGATGCTTGCTTCCTCTCACGTGTTGTTTTAATGATTCCACGTGCTCAGCAAATTATAAACGCCAGCTTCTTCGTGTGTATTATGCATGATCTGAACTCTTCTCACTATTCACGTGGTTCTGAATTTGCTTGTGCATATTGGTGTGGGCCTCGCTGGTTATTTTATTATACATGAATTCCATCCCAAGCTCCACGTCGTTTTTTTCTCATCTTACGTTTTCAGCTCCTGCGTTTTACTCGTTCAGCTCGTTCCAGCTTGCTTTGTTCTCCATCACGTGGTTTCTTCTTCCATTTCTGCATATATTTTGACTCGTGTTTCTTCCCAGCTCTTGCTTCATTAATCCACTCATGAACCACGTTGCTTCTCGATCCAGCTCTTCCTTCCCAGCTCATGCAAGCTTCAGCTCGAGTTTTTGCATGTTCTGGAGCTTCCAAACATTCCAGCGTCTTCTTCATTTGCTTCCCACGTGCTTTTCTCCTTCTCTCATGCATCCAACCCACGTTGCTCCTTCATTCTGCACAGCGTTGAGCTTCCTTATGCAGTTCAGCAGCTTCTTCAGCTGCATCTCATCCCTCTCGTTCAGCTCGTGTTGTTCTCCCTTTGTTCTGCTCTTCTTCTCTACCCAGCTGCTTCTCTCTTGAGCTAAAGATGTTGTTCTTCATGCATGGTTCTGCCCATGCTGGTTCTTCCTGCAGCTGCCAATTCTCTCCAATTTCTTCTCCCATTTTTCACGTGGCCATGGCTTCTTGTTTCTTTGCTCGAGTTCAAGCTTCTTCCACGTGGTTTTTCACGTTGAACTGCAGCTTCTTTTCTACATAGAAACTTCCTTCACATGCTTATTGTGTTCTTCATTTGTTTTCTCCATTTCTGCATGCATGTGTAGCTTCTTCCATAACTTGTTATTCTGCAGCTTTCCCACGTCATGTTTCCTACGTTGTTCTTCCACGTTTTGCTCTATGTGTTCTTCAAATAGAGGCTGCCTTCTTCATTTGCTCTTTGCTCATATGGAATGAGTTGCCCCTGTGCATGTATGTTACGTGGAATATGAGACGTGGAAGTGTTCTTGTGAAGCTGCTTTACTGTTCTGCATGTGTGTGTCTTTGTATCCAAGCTCTAAACCCGTGGCTTCTACGTGAAGATTCTGCATGTATCCTTCTCCTCTGTTTTGAGTTTGTTTCTTGCCTTGCCTTCTCATAAAAAGGAACCCAATCTCAAGCCTCTCTTTCCTTCTTCCCTCTAACTCACATTTTTATTCAAACATCATTTGTTCATTGAAAATCTGCACAACAGAGTGGGAAAAATCAAATAAGAATTTTCACAAAATTATTTAAGATAAATTTATGCATTAAAATCCAATGATTTGTAAATTAATTCCTAAAATGTAGAAAATGGCTATTAAAACCAAATTCCATTTAATTAGACTCCTAAAGCTATATTTGGAACTAAAATGCTTGAGATAAGGAGAATAAAATATATATAAATTATGCTTATTAATAGGTTTGGGAGCTTTGACAAAATGTATTGTAACTAAATTGCTAGTTTTGTATCATTGCTGCATTGCATCATGAGTTGCCAAGTATAGGGACTGTATATGTAATTTAATTATCATAGAATTGAACATTATGATTGCAATTGGCTAATAATGGATAAGTGATTTGATTTTATATGAGCATTAAGCATGGGCCCCATACACCTTGTGACCAGAATACATTCGCTGTCATTAAATTATGGTCTTGTTGATGTGTGGTAGCTTGGTAAGAAAAAAAATAATACTTTAAATCTTGAGATAGATAAGGATAGATTAACTAGGTAAATCAAGTAAATAAATACCATTAGTGGTTCACAAATTGAGGGAGAGTGGTCCTAGAGTGTCCCTAAGATGAGAATTGGAATATAGGGGACGAAATTTAGGTAAGGTAGTTACCGGAGGGAGTTGCACCGCAGCTAAGAGGTCTTCACCGCGGCCAAATGAGAGATAGAATCGAAGGGCCCCGGGCGCAAGAGAAGAAAACTGGCTTAGGGAGTGACAGTGGCGAGGAGCGCCGCGGCCTAATAAATCGCGCCGCGGCGCAAAGTGGGAAAAAAATTGCCTAAGAGCTGACATAATGGAAATGAGCCGAGGCGCAAATATATTGCGTTGAGGTTGAGCTGACAGAATGGAAATACGCCGAGGCGTAAATATATTGCATCGAGGCCGAGCTGATAGAATGGAAATGCGCAGAGGCGTAAATATGTTATGCCGAGGCGAGAATTGTGGGGGTTGAGAAAAGTAGTTTCAGGAGGCATTTCCACCTCGACGCCATGAAGGCTGGCCGCGGCGCAAGTCCCCAAACTCCTACTTTGAGCTTAGAAACCCCAATTTTTTCAATGGTAATGGTAAGAAATGATATAGAAACACTTGTGAGAGGTTATTAGGTAATGAAACTGATGGACGAATGAATCATAAACCCCTTATGATAGTAGGATTTCTTTTATGCAAATTTTGTTTTATTTGTGGTGGTATGGTGATGACCCTAACATCAAGGTTCAAATTTCTCCATATTTTCACAATGTGATGAATTGTAACAACTCCAAACCTTGATAATTAATGATTAATCGTATATTTAATCATAGTTACAATGATAGGAAGGTAGGGTTGTCACACATAGGACTTAAAGGTACCTATTATGCGTAGGGCTTTCAATGTTTATTTTGCATAGAACTTAATGGTGCCTATTCTGCGTAGAACTTTGAATGCCTATTCTGTGTAGAACTTTTAGCTGCCTGTTCTGTGCATGACTTAAAGGTGCATATTCTGCATAGAACTCTTATTATGCCTATTCTGTGCAAGACTTTTGGTTGTCTATTCTACGTAGAACTTTGAATGCATATTCTGCATAAGACTTAAAAGTGCCTATTCTGCATAGGATTTGGAATGCCTATTTTGTGTAGAACTTTTGGGTGTCTGTTATGTGCAGGATTTAAAGGTGCCTTGTCACACCCCGTAGACAAAGATGTGACCGACAATGAAGGTAACCCAAAAATATTCCCTTTTTTTTTTCTCCGTGAGCCTTCACTACCCAAAATTTCTATCCAACACTAATGAATATCCCTAAAAGATTTAATCTCCAGATATCATAACCCAATGAAACAATTTCAAATCATATATGCATTACATAAAGCTTGCTCCAATGGACTCTTGTAGAAATTTCAGCAAAGTCTCCCCTGAAAATTGGACCTCCTGAAATTTCTACAAATCAGCCAACTAGTTTAAAACATTAAAAGTAAGTTCAGTTATTAATCTAGAACAAAATACAACAATTTCTAGAGGTGGGGTGGCCCTATCTGTAATTTAGTGAAGCTACATTCACACTTTTTTTTTCTAAGCAAAACAAATCACATCTCCATCAACAAAATAAGCCCACGCGAACAGGAGTAGGGCTCACCAAGAAAGGTAAAAATTCAGCTGCTCCTATTCTACTAAGGATGGACCAAGGCCTGCATTGCTATATGAAAAAAAGGTTAAAATTGCACAAAGTGAGTTTGGTGCTCAATGAGTAAATAATGCTAACCATAGTGATACAGTTAAACCACCCAAATAGATATAGCTAATGTAAGAAATATGCCTTATGTGAGTCATGCTTAATAGTGCACAAGGAGCATCTAAACAAAACCAAATGGAACAGATGCAGGGCACACAGCCTACAGGGAAAGTAACCACAAATGCAAAGCATCTCGCTTGCGAAGAACAAAGTAGATCCACATGTGGTGCCCACCCACACGGGGCTAGCAACACCCTTACTAGCTGGGGTACAGTTCATGGTGCACCAAAGCTAACAACTATTGCTGTTAGCTGTAGAGTTTCATAGTAGACAGCTCCTATAAGAATGTATTTCAAATTATACATTTAAAATGATCAAAATTCATAATCATACATATTTCCATCAAAATAAGGATTAAAGTCATTCCTTAGGTGTCTCAAGTATAAAAGTCCAAAACATATCTACTAGAAATTTGTTACTTTCAAAAAGAAAACAAGATCAAGGAATGGTTTGCTCCCCGAATATAGTAAAATCTATATACATAGCAAGTAATCAAATGAAAAGTAAATAAATAAATGATGATTATTGCATAAAATATAGTCAGCTTTGAAGCAAAGAAAGAAAACTGAAACTATACCGTACTCAGGGTCAGCATTACTTACTCACCCCTTAAGATGACATCAGAACAGTTTCCTATTGCATCCTTTTGCCAAATTCTTAATATACCTATTTCTGTCCAAATATCCTACAACACGATCCACAATGTCTTAGTACTTGAATACCGATAGTAAAAAAAAAGAATTTCTCTTAAGGCATTGTAACATCCGGTTCTATGAAAACGAAAGAAAACGTGAAAAACGTAATGTACGGTTTCTTCGTCAATGAACAAAATTCATAGAATACAAAAGGAAGTCCTTAGAAATGACTTAGTTGAGGTCCTGAAAAATTTAAAAAGTATTCTAGACTCCTAAAAATGAGAATCCCAGGCTTAAAGGGAAAAAAATGGAGTTAGAATGAAGAAACGAATTATGACAAAAGATTGACGAAACGTAAGAGTATTTTTGTCATTTTGACTAAGTTTTGGAATATACATAGGAAGGCTTTTTAAATGAAAATTTTGAGTTCTTTGGGGTTCTCAGAGGCCCTGAAAACCATGAAAAGCCTCGGAATAGTTAAAACCCCTCCGATGGATGTTTTCTAATGTCAGTTGACCCGAATTTTGACTGATTCGTTTAGGAAAGTTTTAGCTCTAATTTGAGTGATTCCAAAGGCATTTTACTAAATTGGGAACCTACATTTCATAATAGAGAAGATAGTTCTAAAAAATGAGCTAAAATGAGTTAGAAACGAAAATGCCAAAAACGAAAGGCAAAATTAGAATTTTTGAGAAAGTGGAAGCTTGTTGAACACACTTTAAGTTTCTTATTTCTTCTCCCCTTCATTTGCACGACCCATTCTGCCCAAAAACCAAAGAAAACACTAGCTCTCTTAGGCGCACCATGGAGGAGAAGAAAGGAGGAGAAAAAGCAAAGAAAATGTAAGAAATTTCATGGATTTTCATGCTCTTTCTTCTTCCAAACTTGTTCCTCTCCTTTTGAGCTTTCTTCCTATGATTATAATGAAGTTTATAAATCTTTTTTAAAGAAAAAATTAAGGAAAAAATTTGGATTTGAAGAGAGAATCTCAAAGAAGACAAGATTTAAGTGAGAAAAAGTAAGAAAACAAAATAATTTCTTCTTTCATGGTTGCTATCCCTTCTTCCTCTTTCTCCACCATTTTGCCCCACTCAAGAAACTCCAGGAGGGTTTGATTTTTAGACAAAACCAAGGGTAATTCTTAAGAAAAAAGGGTGTGGAGATTAAGAATATGCAAAGAGAATTAATAAAAAAAATCATGAAAATTCAAGATGCAATTTCTAGGGTTTCAAGTGTTCCTTCCAAAATATGATTTGATCTCTTAATTTCTATGTCTAAATAAGTGTTTGAATAAGCTCTAAGATCCCTAGAAGTCTTCCCATATGCTTCCTCCATCAAGAAAGCAAAGCAAACTCCATGAAGTCTAAAACCTTCCATAGGTTCGGCCAAGAGGGGATAACATAGCTAGGGATAGTTTTAAATTTTTTTAAACTCATTTTTGAGTCATATATGATGAATGAATATGAGGGAAAGCCTTAGAAAAAATTTAGAAATCATAGAAAGTGAGATGGTGCTTTATATTCAATAATATGACCTAAAGAAGCAACATATAGTTAGGCTCTTATTTTTTATTGTGTGATGACTCCAAGAGGCTTAAAAGGAGTCAAGAATCATATTTGAAAATAAAGAATGGAGCTTAGAATTTATTTGATGGGTGTTGCTTCATTAGGTACATTTTGGAACCATAAAAGGGTTTATAGGTCAAGCTAGAGTTTAAGCAAATTGTGTGGCCTTAGAATTAATTTCAAGAATATAATTAGCTTCCATATGATGTGTCTAGGCCAAGAGGAATGATCTCCACCTTCTTGGGTATGTAAGGTCAAGGGAGAGGATTCAAAGCTTAAGGAAAAGGTGTACAAATGCTAGCAAGGTAGCTCTCTCCACTTTCTCTCATGCATAGAAGTGTGTCTACATTGTCTTGAATGTGTGTATATGTATTTTGAGCTATGAAAAATATTCTAGCATGATTTTATATGCCATGGTACCATGATGATGCATTATATTTCTAAATGATGTCTATGATACTTGCTTTGGTTTGCTTGAGTGTGATGAAGCCAAGAACCCTCTAGCCATGGTGAGGATGAGCCAAGAACCCTTAAAATTGGTTAAGACAAAGTAAAGAGTCTTCCAAAAGTGAGGTTGACTCCCAAGAGTAAGGTTGAGTTTAAAAATCTCTTAACGAATGGGTAAGGCAAGTCCAAAACTCATAAATAAATGGGTGAGGCTAATGCACTTGCTTGGCAAGCCTTTGTATGCTATGTATGACTTGTTCAAATGTTGAAAATACTTCTTGAATGTTTACACATATTAATATGCCCATGCATGCATTTGTAAGACTTATTTTGCATGCTTTTATCTATGATTGAATGAGAGATGAGCTATTGGGATTCTTTAAATCTTATCCCCTCCTCTCCAATGTCTTAATATGCTAGGTGAAACAATTGAGCAAGATAATGAAGGCCACCAACCCTAAAAGAAGAAGATTAACATCAAAGTATATGAATATTGATAAGTATGAATTATATATATATTATTCTCCTTATCTTAAGCATTTTAATAGTTAAATGAGACTTAATGGATTTACTTAGATGGAATTTAAGTTTAGTAGCCATCTTTTACACTTTAGGAATTAAATCACAAAATCTTGGATTTTTAATGCATAAATCTTTTTAAATGAATTTTGTGAGTATTTCTATTTCATTCTTTCCATTCTTTTTGTACAGATTTTCAATGCAAAATTGAGCTTGAATGGAAATTTATTAAAGGAGAAATGAAGGCTTTATGTGTACAATTTGAAAGGAAATTTTACAAGAGAGGCTATGGTTCTTTGAACGTAGGAAGGATGCAAGAGGAATGAGCACTTGAACAAGGAGCTATTGGTTTATAAAGAGAGGGAAGCAAGTGTGAGAAACTTGAGCAAATGGATGAAGGAGCTCTGCTGAGGTAGCTTACGTGTTAAGATAAGAAGCAGATGCATGTATGCAGAATCTTTATGTGGAAGCCACGGGCTGCAGCAAATACAAGAAGCTATGAAGAAGAAGCTATAGGTTCTTAAAGTTGTGAGCCAACACGAGAAAGGAGTTGTAAAATGAAGGAAGAATAAACTAAGACGTCGAGCTGCAAGAAGGAGGCAAGGCCACAGTTTTAACGTCAGCAAGAAGAACAAAACCATGCAGCAACATCTAGCAGAAACATGCATGAGGAGAAGAAGCACCAACTGTAGCACGTGGTGAAGGAAAATGAAAAGCTCCAAAACATGCAGAAGCTTAGAGGAGACTCGAGCAGAATGAACGCAGAAGAAGCTATACATGCATCATAAATGGAGACGCTGAAACAGTGTGAGACAGGGGGTTGCTTCTTCATTCATATTCTTCGGGATGGATATCACGAGGAGAGGAGACGCTGTGCTTGGGAGAAGAAGCTGGAGAGAACTGGCAGCTGCAGGAAGAAAACACGTTAGAAGCGAGCAGAAATGAAGGAACCAGGGGCACGAGATCTTCACTCAAGCTTAGGTAGAGAAGAAGCGCAGAACCAAACGAAGCATGAGGGAGCTCTGGCTGAACGAGGAGAACGAGCTGAGCATGTGAATGATTAATAGACACGTGAATGCTGAGAAGAATTCAGCTCCGAGCATAATACACACAAAAGAATACGTGGGCTAGATGGAGCATGAAGAACAGAGCAAGACGGGATGAATGAAGGAGCTTTCAACTAGAATGAGCTGCACGAATAAGTAGAAAAGCCACAGGTACAGAGCTGCATGAAGGCCAGCGTGGAAAATGATTAAGGAAGCTACGGGTGACACACGAAAAGCAGAAGCTGGGGCACGTGACTTTTAAATGAAAATCTAGAGGCTTCATTCTGTCACGCTTCCTTCATTCATTGGACCCCTTCATTCATACCCTTATCCATTCGCACAATCCATTCCATTCACGCCTCCAGATTTTCGAAAACCCTCGCCTATTTATTCATACTCCACCCCATCATTCATTCTGCGGCATCCATTCACCCATTCATCCATCACCTCCATTCCATCTTCCATCCATCTCCACCATACAATGAAGTTCTAATCCATCTGTGACTAGCAAGGAAGAAGACCTTGGTGCAAGCTTGAATCCATGGAGAAAAATTCAGAATTTTTGGCTAAGACTTCTCTATTTTCCTACACTTTTTTTCTTTCGTATATTATCTTGGTTAAGTTATATTTGATAAGGAATTTGTGTAATTGTAATTAGTGGCTGGTTAGACACTAATTAGGGAACCTTTTGTTGATTAATTGATTGGATTAAATACTGATTTTTCATTATTATCTAATTTCACATGTGTGCCTCGAAGGTGTTCGATGAAATACATGACTGAAATTATGTGCTTGAATGTTTAATTTGATGATTCCTTAATGTTTAGTTGGTTAATTAAATATTTTAGGATGATGATTCAGAAGCTAATTAATTAGTTAATCAATCAAATTGAGTGTTTAAGATCTTAAAGACAAGAATTGACAATTTAATGCGGAGTTGAGGTTTCAATTCAACATTAGATCGTTAATCTTTTGAATCTTGAGTGGTAACCCAAGATAACTTGTTATGAACACAATTAGGAACTCTTAGGCTAGAATCAATTACAATTAGATTCGGATAAGGATAGTGGATACCAAGGAACGATTCCAAAGCTAGTCACAAGACCATCCTTCACCCACGATCCATACAATTAGGTAGTTAGTCATTTTAATTCAATTTTATTTTAAATAGTTTAAGTAAATCAAAACCCCCCTAATTTAGAAATTTTTAGAGTCTTTTAACATTTGGAAAACTCAATTAAGCATTGAACTCCAATTCCAAGGGAGATGACCTAGGTTGTGTCACTAACTGCATATTTTACCAACCTAGTATTATTTTGAGGGTTGTGTGACGGACCTCTCAAATATGCTTAGTTTACTTCCTTTTTAGCCATACACATGGCATATGATGCAATCCCTTGATGAAATTGTGATGTAACCATATGAGCATGTATAATTATGTTAATATGTGATATAGAAATGAGAGATTATGTTATATGACCATTAGAATGTATATTGAGTATGAGATAGCAAACTTTGCTTCTTGAAAGTGTGATGCATTAGTGTATAAATGGAAGTGGAGAAGCCAAATTGAGATTCATGAGGTTTGTGACCATTTGGGTAGCTTATACAAGTCCTAATTATGCTTTTAGACTTGCCCAAGAAGTACCAAACCCCAAGGAATGCCATTTGGACATTTTGGTATTTTGTATGGACCAAGAATTGACCAATTTAGAACCCTATACTATTTTTTATTCAAATGAGCTCTTCTTGATATGAGATTTGGCATGAAATTAGAGTTTGTTGAGAGATTTTAAGGAAGATAAAGAACAGAATTTTCGGAGGTCTAGAGAATATTTTATAAATTTTTAAATTTGGCAAAAATTCTGGTTTTGGTCATGTCACTGTTCACTCAGGTCTAAAAATGAAATCTGTCACACAGGGCTCAAATGATGTCCAATTGCCACGAAATTTTATATGGAGAAACTATACATTCCCACTGACTTGTGCCAACTAGAAGCACCTCATTTGGAGGTCTAGAGAGGAAGATATGAATTTTCAAAGATTCTATCTAGTACTAGATGCTCCAACTGACCTCAGGTATTGTTTGATTGAGTTTTAAGGTCTGGCAGTGCTTGAACTGGTCTAAAGTTATTTTTTCCTCTAGCTAACATTCACAAATTTCCAGATTGGTATCATTTTCATGGATTGAATTTTTTTGGAATTAATTGGACATTTGTGAAGTTTGTTGCAGAATTCTGTGACAGCACCAGTGGACAGCCAGACTTATGGACTATTTCGAATGTCAAACGTCTTTTGTGTTGGATGTTATAGTCTAGAAATATCTTTAGTATAAAGTAGACATGTGTAGCTTTTTAGAATGGCTAATAATGAATGATTTCAATTTTTATAGAATTAGTTATGATTTTTTAAAATTGGTGACAGAAAAAGAAAAATTCTAGCCGAAATTGCATTCATGAATTTTATGTATCCCCTTGCTATACACAAGCTCTAGGCTAATTTTGGTGATGGAAATGAGTTGTATTTATGTAATTAAATATGAGAACGTGATACATGAGTCCATATGGCCTACAAGACTTCGAATGAAAAATTTATGCATAGCGCAACACTAAGAAATTCATTATTTTATATCCTTTTTCCTTACTCCTTCATGAAATGCATGATGTGAAACATGAGAATGGCATGAGACAAGCTAGGAAATTATGGTGTTACAAGCATGATGACTAGTCAGATTCCTTTAACCTAGTATTGATATGAACCTACTCATTTAAGCTACCATTTCAATTCTCAACACTTCATCTCATAATTCCAACCACTATTAAAATACACTTGCTTCATCTATGAACTACTTGATGCTTTTGGAAAGTCTCAATTTAACACAGAAAGATTTCACAATACGCCTAAGTTCCAAAATTAAACAATAAGCTGGGTATCAATGAAAAAAAAAGCTTTTATTCCTTAATTTACTTAACAAAGTGGCACTCTTAGTGATAAAGACTAATCATACTTATCAAGGAATGCAATTCATTATATATATATATATATATGCTTCTTTTGACATTTCTATTACTAAATACACAATATGCTTTCCTAATTACTCATCTTAATTAATTTTCTCCACAAAATTTCAAAAATTCCAAAATTCTTATATTCAAAATTCTGAGTATCTATTCCCTTTTGAATTATATTTATTACTTATTTTATATATACATATATATATATATATTGATCAATGACAACCCAAGATAATATGATTTCATAATACCCAAAAACTCATTTTTTTTCTCTAGCAAAAGTTCATATTCGAATATGCATATATATACACACAATTACACAGCTCATTATATCCTCTCTACTTTAGCTATAGTAACACATATGCACACACGGAGCTCATGGTAGCAGATACCACAAATTGAAAATATGAAATGGGAAGAATTTATACCACAAGAAAAGAATACCTACCCAAGGCAAGTTTTAATTCGAACCTTAATAAAAAAACGTAGCTCTTTCTCCTTGGCTCTCCAAAATAAGTAACCTATTCTCCCACCGTTTCTGCACAAAAAAAAAACAAGATTCAAAAAGGAAAAATGAACCATGATGGCCATGCTCTCCCTACACAATGCCCCATGAAAAACCAAACAAGGCACCCACACACTTGAGTAACCTACACTTCCTCTGATCTGAGAAGGACGTGGACTAGTACAAAGCAATTTATATACCCAAAACATAACAGAACATGGTTGAAGGGAGGCAAGTTGCAGGGAAAAGATTGGTAACTAGTAAAACCACATAGAAATAGTAGCAGATACCATACAACAACTGAGACACCTCAAGGACATGGTTGCTACATGAACAGGGCTATGGAAGGGATGGTGTTTGGTGGTTCAGACCTATTTTGGCAGTCTAAAATGTATAGGTCTAGGGAAAGCAATGTGTGGCAGAGATATAGCATAGGAAAAGCCAAAAAAAATCAGCTTTAAATTATGAGAGTGAGGGGTGTTTTCAATATTTAAGGAATGGGAGAAAGAAGCAAAAGAAATTTCGGATCATATGCTCCTATTGAGACTTAAACCCGTGACCTATAAGATGTAATTGGTTCTCATATGCCATCTGATCCTAGCCTTAGCATTAATCCCCTTATACTTAAGTCTATATTTATATGTGGTGCTTACATGCCTATTCTACGTAGCACTTTTATTATGCCTATTCTGTGCAGGACTTTTGGGTGCTTATTCTGTGTAAGACTTAAGGGTGCCTATTCTGCGTAGGACTTTTAGGTGCATGTTCTATGCAAGACTTAAGGGTGTCTATTTTGCGTAGGAATTTGAATGCCTATTCTGTGTAGGACTTTGAATGTCTATTCTACATAGGACTTTTATTATGCATGTTCTGTGTAAGACTTAAAAGTTCCTATTCTGCGTAGGGCTTTTGGGTACTTGTTCTGTGCAGAACTTAAAGATGCCTATTCTGCATAGGACCTTTATTATGCCTATTTTGTGTAGGACTTTTGGTGCCTATTCTACGTAGGACTTTGGTATTTAACCCAATGTTTAAAAACATATGTATTTATATGGAATGCAGCTCATTTGAGGTATAACTGGTAGATGCATAGTGGATGGAAGCATACAAAGGATGCTTTACGCTCGGCATGATTTTTTCCCCCTTTTTTTTAATTGCGTGCACGAGATAACATGAAAAACATGTAAGATGCCAAATAAATTATGACTTTACGTGCCCCAATGTGAATATGTGCATAACAATTGTGAACTATTATTTTTCATTATGGGTTATGATTATTATTATTATTATTTGTTTAATTATTCTTCTTCTTTCTTTTTTGTTGTTGTTTGTTCCTTGTTCATCTCTTTTTTCATTTACTTTCTTCTCTTCTTCTTTTTTTTATGAGAGTTCTAGTTCAAAGGCATTACCAAGTGTTAATCTTTTAGCTAACCAACCATAGAGGAAGAGTGTGTTGCACTTCCAAAATGTAACATCCATTTAACCAGACCCCTCGCACCTTGGCTTGCATCCAGTAAGTACTCTTGATTCTTCACCAGCAAAATATTCTGTATATTATCCTTGAAACCATAGTTACCCTCTTTTTCACCACATGTAGCATTCATGAATGTCTTGATAATTAAGTTGGAGATGAAAATGGCATCTAGTCATCAATGTTTAATACTTGGTCCCAGTCCATCCTTCCTGTAATGATTAAGATAATTGAGTCACAAAAGATATTGATACTAACATGCCAAGTAATTGTTTTGATAAATGCCATTCCTCAGTTATTAATTTATTATATGAAACATGAATGCAATGGTCACGATATGAATGAACAATGAAATGTAACTACAATAGATGAGAAATTATTAGAAGAATCATCTCCAATAAGAAATTTTGTCAAATAGCGCATATAGGAGTTAAGACAATAAGTAATTTAGAACATAGGAAAAATAAAGGAACTAGGCCTAAAAAGTTCTTTTAAAAGATGTCCTCTACAATTGGTCATGCATGCCCCCACAAAGTGATTCTTTGCGCTATTCGAGATATGCATTTTGTCAAACCTGATTTGAGGCCCGCTACTCTCATATTTCTACCCAAATTTGAACTTCAATTTTTTTCCTAACTTTTGCCTAGGCATTTTCTCATACTGCCTAGCAGGCTTTTCATTTCCTTTCTCTTTTTTTTTTTTTTTGCTCTAATTTTTCCTAGGCCGCCTTTTTGGGTTCTTGACCTAGCGAGTTTTTATTATGCACTAACTTTTGCCTAGGCTGCCCATTCGGGTTTTTAGCCTAGCAAGCTTTTATTGTGCTCTATCTTTTGCCTAGGTCACCTTTTCGGGTTTTCAACTTAGCGAGCTTTTATTGTACTCTATCTTTTGCCTAGGTTGCCCTTTTAGGTTTTCAACCTAGCGAGTTTTTCCTTTTATGCAAAATACTTTTTAACTGCCTTTGAGTTGAAGGGTTTAGTCAATTCATGACCATCATATCCATCAAAACTAACGCGCCCCTGAGAAAGCATGCTTCATAATATAAGGACCCTCATAAGTAGGTTCCCATTTGCTTTAAGCATCATCTAGGTTTGGTAGGATCCTTTGGAGGACTAATTCACCAGTTTTGAACTCTCTAGGATGAAGTTTTCTATCAAAATCTCGTGCCATCCTCTTCTGATACAACTATCTATGACATATTACGGTGAGTCTTTGCCCCTCAATCATATTCAACTACTTATACCGGGCTCTTACCTAATCACTTTTGTCTAAATTGGATTTAATTAATACCTATAAGGATGAGATTTCAACCTCAATTGGCATGACAACTTTTATTCCATAAACCAAAGAGTAAGGAGTTGCCCCAGTCAAAGTATGCACGATCGTGCAGTATCCATGCAATGCATATGGGAGTATATCATGCCAATCCTTGTAGGTGATCATCATTTTAGCAATGATCTTTATATTCTTATTTGCTGCCTCCACTGCTCCATTCATCTGTGGCCGATACAGTGCCGAACTATGGTGCTTGATCTTGAACTATTCATAGAGTTTAGAAACTTCCGTGCCATTCAAATTCGTAATGTTATCTGTAATAATCCTTTTAGGTAGCCCATAACGACAAATGATGTTTATTTTGAGGAATTTGCAGAAAGCTTTTTGAGCAACACTAGCGAAGGAACTAGCTTCTATCTATTTGGTGAAATAATCAATAGCAACCAGAATGAAACAATGTTCATTTGAAGCCTTAGAATTAATTGGGTCGATTACATCAATACCCCACATGGAGAATGGCCAAGGTGACACCAAATTGTGTAATGAAACTGACGGTGCATTGATTTTGTCTGAGTATATTTGGCATTTATGACACTTTTGAACATACTCAATGCAATCTTTCTTCATTGTTAACAAAAAATACCCATACCTTTGAATTTGCTTGGCCAAGGTAAGACCGTTTACATGTGTACCGCATATCCTTTCATGAACTTTTGTGACTATCTTCTGGGATTCCTTCGCATCCACATACCATAATAGTGTGCCATCATGACTTCTCTTATACAAAATACCATTGCTGATGAAGAAATTCATGGCTAGGCACCGAATAGTCTTTTTATCACTCTTAATGGCCTCAATTGAGTATTCCCTGCTTGTCATATAAGTTTTAATATCATGATATCAAGGTTGCCCATTATGCTCTTCTTCTATGTTTAAGTAATATACCAGCAAATCTCTGGCTTCCACTCGGAGTGGTTGGACTTGGACTCTATAGTCGAGTCGGATCATCACTGCTAAAGTGGCTAAAGTATCAGCAAATTGGTTCTTGTCTCGAGTGACATGATGAAAATTGATTTCTTCAAATTGTTTGATTAATTGAGCTAGAAATTTCTGATATGGAATCAGTTTTGAATCCTTAGTTTGCCATTCTCTGGTTACTTGATGAATTATAGGAGTTAAGTCACAAAAAACTTCTAGGCTTTTTATACCAAGAGTTACAACCGCATTTAGCCCATTGATGCGGGTTTCATATTTAGCTACATTATTGGTGCATTCAAATTCCAATTTAATAGCCACTGGGAATTGTCTTCCTTTAGGGGATATAATTACTGCTCTAATACCATAGCCGTACATGTTTGCAGCTCCATTAAAATACATCTTCCACCATCCATTATTATCATCTCCATCATCTTCATCACCCTCTATAGCCAATATGTCCTTGTCAAGGAAATGGAAATCTAGTAGTTGGTATTCATCCAAAGGATTCTTAGCTAAATGATCCACTATGGCACTTCCTTTTATAGACTTTTGAGTAACATATTTGGCGTCATACTCTAATAGAATCACCTACCACTTAGAGACTCTTCTAGAAACATGTGGGCATTCAAAAATATATTTGATGGGATCCATTTGGGAAATTAACCAAGTGGTATAATAAAGCATGTACTGCTGCAAACATCTGGTGGTCTATGCTAACCCATAACGTCTTCTCAATTAATGGGTATCGAGCTTCACATTCATTAAATTTTTGGCTCAAGTAATAAATTGCCTATTCCTTCTTTTCGGAAACATCATGTTGCCCCAATACAGCCCCCATCAATCTCAACAAGATTGTCAAATAGAGGATCAAAGGTCGCCCCATTATGGGTGGAACTAAAATTAGGGGATTTAATAGATAATCCAATCTTGTTAAAAGCTTGCTAACCGTTACTATCCCATTCTCCAATGCAGTTCTTTTTCAACAAATTGAAAATTGGATTGCAGGTTGCAATTTAAGTTGGCAATAAATCTCGTTATGTAATTTAGCTGACCCAAAAGACTTCACACCTTGTTTTCTGTTTGGGGAGATGGCATTTCCATAATTGCTTTTACTTTATTGGGATCCACCTTAATTCCCTTTTGGCTCACCATGAAGCCCAACAACTTTCCAGTTAAGGCCCCAAAGATACACTTGTTGGGGTTTAAGCAGAGTTTGTATTCACGCAACTTTTCAAATAACCTTTTCAAAACTGCCACATGGCTCTCCCCTTCTCCAGATTTAGCCACCATATCATCGACATACACTTCAACCTCCTTGTGCATCATATCATGAAAGAGTGCTTTCATGGCCCGTTGATAAGATGCTCTTGTATTCTTTAATCCAAATGGCATTACTCTATAGCAATATGTCCCCCATAGCATGATAAATGTAGTCTTCTCTTTATGGTCTTTATGCATAAGGATCTGATTATACCCTCAGTAACCATCCATGAAGGTATATTGGTGGGCTCGTGTCGTATTATCAACTAAAACATCAATATAAAGCAGCAAAAAACCATCCTTTGGGCTTGCCTTGTTCAAATCCTTATAATCAACACACATGCGAACCCTTCCATCCTTTTTAGGGATTGGTACAATGTTTGCTGCCCATTAAGGGTACGTGGAAACTTGAAGGAACCATACCTTTAATTGTTTTATGACCTCTTCTTTTATTTTTAGAGACATTTCGGGGCTCATTCTTCTCAATTTTTGCTTCTTTGGCCCGACATTTGGAAATAAAAGAATCTTATGAGAAGCAATTTCCAGATCAAGTCTAGGCATGCTTGATAAGACCATGCAAAGATGTCCATGTACTCCCTAAAGAGCTGAATCATTTCCCTTTTTCTAGATTATCCATCATTTTAATCTCCCTTCTATCTTCCTCTATCCTTAAATTAATGTTTTCAATTATTTCTTCATGTAGGCATATTCCCTTATCTTCATAATCGAGCATTTTTTTTGAAGATCTAAGTTAATTCTTCATTATCAGACTCAGAACCATACATATCTGTAGTAATGCATAAATCACTCAACGGGGGCTTAGGAACCTTTACGTTGGACAGGAGTTTCAAGGAAAACAATTTCTTGGAGGAATAAATCAAAATGAAATGAACGAGTAGAAAAAGAGTAGAAGAGAAAGAAAAGACATGATATCCAAGGAATTTTAATTTCATTCACAAAATACCATTGTCATTCATGAAGTACTGACTGAAATTGTAAAGAAAGATATCTTTTAGACAAATTAAAACAAAGGAACAACATGATCATAACAATTACTCTAAAGCTACGATATCAGGGATATCCTTAATTTCCTAATTGTCTAATCTTTCTCTAGAATCATTAGCCAAAATCCAAGCTTTGACTCCTCACACGACTTCATCATCAACCATTAAAATACTTAGCCGGTTTATAACTTTTGAGGGAGTCAAAAAGGTTTCTCTTATATGGGGGATTTTATGCTTCTTTTGCTTCTTACTTCCTCTCGCACTTGGCTACGTTTTTATTTGGTTTAACAAAAAAGGTCTATACCCTAATCCCTGATGATTAAGATTTTCTAGGAGAGTAATAGGTCATTCAATTCTTTGAAGTTGTATCCCCAATCCCTTTCCAGATTTGAACCTATTTCTTTCTAACATTTTCATTATGATCTGATTGACATTTTCGACAGTAGGTTTGGGTCCATCCATCTCTAAACTTTGAAATGGTATTTCCATGTCTTGTTTAGTAGCTTCAATATATGGCAAAGAATTAGGCTTACTCAACATTATTTGCTCTTCTCCTTTGATAGTGATTATCCTCCCTTTGTCAATGAATTTAACTCTTTGATGAACAGTTGAAGGGACAGCACCAGCAAAGTGGATCCATGGTTTCCCAAGCAACATTATGTAAGATGGATCGATGTCCATTACCTGGAAAGCCCACTACAAATATTTTCAATCCAATTTCCAAAGACAGACAGATAGTATCAATCACTGCTCTTTTAAAATCATCAAATACTCTAACTACCATATCATTTTTTTCAACATGCAATGTCCCAGTTGGTAGTTGCTTAAACATGGTCAATGGTAGCACATTGAGTGCCGATCCTCCATCAATAAGGACCTTCGTAATTACAAAGCCATTGCACTTCAAAGTAATGTGTAGGGCCTTAGGTTGATTGGTGGATGTCCCCACAATCTCCTCTTTGAAAAATAAGATGGCTAATGTGGACTTGACGACATTCATCACACTAGCAACTTTTTCTGGGGTAACGTCAGGTCGCACATATGCTACCTACAAGACTTTTTGTAGAGCTCGATGATATACCTTCGAGCTTATGACTAAAGACCACATTGAAATTTGAGCTAGATTTTTATTTAATTGTTCAACCACGTCATATTCGCTCTGTTTCATGATCCACAAGAATTCATCGTTAGCATTATCTTCTTTTCCTTCTTTTTCCTTCTTATGATCATTAGTGTCGACCCCTTTTCCCTTTAGATGTTTGTCAACATTTGTAGGGAGATAGATCCTACCACTTCAAGTGACGCCCTTTGCCTCAATTATATTTGTGATAGGTTCTCCTTCTGCCTTAGCAATTATTGTCTGATTCAAAGGATATTCAATAATTTCTTCATATTTCCACAGTACAGCATGATCGCTTTCATATGGTAAGGGAGCTAGCAAGTTTACGATCACTGGTGACAATTTTGAGGTAGAGGGAATCGACATTGAAAAAGGCTCACCAACAATTAGAGTAACTATTTTTAGCTGTTTGGTGGGAATGACAATATCAACATAATTTTTGTTTGTTACACAGATTTCTTCTTTCGGCTTCCCTATAACCATAACCCCTAATGTCATTAATTCCTTTAATGCTTTTTGAAACTGCACGTAACTCTTGATATCGTGATCTGTATCTTGTTGATGATAATCACAAAACTTAGCCAGCGGCTCAATGATAGTTTTAACAGACTTTTCTTATGATAATTCCAACATGTACCCAACCAATTAAAAATTAACTAACAACGTCTTCATAGGCAACCTAATAGTACAGGGTTTCTGGAAAACCCCGACTCATTCTCAAATAACATCTTCATCATTTCATTCATCTAAGCCATTTGGTTCTCTATAGTTGGGATGCAACTATTTAAAGCGGCTGTATCTTTCTCAATTCTTTGGCTTCCTTCCATCTGGTGTCCTTCCATAAGCTTGCTTCTTAAACTAGTGTTATAGACTCTGGTAGGAAGATGGGTTTGGTTAGATGTATTATGTTTTGGAGGCGCAATATTGTCTTCCCTTTTCTATTTTATGTTTTTCTCTGAAAATAAGATCAATTTAGTCACATTAGAAATTACTTTGTTTGGAATCGAAATAGTGATTTAAGTTAGTTGTCTTAGTAGAGGAACATTGGGCCCCTTGATTTCTTAAGGGGCTTTTATTAACCCACATAGAGGATCAAAGTTGACACTTGGTACAAGAGAAAATTTGAACCCCTACATGATCAATGCCTTTGCATTCATCTGAGTTATTCATCATTTCTTTTGAACATTCATTGAGCATAATAGAAACTAATTCTTCAATTAATTCAAGAAACTTCTAGGACTTCATGATAAGAATTTGGTAATGAATTACATCTTTACTCAAAAATTAATAACTGTTAAAATTTTTCAATTCCATTACAATTTCATTACATAACATGAAGAAATCCGTTATCTCTACTGGCGTGTTTAGTGGATTGGCTAGACCTTCAGCATCCTTGAGCGCACTTATAAAATTAGGGACGACCTCATCAGTTAGGAGGGTCAACTTCTTAAACCAACTCATAAACCTCTCTTTCTCTATTGTTTGTTCAGTATGTAGAGCCTTCCATGTCTCTGTGGTTTCAACTTGTTAGTTAAGTTGATCTATTAAATTTTGCATCACCATGGCATTATCACTTCTGATATTAGCTAGCTCATTCATTCTCCTCTCCAATTCCTTAGTCAGTACCTCAATTTCTTGTTGAATTTCCCTTGATTTGAGCCTTTGCATCTGCCTTTCTAATGCATCCCTTTCTCTAATTGCCTTCATCAGCTTAGCCTTGTTGTTTTGCATCCTTCTTCCATTTCCCTTCATCTGTTGTTGTGCTTCCTCCATAGCATCCTTCAGCTTCATATTTTCTTCTTTCAATCTTCTCATTTCAGCACCTATGTTTCCCTTACACCTTTTTACCCTGGCCATTTCTGCTTGCAAAGCTACGCATTCATTTTTCACTCAATTCAATCCTTTCAAGCATTCTTGCTTTTTTTTTGTCTAATCCTTCAATTTTTCTTTTTTGTCCTCCATTTGCTTTGCTAGTTGTTCATTAATGGCCTGCATATCTTTGCCAAGCAAAGGATCAAGGGGCCTAAAAGAGGGGTTAGCACCTTTGGCTTCCTTCAACCACTCTTGATACTCTTTGGTCATAGTTATAATACGTTTACCCAATTCAAACTTTCCTTTGCATATCATTTTGCTCCAAGCACTCCCAATTTCCTAGCTTTGTATTTTAGTTTCGGGGTTACCATGGTGGAAATAAATCAAGCGTGTTGCTTCTTCAAATGGAACGTCCTGCCTATATACAAATTGTTGGAGAACAATCAACAAATGGTAATTAATACAACCACGTGGACTTATTAAAAGGTACATTTAGAAATCCTCTACAATAATATATTATCTCCTCACTTTCCCACCAGGCTAGCTTCTACCAGATTGTATTCTCATCCGAATGACTAAGCAACTGGGCCTAATCATCATGGTTCATCTTTGTAGTTGACAATATAGAACTTTTACGACTCAAGATATCCCTAATCGGATGATGGACAGTGTCGTGTCTCTGACCCAATTGGTATCTTCTCCCATAAATGTGATTGAAAACCCAAATAGTTAGAAGTTGGAGGCAACATTTCAATTTTCCTCCTTTTTCTTCTTGGCTAAAACTCAATGTCAAAAATGTCTCTACCAAGATTGCTGGTATAGGATTCACATATTGATTCTCCACCGCCCAAAATATACTTATGGCAGCCAGATCAATTACTCCTACTGCTGATGAGAATAGTACCAATCTGTATATTACTAAGGCCAATATCCTCTTAAAAGTATTCTAGTCTCCCTTTTCTACTAGGATTTCAAGACATTTCTCGACATGTTTTCTCGAAAGACCTTCAATCTGCCCCCTTCTATGTAACTAGGCTCTGCTAGGGTCTTCCCTTAAGATTTGTGCCACCACTCGCTTCGTTGGTAAATACCTAAGGTAAGTATAAACTTATGCATTTTTTCCCACAAGTATATTTAAAAAGCTCCTATATTCTTCTGGGGTGGGTGTAATATGGAGTGTGGAAAATGTGAAACATCTTAGAGAACTATCCCAATACTGAGCCAAAGCTAAAAGTGCTTCTGATTGGACTAGTATTAGCAACAAGTTCAGAATATCCCCATAATCCCTTCGAAAGTCTTGAATATGCCTTCCCTTGAGTCTTTTACTCAATATAATCAGACTTTCAACTGACTCAACTTCTGCCTTGGCTTTGATTTTTGCTCCTGTCATGACTAACCCGATTTGTTTCAAACTCAGATGTTGCTTATTGCCTAGAGGTTCCATTGCTTTCATTATGCTAATCATCTTAAACAACAAATTACTACTTTAAAACACATTAGTTAGCATATCAAAGGTTGTTGGTTAGGGAATTTTATTCTTATTAACTTGATAATTTTATTTTTCTTAAGGAACTTATTACCTCATAAAATATGGTCCTTAGAATTTCACAAGTTAATGTAATAATCCCCTAGCATATGATGAATTCAGAATTAAATAATCATTCATATATCATTGAAAACAATGTCTTGATACAAGAAAAGCAGAAAAACTTTATACTTTTTCTCGAGAAACTTATTACTTCATAGGAAAAAAAGCAATTGACAATCAAACAGAGAGAAATATACCTTTCTACATGATTGATGCCTTAAAATGATTCTAATCCCTAACCAAGACATAATGCTCAGTTATTGATGCAGCAAAACTTATTGACTATAATTTCCCAAAATGTTAAGAATACCCATTTTCTATGGGAAATTTGCTATTTTGGAGGAATGTAAATTTTAGAAACAAAAGGAATTTTTTGTTTAGTTTCAATTAAAATGGATTGTGCATTCGTAATTGTTTCATCGTTTTTTTAATTCATGCAAGTGTATCCATGTATACTAAAGGTTTCCCTTTCAAAGGATTACAATAAATGTGGTTATGGCCTTCGGGGTTGGGAAACCCACCAGGTAAGGGTTAGCTTAACTAATTCATACTTTCATCATAGTTGACGTATGTTTAATTGTGCAATAACATCTCATTAATATTCCACTAAATAGTGATGATGTGTCACTTTCCCTATAAGGTTTTATTGAATGCATGAATATGATGAAAGAATTAAAAATGCCCTCCTTTGTCCTACCATGGGTAGATCCTAGGTTAAGATTACTGGTTTACAGAAGTCTGACTCTAACTATTTAAGAGGCATTTATGGCTTGACTATCAATGCATGTTTCCAAGGTAGGTCTATGACTTCTAAAACATTGGTTCCCAAATTGTCTCTGCTATGAGGTGAGGATCTCGCTATATAAACTTGACTTTGAGAGGAAAAATATTCTACACAAGTCAAACTTATATAACAAGACACAATTTAAGTGAGGTCTTCATGATAGCCTCAGGAAGCATAAGGCTTCACAGGAAAATCAATATAAATATCTACTAACCTAAGGTGTATTAAGACTCGGGTATAGAGCCCATAATGTGTATGAGGTAATTACGTGTTAGTGATGTTGTGAGGAGAGCATTTACCTTTTCATTCTATAAACTACCCAATCCTCATCTGCTAAGCAGATTGGCAGAACAAATGAAAGAAAAAAGCATATATACAGATATTACTAGAAGAAATAAAGCATATACAAATATGGCCGTCTACCCTAAAGTTTTATTTCACATGTTATCTATCCTAATACATATTATTTACACAATCAACAAAATAAAAAATATGAAACAAGCATATGAATAGCATGTTATCTACCTTAATCACGTGAGGCAAACAACAAATAAAAAGGAGAAACACAATACAAGGAAGGCCATAATATTTTGCAAAACTAACTTAAATTGGGTCTAACTCTCAAATTGATCCCCAGTGGAGTCGCCATACTGTCACACCCGAAAATGCGACTGCGTGGCGCCTTAAAGAAAAATTTTCAAAAATTTTTTATTTTCAAAGACAACGAAAATCGAAATCAAAATTAAAAGTAGTAGAATTGCCACCAAAATTTTAATTTTAAAAAAAAATTTGGAAAAACCCTTTTATAAGAAAAACGGTATGTGAATCAGATTTGGATTTAGGAGTCGGTTGTGAGTGGGAAAGGTGTTAGGCATCTCATTATACCCGTTACTAAGAATAATTATTCTAAGTGAGTTGTGCAAAATTAATATGACTTCTATTATATTTTAATTCTCCTTAATAAATCACTTGCAAAATAAAAAAAAATTTAAGGAAATAAAATTAAAAGAAAAAAAAGTTTATTTACAAGGGCGGACTTAACCTATGATGAGAGCTTAGGGCCTACATACCCTTCGAAGGGATCAAAGTTTACGTAATTCGACTAAAAATTGTGTTTAGTTAGGGTTTTGTTTTTTCTTTTGTTTTTAAATATTTTTTTATTTAATTGTTGTTTTTGTGCTATTTTTTCTCTCTTTTATTTTGTGAAAAGACAAAGAAAATAAAAATTACTTTTTTCTTTAACAAATAAAATAAGTTTTGAAATTGGTTAATGTGTTTTGATTTGCAAAAAGTAATTTTACTTGCATTTTCAGTTTTTGTTCTCCTCTCTTTTTTTTCACCATTTTTGTTTTTTCATTTTTTTTCTTTCTATGTATTTTTTGTTTTTATTTTTTTTGTTTCTTTTTTTTGCTTTGTTTTATTTGTTGGTTTTTTTGTTCTTTTCTTATTGTTTTATTTTTGTTTTATTTTTGTTTTTTTGTTTTATTTTTTGTTTTAAATTTTTTAAATTGTGTTTTTTTGTTTTTGTTTTTACTGTTTTTTATTTTTGTTTTTATTTTGTTTTTATTTTTTGGGTTTTTTAATTTTTGTTTTTTATGCTTTTTTAATTTTTTTTTGTTTTTTTATTTTTTATTTTGGTAACTTTTGATTTTTACTCTTTTTTTTTTTTACTTTTGATTGATTTTGAATTAGTTGTCTTAGATTTTTCTTTTAATTTTTTTAATGATTAATCTTGATTATTGATTTCCCCTTTTTATTTTACTTTTTGATTTTTTTGGTCTGTTTTTCATTTTTATATTTTTGTTTTGGTCTTCTTTGGATTGGTATCTTTCTTGGCATTGTAACTTTTGATTTTTGGATATGTTTCCTAAAGTTTTTTAGTTGAGAGGCTTTTCTTTTCTCTTGTTTTTCCTCTCCTTTTTTGATTTTTTGATTTTTAATTAATTTTCTTTTCTTAAAAAATATTTTCTCAGTTTTAGTTCTTGAATCTTTTAGTTATTATTTTTTTTAACTTTTCTTTTGATTTAAGTAAAAAAAAGTTTTCCTTTCCTTTCTTTTCTTACCTTTTTTTGTGTGTTCATTTTAATATTTGCAATAAGATTTTGAGTTGAAAAAAAACTTTTGATATCTTTTGCTTGGTTTTTTCTTTCTTCTTATTTCCTTATTCTAAAACCTCTCTCTTTTTTATTTGAAAAGAAAATCCTTTTATTTTTTAATATCATTTTTTTGTTTCTTTTTGGAATCTTCTTTAAGAATTTTTGTTTAACTTTCAATTTTGTTATATCCTTTTATTTGAAATCAAACCCCATTTGATGTAAGCCATTAAAATTCAAAATTTATTAAAATATAGTTATAAAACTCAATAAGGATTAAGAAGATTTATTGACACATACCCTTGAATTGATTCATATGTACATCAGGGGACAAGAAATCTCACACGACAATTTTGAAATATATATATATATATATATATGAAAACATAAGCAATCCCAAACATATCCATTATATTATTCTAAGTATATTTACATTTTAAATTCAATATGCGAGCAAAAGAAAACAAAGCCATGGGACATCCTTGCCAATCATCTCCTTAGACAGTTCTTCACCCATTTGTTCTCATTAAGGGTGTATTTGGTTAGAAGATTTTGGAGGGGAGGGGAAGGAAGGGGGATAAAATATTTGGTTGGATAAAATTGGAGGGGGGGAGGGGAGGGGAGAGAAGTGGAGGCAAATTTTTCTCCCCTCCAAATTGAGGAGTTTTGGAGGGGAGAGGTATTTTTTAAATTATAATTTATTTTATTACCCCTTAATTTTTTAATATTTTAATATATTAATATTTAATAAAAATTAAGATAATTTTTTTATCAGAAATTACAAATAAGAAAAGATTAGAATTCATAATTTTTTTTAAAAAAATATTGATATAAATAAATTTTTTTATAAAAAAAATTAAAATAATATAAAAATAAATTTATTCAAATATAATTACCTCCCCTCCACTCCTCTCACTTCTTGAACCAAACAATAATCTCCTCTTCCTTCCCCTCCTTTCTTTTCTAACCAAACAAAACTCATTAAACTCCCTCCCCTCCCCTTCCCTTCGTGGAACCAAAGGGAGCCTAAATCATGAGCCTCAAGATAGCAGATCACGTGCGCAACGAAAATAAAAAGAAGGGCACAGGAGTTTGTTTTTCGATAGAACCACGAAAATTCCTTACTAAACAGCACAAACATTATGGACTCCCAAATTCATTCATCACGATGACTTAGAGAAATAGTAATAATAATAATAATAACAACAATAATAATAAGAATGTCCCATTCCCAGTAGCAACATAAGTAGATTAAAATCTTTAATTCAACTTAAAGCATCACTTCCAACTAACCCCTCCGGCATGGGACCAAGAACTCCATACCAACAAGGAATTTAAAGAAAAATGTTAAATCATTCATCGTTTATTTTGATGAAACAGCACACCCTAATTACTAAATGAAGGATCGATCAAGGTTCAACGTTTTGTTCAGAGTACCAGGCCTCAAAGGACCACATGATGAAAAGCTAGGCAAAGAAAAGAAAAGAAATCAAGAATTTACTCGCCATTCATACTTTCCTCCTACCTATCAATTCACTAGCCTGAAACCTCTGACCCAACACCTACATTGAAATCAAACAGCCTTTATCCCTTTCAGCCTCAAGTAATACAATGACACAGCACTAGTTTTCAGCTATAACTTAGCGGAACAACAACAAATAAAACCTCCACTGCCATTCTCAAGTAGACCCAGAATAAAAAAAAACGGATCATGATTTCCTCAACACAAAACTAAAAGGAATGTTTAATGTTTTAACCCTATGAATCATCATGCACAAGCATAAAAACAGGGGGACACAGTTAACCCAAAAAAAAAAAAACCATTGAGAACTATCATTGAAAGCTCACAGCATCACATTTTCAGAAATGGGGGTGAACTACACGAATGTGGGTTTACTGTTAACGATGATGGGTTATTCTCAGTTGCTGTGCTGTAAATTTCTACTCCTTGCACTTTATCTGTTAGCCTCAACTTCTCCTCTCTGGACTTCCTTCTTTCGAGCAACCTCCTGCACCTCCTTCTTTCAATTTCAAAATTTCTCCCCTGCTTCTTTCAGTGGCTCGAGCCAATCTTCTCTCCTCTCGAAACCTGAAATCAATTTCCACGAACCTCTCAAGCTCTCTCCTAATCTCTCGCTCTCTCCGCCTCTTGTCCTTGTCTGAAAAGCTCTTTGTGATTTTTCTCTTAAGCTCCTCCTCCCCTCTATTTCTCTCGCTTACACTCTGCTTCTCGTCCTCACTACTCTGAAAAATCCCCTTTTTGCTTCTGCTGCTCTTCCCTATTTATAACGAATCTGAGAGTGGACTTCACTCTCGCCCGCTCATCTTACTGTCTGCTCCTCATACGGATTGTCGTCATGCCTCTCTGCTCCACCAATTTGTGATGCTAATCTCGTTTAAAAGGCTGGCATTTTCCATTGCTCCTATCGCTCCCTTTCTGATTGCTGAGAGTTGTACGAGTGCCTGCTGCTAGAGGATGCGAGAGCGAGAATGCCAGAGAGGGGGGACCACGCAGCTAGGTTTTTTTTCTGTGTCTTTTTTCATTTTTTTTATTCTCTTTCTTAGGTATGTGGGACTTGGGGTAGAAAGTCTCAGGGGTTGTTGGGCTGAAGAAATGAGCCTCCGTTTTTTTTATTTTATTTTTTTATTTTATTTTTTTAATGTTTGGACCTTTGATATTTAGATATTGGATTTTTTTATTTTTTATTTTTTTATTTTTTTTTATTTTTATATTAGGCCAATGGAGTTTAGAGAAATTGGGCTAGAGCTATCTTTATTTTTTTTTGTATTTTGTTTGATTTTATTTTAAAGATGTTGGGCTTCTTTCTTAGATCCCTCTTTTTGGTTTGGGCTTAATGAACTTTGAAATTTGAAGAAAAAGAGGATACTTCTTTTTCTTTTTGTTTCTAGTATTTTTTTTTCTGTTTTTTTTTTTAATTTGGTTCCATTTCTTCATGTCAATTTTTATTTTTTTTTATTTTATCATTCGATTTTTCCTTTTTCTTTTCTTCTCTCTCTTCTTTTTTTTGTTTTGAAAATTTTTGATTGATTTTTTTTGGAAAATGTAACTTTTGACTCTGTCATGATTTTTTATTTTATTTTTGGTTTTTCTCATTTTTTTTGAAAAAATATACATTTTTATTCTTTCTTGATTTTTCTATTTTTGACTTCTCTTGATTTTTTTTTTGCTCTCTTTTTTTCTGATTGATTTTTCTTTGTTAGTCTAATTATTATTATTATTATTTTGAAGTATGCTCGGATAAAATACAGTGTTCACAATGACCAACCCCAGGATAAAGTTGTTCTCACACTATGTCATATGGAAATGTTGTTCTCACCTTCATTTTTCATAATCATGGTTCATTTGAGTATACACTTAGTTAAAGAAGCTAAACTAGAAGGCCTTATCCAATATTAATGGATGTATCCACTAGAGAGATACACATGTATACAATTTGTGATTATGTGTTATGAAATTGATTATACTCGATAATATAGTGATTATGGTTTGTAGAACTGGTTCATATTTGGCATTGTGATTATTGGTTATGGAATTGATCATACTTGACAATATTTTGATTATAGTTTATATGCTTGATAATATTGTGATTATAGTTTGTAGAATTGGTTCATATTTATCAATATTGTGATTATGGGTTATGGAATTGGTCGTTTTTGGCAATATTGTGATTATGGTTTATGTGCTTGGTAATGTTTTGATTATGGTTTGTAGAATCGATGATATGTAGCAATACTATTATTATGGTTTTCACGTATGGTAATATTGTGATTATTTAGGAAAAATTTCTACACACAATTCTAATTCAATGAAGACTTCACAAGAAATATCATCTCAAACTTCATTGGCCTTCACTTTAGGAAGTCAAAAGCACTATGGTGGTGTTCCACTTATTCTTATAGTGGGACAAGCCCATTTGCTCCTTCTTGTACAAAGCTAGAAAAGTTTATCACTTGCAATCAAAGGTGGATGACTAGCAAAAAAATGATGGATGACCAAACAAGAAAGAGTGACACAACGATGGCTTTCATTCTCTAGAACTTTCAAAGTCACCTGACCCCTAAGTTTGCTTTCTTCCAAGCTCTAATGATAATATTTATAATGTATTTATTGAATAATATTTGTCTCTTGTAATTTTATTTTTTTATGTTTCTAATGACATTTTATATTTTAATTTAGGTAGTTGATAAAAGAAGTGGCTATTGACGAAGAATGTGGCAGATCATTCTCCAAATCATTCTCCACTCTCTTCCAATAAAAAAGAAGAACGATAGTAGGTTTAGGACTTAACAAGTGACTTGTAGAACTTTTGTCTACATGATATTATTATTGTATGTACTAGAGTTAAATTTTAATTTTAATGACAATTTAATTTTTTATCTAATTATAATTTAACATTTATTTTGGTTGTGGTTATTATGTACTAGTCATTTTAATTATCATTATATATAAGTTCAAATATCATAATTATTTTTTTAAAAAAAATTAGCTGCTACTGCAAGCGCCACTATTTTACTATGCAAATAGTGATGATTGTACATAAACCATTACTAATTGCACGACAACACTTAGATGCAGTTCCAACACAACCACTACTAAGTTTGCTCCTTTTGCAATGGTTGATTAACCATTACTATGTATTCAATAGTGACAGTTGTTTTCATGGTTGATATCAACCCTCGCAATTTTGCTCTTGACAGATGATATTGTAGTGATTCTTACAGCCACTGTTAAATGTTTTAGCAAGCATTCACATCATCACTAAAGACACACAAAAAAACTACTACAATATATCTTTTTCTTCCTATAGTGCATAGAAGTATTTTTGGTACGAAACTTTTATATTAGAAAAAAGGTAAATGATAACTTTTTGAACAAACCAAGGAGACAAGAGCCAAATTAACCAAATAAAAAAAAGAGGTATTTGACATATTATTATCTTAATTGAGACATCTTAAAAGTTAGTTGATATTTAATATGATTATATTTGGTACACTAGTGTCATCTAAGATATCAAGATGTCATTAGATAACACTTTTTTAGATGGTGTCTCATACTAATCCAAAATATGGATTTCTTACATCAAGGTCTTTTTTTATTTTATTAACTTCTATGTAAATGCAATTTGTTTTCTTTCTTTGACAATTTTTAATTTTCATATTAAATATGGACATCTTAAATATTATAATGTTTTATACCTTAGTATAGTATACTACAATATTTAAAATTTCATAGTGTGTAAAATAACAATATATCACAACATTCAAATTTTTTATCCTTGTAAAAATATTTCCTTAGGAATCAAATATAGCTAAAATCCCACTACCCTTTTGTGCTACAAAGTTAATGGTACTAAGCACTTAATTTGAAATTACTTGATTTTCTACATGCCTATTCCTTAATGAATGAGACAATGTCTCCCAACCCACCACACTTTATTTTTTGTTGTTAGAAATTGTGGCTTGGAATGTTTGTGTTCTTTGGGTTTTTTTTTTATTATTCAGTTATTGACCAATTAAATTTTTTTTGTTCACCAGTTAGGACTGTACCCTAACATTCTATAATTTTTCTTGGATATTTTTTTTCAATGAAATTCTTATTCTTTCTTCAAATTCAAAATGATTTTTGAGTTTTGATCTTTTAGTTTAGCCAAGTTTTAGCACAAGTAGTGGCATGTCACTAGGGTCGTAGCACGTAGTTCTCAATGGCATGTACTCGAGGCTATAGTCTTTATTGAGGTTGTAGCATGTTGCATGATATGGTGCATAGCCCTAACTTTTGACCTTTTATAACTTGTTGATCTTTCTTTGTGGTACAAACTTGGATTCTTAGCTCTTTGGTGCAAGCTTTTTGCTAATAGGTGATGTAAAAATCTTGTACTAAGGTTTTAAAAAAAATGTTGGTCGAAATATATTTTCCCTTGGCAAAAAATATCATTTTCAAAATTGATCAATATGACCATAGTTGAAATATAGTTTCAAATCGAGTGGAATGTGGTTCCTTTCTCTAAAGTATTTGAAATTGATCAAAGTGAAATTCTTCTAAGGAAAAAAGTGAGAAAGTAGTTGTTTCGAAGTAACTTTTTGTCAAAACTTGAAAAGTAATTTCAAAACTCAATGAAACATAGCTTTTCCTGTGAAGAAACATTAAGATTGTAGGCAATGTATGGTTTCCTAAGACAAAGGAGGTTATCCATATTGCTCATAATGTTCATGCAATATTATGGTTTTCTTGTTTCAAGCAAGGTTATCATTCTTGTTTGTTGAGAGTGAGGTTTTCCTTATGAGGGGCAAGGTTATCCTTCATGGTTGCCCTAAGCAATATTCTCCTTATGATAGGTGAGTTTTTCCTTGAGCTATATTTTATTTATGAAGGTAAAGGTTATACTTCTTGTTCACCTTAAGCAATATTTTCCTTTTGACAAGCAAGGTTATAATTCTTGTTTGCCCTAAGCAATACTTTTTTTATGACAAGTGAGGTTATCTTTTTTGTTTTCCTTAAGCAATATTTTCCTTTTGATGTGGGAGGTAATCCTTCTTGTTTACTGTAAGCAATATTTTTTTTGTAATGGGTGAGGTTGTCCTTCTTGTCTGTGATATCACAAATATAATTTTTCTATAACGAGCGAGGTTATTTATCTTGCACATGGTAAATTTATAACTATGTAGTAATATAATTTTCTACAATAGGAAAGGTTATCCTTTGTGCCTATGGTACCATAGATATGATTTCCTTGCAATGGGCAAGGTTATCCATCTTGCTCATAGTATCTCAAATATATTATTATGCAATAACATGGTATGCTATAATCCATCAATACGAGCTTCATATGGATATCTATTATTATGCAACTTTATAAATATAAACATCTTTAACTATTCAAATTTACAACTGAAAGTAATACAAACTAGCCTCATAACTAAAGATCATTAAACTATTATATGAGATAGAAATATATTACTTATTTGGACTTTCCAGCATGGCTGGATCAAAAGAGACTATTATGTTTGCCCATCTCAATCCTTCAAACAAAATGATGAAAAAGAGAGGTAAGGTAATTGTAATTGACAATGACTCAAGGAAAATATTGCAAATCATAATGAAAGGAACAAGGCAGGACATTGTCTTCTTAATGATACATGCTTTGCATATTTGAAAATTTGAGGTGTTGGATAGAAGCTTGAAAGATATAGTAAGATTCTCCAACCCAAACAATGCAAAACAATCTTTTGGAGGCAAGGCAATTATATTTGACAATGAGTTGAGGCAAATACTGCAAATCATAATGAAAGGAACAAGGCAGGATATTGTCGTCTCAACGATACATGCCTAGTATATTTGAAATTTTGCTTGTTGATAACACTAAGCCAAAATTTGATATTATAATCAAGTGGAACAAAGCACAATTAACCGAGAAGTCAAAGATTGTTATGACTGAATGACTAATAGAGCTGAAGAAATAACAAATGAAAATAATAATGACAAAGGAATAATTGATATTCCGTAGGATATTCTTATAAATGTTTTGGACAATCCAATTTTTGGTGACCGTGAATAGCATATATCCCAATTTATTAGATAACTAGGAAAATTTCAGTTACTTTCAAAAAGGGGCTATTCCTATGCCTACTTTGATGAATGTTGATTTTGTTAATGAGTACGTGCTTTCTATGATCCCAAGAAGACATATTTGAGCTCCAACAGTGCTGGCAAAATGAATGCCGATGTTAGTATGCATGATTTATATACCTCGGAATTCTACAACATAAGAATGTCAGGCCCCCTTAATCGTATGCTGAAGGTAAGGTGGTCTAGTGTGTTGCTTAGGGATGCTGACAAATCGTTTAGCTTGTGTAATGAAACCAGATTAATCACAGTTAGAATTAGGAAAGCATGTGTTGGAGGCAAAAACTATTTCGGACAAAAATTGATTAGCAAATTATAACACTTACGATGCTGATCACAACTCCGTATGCCAAAGCATATGAGACAATTCATAGAGTTGAGAAGGTAGTACTGGACTGAATATACTTGACAAGGAAGTTAATCCATTGAAGAGCATTACCTATGTCATATACAAAGAAGTAATTGTCTTCGGTGACTAATCTACAATCTTCCCACGCGCGCGCGCGCGCACGAACACTCTTCACATTACTTAATAATTAAATTTCATTTTGTTCAGACATCAAGAGATAAAACATAATTATCATAATTCAATTGCCGTCGGAGAACATGAAATATAATAAACTTACTCCTATGTAATTATTTTTTTCATTTATAACACCGTGCAAGGCATGAGTACTGGTTTCCACTACAATCCCCAAGCTCAGTTGCCACTCCAATTTAATTTCCCATTGAAGTAATTAGAGATTAAGATCTAAATAAATCAAAATCACAACGAAGTATAACATTATTCATCACGATCAGAATAAAGAAGAGGAAAAAAAAAAAAGAAAAAGGCATGACAAACACCGGCATAGTTAAGAAAAAGCTAATATTTAGAGCTCTTCTCAGAGGTCTGCAAACACAGCAAAAAGATCACCACTGACGTAATCATTGTCCACCAAGCTTACCAAGAAGTATTTGTCTCGCACCTGCAAAATATGAGATTCAGAAGAATGATCACAGCATTGCCATCACTGGATAGAATTTCAGTTTAAGAAAGCTGTTTATGTGAGATTTTGGTGCTACGTGAATTTAGAAGCTAACCTCTTCAAGCAATTTCCTGCTCGCGTCACCCTCTGGGTACAGGCATGCCCATCCTCTAGACCATATTTCAAATGCCTCGTCTTTCCATACCATAAAGCTGAGAGGATCTACAATAGTAGGTTGGATGATCTCCTTGGCCGGGAAGACACCCCATGTCACAGCATTCACACTGGTTTGGCCCACATTAGATATCCATCTCCCATCTTTATTCACAGCCATATAAGTTAGAGATGGTCGACTCTTGCATTTATTAACAAGTGCATCCAGCTTTTCCTTAGAGCAGAAGAACTCTACGTATGCCTTCTGATAAACATATCCACCTGGTCCACCCCAACCTGGACATCACATCAGAAGCTAAGAATTTAGGGTATCTCAGCCAGAAAATCAAATAAATCTGAGACAACACCCTCAATCATAATAGCATCACATGGAAGACATCCTAATTAGGCAATGTCCATTTATTTTGGCTCCCTCTTTTGTTTACAAATTTGTTATTTTTCGGGAAGGCAACAAAAAGTGCGAACAGTTGCAACTTTTCTATGTATATGATATTTAATGCATGATACACTTACTAACAAAAAATAGGTAACAAAATTGGCAGGAGATTTGGAAAATGAGGAACTATAAAGAGAGACATTTGCAAACTGCCCGCTTGTAGACCAAGTTGAGGGACATAACACACAAGAGTGGTTTCCATAACACCATTCCATGCTTTGATTCAGATCTGCTATCATTGCTTTATGTTTGGACAGGGGATAATAGAGGGGAAGGGAAGGTTTTATTGAAACCCTTCCCTTGTTTGGGAGTTATTAATGAAGAGGGGAGGATAATGAAGGATTTTAAACTAACCTTCCAAAATCCTCCAAAGCCCTCCCTCTTTTATATTTTTAAATTCCCACAAATTGCAAGATTTTAGAGGAGAAACTTTTTCCCAAACAAAGGGAGCGAAATTATCATTTAACCATCCCTTTCCCTTTCTTCTTTTTCATTCCCTTTTTCTTTGGATTCCTTCCCTTCATTTTTCCTCCCAATTACCAAACATAAAGACACTAATTTAATCTAGCTATATGGCTACATTCAGGTAATTCATGCCAAAGCAGGGCTAACAGGTTTAACATCAGGTGCTTTAAGTATCATATCTTTAGCAACAAGAAAGATGGAAAGATCTCCCTACAGGAAAATCATGCAATAGAGTTGTCATCACAACTGTCACCTATTAGAACGTTGACAAAGTAGATAAAAATATCAAGTTCTTGACTTGTGAAGAAGGAATTGAAATCATGGCATGCAATTCACAAATTTCAAGGTTGATTATATACGCAAGTAGTCTATATTTTTTATTTTTACTATTTTTTAAGAAAAAAACTTAACATCATGGGTTGCATTTGACCTCCTCAAGGTATGAGATATGGAACTAACGTTTCCATACAATTATTTGTAACAATGCGTCATCTTCAGCTTCTAACTCAATTCTAAAATACTAACACTTGGAAGAATCTAACTTCTATCAAAAAATAAGTCATGTATATCACATGATGCTAGGCCTCCAATAGTTAAGATGTATCATTGCAGAGTTAGGTTGCATTACACTAGATATTTGGCTGAGGTAAAAGGAGTTTCTGCATCTGAGAATCATTAGGTACAGGTGGAAGCTTTGGAGAGGGTTGAGATGTGAAACCATTAGAGGTAGGGATTAAAAAGCTTGAGGCAGCTAATGGAACATAAGAGAGGATTTTGGAAGAAGCTTCAGCTGGGAGGTTGCTGGCTCCCCAATTTGCCAAGGTAGTCCATTGTCTTTTCTGCTTATTTACGGCTATTTTCATCTACTGCAATATGTGGGTTCTGGGTGGAGGTTGAATAGTTAGCAATTAGCTAGTAACCCAACAATCGTACAGCGAGAATAAAAAGCTTGATATTAAATTCATGATAAATGATGCATAGATGCAAATCTGCACTTTTTCACCCACCAACAGTAGGAGAATCAGATTTTTCCCCATTGACAGCTGGCTGACTATTAATGGTGAGGAAGCCCTTGATGTTAAGCTTCTCAAGCTGATCATTTATGATCCTTGTCTCTGCTTGAAGACCATCTAGTTCTGTCCAAGGGCTGCTTCTCAATTTTCCAAGGCAGAATAGCTTAAATCTCTGATATGTAAACAATAGACAAAAATTAGTCAATTTTTTAATTCTCAACGAGAACAATGTAGTCATAGTCCAGTACAGTATCTCTACCTCATGAATATCTTCAACATTTCTCAAGGGAACAGCCCATTCTTCAATAAGCTTCTTATCACGAGCACGTGGTCGCATGAACTGTAACAAAGTAATAAATTGTGTAGCAATTACAGCAGCAGAAGTACCAGACATGTCACTCATTCATATAGCTGTTGTTCAAAGCTCTACTATTTTTTTCCTCTATTTTCTTCTTTCGTAAAGTTATTAGGTCGCAAATAAGGCCTTTCTCTAAACAAAGTGACCCTTTTGTGATATGTGTTAGTTGATTGTTAGTAGGGATTTATACATATGCTTTACGGCTTATTGTTCAGTTGCTTTCTGTTATTATTAGTAGGAATTTATCGATTAGCATTATTAGTGGTAGTTAAACATTTAACTACCTGGTTGTATTGAATAAACACTCTTATAGGTTATAAATAAGAGTGATTAGAAGAACTAGGATGACTTTTTGGAAGTAAATACTACATACTGGTATTGGGTACCAAATTGGCATCAAAGCCCCAGTGATTCTCAGAAATGGAGACCCAAACGTCAGAGTGCATCCGTGAGCTCAAGCACGATGCATCACAGACACAATCAGATTTGAACAAGCTTCGCATAGCTTACTCTTGCATAGATTCGTCAATAGGGAGAATTGAGAATCTCATGACAGAGAAGGTGACGAAGATGACACAGCTACAAATGAATGGTAACAATGAGGCAAACAGAAGGACTAGAGAAACAAATGCAAATAGAGAACAACCGAATGGCTGTTATCCATAGTTCGATTCCTATATTGGCAACCAAACAACTACTTACCAATTTTCAACAAAGTTTGTGCACATCGAATTTCCAAAATTTGATGGAACTGATTTCAAAGGATGGATATTCAGACACAAACAATTATTTGGCATTGATGAAACAGCTCTAGATTAGAGAATTTGACTGATAAGCCTCCACCTAGAAGGAAGAGCGTCACAGTGGCACCAGAATTTTATGAGACGCAAGAAGATTGAAGAGATAGGCTGGCTTGAGTATGTGGAAGCGTTACAAGAGAGGTTTGGAGAAATTCTTAATGTAGATCCTATGTCTGACTTGAAAAATTTGAAGTAAGACAGAGCAATGCGTCAATACTAGGAGTGATTTGAGGAGTTGCTGGCTAAGATCGGGCTACCAGAGGAACTTGCCATCAGTTGCTTCCTTGGAGGTCTTAAACCAAAGATTGAAACACCAATAAGGATGTTCAAACCTGGTTAGCTCTCTAATACAATGTACCTAGCACATTTGCAAGAAGCATCTATCCATGCTATGCAAGGTCAAAGTCTATCAAATTCAGAGAAGACTCCGACCTTTATTACTAATCCTACCACTCAATTGCTCTCCAAACCTTACACTCATTCAGTTTTATCATCATACAAAAACCAAATTCCATATACTTCAACCAGAACTCCCACAACCTCAGAAAAAGAGTCTACAACAAACTCTTTTCCTCCAAAATCCAAGAACACCAAAGAGAAAGCTGTTAAGCAGCTTACTAAAAGAGAAATGGATGACAGAAGATGAAAAGGACTTTGCTACTGGTGCCTTGAAAAGTATAGCTTTAATCATAGATGTCAGAACTCCCAGCTATTCATGAGTGTTGTGGAGGAGGAGGAAACTGAAGATAACATGGAAATTGACACAGTAGTGATTGGGACTGAGGAGAGTAGAGATAAAGTACCACCCAGAATTTCATTGAATGCTATAAGCTGCTCTACAGTGGAATCAACAGTATACTCAACGATGAAGGTAGAAGGAATGATAAAAAAGCAGGTCATTATGATACTTAGACACAGGGAGTAGTCATAACTTTGTGGATGCAACTATAGCGAAAAGGCTGAAACTTAAAACTCAGTTTGCAAGAGAGACAAAGGTGTCAATAGCTAATGGAGAGCAAATTGCAATAGACACCAAATGTGGACAGCTTCAATGGAGTATGCATGGTGAAATTTCTGAAGCTGATGTTTTTTGGTCATGGAATTAGGTGACTATGACATATTTTGGGGATGCAGTGGTTCTCAACATTAGGCAAAGTTCTATGGGACTTTAAACAGCAATTTATGAAATTTTTGGGATGGATAAACCAGTTTCAGTGTTGAAAGATGATGAATTACAGGCCAAACGCCTGTTGCATGCTAAACAGATGTATATCCTCTACATTTGTCAAAAATCAGACAAAGGTAAGTTTGAAGTGGGACCTCCAGGCAAGGGGTTATCAGTGGCAGAGAAGGATTCTTTGGCAAAATTACTTCATGAATTTGCAGATGTATTTCAAGAACCTAAAACCTTACCTCCATCGTGAGATTTTGATCATACCATCCACTTGAAGGAAGAAAAGCCTATTAGCTTGAGGCCTCATAGAACCTAAAACCTTACCTCCATCGTGAGATTTTGATCATACCATCCACTTGAAGGAAGAAAAGCCTATTAGCTTGAGGCCTCATAGATAGGGCCTTTTACAAGAGGATGCCACAGAGGCATTGGTTCAAGAGATGTTAAATGGCATTATATGCCATAGCAAGAGTGCTTTTGCTTCTCCTGTAGTATTGGTGAAAAAGAAAGACAATACTTGGCATTTTTGTGTTGATTACAGAAAACTTAATGCATAAACAATAAAAAATTAAGTTCCCTATTCCAATAGTTGAAGAACTTATTGATGAATTACAAGGGTCTAGATATTTTTCCAAGCTAGATTTGAGGGCAAGCTACAATCAAATTCGAATGAATCCAGCTAATATCCATCAGACAGCTTTCAAAACCCATGAGGTTTTATGAGTTCTTGGTTATGCCATTCAGATTAACCAATACCCCAGCTACCTTCTAAGGCTTGATGAATATGTTCTTTAAACCATTTCTTCACAAATACATCATAGTTTTAAAAAAAAAAAATGATATGGTAGTTTATAGTACTACTTGGGAGCATCATTTACAGCACTTAAGAAGCACCTTGGGGACCTTGAGACACCATACCTTGTTTGCAAAGCAAAGCAATTGTACCTTCGGTGCTACTAGCATTGACTATTTGGGCCATATAATTTCTACAAATGGTGTTACAGTAGATCTGAAGAAGTTGGATGTTATAAATTCTAGGCCCGTACCTTCTAATATATAATCCTTGAGAGGGTTCCTTGGTCTCCCAGGCTACGACAAGCATTTTGTTAAGGGTTATGGCTCTGTAAGTAAGCCTCTTACAAAATTGTTGAAGAAAGGGGCCTTTACTTGGAATGCTAAGGCTGACATGGCATCTAATAAGCTCAAGGCAGCTATGATGTCTAATCCTGTGCTTGCTTTACCCAATTTTTCAAAGCCTTTTACTGCAGAGACAAACGCATCTAATGTAGGCTTTGGAGTTGTGTTATCTCAACAAGGACATTCCATAGCTTTTGTGAGCAAGGCACTATCCTCTCAAAAACAGCACTTATCAGCCTATGAAAAGGAATTGACAGCCATTGTCTTTGCCGTCAACCATTGGCATCAATATTTGTATGGCCGTCATTTAATTATTCTCAATGACCATTTGCCCCCTAAGCATTTGCTAAAGTAGTGGCATATCACACCAGATCAGTTCAAATGGGTGGATAAGTTGTGGGGTCTGGATTATGAGATAATATATTGTAAGAGAAGAGAAAAACCCGTAGCAGATACGTTATCTAAATGCCATCAAGGACCAACTAAGCAACATCCTACTAGTTTTGCTCTTATTTCGGTGGTTTCTAGTTTGAACCAAAATGTTCTTGATTTTTGTTAGAAGGATGGCCTTACACAAGGTTATTTAAGAATTGGAGGTGGATTCTCACTCTCACCCTAAATATAGCCAGAGTAATGGTACTTTGAGGAAAAATGGCAACTTAGTGGTGGGAGAAGATCATTTTATTTGCATGGAGCAGCTACACCATTTTCATAGTGATCCGTTGAGGGACCACTCAGGCATGACAGCTACATACAGGAGAATTGCAACCACTTTTTACAGGAAAAGCATGGAAAAGAAGGTTAAGGAATTTGTGAGGCAATGCCCCATTTGTCAGTGCTATAAAATTGAGAATGTAGTCACTCTGGAGTTAATTCAGCTCCTTCCAATTCTAGCCACTGTATGGACAGATCTTCGTATGGATTTTATTGATGGCCTACCCAAATCATACAATAAGAATGTTATACTAGTGGTAGTGGATCGGTTGTCAAAGGCTGGTCACTTTATAGCACTACACCACCCCTTTACAGCAGTCCAAGTAGCCCAAGCATTATTGGATAATATTTCGTGGCAATTTTTGGTGGACTCTGTTTTGAATTCATAAGGTGAAGCTATTGTATTCATTCGCTTATTTTCCACAAACGGATGGTCAAATGGAAGTTCTGAATTGTTGCTTGGAATGCTACCTCCATTGTATGATGGATAATCATCTTAAGGAGTGGGTGAAGTGGCTTCCATTGGCTAAGTTATGGTATAATACTTCCTATGATTCCTCTATTGGAATGTCTCCTTTCGAGGCTGTCTATGGCAATGCTCCTCCTGTCTGCTTGTCCTATTTAGCAAGGGATTGTGATAATGAGGTGGTGGACCAAAGTTTAAGGGATAGGGAGTCCACTTTACAGTTGCTTAAGTATCATTTGAAGAGGGCTCAAAATAGAATGGTGCAGATTGCTAACAGAAAGAGAATTGACAGGGAATTTGCTATGGGTGACTTAGTCAACCTTAAGCTTCATTCTTTCTCAATAATTCAGCTTTTCACAAGCTTGCTGGGAGGTCTTACGGGCCCTACAAGATTTTGCAGCGGATTGGTTCAGTGGCATAACAGTTGCAGCAGCCTGAAACTACCCGAATACATTGAGTTTTTCATGTGTCACTTTCGAAAAAACATATTGGGGACAGAGTACTGACAAGCTCAGAATTATCTCAGCTTGATGAGGAGAGGAATTTTGCTATGGAACCAGAACAGATTTTAGCCAGAAAAGTTGTGAAGAAAAATAACAAGCCCTTGACTCAAGTATTGATTCAATGGAAGCATGCTAGCAGGGAAGATGCTACTTGATAGTCACTGCCAGCCATCCAACAGCAATTTCCAGATTTTTCTATAACTCGCATTCCAGATCCATGAGGACAAGGATACCATTCTAAGGGGGGTATAATTGATACACGTTAGTTGATTGTTAGTAGGGATTTATACATATGCTTTATTGCTTATTGTTCTGTTATTGTTATGTTGCTTTCTGTTATTATTAGTAGGAATTTATCAGTTGGCATTGTTACTCGTACTTAAACATTTAACTACCTAGTTGTATTGAGTAAACACTCTTACAGGTTATAAATAAGAGTGATTAGGAGAACTAGGATGACTTTTTGGAAGTAAATACTACATACTGGTATTGAGTACCAGATTTCCCTCATCTCTGTACCACTTTGAGTTTATGCAGCTTCCTCATCATGCTTGACATAAGAGGGCTGAACCCCAAACACATGTGACTTTACTTCTTTATGCAAATAGTACTAGCTATCATAGTATGATAACTTTTTTACTGCTGTAACCTTTGGAACTTCAAAATCCCAGTTCTCACCTTTCAACCCCCCTGCCCTCCCTCAAAATGAGATTAAAAAAGCCCTGCATAAATGTGTTCCACGGGAAGACAGGCATAGAAGAGCATGTATCTAATGTGTTCCGTGCAAAATGTAGTTAATGCATCTTCCTATCTTGAAGGATAGATTTTGGGGTTCCTATGAGAGTAATTTTGAGTACATTTGTTACATTTAGACAGTACGAAGATTAAATTTCATACCTCATTGGTGGACTGCTCTGCAGTCATATCCAGTTGAGTAATTTTGAGTACATTTGTTTGTTACATTTAGACAGTAGGAAGATTAAGTTTCATACCTTATTGGTGGACTGCTCTGCAGTCATATCCAGCTGAGTGACGAGTGACAAATTTGCTCATCACAATGAATTGAAATGAATGTATGTTTTGCATCAAGGAAAAACTAACAACCACACAATCATGTACCTCCCACTCTTGTATCTTATCAATCTCTCTCAATGTGGGTTCGCTTCCCATACTTATCATATTAATTCCAAATCCTTCATGCTTAAACAAAGCTTAGCTACAGTAGCTAGCTCATATATGGATCTGATTCATTGGACCATACCATGAGAAAAATTAAATCTTTATGTAGCAATTAATGGTTACATAATTACACTACACAGTCATTAATTTGGCAAACAACTAGTGTGGAGAATGATTTCAGTAATGTATGAATTATAATTATTGTGCTTTTTATATAATAAAATGCTAGAACACAAACTTCTGGAAATTACATAGATATTGCAGAAAATATAGATTCAAATAACTGTATCTGATATGTATCCTGCACAATGAAATTAAAGCTCTATGAAAGAAAATAATATTTCTAGGCCTACAAATTTAAGTTGTTAAGCGATCATGCACACCTGATAATCAGTTAGTGCCCCATATGATGGATTGCAAGAATCACCCCAGCGCCCATGTGGGTATTGATCCCATCCTATAGTCCTTGATATGTAGCTTTTTGGACGGTTGGCCCTATCATAGTTAGTTAAAGAAACTGAGAAGTCTATTAACAGAGACACAACTCATATATTCTGACACCAGAAATGGCAATTCCAAAGATAATATACCAAAAGATTGGCCGAACACCTTCTTTGACACGGAAAACATTTGTAGGACGTCTCCAAGGTAAGGACCTAGAAATTTTGGACTCTTCAATCAGGCCAAGATTCTGCCACCATTAATGCAGTTAGACTTTGCAATTAAGTGAAAAACTCCAATAATAAAATCAAAAGTATGCACATCACATGCTAATATATCATATGGAAAACGAGACAACCATTAGTATGCCTAAGGCTGATTTCTCCATATTTAGTGTATAAAGATGCAACGTCTTAATCCCATGAGCTAAAATCTTTCTGCACATTTCAGTTCCCTGGTGAATTCCATAAGACTTGACTGCTTCTTCATTGTCCTTGATGGGCTCTAAGGCAGCAATAATGTCAGCAGGTATCTAGAATATTTCATGAAAAAATGAAAACAAGATATTAGAGCTCATGGCACTTTCCGAATATAACAAAAGGTAAAGATTGAACATATAACCAGCATATGTAGGATGAAGTTCATAAAAACATGGCCTCAAGCAAATTATGTACTTGACTAAAATCTGCATTCATAGTTAAGTATAAAGATGAACATTTAAATATTTACAAAATTAGCAGTAATGAATTCTCAATTAATTTTATCCAACTAGCTACTTCTAGATGTAAAAAAAAAAATTTGGCATCTCTGACAGTCCACTTGGACGTAAGGAAGCCACCCAATTGAAAACCAAAAATGGGAAGCTCTTCCAAAATGACTTAGCATGTACATTAGCCATCTGATTGCAACTGAATTTTTTTTGGGGGGAAGAATCTAGAAGTTTAATTTCTATACACTTTTGCACAACACTTGTCTAAGTGTGATTGACATTACATGGTTCAAGTTCCAAAAGTGAAGGCACACATCTGATATTTTTCCTCTAACATGCACAGAAAAAGAGAGATCAATGTTCTTAACTTTAGAATAACATCTAAAGGACTTTGCTTGTCTTCTTTGACGCACCCCTTGATATTAAACAAAGGACTTTGCTTGTCTTCTTTGACACACCCCTTGATATTAAACATAAAATAATTAACAAAAGATCCGCGAGAAAATAAAGCTCACCTTTGTTTTACAAAAACCAGTCATGCGAAGAAAACCCTTGTAGTTATTTATGGGCATAATTCCAGGCACAATGGGACAAGTTATTCCAATTTGGCGACAGTCATTCACAAATTTGAGGAAGATATCAGTATCATAAAATAGTTGGGTGATAATCAGATCTGCTCCAGCATCAACCTACAAACAGAACAAGAACTTGTAAAACAAAGGTGATGACAATAAGAAAAAAAAAATTAAGAGAGACAGCTACTCTGCAGTATTAACCTCTCTCTCCCTACAGTTTTCTTTCTATTCATTTTCAAAAGAGAAAATGAAGAATTTCCACTTTTTGCAAATAGTGCAACATTTTTCATGAACCAATTCTTTTTCTACCATTTCAACCAGGCAAGTCAACTTCAAATGAGTTCTTACTAGAATTTTACATTTGAATCTAGTAACGAATGAAATTTTAAAGAGACAAGACGGAAGGGGTAGTATTCTGAATTAGTGATATGACCTTGCTCTTCAGGTAAGCAAGATCATTTTCATAACTTTCTGGTGTAGCCAGACCATCACTTCCTATCATATCTGGATGTGCCTCTGAGAAGAAAGACAACAGACCATATCAGCAAATGATGGTAGCAAATACTGAAAAACAGATGAAAAGAATGTAAAAAGTACCAAAGTTAAAAATAATAACAAAAGCAAGAAACCTGGATAACCAGCAACTGTGATGCCAAAATAGTCACCATATTTGGCTCTGATATGTTTCACCTGCAAAAACAACAATATCCACAAAGTCAGGACCACTTAAACAGCCTAACAAGATTAACAGCTAGTTGGAAAAACAGATTAAAACATTTTATGAATCTAAGAATTAAGTTGGACCATTGGTGAGAATGCTATATATGGCTACATAACTTGCTGGAAAGTTTTTCCCACACTTTCTAGTGTTTGGTGCAAGAAGCGTATAAATCTCACCATTCTGTAGTGTTTGTTAATTTTTCATTGTTGAGTGCAGCAATAAACAGAAAATCTTTTTGTGATACAATTAAAACCCTCTTTCGTAAGAGGAAAATGACATCTCTTTTCCTCTATGAAGCACTGACACTTCAAAAAGGGAGCTGTGTACATACCTAACACATGTCACACGCCCATATTAAACTTGACAATATGCTACACAACACCTCAAATTACATGTAGACACTTCAGAATTTGTTACATCACTGTGTCCATGTCAGTGTTGCATCCCATATGCGTCAATGTTCATGCTTCCTAGCTTTTTCTTAAGACATTTATCATAACAATTCCGACACTACAAAATTATAAGCCATTTTCCACATTAGTTCAGACAAAATGTTTGCAACTGAAAAACACATAAATCAAAGAGTTTCTAGCATTCAATCGTCAATATTTTCTAAAAAACTGTCATCTACTGAAAATATTTTCCACAATCATGCAATTTTCTGCAAATAAAGAGTTTATTTATGAGTTGACATTTCTTTCATTCCAACTTTTTCTACAATGAACCAAAAGATTAGTCAATGTTAACATAGTGAATATGTTGAGATCAGATGCCATATGATGATGTACTTCTCCCCTGGAAAAGATAAAATTGTCAACAGCTGATAGCTTAAACCTATTATTTTGATGAAGTAAATAAGACATAAAAAATTCAATTGAAAGGAAAGAATGAGATGGTGTACCAGGTCCCGTGCACATGCAAAGCCACCTTCAACCTGGACGAACTTGTCCTGACCATGAGGGGGATCGCCACGAAGGGCAAGCACATTCTGTAGGCCATTGGCCTTGATGGTTTGGAGAGCATTGTCAAGTTTTTCAACAGGCATGTTGGTGCAGGTAAGGTGCATCATGGTTTCCACGCATATCATGTTCTGCATCTTGTTGGCGATTTCCAATGTTAGATCCGCTGTTGACCCTCCCGCACCCCAAGTTATATCACAAAATGAAGGGTTATGGGCCACCATGCGGTCCATCCTCTCAAACAGGTTGTCCACCCCATCTTCAGTCTTAGGTGGAAAGAACTCAAATGAGAACACTACCCTATCTGGATCAGCCGCTGCCACTGCCTGTATTTTCTCTATAACCTTCATTGTTTTAGTTGTATCCTAAGGTCAGCTACCAAACAAAGCAGTAGATCCATTAGATGCAGATATACATTTTCAAACAAATAAAAAAGAGATAGCTTATAAGCCATCAAGTGAGAAGTCTATATATATATTGGATATATAAGGTCAATTTAGCCATCCATCCCATCAAAAGAAGGTAAATGTATATTTAAAATACTCATGCAAGCTCTCATTAAATAATGGTACGAATTTTTCAGTGATGAGATTATAAGGTATAAGGAGAACATCTATGGTGGATATAGCAAAGAATTTGAAATAGACATGACAAATTTGGTGCACTCAACACCCTGTCACAATATGTTATTTCTATACAGAATAAGATATTAATCAATTTACACAGGAGAACATCCATTATTCAATTGGTTACTGAGTTATCCATATTCATGAAAGGTAGGAGTCCAGGTAAAAACTAATGCTTTGCTAAACCAAGGTAAGATATGAGCAGCAGTTTACTCTTGGCATATGACTCTGTCAAAATTTACTAATACATCAAGATTCTGCTAAAAATAAAACAAAGTCCTCTTTCACAACATTATTAATCTAAGAGTCTTGAAATCAAGTAAAACATCTCTGTTCCCATAAATTTCTTGTCAATTTATGCTTTAATGAACATTCCAAAATACCAAAAAGGGAAAAAATGAAAAACAAATACAGTTTGGTAAAGAAACATTTATTTTACATTTTTATATGTTCACTGAAAAATTTAAAAATTCAAATAAAAGATATATAAAATGATACTGTATAACCCCGAGCCAAATAATTTTATTCAGTATCTCAACCAAAACTAGTAGCTGACATAGCCCATGCTATAATAATACCTAAGTTGAGGACAATTTGAATTTTTATCATGCCGTATGCAATCCTTAGACAGCCCATTGGCCCCACCTTTAGAATATGTTTGACAGAGGTAGGACAGAAGGAAAGGGAAGGGAATATTGGTAAATTAAATTTTTCTTTCTACTCAAAAGGGTTAGCTTGGTAAGAGGAGACAGTATATCTCTACTTAGCAGCTTGGGTTTGATTCATATGGGAACCACTTTGGGCGTGTAAAGTCCTAAATACACCAAGCTGAAGTGCGGGTGTGCGCCCTTAAGGTTGTCTGAGGAGAAGATTTAATTAAGAAAAGCCTAAGGAAACCCCTGACTGTAATGCCCAAAGAAAAAAGGAGGGGAAAAAAAACACTATTCACTTGTTTGGCTGTTTATAATAAACAAGGAAACGGAATTGACAGTTAAATAAAAAATAAATAAATTATATAATCATGTTTTATAACAATTATAATTATTAATGTCCTCACGTTGAAATTTCATAAAAAGATGAAGTTTATGATAGTAAATTACTCTATGGCAACAAGAATGATAGCAAATTACTTAATTTTGATTCTTAAAAGCCCCAAATTGGGTAAATTAGAGACATGAATATTTGAGAATTTCAAAAAATTTCAGAGAGCCAGTTAAAGTCCCTCTTTTTCATCCTTTCCCTACGAAAATCCTCCAAACAGGGACGGTTTCAATGATGTTTCATCCCTTACTGTACAAACTTTGGTTTTATATGAATGCATGGCTTAGATGTTTACCCAAAATAAAAAATATCTGCAATCCCACATTCAAAATATGCAGCCAACACTTAATCTCAGTGGAAAATACACATTTTCCAGCAGAGCATATGTATACACAGAAACAAACATAAAGATAACTGTTCATTAGTAAATTTGAAAGTAAGCTATCAGGGATAATGCAGATTTACCACAGCAGATCTCAACGGGAAAAGTTCAAATTAAAAAAGAATGGGAAATAATTAGGCAGAAATTTGAAGAATTCTGAAAGTTTTGTAGGTTCTAGATCAGATTTAAGAACATATTGAACTGCAAGTACAAGATGAGAAATCAAAGAGAGGGAAAGACGGGGAGCGAAATGGAAGACTTCAATGGACTATAAGAGACGATAATGAAGCTTGAAAATGAAAGGAGGAGAGGAAAGTAAGGATGTCCCGTACCTTAGGTTTGTGAGATTGAAGCAGAGAGCACAGGGCGTGGCAAAGGAGGGATATCACGATTCTTTATTTATAGCCAAAGATAGATCTGAGACTGGAATGCATTTTTTAGCTCCATCTTCATTCGTATTTCTGAATTTCCTTGCCGAAAACTATTTAATTTTTAAACATATATAGGAAAGATAAATGGTGCCTCATCGTTTTAAATTTATCGCTCGATATGGAAAATTTTTTATTTTATTTTTATTATACTTTTTTGTGTCCTAAAATTTGAGAGGTTGGTGGTGGAAGTTGGTAGCGAAATGGTGGGGGCCCACTTTGTTCCGGAGTTGTTGGGAATGGGAAAGTTTGTTGAATTCCATTTCCTTTTAAGCCACATGGGTAAAATTTATTTATATGTTATATATTTATATTTATAAATATAAGTTTTGAATTTAATTAATAGTTGTTTAAAAATTTTTTTATTGTGACTTAATATGAATATATTTTATGTAAATAAGTTTTAATTTTAAAAATTCACTTGTTTTAAAATTTTACAAGTAAATGAGGCCGGGACAGAGATTCAAGAATTTAATATAAGTGAAAAATTTTTCACCCCTTAAATATAAATTTATAAATAAAGGCTAAAAATCTGCCCATACTTCATTTATGATTATCCTTACTCTAGCACGATAAATTATGGCAAAGAGCCATATTTGCTTAAATTGGGTCCCCGAAAAAAAAAAAACGCGAAAAAATAAGAAAGACGGTACACTCCTCGGGCGGCTGCGCTTTGGGTTCGGGAGTAGGTGATCAGCTACATCATCTAATTCACTCTTCTCTGTATATGTTATTGTTTGATAAAATTGGTGTTGAACGTTCAAAAAATAATAATAAAATTACTGTCAATGACATGTACTAGTTGAAAATTGAGCAGCTTTAATCTCCTAAATAATTTAACCTCTACTCCGTTCTACTTTTTCACTCAATACTCACCTTGTGCCCTTTTTTGTTATAACAGAAAGAAACTCACAGATTATAACCCAGTGATGACAGATATGAATATAGATATAAATGCAATAATATGAGTAATTAATAAGAAATTTAAATCGTAATGTACCAAAATAGAATTTTGTATTTTATATCGATATAGCATATTAAGAGAAATGAGTGGTCTTATGTGGAGGAGAGAATTTTATTTTAAATCTTTAATCAGTAGTTTAAATTAATGATTATAATATAATGATGACATATATGAATATAGATATAAATGTGACATTGTGACTGATGAATAAGAAATTTTAACTCTAAACAAAATTTTGTATTTTATATAAAGAATATATCAAGTGAAATGAGTGTTTTTATGTGAGAGATTAAAAGATAAGATAATCATTTTTAAATCATTCATTAATAATCGAAACTAATATAAAAATTTTTATAAATATGTAATAAATGTCTTTTTAAATTTTATATTAATCTTGACTACTAATTTATAATATAAAAAAGATTTTTTACCTCTCTCATAAAATTATTTCTCTCACTTCATAGGTCTATTCAATTTCATAAATTTACTACTTTAAATCAAATGTATAACTGATTGCGTACTCCAATTGAAAATAATTTCATTCAAACAAAGAAAAGAATAGTCAGTCAAGAAGAAACAAAGAAAAGAATAATTTATTAATATTAAGGTTTACATTCAATGATGATATTGAATCAAATTATTATTATTATTATTATTTATTTTTTATCATTCAAATTTTAGTTATTATTTGAAATATTTAACAAATTATAATTAGATGATTGAGGTAATTTAAGATTCATTTAGGAATTGATAATTAAAGATTTGACCATAAAGTCATCGTAGTATTTTAGTAGGATTAAAGTTTTTAATTGCAACTACTTACAGGCCAATAGAAGTGTCACCCATTAATTATAGATAAATTAACTGATGTTCAATAATTTGATTTTTTTAATTATTTTTATTCCTTAAAGGTCTATGTAAAATATTTGTTGTAATAAAATTTGAAAATGATTGTTAAAGTAATGGAAAGCTAAAAGATATAACAAGAGTAAAAAAAGAAAATTGATAAGAGAAAGAAGATAATTTTTCTTCATTTGGATGCTTCACGCTTAATATATAGCCTCTTTTTATAAGTTTTCAACCATAAATAAATATAAATATATATGAACGACAATAACATAAATAAAAAAATTAATATATATCATTGTACAATATAAATTTTTTAGGAGTCATAGGATATGTGATTTTAAATATAAGAAAAGATCTTAAAGATTCTCTTTTTTAGAGTTATAAATATCTATATAATTATATTATTTACAACATTTCCCTTTAGATATTTATTAATAAATAGTAGGCCTCGTCAAAACCTTACTAAGAAAAATTTAGTAAGATAAAAACTTAGTCAATGAAAAAAAATAAACAATATTTATAGTATAAGCTACCTTATTAAAAGCCTTACCCAGAAAACTTAATGGAACAAAACATTTGTTAAAGAAAAAAGAGTACAATATATTTTTTACTCTTTTTAATGACAACATTACTTATTAATTTGGTGCATCCCAATATCATATATAAACTTATTAAATGTGGTAGTTGATAATATCTTAGTAAACAAATTTTTTAGATTATTACATGAACGAATTATCATTCTTCAAAACATCATAAGTGAAAAAGAACTTTGATAAAATATATTTCATTCGATTTCTTTGAATATACTTTACTTTTAGATGAGCTATACACGTTACATTAGTTTTGCATAATATTGTTAAAACTTTTTTCTCTAAAGGTAATGTCACACCCTTTAAACCAGAGATGCGACTGGCATGAAATACAAGGCTAACTCTATATCTGTATGCATAACTTGACAACTTGAGGCCTACTTTTGCCACTCATAATGTCATACTTCTCCAAGATATATATATAAAGACATTGTGCCTTTGAAAACCACCATATTTCATATTAAATAATCAATTTTCCTATAAGCCTGCTCTTTTAGAATTTTTAATGGTCTCCTTTGAAAATAAGACATTTTGAAAATTTCTACAACTATCATAACCATCAGCCATATAGTCAAAGCTTCGCTCTTGAGCCAATCACCAATACAGCTTATATTGGTGTGAGAGATCTTGCCTGTGAATTTTGTGAAGCTATAATTAGAATACAAAAGCAATTTATACAAACTCACCCATGTGAAACAATGTAGGGCTCATCGAAAAAGAATGTTGGCCCTCACTAAATCACTAAAGAAGACTCTAACTAAACTTTATTATCTAAAAGACCAAATATTTGCCAAGTAGATAACAACCCTTGATTAATTAAATAATGAATAAGTATATAAATAAATGATTGTATAAAATACAATGTATACATACCTTGTGAATTTCTAAATTTGAAATTTATCTTTCTTAGTATAATAAATAAATTCTAAACTTCCAAACATGAAAATATATATTGAAATTTAACTATTACAATAATCATGAGTCAATGAGAAAATGATAATAAAAATATGTAACATTAAAAAATATATGAAAATATTTCTAAATCGTATCCTTTGAAAAACTTCTTTCATTGGAAAGACTTCCTCATTATGGAATAGTTGTCATGGGCACATAGCCAACTTGTGTAAGTAACTAAGTCTATCATGAGTCCAAAGCTCACATAAAATAAATCCATTGTGAATCTAAAGTTCACATAAAGTAATTCCATTGTAAGTCCAAATCTCACATAAATAACATTTCTCCTTTCCATGTGTGATAGTTGTTATATGAGACTAGCATCTCTTGCATCCTTTGCTAGTTGGGATACCAACCATATCATGCCAAGACCTAATAGAATTATTATTAGCAGCTAGTGTTCTGTAATCAGTCCTTCTATAAAATGTTATTATCATGTATGGAGTCAACTTAATTCAAATTGATACTTAAATATTTCTTATACGTAATCAAAATAAAAATTTGTAAAATTTTTTTGAAACTAGTCCCATTGATTCCATACATATATAAAAAATTTATAACTCAAAAATCTCAATGTAATAAAAATATTTCTCAATTGAATGCAAATGTGATTAGAAATTTAGAATTTGAAAAATCATAATATTTTCTTAAAATAATGAAATGCAAGATGGGGAAGAGTACAAAATAAGAAAGCATGTAGTAGGATGTTATCTACTTATCAGCAAACCATGTATATGAAGTATTTTCTACTACCTCATCGAGAATTCTTTTCTTAGATAAGCCACGTCTTTAGAGATTCCTAAAATTATCCCTAGTATCAATTGCATCACTAGTTGTCTTATAAATATATTTGAAGCTAAATTTATCCTTCTTACCAACACTTTAATTCCATAAAGCAAGATTGGTAAAATTTACAACCACCTTAAAGTCCTATGGTGACTCGTAGCCTTTAGTTTAATGATCTAACCAAGAGTTACTATGGTATCAATTTAATTTGTTTTTTAACTCTATTTACTATTAGGTGATCTGACTCCTATATCTATACTAATAATAATTCATATAAATTCTCAGACATAAAGTGAGCTAAATTAGCCAAGAATTATCAAAATCCCCCAAATCAATGAGCACACCCCAATATTTGGTAAAAGAATCAAAATATAATTCCTCTTGAAACTATGTAGGATGGCTAAACAAGAAAAGGGAACCATATACCTCAACTGGTGGTTCCCAGTTACCTCTAACAACAGCCTACAAATAATACCAAGTAGTACCCGCGATCAAGCAATGAATAGTTGAAAAATACAATTTTCAATTTGAATAAAAATGTGCAAGTGAGTTGCTGAAATTTTAAGCACTAAAATGAATTTGTAGGGGATATTGTTGCTTGATAAGATTTCATTATATATACACAATCTGAATTTTTATCATAATTTAATTGTAAGTGATGTTCACATAAATTCCATTTACCCAAAGATGCTCCTTACAAGCTTAGGTATATAATGTTGTACTCATGAAGACTTATGAGTGCCTTCCTTAATGTAATGCTTCTTGACACCCATGTATTCGGTTCATTTCAATAAATAAATAAAATAAATGCCTATTGACATTGAGTTTTTTTTCTAGGGTTTAACTATTAGGTATTAGCATAAATATTTGTAATTTACTTTTGGCATAATGCTATAGTGCTATAATTTATTAAACAAAGTTGTTGTTCCTAAGCAAGGTATATATTAAACCTGATACATCTTAAAACACACCACAATAAAGACCATGGTGCTCATGCGAGAAGCATAGAAGAAACTATTCTTACACTAGATTAATTTGACAGCTTTCATGATTTCCGCTAAGAATCATAATTCTATCTTATAACTATTAGCTTGCAAGTGAAAGAAGAAATGAAGGGAAATATTAAATATGAGTGGCCTACCTAAGCAATTTGCTACTGTGCACAAAAATAGGGTTCTAACCTAAAAGCAACACAGCAATAAATGAACTAGGAGAAAAAATATTTAAATTTCAGACCAAAGACTACCACTTAAGCTTGTTCTATGCTACTGAGGGAGAAAGTAAGTGAAACCAATTCAAATCAAGTCTAGGAAACAATAGAATAGAGATATAGGTGCTACCAAGAATTGATGAAGCTAATGCCTTGAACACCATCAAGGAAGTTCCGTCATCTCGACCTCTCAATCTCAATCACACTGGAAAGATTCAAGGTGATGGCCACTTACTCCCTCACTCTTAGTTGATTATATGAGCATAACAGATCCCACGATAGCAATAAAGAGAGGAAAAAGGAAGGGAAATGGGGAGCTTCTCGAGATGTAGATCAAAGAGAAGAGAAAGTCTGAATTATAATTATTATTGTTCATTTATTAATTATTTTATTTCTTGAAAATTTTGGATTATTCTATGTAAACAACACATCTTTCAAATATGTTAAGCCATTAGCCTTAGCTAAACACATTATCCATTTGTCTCATACATTACAATTATTTTTGCATGATTCAAAGAAGTAGTAGCTAAAATTTGTTTTATAGTAGGCTATGATATAGCTATATGCCCCACATGTAAATAAATAATCTATTTGAGATTGAGTTTTATGTAGATTGGATAAATATCTTATATCTATATAGTCAATTAATTGTGATCTAGGTTCAATTGAATAAAATAATATCATATTAATAATATCTATAAGATATCAGAATAAATATTTAATTTCATCACAATATATTTTGTTGGAGAAAAAGTAAATCTTGCTAGCAAATTTATAGTAAGTGCAACATCAAGTTGTATACTATTAGCAAGATACATTAAACTATTTATAGGATATGGTATTTTAGAACCAAAATGTTCTTCATTATTCTCTTAAAGACAAAAAGAGTCTTTATTCATATATAGCAACCTTACAACTATTTAGGTGCTTAATGGATGTGATTTATTTATATAGAATTGTTATAAGATCTTTTCAGTATATACTCATTAATGATGAAAAATTTCATTTGTTAAGTGTTAGATTTACTAGCTAAAACAAAACATTATTTTTTTTAGGATTTTTCATCTTAAATTCTTTCTTTAAATAATCAATTACTTTTTAAAGCTATCCAACAATTCTAATAGTATTTAAATTATCAACATATATAACAATTGTAACAAATTCTAATTCAAATGTTTTTAAGAAATACATGAGCAAATTAGATCATTTTTGTAACATTCTATCAATAAATATTTGCAAAGACGATTATTCCACATACATCAAAATCATGTTATTTCATATAAAGATTTATGTCAAGTATTGAATAATTTTTCTGGGAATCTTTACATACTTATAATATTTTAAATCTTTCAAGGATTTTTATGTAAATTTCACTATATATTGAACCATTTATAACAACATCTATTAGACAAATATCAATTTTTTTTCATGTATTGCTAAATTGTGAAGATATCCAAAAGTAATTTTATCTACTACAAGAGAATATATCTTTTTATAATCAATGCCATGCATTTACAAAAACCTTCATATACAAGTCATCTTTGTATTTGATGACTTTATTTTTCTTATTTTGATCTCACACAAATACCCATTTATATCATATTAGCTTTACATTTTAAGTATTCAGTTAACAAGTCCAAAAACTTTACGTTTTAAAAGTGAATTTAATTATATTTGAATTGTATCTTTTCATTTTCTCCAACCATCTCTTTGTCTACATTCTTTGACAGATTTATATTCAAGATTTTCATTTTGTTTTATGATTTCAATAGTCACATTGTATAAAAAAAAATGTTGCCTATAACTACATCTTTTTGGTTCCATCTTCTTCTTAGGGTGACATAACTTATCAGATCTCTTTATTATTTTCTGGCACCTAAACTTTTTTAGAGTTTTATGATTAGTTATATCTTGAGTCTGTTTTGGAGTACTTGTCTCCTTAGTATAACCATCTTAGTTATTTACTCATTTATTTTCTTTTATGATTTTTGTCATTGGAATCAATTGCTCTATCATGTTTTAGGCATAGCTTATTTTCATTTGTATTGACAAATTGTCCTACTAGCACATCAATTCAGATTGGAGCATTTTTAGCTAGTATATGAACTTTGGTCACTCTTTTTAGGTTAATAAATACATTTGGTAGTTGATTTACAATATCTTGCAAATGCATTATTTTTTAAACTTTTATTTTGCATTGCTTTATACAAATATTTAGATAAGATAATGATAATTCATTCTATTTAATTTCTTTTTCTAGTTGCTTATCATCTCTACTTAATGTTAGATAAACTATTTTGTCAAAATAACAATCAACAGATCATGTCATAAATAAGGTGATTTATATACAACATATATTTTGAACCTTCTTTAAAGAACTATCTTTATGCATTGCAGTGAAGCAATTGGAACATATGTCGCATATCCAAAAATTCAAAGAAGAGAAATATTTGGCTCTTGACCAAAAGCCAATTGTGATAAAGAGAATTTATAATAATTTGTTCGCTTGATGCATATAAGTGTTTTTACATGTAAAATTACATATTCTCATGTTGAAATGGAAAGTTTTGTTCTTATTAGTCTAGCTATTAATTAGAAGCGTTTAATGAATGATTTTATTAAATTATTTTATGTGAACATGAGTAACAAATTTTTATTCTCATAGATATATAATAGTCATTAAAATGTTGAGATGTAAACTCATTAGCATTATCAAGTTAAATTGTCTTGATTGTATAATTTAAAAATTATACTATTAATCAAATCATTTGAGGAAGTAATATTACAAATGTCAAATTGCAAGTTGATAATCAATACAAATGTAATTATCTTTATAAATACGTCTATCAAAATCATAAAATATTTGAATGGTACACATCGTGGATGAATAAGCGTATATATATCACCTTGGATACTTTCTAGAAATAAAGGAGATCCAATCCCAACTAACTAGTGATAGTCCAGTAATTTATCTTAAAAATAAGTAATGCATAAGAATTTTCTAAGGTAAAGAATCTTATGGACTTAAATTATGAAAATGCATACATTCTTTTAATTTAAGTGTCATATGTATATGATAAACTTCTTTCAAGTGTTAAGGATAAACAAATCAATTGTAGGTAGAAAATAAAAATTAAAGTATAGAATGAATATATTTTGTTTTTCTAATCTATTATAATAAAGGCTAAAGGTCATATATAGGAAGAAATAATAATGGGTCTTCTCTCTTAGAATTTAAAAAATTTGCAAATAAATTATTATAATAAACAACATAACCATTCAAGATCTTATAGTCTTATAGGTTTCATGGTCATTTTTGGCCTTTTCTACTTTAAAAGAATTAATAGCTATTTGTTTATATGGCTTATAGCTATATTGTAGCCATTAATTCATAATTTTATTTCAATAACTATGGTTGGTTATTATCGACTTTTAATATCTAATTTGCACATAATTTTCTCATAGTTTTCAATACTTTTTGGTAACATGAAATCTATAAATTATTAGTCTTCAAGGCTATAATAAAAAAAAATCTTTTATAGGTGCTAACTTATCAAAATATACTATGAATTTTTCTATATATATATGTTTTATCTATTGAGATGATAAAGTCATCAGTTATAAAATAACCAACATTAAAAGTGAAGTAACTATTGGTCATTTAATCATATTTAATATTTTGGTTTCCAAGACATTTACTAATTCCAAATTGATGATCATATTATGAATATAAATAAATTTTAAATTTATAAATAAAACAAATTATTGAATCTATAAATAATATAAAGTAATAACAAAAAATTTCTTATACCTTAATGTGATAAATAAAAAGCTTTAAAAATTGATGCTTTAAATTTGTTAAAAACTTACGTAGATAAGTGTTATAAAACTAATGGAAATATAAGATATATAATAAAAGCAAAAGAGAAAATTAATAAGAGAAAAAAGAGGACAATTTTCATTTATTTGGATGTTTCATGGTTAGTATATAATTTCTATTTATAGGCTTTCAACAAAAAAGATAGACCTATGAATTGTAATAATATAACCAAGAAAAGTAATTTACATAAAAATTTCTAGAGAATCATTTTTTGAAAAGTTATAGTTATCTATATAATTATATCATTTGCTACAGAAAATAAGAATTTAAAATTTTTAAAGAAAATACATGAAATTGAAAATGCGAAGGAATGGTAAAACTAAAATAAGTTTTGATAACCCAAAAAATATAGAAAAAGCAGAAATTAATGGGAATTTGGTCATAAACTTAGATCCAAAGAGCCAGTTCAAATTAATGGAAGAAGATTTAACATAGAAAACGAGAAAGTAATCAAGAATAAATTGTGTGTGTACAAAGGAAAATCCAAACTTGAGTCAAAGTACAAATTTGGGTCAAAATAAAAATGAAAATACATAAATAAACCAAATAATTTAAATTAAATTAAAGAAGCTTGAATTAAATTTAAGGTTTAAGCCGTATAACACACAAGGAGTGCCATGGTATAACTTTTCACCACACCCTTGTGATTGTGATGACTTTTATTATTATTAGTGGTAGACGCAGAGGAGGATTTATCTGAAATGTGGAACAAGGACCCATTTGAACGGTCTTGAGTCAATAAGGAACAACGTATGATTTATGCACCAGAAGAAAAGCTTCCATCAGAATGAATATCTCTACTCTAGTCACTTCAAGGCTAGACTTTCGAAGCTGCTCTTGCCATTTCCCTATCTCCATCTCATTATACATCTTTTCCCCTGTCTGTTCCATCTTCAGCAACACCAAACCCATAGTTTTTCTCCTCGAAACCAGCCATGGGGTCTATGGAGCGCAGCAACCCGAGAAATGGGAGGGAAATGGCAGTTTACCTCCTCATGCTGCTCTGTTTCTCGTCCTAGCTCAATCGGAGTTTTCCTCCTCCGCTTCACTGTTTTGTACCATCCTTTCAGCACTTTCTTTGAAATTCCATTTCAGTTGCTTCTTACTTCAGTTCCAGCTTGAAACTTTTTTACTTCTCTCGAAGTTTTCTAACATTTTCGGTCTTGCTAGCATACCCTCCCTCTCTCGAAGTTTTGTAGCTTCCCTCTAATTTGTCTGCTGCTTCAAAGAGCTTTGGTCAGCCCTTGTGCGTATCTTCAGAGCTTCACCTCATCCTAGCTCCTCATTCTCGTCTAGTAGTGTCTTCTTTAGCAACTCCCTTGCCCAAACAGCCCACAATTTCACGGGTTAATCTTGCTGCCATGTGAACAATGAGGTGCTTCTTGGTAGCTGCAATTTTGACTGAAATTGGGGTTCTAAAGTCTCATTTATTTTGGTAAATCCTCCCCTTCCTTCTTACCACACTCCAGCCACCAGCGTTCCCCGCCGTTTTGCCAAACCTCTCGTTCTGACCGAGCTAGCCACGGAGACACTTTGACCGTGGGCTAGGGGAAACTCTTTATGGGTTATGGTGATTTAAGTGCATGTAAGCATCTCGCTAGAACTTGACATTGTGTGAGGTGCACATTTATTCTTTCCAACAACTTCTAGAAATCCAAAGGTACATTCTAAAACCCTTGAAGATGGTGAATTAAATTTACTAAATGAATTAAATTAATATTAAGAAATTAAAAGTAGATAAAAGCTTAATTAAAATAAATTAAATATCAATCTAGGACAATACTAAAGTAGGAATTTATTTTGTAAAAATTGATTGCATACAATTGAATTATCAAAGAGGAATTACATAAGTGAAAAGTTAATTAAAAAAAGTGATAAATTAATTAAGTTCAACTAGGTTGAGCTAACACTTGAACTAAGGACCAAAATAGATAGTAGGATATTTAAAACGAGTTAGGTATCAAGGTGGGTTAAGTACTAATCTAGAAAGACTACATTGCAATATTTTGTAAAAATTGGATTTTACTTGAATATTTGATTTTTGTGGTTAAAAGTACAATTCATGTAAGCCCACAAGATATTCTTATAACTAATTGTTTTCTAGTTGTTTAAAATTTATTTTTATTGTTTAATTTTCTTATGTTTAGTGTTTTTATCAATTTGTAGGGAGTAGGATATAAATAAATAAAGTGTTGCACCCAAGGAATGAAGATTTGAAGAGCTCATGGACTAAACTACATGAAACTTTGAAAGAGCCCATGCTTTGTGTCCGTCACCATGAGCTTTTACTTTTGTTGCAACAGGCAAATCCTAAATGTTGTGAAATTTGAGGTGCCTTTTGCTCGTCATGACAAGTTCTAATACCGGCTAGAACAAGTAGAAGCAGTGTGTTTTTTTTCCTTTAAATACATTTCTTAAGTTGAAGCAAACAGACCTTCTTCATTTTTCCTAGTTTTTTTTAGTGGTTTCTCTCTGTATAGTCATTGCATCTTAGAGTCCTAGTGGGGAGAAATGGAGTTGATCTTACTTAAGAAGGTAATTTCTCAAGCTTTTTGATAGATTTATTTTGTGATGTATAATCTCTTGTTTCTACCTAGATTTTCTCCTATTATCTATATATTTTCATTTATATTTTGATGTTTTTACTTAATTTTATTGATTGATTTTGAATATAAATTAATACGTCCATATATGTGATGTTTTCTTTGGATCAATGTGATGGCTTTGGTGTAACTGTATAGTCTCAATGTTCTTAATAAATTTTTATTATGCTGATTCCATTAATAAATACTAAAACATCATACGAATCAAGTTTAGAAACTAATTATTTGGATGAAATGCTAGTTAATCAGTTAAGTAGGAGTTAGCCAGTGTAAACACAATATGGATCTAGTTTATGCACATATAACTTACAAAGGAATTACAACTACTAATTTTCTCACACTACAAGTGTTTAATAAATTATGGTTTAAGCAATTAGTATGGAATGCATTGGTTTTAAGTTATCCTTGGAAATTAGTCTAATTAATTCACTGCCCTTTAGTGTACAATTCTAAACTAATCGGGAGATGTCTTAAGATTGTGTAGGACAATAATCAAATAAGTTAGCCTACTCTAACTACCATAATGTCAAGAATGAGCAATAAGCTTAAGGATACATCTAATCATTGGAATTTTTAGTTTAGATGTTTTAGGCTAGAGAGTCATTTGAGTCACATATATGCTAGACTAGATTTCATTTAAATAGTGACAACTGGTTTCTCTCTAATGGTTTTTAGTGACTAGGTTTTCCCTAGGACACTTGTATACCTTAATAAGCACACACTAGCTTAGGTAATTAGCTAATTAATTAGTGTTGTACTTTAGATATCAATCTTCATTAGATCAACCTTGTACAAGATACATTATATTACTTGGACTGATTAGTATATTTGCCAGAGCAAGCCTTGGTTAATTATTTATTGCCTTGCTTAATTATTTATTTAACTTAGTTTAATTATTGTAAGATTCTCCCTTTTAAACAAGCCTAGCAAAGAAATCTCACCAAGCTGCCATTGCGGGGATGGTTTTATCTAAGGACAATTGGTCGAAGTAACTAGTTAATTTAGGCTAGAGGCTAACTACAAACTTAATAACTACTAACATTTTCCTACTTTGAAAAATTGTCATTATTGTACATTTTATTTGCTAATTATTTTTCTTTTGAATTAATTATCTCTATTGGATGATGTTTCTTTGTTGTATAATAATTGTTTGTTTCCTAGTTTTCATTAATTTCTTAATTTTATATTTAATTCATTGATTTATTACTTGTTGGCTAATTGTTGAATTTTTTTAGAGTTTTGCTAAACTTGTCTAATTTGCTAGAAATTGTATAATTATAGTTAATTTTTGAAATTTTAGCAAAAATTGCATTATATGTCTAGTTGTTCTGTGATTTGTACCATGATTTTTGGAGCTTATTATGATGGCTTAAACCCTTAAATTTCGGATGCTGCTCTGTTTGTCCTGTACCTGGCAAATTTTGACCATTGGTGCGAATTATTAGAGGCAACTCAGAAATGATTTTGACCTAAATTTTTTCTTCAAGTATTCTATATATGTGTAGATGTTGTGTAGAAATTTTCAAAATCTCTAGAATTTATTTTGTTGTTCGAATTCCTTTAATTTTGAGTATTATCAGAACCTCCTTTTTTTTTTTTTACAAATTTTCACTCATAAGTCAATTGGGAAGAATTTTCTATACTTTTGTAAATATAGTTTGACTTTGAAATTTTTATATGTTGTTTGCATATATGTTAGGTAGCTTTGATAAGCTTTTTGTGAATTTTTGACTTAGTTTTCTTTGTAAAATTTTTTGCTTTGGTTAGTTGTACAATGATTCTATTTTGCTGATTTTTTGTTTTTGTAGTGTTACTTTGTTGATTTTTCTGCACTTTTCTGGGAAGACTTACGTTGTAAATTTTTGTATATGAAGTCTTTTTTATGTTTTCTAATTTGAGAAAAATTGACTTGTTGCTTTGGTCGCTATAGTTATGTGTTTTAATGCATATAATTTGCAATGTTTAGCTTTGTGACAAAACATGGGCAACTTGATTTTCCCTAACTTTGTTAATATATAAGGATTTTTCTTTTGCCATTTTGATTTGAAATTTTCCTAGTTAGGTAACCATTATAAATTGTTTATTTTCCTTTGTTGATCAAAGTAGGATAGTGTAATTTTATTCTTGTTTAGATGATTCTCTTGTAAATAAACTTTGAATATAATTTGCTTTTAGTTGGACACTGCCAATAACTGGTTGTTCTAAAAAAAAATTGAGGTATGTTGAGGAAAATTTTAATTGTAATAATCTTTCTTTTATAAAAGATGATACTTCTAGTGTAATGTCTCTAATTCCTAATTAAGCTAAATAACATACTTAAGTTCTAAATTAATTGTAATTAATGTATAAAATCAAATAATGAATCACCAAAATATAAACATTTGAAAAACACTACCAGAACTAAATAGGAAACTTCACGTTCATTTTATTCATCTTTATAATCTCCATTAAGCTTAATTGCCTCTCTTTGATACTTTTTAAAAGAATTAAAATAAGTATAAGTTGAACCTGTAACCCATATTCATTAATAGTATCAAGTAAATAAGCTCCAAGAAGTTGTACATGAATTCTAGGCTTTAAGTCACAACTCAAAATGATCAATTCACGGCTCAACATCGGTTCCAGGCAACAACTCCTAAAAATTCATGATTTGTACTACAACTTGAAATATATGAGTCATGAAGTGGTTACCCCCAGGCAACTCTTCCTTAATTTCACGAATTGCGCTATGACTTAAAGATTTGAGTTGCAATGCAATTACTCTTTGAACAAATTTATATTCCTTTTGTCCACAACTTGAGAGAACCAGGTTGTGATTTAAATATATACTCACCCTAAAAACTTAGATGAGCAAACAATTAAGTTGTTAACACCTCAAGATTAATCTTAGAGTCTTTCAAGGGCTAAAAAACAAGACTTTATAATAATTTACTTTCTTATAATCACCACTCAAACGTCTCATATAACTCAAGAATTAAAACTAACCAAAACCAAACCAAATTCTTATATGACAACAACTAAACCTCTTAGTGATAGCCATATGAAGAGAATTGCCCTCAAGTGGCAAGTCTAAAACAACACATCACTTAAATTCGTATAACTATTTTGAGTAAGTTTTAATTGACAAATTAAACTTATTTAAACACCCAAAGCCTTGACATAGCCTTAAATCCAAAATATGACCATACTACATCTAGATTCACCCAAATAATGACTCATGATAGCAAAATATATTATGACAACACTAAAAAGATGAACCATTTCAGATTCTACATGACCAAGACAATAAATCCATACTCTTAAGGCTTTTACAACATGACCAAACCCAGAACCAAAATTGTCCAAGCTTTAATATTCGTATTGCACTTTCCATGGCAACAAAAATCCTCCATATTATAACAAAATCCAAACCACATGCAAGTGCTATATCCAAATTCATCATTTGATAAGATAATCTATCATACAATTATGGCAAGTCATAATTACTAAATTACAAGTAATACCATCATGTTAAATATAATTTAAGGTCTAATCTTGTGGGGTCCACCCTAAGTTACAAAATATCAAAATACTTACACTTGGTAATATATGAATATAATGTGATGCTATACAAAGTTTAGCTTATAAAAATTAGTATTACAACTAAACTAAGATGTCCAAGCCACACAAGGTCTCAAGCTAAGGATTGACATCTAATAGCTTCTCTTTGCCCTTAGTGAAAGAACGTTCACTTGAAAATGTTAGTCCACAATCAAGGTGAGATATAAATCTTAATAACTAAGAGAAATTCCATTTATATATATAATTTAACTAGTATACCACTTAAAATAGAGGAAAGTAACAAAGGCATTTTATGTAGATTAATAAATGAATAAATTTGACTATAAGTGATTACTATTCTATCCTAATAATCACATATAACATGTTAATAGTAAAAATAAAGGGAAAGGGCATAATCATGCCAAAAACTTTCCATTGGCCACGATCATGACTCGATGCATTCCAAAGAGTACAATCATGCCTCGATGCACGATCATGGCCTAATTTACAAGTGGAAGCATAATCACAGTTTCACATAAGGACGTAATTATGGTCCATAAATAACAAATAGCCAAAGCTATCATTTATCATAAAATTCATATGCAGTAAACATATGATTAACATTAAGCATATATATGGAATTTAAAACCCTTGGTTACCTCACTTAAAATACCGACTTTTTAAAAGCTATCAACAAGCACCAAGAACACCCCAAATCTCCAAACACAAGCAAAAAAAGAAAAAAGAAAAATAATTTTTAGCCAACATCCACTAAATGGGTCATATATATATATTTATCCAAAACATCGTAAATCACTTTAAAAACACTTACCCAAGCTTCACTAGAGTAAATGAATTGATCAGTGCTCCCAAAAACCAAGAAACAACAATAGGTCAGTAGATCAAAGCCATAATATTGAAGAACCTTCACTTTCCTTTACCACTTGCATTTTTTCACTTCCTTTGCAATCCAAGAGTGAGCTGCAATGTTAAAATGGAGGAGAGGGAGGACTTGGGGCTAATTTAACTCATTTGGGCTATTGGTTTTAAATATAAGTTATGGAGTTTAGGTTTGCTAGGTCTGTTTAAGTTGGGTCTTTGCTTATTTCTCATTTTAAGCTCTTAAAAATTATTTTTAGCAATGGCAAACTAATTTTTGGGCTCTAAATAAATTTTTTCAAAACACTTCTAATTAATTTCTCTTAAAATAAATTTAAATTCTACACTTAAATTTATTTTCCTTAAAAAAAATTATTAAATAATTATTATTTGCCCTAAGAATACTCAAATAATTATTTTTCTTAAAAGTTTCTATTTTTAAAATTAATTTTGCTTAATTAAATTTTGGGATGTTATAGTTAGTGTAACATCAGGTTTTCCATAAAAGGCCAGAAACTAAGGAATTGTCAAAGAAATCTCCTAAATTGAATGATTTGAGGCTAAATAAAATTAGAAGGATAAACTAGACCCCTAAAAATGAGGACATGAAACTTGAGATGCCCAAAATCCTTAGCCAGAAAAGCTACGAAAAATTACAAAAATATGCAGTGGCATTTTCTTAAATTCATATACTTTTTAGACAACTCAAAGGAGAAATTTTTAAATAGAAAAATTGAGTTTTTCGGGGTTCTCAGAGGCCTTAAAAATCATAGGAATTCCTAGAATGGTTTAGACCCTTTCGGTTTATGTTTTGGAGTATTGGTTGACCCAAACTTTGACCTTTTTCGTTTAGAAAGATTTTAAATCTAAATTGAGTGAAACCAAAAGTATTTTATAAGTTAGAAGACCTAAATTTTATGATGGAAAAGACAGTTCTCAAAAAGGAGTTGAAATGTGTCCAAATGAAAGAAACCAAGTTGAGGGACTAATTTGTCATTTTGAAAAAGTGTTAAATGGACACCTAGGCTTCTTAAATCATGTCCCCTTCTTCTCTAGCCCTCACCACTGACTTGCTTCTAGTCCAAATAGATTCTGAAATAGCTCCAAGAGGTGCACCAAAAGGGAGAGTCAAGGGAAGAAGAAGAAGCCTAAAAAGTGCAAGAAAATCTTACTTTTCCATGTCTTCTCTGTAACAACTAGAAAAAAGAAAAGAAAGAAAAAGAAGAAAAGAAAAAAAAAGAAGAAAAGAAAAAAAAAGGGGAAGAAAAGTTGAAAATTTTTGGAAGGCTGAAAATTTTCTAAGTTTGCTCGCTACAGCCTAGCTATAGCGAATGTACCTGTTCGTTATAGCGAGAAATGGTCTACCTATAGCGAGAGTGCCTTCTAGCTATAGCGAGAATGCTTCTAGCTATAGCGAGTTCAGGCACCCTATACAAAAACCAGGGCATTGCTCGCCGTAGCGCACGCTGTAGCGAAGGCAGGGGTCTGGGACTAATTCGAGCTCGTCATAGCGAGGGTTATGGCTCGCTATAGCGAGGGTTAGTCCGAAAAAGCGTGAAAAAAGAGAATTTGACCTATTAAACCATCCCAACCCCTCCTTTCTTCTTCCAACTGACTTAAGCTCCTTCTAAGTCAGAGAAAAGGGCGGAGGAGAGAGAGAGAAACCTAGAGGAGGAAGGAAGAACAAGAAAAGGTAAGATTTCCATGGTTTTTCTCTTAGCATGTTGTTCTTCTCTTCTTATCCTCTTTTCCTACGGTTTTGGCAGTTAAAGTAACCATGTTTTGAGCTTGGTTCAGCGGAGGGAGAGTAGAAAACCCCTCTTGGAGAAGACTAAGACTCACATATCTTTACTTCTCCCTTGCTTCCTTTCTTGAGAGCTTGGGAGAGGAAGGAGAGTTGGTGAATTTCTAGTGAGAGAAAGAACCCCTAGCTCTTATAGGCTTGGTAGGGTTTAATAGAAAGAAATTTCTAGCTTTATGAATAAAGTGTTAAGAGAGTAATTCTATGTTCTTGTGTGTCTAGGCTCAAGAGAAGCACTCCCATTTAGTGGTGAATGTGAAAGCACAAGGGAGAAGATAAATTGAAAGGTAGCTCTCTCCACCTTCTCTCATGCATAAGATGTGTGCTTACATTGTCTTGCTTGTGTGTATGTATGTTTTGAACCATGAAAAGTATGCTAGCATGATGATGCCTCATGTATTCCAATGATGTTTTATATGATTGTTTGGGTTTGCTTGAGTATGGAAAAAGCTAATAACCCTCTAGCCATGGTGAAGATGAGCCAAAAACCTTCAAATTGGTTGAGACAAAGTAAAGAGTCTCCCAAAAGTGAGGTTGACTCCCAAAGAGTAAGGGTTGAGTCTAAGAACTTCTTAGAGAATGGGTGAGGCAAGTCCAAAATCCATAAGTGAGTGGGTGAGGCTAATCCATTGACTTGGCAAGCTTTCATATGTTATGTATGGCCTACTCCCATATTGAAAATGTTTTTTTGTATGTATGGCCAACTCAAATATTGCAAATGCTGTTCTTATGATTTCATATGCTAACATACCCATGCATACATGGTGAGACTTGTTTGCATGCTTTGTGTGTATGATTGAATGAGAGATGAGCTATTGAGATTCTTTGAATCTCACTCCCCCTCTCCACCATCCAAACATGCTAGGTGGACCAAGTGAGGCAGGAGATGGGTATAACATCCAGAAAAAGAAAAGGGAAAGAAAAGAAAAGTTGGAAAATTTTTGAAGAGCTAAAAATTTTCTAAGTCCTCTCGCCATAGCGAGAAATGAAATCGCCATACCGAGAATGCCCCCTCGCCGTAGCGAATATGCTCCCAGCTATAGCGAGTGCGGCATTCCATACAGAAACCAGGGAGTTGCTCGCCATAGCGACGCTATAGCGAAGGCAGAGGTCTGGAACAGGTCGAGCTCGCCGTAGTGACGCCATAGCGAAGGCAAAGGTCTGGGACTTGCACGAGCTCGTCGTAGCGAGGGTGAGTCCGGAAAAGCGTGAAAAGAGAGATTTTGACTTTTTAAAGGCTTCCAAACTTTTCTTTCTCTTAGAACCGACCTAAGCTTCGACCAAGGAGAGAGAAGAGAGCTGTGGAGAGAGAAAGAGACCTAGAGAAGCAAGGAGATCAAGCAAGAGGTGAGTAATCTTTAGATTTCCCTAGCTTTTCTCCTTAGCATGTTGTTCTCCTCCTTTTGCTTTCTCTTTCTATGGTTTTAGAAGTTAATATGGGTTAGGTTCAGAAGGGGGGAAGTAGGAAAACTACTCTAGAAGGAGGGTAGAACTCATATATCTTCATTTCTTCTTCCTTGCTTTCTTCTTTGAGGGCTTGAAAGAGGAAGGAGAGTGAGTAGAGTTCTAGAGAGAGAATCTCTAGCTTCTTACATGGGTAGTGAGGGTTTACTTCGATGAAGAGCCCCTTTAGCTTTATGAGTACTTAATTGAGTTATGAGAGAATGATTTGGTGCTCTTTGTTGTGCCTAGGCTCAAAGGAAGAAACTTCACCTAGTTGTGAGTGTGAAATCAAGAAGGGAGAAAAGGAATTGAAAGGGGAGACTTGTGTAATCCGATAAGGTAGCTCTCTACTCTTTTCTTATTGCATTCTTGGATGTGTAATAGTCATTGTATGCTTGTGTATATGCTTGTATGATGAGATATGCCATTGATGTTGCCTAGATGCATTGGTACTAATATGTGTATGATTTGAATTGTGGAAATTGCTCGGGTGAGGTGGTGCCGAAAGTCCTTTGAGACGGGTGAGGGGGTGCCAAAAGTCCCTTGAGAAGGGTGAGGCCAATCCAAAAGTCCCAAAGCTCGGGTTAGGCTAGACCGAAAGTCCCTAGAGCTTAATCTTGGCATTGATATGTTATTCATGGCATAAAACATCTATATAGTATCATTGTGACTTGTGTGCATGCTTGACTAGTTTATATGCCTTGATTGCATCTTGAATGAGTATGAGCTATTGAGATTCTCCCGAATCTCACCCCCTTCCCCTCCCATCTTAATATCCAGGTGGTGTTCAAGGAGAGTCCAGCACACCTCAGGGAGCCTAGTAGAGCATAACTAAGAGATGTATAGTTTCTTTTGGTGATTTTGATGTATAAGGTGCCAAAATGAATATGAACCTTTTATTTTTGAGTTGTAACTATGTGAGCACATGTAAATATATGTATAGATGATGTATGGATTATTTAAAGAGCCAAAGTAATGAGAATGTAGAATTTGGCCCTTTTGTGGCTTATATGAAATGATGTATTTTCTTCTATAGCATAGTGAATTTGGAATGTATGATGATTTGGATTACTTAGACATTTCATATATGCTATTTTTGTACTTTCAAACTTGCCCAAAAGAGATTAGAGCATGTGGGAGGTCATCTAGACCCATTTTGAACCACATGGGGTGCTAAAATCGCCAATTGTGTGAGCTCCGTCAAAGTATGGCCGGATGAGCTCTTCTGGGTATGGAATTTGGCATGCCTCTAGAGTCTATTGAGAGATTCTTGAGAAGCTAGAGCGGGTAATATTTGGAGGTCTAGAGAATATTTGGCGAATTGTTGAAGTTGGGAGATTTGGATGGTTTGGTTATGGTACTGTACATTAGGTCCGAAAATGAAACCATGCCATTCATAGACCAAATAGTGTCCACTTGTCATGAAATTTTATGAGAATAAACTAGATATCCACAGTGACCTATACTAACTGGAAGCACCTCAATTGGATGTCTGTAGAGAGAGAAACAACTTGCTGAAGTTCTGTATCAGCATCAGGGGAGTTTCTGACCTTCGTTACTGTTCCATCAGTTTTCGAGATCTTAGAGCTCCTGAACTGATCTAAACTTATTTTTCTCCTCTAGTTAACATCTGTAGCTTTCCAAATTGGTATAGTTTGCCCAGATTATATTTTTTTGGAATTAATTACGAATTTTCGAAGTTTATGACAGTAAACTGCACTAGTATCAGGGACAGCCGGACATCTGTTCCTATTTCAATGTCAATGATGGTCTAAACGTTGAGATGGAGGTTGGGAGTTATTTTTAGTGTGAAGTTAACATCTCAAGCTTTCCAGAGAGCTATGATTTGCTTGACTTCCATTTTTGCAGAATTAGTTATGATTTTCCCAAGTTAGAGTCAAAAATCTGACTTATGGGCCCGATTGAGAAATTGTATTTTCTGGGTTTTGGCTTCTTACCCGTGGTTTGTGAGTTGTTTGAGACTATGTGCAAGTCTTATAAATGGTGTTTGAGTAAAGAATGTGAATGATGGGTTCACAGGACCCACGGGGCAAGATATGACCGGTTAAACTCCGACTTTAAGTAGTGAAATACCACGGTTTCGACCATTTCCCTGGGAAATCATATGGAATCAAGCCTAGAGGGAGGTTAATTGAAAAGAAGTTAGTAAGGTGTTACAATGGGAGCCACCAAGCTTAAAGCTAGGGAACTCAATGAAGGGATTGTAAAAGAGCCATTTGTTCTATTTTGTAGTTAAGCCAAGAGATGTAATCTAATGATATGATGTACATGATGTAGCACCTATAAATAATTGTAAATGAATGTATTCAATGCATATATATATGAGAATTGAATCTATGATGTATGATGTAGCAAGTGTGGCAATGAATGGTAAGATCTAGCATTCTCCCATGAGTGTATGTGTTGGTGTGGGAGAGTGAGTTTTGTAAATCTGGGTTGTTAGGCACTTGAGCCATGTTTGATAGCCTAGATTGATGTTTTTTCATGTGCTCATAGAGTCCTAGAGGTAGGAGAAGTAAAGTTGGACCCTATTAGCCCCCTTTTAATACAAGAAAGTAGTTATTTTTCCCATGACGCCAAATCTGACCAAATGACCTCTCCTTGCCTTGAAATTTGGCATGTGACTAGTTCTTGTCTAGAGCTTTTTGGGAAGATAAAGATCAAGTCATTTGGAGGTCTATAGAATTTTCTATGATTTTTCAAAGTTGGTATCAGAATTTCGGATTTTCAGAAATAATGTTCATTTGGTCAGTTATGGAGTTGTGTCATCTGAGGGGCAAACGTGATCCAATAATTACGAAATTTTATAGGCAGAAACTAGACAGTCACAGTGACTTATAGCAACTGGAATCACCTCATTTGGAGGTTTAGAGAGGAAGATATGCAATTTTGAAGTTCCTGCCCAGAATCAGTCACCTTGCCTGACCCGAGGTATTGTTCCATCAATTTCCGGGAGTTTGGCTTGATGAACTGATCTGGAGATATTTTTTCTATCTAGTTAACATCCACATATTTCCATAGTGATATCATTTACATGCATTGGTTTTTTTTGGAATTAGTTAGACATTTTTAAAGTTCATACCAGTAAACTGTGACAGTAGCAGAGCCCACTCCGACCTCCAGATGATTTCACGTGTCAAACATCCTGTGTGTGGGATATTATGACTTGCACATATTTTTATATGAAGTAGACGTCTTAAGCTTTCCAGAATGACCAAGATCACATGTTTTTGATTTTTCTGGATTTAATTATGAATTTCCAAACTTTGCCCAAGAATGAGGCCAAGTCTGCCGAAAATGAATGTGCATGTCTCATATCCCTTTTTGCTTTCCATGGGTTTAAAGCATATTATTGGGATTGAAATGAGTCTTAATGGTGAAATTAAATATGAGAATGCATAGAAAGAGCTCACCCGGTCCATGTGACACTAAAATGCATTTTAACCATGCCACAATATAAAGAAAGTGTAAGCATTTAAGGAAGGGAGATCTCACTTTAGTCTTCCTAGATATATATGAGCATGTAAAGCATGATGGGTATGAGCTAGAAATGATGGTGTTACATTCTCCTTCACTAAACCTCTTCCCCTCTTTTTCCTCTCTTCTCTTATGGTTTTAATGGTTTATTTGGACATATTTTGTGGCCTGTCCAGCAAGTGGAAGAGAGGAATTGAAGGAGAAAGCTAAGGCATAAGAAAGCTCCTTGGAAAAGCATTAAAATAAGGTAAATTCCATAACTTTTCTTGCATCTTCTTGGTTGTTCTCTTTGTGTATATTTTCAGCTAGCACTAGGCCCAATCAAGAGAGGATGATTTCTAGTCTTAGAAAGGAAGAAACATTGGTTTTAAAGTATGAGAAACAAGAATATGCAATGAAATTCAAAAGAGAAGCATTAGAATTTAAGTTGTCAAAGTTAGGGATTTTGTTACATCTTGATATGTATGAGACTTTCTAGTGATAATTTAGATTGTCTAAGAATATGAATGAGTTCTCAAGACATTTAGGAAGCCTCCCAAGTGCCAATTCCCTCAAGAAAAGCAAGCAAATTCCATGGGTGCAGTAGCTTATGCTTGTCTCGGCCAAACCAGAAGCAAGCACCTAAAGAGAGTTTTAATTCATTCTAAGGCTAGAAAGGGACTAAATATAATTAGTAAATATCAAAGGAAGCATTAGAATAAAATTAGGAATCATGGTTTGTGAGATGGACATTTAGGCTCCATTTTAAGACATAAAGAAGCAACTGATGTGTAGGCTCCTTGAATTGAAATTATGATGGCTCCAAAGAGTCTAAATAGAGTCAAGAGACTTATATTAAAGGAGAAATTGGAGTTAAGATCATGAATTTCAAGAGTTGCTTTATTATGTCTTGTATGAAACTATAGTGGTATTTTAGAACAAAGTAGCCTTGCATAAAGTTTGTAAGAAGCTAAAGCTTATTCAAATGATTGAAATATGTCTCATTTGATGTGTCTAGGCTAAAAGAATCAAGTATCACCTAGTTGTATGTGTTTGGATGAAAAGGGGAAGAAGAATTAAAGAGAAAAATTTGTGTTCTTGTTTCAAGGTAGCTTTCTAACCTTTCTCACATGCATTGTTTGGATATTTACTTGTCTTTGAATGCTTGTGTGTATGTTTGAACTATGATAAAAGCTTTTGACTATTGTTTACATGTTATGGTACCATTATGCTTCTTGAAAGATGTTTATGTATGCAAAGTGGCTTGAATGGGTATGGTTATGCCAAAAGTCCCTTAGAATGGGTAAGACAAAGCCAAAAGTCTTAAGAAGAGTGAGGCTAAGTCAAAAGTCCCTTGAAAGTAAGTGAGACAAATCCAAAAGTCCCAAAGAAATTAGGTGAAGCTAGACCAATATCCTTTAGAGCCTATGTTTAATATGTATAAGTTCATATGACAAGGAAAATGATCTATGTATGTTCATTGGTAGCTTAAATGCTATACGTGCATTCTTTGACATATGATTGCATCCATTATATATGTTTAAAAGGGTAAAAAGCTATTAAAATTTTTTGAATCTCACTCTTCCTCCATATATGTCTAACCATGTCTAGGAGGAGCCAAGTGGACCAAGGAATAGAGGCTAACCATCTTGAGAAGTAAGACTCTGACAATGGAATATATATTTAATTATTTTGATGGCATATTAATGTCAAATTGTGTAACCATATGATGTATATATAATGTAGACCTTTGAGCATATTCAAGTGTATGTAAATATAATGTATGTATCAATCTTGGAACCAAATGAATGAATGTATGAGTTTTTGCCACCTATGTGTCATGATATGCATGTGTATGATTGCAAGTGGCATGGTGAGAATGAGCTCCATGATGATATGAACCAGTTGGCATATTTCTATAGGTTGTAGTTATACTTTGAGATGTGTTTAAGTGGTTGTGGAAAGATGAGAAGGTCATTTGATGCATGCTTATCCTATTATGGACTTCAAAATTGACTAATTCTTGAACTGAACCAAAGTCTGACCAAATGAATGATTTTTTCCATGAAATTTGGCCAACATGTAAGTCACATCTAGAGCTTTTTACAGACCCAAAGATCACTCAATTTGAAGCTGTAAAGAATTTATTATAACTTTTCAAAGTTGGCCAAATTATGTAAAATTGTCCAAGTTACTATTCATATAGTCAGCTTGTTTCTCTGTATCACTCGTGGGTCAAATGAAGTCCAATGCTTATTAAATTTTACAAACATAAATTAGACATTATAAACTTTTCATAGCCACTGAGATTGCTTGGAGCTTTGTAGAAGGAGAATTTTTTTTTGAAGCTTTAGGTCTTGTAGCTATTCGAAAATAGACTTGATGTATTGTTCTATTATTTTTCATGGGTTAAATGCTATTGTCTTGGTCTATAACTATTTTCAGTCATTAGTTAACATCCAGAGCTTTATAGAAAGCTATTATATGTATGATTTTAATTTTTCTAGAATTAGTTATGAATTTTCAAAGTTCATATTAGAAATCTGGAACACCAACCTGAGAACAATTCTGGTTTTTCTTGAAATGTGATTCCAAATCTAAGATTCTTAAGATGATGTTTATGATATGAATGGATATGTTATGGATGGAAAATGATATTTGTAAGTCCATATGGTCTCTAAAGCTAAGAATGATGTATATGGCTTTCCAATTACGTAATTAACCATGGATAAAAGTGCCACTTTCTTATGTACCCATATGGCAATTATGTGTTAAGATAGCCTATGTGTCTTTTGTTTAAGGGCTAGGAAGTTAAGGTATTACAGTTAGTGTCTTGTTTTTCATGTAAGAGAAGATTATGGTAGGTTTTATCTTCTATAGTTTGGGAGCCTATACAAATTACTAACCGATTGAGGTTAACTTGTTAATTCAAAGGAGAAATAGCAAAAACCCTAAAAAAATCTCAAGGTGTTTACAAATGTCATACCATGAAAAAATAGCAAATATCTTACATTACCATATGCTTATAATATCAATTTCTCATTTTTATTACTTTTAACAAAGGAATAAACCGACATTAAAGGCCCAAATTCTTCAATTTATTATAAATACATAATTTCAACTTACCAATCTCAAGATCTATACTAAACAAGCTTGTTTAACATGAAACATCATATAAAGAATCATAAATTTTGGATCTCAAGCCATGCATTTCAAACTAGCACAATGGCAACATTTCTCATGGGTTCATATTTCAGTCATCAATTTCAAAAATTCATATCTTGAGCTAAAAAATTTCAATTCATGCAAATTAGGACTCTATGGAAAGTTCAAGACATGAAATACATATTGTAAACATTTTAGATCAAAATAAATTCATTTGGCCCATAAAAATCTAATGGAACAATAACTATATCAATTTTTAGGCACAACTAGATCTAAAATTTTAAATATGTATATCTTTGGCTACACAATTCCGTTTTGGGCAAACTTAGTGGCTATGAAAAGCTTATAATGTCAACTACATTTTTGTAAAATTTCATAGGTGTTAGAGTTCATTAGCCTCTCAAATATATAAAAAATCAGAACTGACCATATGAATAGTATCTAGGAAATCTTGCAATTTTCAGCCAAATTTAAAAAATCATAATAAATTTTATAGAGCTCTAAAAATTGTGTTATTTGGCTTGTGAAAATCTCTAAATGAGATCTAATTGTCTGCCAAATTTCATCTAAAAATTCATTCATTTGGTCTGGTTTTAGTTTAGGCACAAAATGTGGCTCAAAATGGTGCACAATTAGTTCCAATTAGTTCAAAATGGTCTCTTTCAAGTATTGTGACCATTTAAGCACGTCCCAAACATGAACTGCAGCATATATGACTATTGTATTAGGTCCTAAACATCATGAAACTCAAAATTATTCATCCACTTGGCATTATACACACATATACCATGATACATACATACCAATTTGCATATTCTTGCACTTTTGCAAGAAAAGTTGATACCTATATCATAATCCCATACTTTTACAATTGTGGAAATGCTCATATTAAAAAAATAACATGTAGTGCCATTCATGTTTCTTGGCCTCCATTCTTGGCTTCTTGAGAGTTCCTTAGACATGGTTAGAAATAATATGGGGGAGAGTGAGATTCTATAAATCCTAATAACTCATTCACCCTTCAAGCACACTTATAGGCATATTATCATGTTAAGAACGTAAGCATACATGATAGGCATTCAAATATGAAATATAATCAAATATTTGAAGTCATATGAATCCATTAAGGTGAAAATAAGTTTTAGGAACTTTTGGTCTAACCTCACTTAATTATTTGGGACTTTTGGATTAGCCTCACTTATTTTTAGGGACCTTTGACTTAAATTCACTCACGTTTGAGACTTTTAGCCTTGTCTCACTTATATTTAAGGACTTTTGGTTTCACCTCACTAAAATCAAGAGACTTTTGGCACAATCTCACTCATCAAGAGTCATTTCAAGTTACATAATTGCATCAAATCATCAAACCAATGACAATTGATATAATTCATAATCCATACATACATACAAGCAATCAATGACAATCAAACAACTAATATAAACATATAAGAATGGATGAAGAGCTACCTTTTTCAATGGAGTACAAAGTTTTCCCTTGGTTTCTCACTTCTCCTTCTCAACCTCACAAGTACATTTGGGATAGTGGTAAATAAATTACTGTTCATTTACAGTTGTCGAACAATTTAAGATTAGTGAATTTTGCTAGTTTGTAATATAATACCTATTAGGTCATCTCCCATAAAACTATTAATCAAATCAATTAATTTAAGAACTATAAAACTAGAATTATGATAATTGGAGGTTTGAATATAAAGTTACAATAATTAAACCAAATAATAAATCAATTAATGAAAACAAAACTTAATCAGAATGATGTGTAATCAATCCAAAAAAATTTTCCTCGTAGTTCCCTATTCTTGTCACCTAAAAATATCTCTGATTTGATTTTTAATCCTTTGGTTATTTTTAATTAATGTTCATAAACTACAGTTCAGAATTTTAATTAGGTTGTATTGCTAACCAAGACGTAACTAAGCTTCTGTCACCAACACAAAGCCAAACTGTTTGGCATTTGACCAGAGGCGTATGCAGAATCCTAATGTGGTTTATAATGAATTTATTTGATTAATCAATTGATTGAATCAAAACACATTCTTAGATAAATCAAATGGATCAGAATTCATGCAACAAAAATCATCTAACTAGAATGACAATAATTATATGAAAACAAAGAGAACATAAATGAAATACTTTTGAAATTAAAATCCAAACTGGAGTTCTATACAAACATGAACTCAAGTTCCTTATTAGGTTTAGACTTTAGATTGATTACCAAGAAAATTAAAAAGCCATGGATGAAAACAAGAATGAGAAGTAGAGAAGATGGAGTATGTTCTGTGATGACGCCTTCTCCTCTTTAAATAGATAACGTTGGCTTCTTCCTTAAGAAATCCAATACCATTCTATAAATGACAATAAGATAATATCCAAATCTTTTTAAGAGTCTTCTTTCCTAATCCTTTTAGGAATTTTCTATCCTGCAAAATACAATTAAAAAATAATTAGGCCTTCGTCGAATAAATATAATATAAATGTATTTAAAATCTATTAATCTAAATTTAGTCCACTTAATAGAAAATAAGCCCAAAGTCATCAAATTACCTACTATGAATTATTAATAAGACTAAATATGGAAAATATAAAATATAATAATGTCAAAATATTAAATTCTCTCACACTTTGGCTTTTGCACTCCTTGGAAAAACACACACAAAAAATAAAAAAGGAAAACAAAACCGAAATACAAAATTGCTAAGTTAAACACAATTTAAGCTTTTTAGATATTCAACAGTCAAATGCAATCTTTCTTGCTAATCAAGGAAGAAGAAGTAGCATAACAATTTCAATTGATAAAAAAATGAATTAGAGTGGTAGTTCCTCATTGGATATGTGTTTACTCTCAATTCTCTCAAATGTTTGGGTTAAACATTACTCTCAAATTCAACCTTTCACAACATCACTACCATAGGCTTGTATATTTTCTCAATCTCCACTAACTAAGTCACAAGTAAAACATAAATCAAAAGGACTTTTATTCAAGGTTATAATGAGACTAAGGTACGAAACAAATGATAAAGAAAAGATCTAAGGACGTAACAAGAGACAAAAAATGGACACTTAAAATCATCAAGAGCAATAAAAAAATAGAATAGAATAAATGTGTATCTCAAGGTTTTAATTGCCGTAAACCAATATATGCTCAATGAAAACCAAAGTAATTATCTTTTCTCATTTTCATCATTCATTTTTCAACACTTTTTTTTTCATGCCCCTTTTTCTTTTTTTTTTTTGGTTTTTTTTCTTTTTTATAAAGATGTTTTTTACACCTCTTTTTGGACATCTCTAAAGTGAACAAGTTAATTGGCTCAATATTGATGTAAAATTGCACTGTACATCCATCTACCCTATAAAGATATAATGCTTTTAATAATCAAAAGTATCCTAAACAAGGTGGGACAAATTTTTTTTTTCATGGCTAAAAGGGTAAAGAGAAAACATAGAAAGCTCAAAAAAGGGGAGCAAAAATAAAAGATGAAATATAGGTAGGATAGCTATTTGGCTTTGTCTATAATAAAAGAAAAAGAAGAAAAAAAAATACCTTAATCATCTTTATGAATGTTTTTGCAAATGTAGTTTCAATTAGGAATCAAAAGAAGTTCTAGAGTAAAAATTATGATAGGTGAATGCTCTCATAAGAAAGAAACAATACAAGGCTCAAAATCTTCATGGATTTAAAAACTACCACATTCAATCCATTAAAATTAAATTCATTGCTAGTTTACTTAAATTCTAGAAAACTAGATTAATTCTTAATCATGTTAAAATACTTCCAAACTTAAATTGCTTCAACTTTTTTTTTCTTTTAAACTAAAAATTTGTAAGAAAAACAAGAAAATAATAGAAATACCAAAAAACAAACCAAAAAGAAAGCAGAATGATTCCTCCCCCCCACACTCAATATCTATATTATCCTCAATGTAATGGTAATCTAATTTATCAATTAAAGAGAAGATAAGAAAGGAAAAGAAGAGGGAAAGAAATACAACTGGGTGGTTCAAGTGTATGAAACATTGTAAAGATGTAGCTCCTCCACTGTCTGCTCCTGAAATCCCTCATAAAAATGTTTAAGCCATTGCCCATTCACTGTGAAGTGCTTGTTGGTTGATTCATTCATAATCTCAATTGCACTATAGGAAAAAACATAAGTAACAACAAATTGACTAATTCATCTAAAACGCAACTTACCAGGCATGTAACACCCCAAAATTAATTAAGGTGTTAATCATGAATTTGGGCTAATTAAGAATAATTAATAAGGAATAATCAGGTAAGTTAAGTGAATGAAAATTTTAGAGAGATAAATTATTAATATGAGTTTGAGATTTAATTGGGATAGAAACTTCATCTAGGCCCAAATTAATGTAGGAGATCATGATAAGAGGCTAATAGAGGCCCAATAAGTTAGGTGCAGACCCAATCTGATTTAATGAATTAAAAACCCAAGACCCAACTTCCATAAGCTCTTATAAATGGCCCAAGAAACTTTGTGTAGACCCAAAACAATGGAGTTCTTGAAACTTGGCCTAACCCAATTAAAACCTAGCAGTTTAACACATGAAAGCTGGCCCAACAAAGCTAAAATCTGAAGCCCACTTGGAGTTGGATCTTTGGAGCAGCCCATAACCCATAGAAAACCTAACTTAAACCCTAAAAACTAACCTAGCTACCCCCATTCTGCAGAATCACAAGAAACGCACACAAAATTCGGAGGTCCAAAGGAGAGGCTAAGGTTCTTGGCATGTTTTCACCATTTCCCACTTCTAGAGCAAGATTCAGCTAAGGTAATAGTTATATAACTTAATCTTCTCATCTTTCTCTTTAATTTGACCTAATTAATATTCCAATTAGAGCACTTTCACCCACACCCAAAATTTGAAACTTACCATTTGATGTTTCCATGGTGAAAATTCGCAGGTTGAGGCTAGGGCTGACATTAGGTAAGTATAAACTCTCCTTTTTGAGATATTTTTGCTGGTTTGAGACCCCAATGATTGGATTATAGTATGGGTATTAATTTTTCACGAATTTGCTTAAGATTTAGGGTGATATATTGAAATTTCTGGTAAAGGATACCTCCATTCCAAATTTTAGGACTTTGTAGTATGGGGAGAATTTTGTACCATTGGTAGCTTTTGCAATTTGTCTACAAGTAAGGTAACCGAGACTGTATTAATTCCATGTATGTATCTACTTTAATTTTATATTTGCTGTACATGAATGATTTGAAATACTAAATGAATTGGTTGGCTATATATTGTATTGTGTTTAGACCTTGTGAGTCTATGGTGGAGCTGTGGTGCGACTGCCACCTGTGCATGTGCTTCGATTGAACACCGGGTTATAATCAAACCCCAGATGCATTAAGCCCTAGTTGTGCTCATTGGGGAGTGGGTGCCATGGACGGGCCTCTCCCGGTGTTATTGGCCTTTAACATGTGAAATTATGATTGCTAGTATGGGATGGTAATTAGAGTAGCCTAATCATTTCCTTTGCTAATATGACTGATATGATTCTGATGTTGATTTTGATTCATGCATATATGTTAATTAAATTGGATATTATGAATGAAAATTTCCTTAGTTACTGAGATTCGCATCTCACCTCGTTTCATGAGATTATACTTTCAGGTGAAGGCTCTTCAGGTAAGGATAAGGGGAAAAAAGTGGATGAAAATCCATGAGCTCCAACCATATAGGAAGAAGGCTACACTTAGACTGGTTTATTTAGACTAGATGCTAAATTTTATATTTCTTTTTGTATAGCATCATCATATAATCATGTTGCCAAGTGTAGGCTCTTATATTTTGATTACTTAGGATGTATTTATTGAGGAGTTAGGCCTCATCTTAACTTGATATTGGATGTATGAACCTATAAACCTTATGTATGAATTTTACTGAATTTATGGTATGGTATAATATTGGAAATATAATTATGTGATGCATTAGATGTTGATATGAACCATTGATGTATGAAATCTCTAGCAAAATGTGTATCGAATGTTAATTGTTGATAGTGCATGAATTCTTGCTGATCTTAATCCATGAAATTGCTGATATGTGGTAGTTGGACGAGTATGAATTAGTACTTAAGTTTTGAATTGGCAATGGTAGAATAGCTGGGTAAATAAGATAGATAAATACTATTAGAGTCATATAAAATGAGAGGAAGTGGTTCGAGGGTGTTTCTAAGAAGAGAATTAGAGTGCATAGGATGAAATTTGGGAGATGTAATTATAAGAGGGAGTCATGCCACGGCCAGGAAGGCTTTGCCGCGGCTAGGGGAGTGATAGAGGCAAGGAGCACCACAGCTCAGAGTGTGAAAAATTGCCCAGTAGAGACACAGTGAGCAACCTTGCTGCAGCGACTCAAGTTGGGCAGCGGCGAGAATTCAGGAAAAATAATTCAAGTGTCCAGTAGCTAGCTTTGCCGCAGTGCAAAAGATCTCTGCTAAGGCAAGAATCGTGGGAATTTGAACAGTAGTCCCAGGAGACATTTCTGCCACGACGCCACGTAGGCTGGCTGAGACGATGGTCCAACTCAATAGCCTCGGTGAAATTCACGTAAATTTCCTGGTGATTCCTGAGAGTAACTTAGTCGCGGTGTGGAAGGTTGGGGCTGCGACGCAAGGTAAAAAAATGTGGTTTTTGAGCTCCAGAACCTAACTTAGTCGTAGCAAGAGAGTTTCAAGTCGCGGCTCAGGCCCCCAAACTCCTACTTTTAGCCTAGAAACCCCAGTGTCTTCAATGGTAATACTAAGAAATGATATAAGAACACTTGTGGGAGGTTCTTTTGTGTGTGTTAAAACTGATGGATGGATGAATCACAAACCCCTCATGATAGTATGATTTCTTTTATGCATTTTTACGTTTGTGGTTGTTTAGTGATGACCCTAATATCAAGGTTCAAATTTTTCTATATTTTCATACATAATAAATTGTAATGACTCCAAACCTTGATCATTAATTATTAATCATGTATTTAACCATAATTACCATGTTAAGAAGATAGGGTTGTCACAAGGCATCAACTTTAGGTGAGAATTGTAGAGGAGGACTCTTTCACCAACATAAAAGCTCTTTTCTTTCAATCATCTTGTCATGCACGACCTTAGTTTTTTCCTTGTAAATTCTAGAGTTTTCATATGCTTCCAATCGAATCTTTTCAAGTTCTTGAAGTTGCAATTTTCTTTGAGAATTGGTCTTCTTGGGAACTACCTACACTGGACTCACCCATTTGCTATTAGATATCGGATAAATAATACTAGCTAAAAAGTAATTTACTTATCTCTTTCTTCACAACATTTAGGATCATGGAATTGAGTTTCTCTGTGGTTGCCTTACTGGTTTAGCTCCTTCTTCTAATAAAATTATATGCATATACATGGAAGGGCTAATCCTTGAAATATCTGCCAATGTCCAACTTATTATTTTTTCTTTTCCCTGAACAATTTTAACAACCTCATTTCATGATTAGGTGGAAGGTTATTTACTATTATTACTGGTAATTTAATTTCTTCTTCTAAGAAAACATATTTGAGATTGTCAGGTAAAGGTCTAAGTTCAAGTGTGGGTGGTTATTGTATAGAAGGTACTGATCTTTGTAAATTTAAATGTACAATAGGCTCCACTTGTTCATTTTTCTCAACAGAGAAAATAGTATCAAATAGATTGACAGAATCAGGATGAAAATCAGAAGCAGAATCAGAATTCAAGAATGCATCAATCTCAAAACATACAGTACATTTATTAAGTCCATCATAATATTCTAAATATCATCTATAAATTCAACAATGTCAGGAAATTCAGTATTCATGTCCACACAAGCATCAGTAACTAACAAGTTGATTATATTTATATCCAACATGAAGTGTTCTTTTGAAGGGTATCTTATGGAATCAAGAATATTAAAATGAACAACATCACCAACAAATTCCATTGATAAAGTACCATCATGCACATTAATTATGATTTTAGCAGTTTTCAAAAATGGTATACCTAGAATTAATGGTGCATGTTCATGTATATTATCATCCTCCATGTTCAAAACATAAAAATCAGCAGAGAAAAATAAATCTTTTACCCTTACTAGAACGTCTTCAAGTACTCCTACAGGGCAGGCTGTGCTTCTATTTGCTAACTAAATCACCACTCTCGTCAGCTTCAAATTTTCAATTTGCAAAGAGAAATACACAGATTTAGGCATTACATTAATAGAAGCTCCTAAATCTAACATAGCATTATTAAACTACATATTCCCTATTGTACAAGGAATGGTGAATGTGCTAGGATCTTTGCATGAGAATAACTAGTTGAATCAAAGTTGATATGTTTCTCCCTATGCTAACTTTCTCATTCCCTTTCAATTTTCTCTCATGTGTACATAGCACCTTAAGAAACTTTGTATATTTTGGAATCTGTTTGATTGCTTCTAAGATGGGGATATTTACTTCCACTTTTTGAACATCTCCATAATTTCCTTATCCAATTCATCTTCTACGATTTTTTTGGATTATGTAATTTTGTTGGGAAAAGGAAGGGATCTAGTGTATATGGAATTCTCTCCCTTTTCTATGTTGTTCTTACCTTGGATTAAAGGGGGTTATTGTTTTATGTCACATTCTTTTTCTTACAACGCCTCTGTTTGAGGTGTGATGGGCCTATTTACTTGCTTACTACTCCTCAAGGTTATTGCACTGACATTGTCTCTCGGGTTAGCCACGGGTTATGAGGGTAATTGGCTAAAACCTTAACTTCTCAACTTATTGATATTTGTTGCAAGTCAACCAATTTGGGTTTCCAAACTCTAGATTGTTGTCCCTGCTTGCTGTTGGAATTAGACTGTATTTGTTGTCAACTGCTTCACTATATCTTCTAGACTTGGTTCTGACTTATTCATCTGTTGCATGGATTGTCTCATAGGCTGTTGGTTACTTGGGCCAGGAGCATTAAATTTCTGTTACTGCTGTTGTTGGTTAGACCCACTGCCATATCTTAAATTCGGATGATCTTTCCATCGGGATTGTATGATGCTGCATAAGGGTTGTATCTATTTTGTTGCTGTTGTAAAGGTCTACCAGGAAAGATGCCAGCATATGATTTTGTATTATCTTGCAACTGGGGACACTAATATGTGGCATGTGTGGTTAATGAACAAATACCACATAGACCTAGCAAGGAGTTGTTGAGGTTGTCTTTACCCAATTGCTAGCTGTCTGACCATGGAAGCTAACACCTCAAGTTTATTTTCTATTTTTTGTTAATCCATATAAGTGGCATAGATTTCTTTTACACCACTGGTTGGCATGTTTAATCTGGTACCAAACTATTGTATATTATGTGCCATATTTGCAATGAGGCCTCTGGCAGTAGTTGGGGTTTTGTTAACCAATGCTCCTCTTGCAGTTACATCAACTATACTTTTGTCCATGGGTAATAAGAATTTATAAAAGTACTAAATCAAAAGTTGGTCACTGATCTGATGGTAAGGCAACTTACACACAGTTTCTTAAACCTCTCCCAGTGCTCATATAATGTTTTTACATTCATTTGTTTAATACCACTAATATCTTTTCGGAGGGCAGCAGTTCTTAAGGCAAGGAAGAATTTCTTTATAAATATCCTCTTCAATTCATTCCATGAAGTGATGGCTTGAGGTTGAAGATAACAAAGCCAATCTTTAGCCAGCCTATCTAGTGAGAAGGGAAATGCTTTAAGCTTGATGTGCTCTTATGAAATTCCTTGTGGCTTCATAGTGGAACAAACCATGTAGAACTCCTTGAAATGTTTATAAGGATCCTCATCTACAAGACCATGAAACTTTGGAAGCAAATGTATTAATCCATATTTAAGTTCAAAAGTAGCATCAAGTTTAGGATATTGAATACACAGTGGTTGGTAATTAACATTAGGTGTAGCCAATTCTTTAAGAGTGTTATCATTATTCCTAGCCATATCTACTACTTCAGAATCAAAATCAAAATCCAAATTTAATTCGCAATTACTTTATATATTGCATATTATCTCAGAAATCAAATCAATAATCACAGCTTCTTTAATCTTATGATTTCTAAGTTATGTATGAAAACTTCTATCAATCTCTGGATTAAGCTAAACCAAATCTCTATCGGAAGATCTTGTCATACACCAAGAATGAAATAAAATGAATGAGAACACCTAAAAATTATTAAGAAAAATCAAAATAAATTCAAAAAATTAGGAAAATCGTAAAGATTCAAAGTAAAAAATACTAAAAAAATTAAAAAAAGTGGTCTAAATGATAAAATTTAGCCAAAAAAGTGGCCTAGCACACAGCAAAGCTATGATTTTGGCTTGTCACAATATTTAGAACTTATATACCAAGTTTTAGCTCAATCGGAGTTAATCACGTCTGACACCAGTATTGCTCAGAACAATCACAAAACATCAAAAAACACCAAAAATTAACCATAAATAGTAAGTAAAATGCTAAAACTAAAATTGAAACTAAGGAATTTCCCATTTTAATTGATTATGATTAGTTGGCTCCTTGGTAATGATGTCAAAATCTTGGTAAAGAAATTATTGTTCACTCGTAATTGTTGCACCGGTTAAGATTAGTAAATTTTGCTGATTTGCAGTCTAATATTTACTAGGCCGTCTCCCACAAAGCTTTTAATCAAATCAATTAGTTTAAGAATGACAAAACTAGAATTATGATAATTGGGGGTTTAAATATAAAGTCATATTGAGTGGCTTGTCGTGCAACCCTCAAAATAAAACTAAATTGGTAAAATATGTAGTTAATGGCACAACCTAGGTCATCTCCCTTGGAATTGAAGTTCAATGTTTAATTGAGTTTTCCAAATGTTAAAAGACTCTAAAAATTCCTAAATTAGGGGGGTTTTGATTTACTTAAACTATTTAAAATAAAATTGAATTAAAATTCCTAATTGCTATCTAATTATATGAATTATGGGTGAAAGATGGACTTGTGACTAGCTTTGGATTCGTCCCTTGGTATCCACTATCCTTATCCTAATCTAATTGTGATTAATTTTGGTCTAAGAGTTCCTAATTGTGTTCATAACAAATTATCTTGGGTAACCACTCAAGATTCAAGAGATTAACAATCTAATGTTGAATTGAAACCTCAACTCCGCATTAAATTGTCAATTCTTATCTTTAAGATCTTGAACACTCAATTTGATTGATTAACTAATTAATTAGCCTCTGAATCATCCTAAATATTTAATTAACCAACTAAACATTAAGGAATCCTCAAATTAAACATTCAAACAAATAATCTCACTCATGTATTTTATCGAACACCTTCGAAGCACACATGGAAAATTAGATAATATTAAAATTAATTAATGTCTAATCAGATCAATTAATCAAAAAAAGTTTCCTAATTAGTGTCTAACCAGCCACTAATTACAATTACACAAATTCCCTATCAAATACAACTTAACCAAGATAATATATGAAAGAGAAAAAGTGTAGGAAAATAAAGAAATTCTTAGCCAAAAATTCTATGTTCATCCATGGATTCAAGCTTGCACCAAGGTCTTCTTCCTTGCTAGCCTCAAGATGGATTAGAACTTCATAGGATGGTGGATGATGGAATGATGGCTGAATGTGGCTGAATGAATGGTTTAAGGGGGGCGTGAGATGGAGTGGTGTATGGATGAATATATGGATGATGAATGGAATATGCAGCCTCCCTTGAATGATGGGTGGAGTATGAAAAAATAGGAGAGGGGTTTCCGAAATTATAGAGGCGTGAGATGGTTGGATTCTGTGAATGGATATGGGTATGAATGAAGGGGTTCAATGAATGAAGGAAGCGTGCAGAATGAAGTCTCCATCTCCTCATTAAAATTCACGTGCCTCTTATTTGCTTTGCTCACGAGCTATTCCTTCTTTGAACTCAGCTTCTTTATGTGTATATAAGGTGGGCTCCACTTCATTTTATTTTATTGTATTCCACATGTTCTTCTACTGTTTCTGCAGCTCTTCACTTTATCCATGAATGCAGCTCGTTCTCTTCTCTCTTTCCTTCACCACGTTAAGCTTCTCGATCTAGCGTCTTCCTTCCCACGAGTTTTCTTCTTGTTTTTGCTTCTCTTCGTTCTGCTCATGGCTTCTGCGTTTCTCAGCTCATGCAGCAGCTTCTTCACCATGTAACTTTCTTCTTCTTTACGTGCTACTGTACCACATGATAATCCTTCTCAACCCGTCGTTTTTTTTCACGCTGATGTCTGGCCAAGCTTCCATGTCGATTTCTCTGTTTGCATGAATGTGAGTTCACGAGATAGCTTCCAATCCAGCTCAGCAAGCTTCTTCGTCCAGCCCAGCACCCAACTCTTGCTTCGCTTTATTTGTTTCCACATTGGCTCCTTCTTCACACGTTCTGCACTTTTAACGTGTTTTCTCCTCCAGCCAGCTTCTTCACGTTGCTTCCTTTCATTTAATCCTTCATCCACGTCAACTTTGCATGCAAGAATAAACCATTAAATCTGCTGCTCGTGCTCTCTTCTTTCATTCTGCAGCCTTTCCACGTAGATTTCAGCATGGTTTCCACGTGAAACTCTCATCAAAATGTTCTTCTTTTCAAGCTCAAGTGTGCAGCATCTTCAAACCTTCTTCTTCTTCATGCAAGCTCGAGCTTCCTTCATTTATTTGCATGCTCTGTTTTCCACGTTGGCTGCTGTAGCTTCTAACGTGTTTTCTGCATGCTTCTTACGCATTGCTTTACTCATTCTCCAGCTAGCTCGAGCTTCTTCTCAAGTCTCACATGCAGTTCTGCATTCAAGTGTGTCTTCCTTGTGTTTCATTTGTTCTGCTCGAGTTTGTGAGCTACTACACCATCTCGTTTCTTCCTCACACCGGACTGCATGCTTCATGTTTCATCCAGCATGTAGAAAACACGTGGTTCCTCTCCTTCCACGTAAACTCAAGCTCAAGTTTACCTCTTTTCATTGTTCTTCTTTTGCTCATTCCTCGTGGCTCTTTCTTCTTGAGTCATGCATGTGTGTGATGATCACGTGACTTCATGTAAGTGTGTGGGTTCCATGGAAAAGTTCATTCAAGCTTTAATTCCCATTGAAATTCTTGAAGCTCTTGAGATTGCACACTAACACACTTAAGGCCCATCTCTTCTCTTGCTTTTCTTCAATTTAATTTTCTATTCAAAACTCCAATTACATATTAAGATTCTGCACAATGAAGTGAGAAAAATCAAATAGGAATATTCACAAAAATTATTTAAGATAAATTTAAGCATTAAAAACCAATAATTTACAAATAAATTCCTAAAATATAAAAATGACCACTTAAAATAAAATCTTATCTAATTAAAGTCTTAGAGCCATATTTAATCATTAAAATGCCTAAGTTAAGGAGAATAAAGTATATAAAAATCATGGTTATCACATATCAATCATACCAAATAGTAAATCAATTAATGAAAATAAAACTCAATCTGAATGATGCGTAACCAATCCAAAATTTTTTCCTTGATAGTTCCCTATCCTTGTCACCTTAAAATACCTCTGGTTTGATTTTTAATCCTCTAGTTATTTTTTATTAATGTTCCTAAACAACCATTTAGAAATTTAATTAGTTCGTATTGCTAGTCAAAATACAATCATGCTTTTGTTAATAATACAAAGTCAAACTATTTTGCACTTGACTAGAGATGCATGTAGAATCCTAATATGGTTCAGAATAAATTTATTTGATTAATTAACCGATTAAATCAAAATACGTTCTCGAATAGATCAAACGAATTAGAATTCATGCAACAAAAATCATCTAACTAAAATGATAATAATTACATGAAAATAAAAAGAACAAAAATAAAATACTTTTGAAATTAAAATCCAAACCAGAGTTCTATACAAACATAAACTCAAGTTCTCTATTAGGTTCAGACTCTGGATTGATCACCAAGAAAATTAGAAAGCCATGGAAGGATGAAAATAAGAATAAGAAGTAGAGAAGATGGAGTGTGTTCTATGATGACATCTTCTTCTTTTTAAATAAATGACATTGGCTTCTTCCTCAAGAAATCCAATACCATTCTAGAAGTAACAATAAAATAATATCCAAATCCTTTTAGGAATCTTCTATCCTAATCCTTTTAAAAATCTTTTATCTCGCAAAATACAATTAAAAAATAATTGGACCTCCGTTAGATAAATATAATTCAAATGCATTTAAAATCCATTAATCTAAATTTAGCCCACTTAATATAAAATAAGCCCAAATTCATTAAATTACCCACTATGAATTATTAATAAAACTAAATATGGGAAATATAAAATAAAATAATGTTGAAATATTAGAGAGACTTCACTTGTTTGGCCTAAACATATTAAGTAAGACACAAATACATTATCGGAACCATCTCTAGACTCATATAAGCCTTACATAAGTTAACTCTAGCTTTATGCTTCCTTATGGCTCCAAGTTGCTTCTTTATGCATAATAGAATCCTAAACTTTCACCTTTTAAAATAAGACTTCTAAATTCATTCCAATAGTTTCTTTGGTGTTTATAATTCATATATAGACAATTTTTATCCTTATAATCAAAGAAAACTCTCCCTAGGTACCTGAAACTCCCTTAGGCCAAGACATGTAAAAGGAAGAGTGCCCATGGAGTTTTGTCGATTCTTCTAGGGAATTTAGCATCTATGAAGCTTCCTTGATCTCTTTTTGACTTAATTACACTTTTACATAAGTTGAATCATCATTAGAAAGCTTCATATTTTCTAAAGTGTAATAAAAACCCTAGGTTCCCATTTATGCATTCCATGGCTTCTTACTTTGTTCTAATGGCAATTTCTTAATCTCCACATTCCAAAACCTTAATTCCTAACATGTTTCAATGAAAAACCATCCCCTCCCATATCTTCCCTAAGCTAACCGAACTCATGGTGTGGTGGAGAAACAAAGAAGAGCAATTTTCCCATACCAAAACATATACCAAATGAAAAGGCTTTCCATGGTGATTATTTTGGTGTATTTGGTTACTTGTTAAAAGCCCTTTCCTCTATAAGTTTAGACCTAAAGCTTAAAAAATGACAAAAACAAAACAACAACAAAGAACATGGAAAAAAAAAAAGAAAGCAAAAAAAATCTAAAAGTATTCCTCAAACTTTCTTAACAAACTTATGGATCAAAATATGTTTTATAATTTTTTTAAACTCAAAATCAAAATACAAAAAATTTTATCAACCAATCAATAAAATCAACCTTCAAACAAAATCAGAAAAGAAAGATTCAAAAAAATCAAAAATTAAAAAATAAAACTAAAAGAAAAGGGGAGAAGAAAATTCATGAAAAATTAATCAAAAATAAAAAAATCAAAGATAAATAAAAAGTAAAAACAAAAGTCATAAAAAGAAAAAGTGCAAACAAATAAAATAAGAAAATCATAATCAAAATTGAATCAAAACAAAAAGATCATAAAAAAATAATTTTTTTAAAAAAACATATAAGACAATTAATTAAAAATTAGTAAAAAAATAATTTTTTAAAAAAAGTAAGAATAAAAGAAAATCAAAAATCAAAATTTAAAAAGAAATTACAAAAAAAAATTAAAAAGAATTAAAAAAATCAAAAGATATAAAAATTAAAAACAAAAAAAACAAAAATCAATCATTAAAAAAAATTATTAAAAAAACGAGAAGAATAAAGAAGTAAAATTAACTTTGTCTTTTGCAAATTGAAACATAATAATCAATTTCAAAATGGTTTCATTTATAAAAGATAAAGTTATTTTTGTTATCTTTTTCTTTTCATAAAACCAAAAAAAAAAAAAACAAAAACAAAACACCAATTGATAAATACAATTTTTGGTTCAAACTACGTGGATTTTAATCCTTGTTATAAGGTACGTAGGCGCTAAACTATCATCTTAAGTCAAGTATATCCTTGTAAATAAATATTTTCTTAAATTTTTTCTTGTTTTGCATGTGATTTGTTAGGGAGAATTAAAATAGAATAGAGGCCATATTAATTTTACACAACTGACTTAGGATAACCGTTCTTAGCAATAGGTGTTGTGGGGTGTTTAACACTTTCTCCATTTACAATCGACTTTTGAATCTATTATTTGGTTCGTAAACCATTTTTTCTATAAAAAGACTTTTCCAAAGTTTTACCATTTAAAATTTAAAATTTTGGTAATGAATCTATTTCTACTTTGATTTCGATTTTCACTTTGACGAAAATCAAATCAAATTTTTTTGAATTTTTTTTTTGGCACCACGTGGTCGCATTTTCAGATATGACATATGGCATGCTTATGATTCCATATAAGGGTATAATGAAACAACTCATATAATTCATGATCTTGTCTCTAATTTCTCACTCAATCTATATAACACCTCAAAATTAATTAAGAACGATTATGATTAATTAAGGAGTAATATAGGTTTAATTAAGAAAATTTATTAAGAGAGATGGACATTAATTTGGACCTTATAATTAATTTAATTATGCTTTGGGTTAAGTATAGAAGTCCAATCTTAGCCTTATGGAGATCCAATTCCATTTCTTAGAGACCCAATATTTATTTGTGTGGACCCAAATGTTAATGGATTTTTTTTAGCTTAGCCCCACTCTGATGTATAGCCCATATAACCTTATAATCCATGGCCCAACAAGGATAAAATTGAACCCACTTAGAATTAGGCCTTTGGGTCAGCCTAAGACGCAAACTTAAACCCAAAAACCTTATTAGCCCTTTCCCCATTCTATAGAAATGAAACACACAAAAAGCACAAGAAAATTCAAAGGTTTTAGAAAGAGGCTAGGGTTCTTGGCAAAAATCTATCTTCTCCCACTTTTAGAGTTAAAATCAGCCAAGGTGATTGTTATATAACTTAATCCTCTCCTCTTTCTCTTTAATTTGACCCGATTGATTTCTCATTTGGAATATTTTCACTACATCCAAAATATGATATGGATTATTTTATGTTTTTTTGGAGGATTTTCAGAGGTTGAGATTATGAGGGATATTGGGTAAGTATAAACTTCTCATTTTGATGTATTTACTACTAGTTAAAGACCCAATAATTGACTTATGATATGAACTCTATTTCTATGCAAAAATATCCATAATTTAGGGTGATATTTTGAGGTCTCTAGTGTAGGGAAGATAAAATCTAAATTTTGTTCTTGTAGTGGTTGGGTAAGTATCCTCTAGGTAGCTATTGGTGGTTTAATTCTTTGAGTAGTGGGTTGCTACTATAATTAATGAATAGGAATGATAATGGTCTGATTTTATGTTCAAAGGCTGAGGTAGCATTGTTATTGACTCTTAAGGAATTGTTTACAAGTGAGGTAACTGAGGTTAATATTAAATTTCATGCATATGTCTACTTTAATTTTATATCTATTGTATATGTATGATTTTGAAATACATAATGAATGGTTGACTATCTGATATATTGTGTTTGGAGCTTGTGAATCCATGATGGAGCTGTGGTACGGCTGTCACTCGTGCATTGTGCTTTGATCGGGCATAGGGTTGTGATCAGACCCTTGTATGCACCGAGCCCAAGTTGTGCTCAGTAGGGAGTAGGTGCCATGGATGGGCCTCTCCCAGTGTTAATGGCCTTTAACATTTGGAAATGTGATAGTAATCATCGATAACTAGCATAGGATAGTAATCATCGATAGCCTAATTATTTCATTTGTTGATATGACTGGTATATATTTTGTATGCTTATCTGATTTCATGCACATATGTTAATTAAGTTAGAATATATGAAAGAAATTTGCCTTTGGTTACTGAGATTTGCATCTCACCCTGTTTCATGGGATAATACTTTCAGGTGAAGGCCCTTCGGGTAAGGATAAAGGGAAGCAAGTGGATGAATATCTATGAGTTAAAACCATGTGCAGGAGGATAGATCTAATTTAGGATAGATGCTAATTTTTTTTAATCTTTTGTATAGCATCATCATCATGTAATCATATCGCCAAGTATAGATATTTTATGTTTTGTTAACCTATGATGTATCTAATAGGGAGTTATTTATATGGTGTATGGTATATGTACTTATTTATATCTAATATGGAACCCCTTTAGTATAAGTGTATTACTTAACTCTTGAGAGCATGCTTTCATATCTCCATGAATAATAATATTAGTTGCTTATGGATCTTACTACTGTCAATACTTCATGAATTTATTGATGCATGATAGTTTGATAAGTAGGAATCAACCTCTAAGCCTTGAATTGGTAATGATAGGTACATCAGGTAAACTAGGTAGATAAAAGCTATTAGAGCCTCACAAATTAAGGTGGAGTGGCCTTGGAGTGTTACTAGAGAGAGAGTTGGAGTGTATGGGATGAAACTTAGAGAGAAATAGTATAGAAGAGGGTCACGCCACGGCCAAGAAGAGCTGAGTTGCAGCCAGGTGTTAGGTAGAGGTGAGGAGTGCTATAGCGCAAAGCGAAAAAGTTGCCTAGGAAGAGTAACAGAGGGTAACCTCGCTGTGGAATCAGGTGATGAGTGTTCTAATAGCTAGTTTTGCCGTGGCACAGGTATAGTCCGTTGCGACGCAAATCGAGAAATTTGCTATAGTAGGTTCCAAGGTGTCTTTTTGCGCAGTGAGATTTGCAAAATTGTGAAAAGTTGGACCCAAGAGTAACTTCGTAGCGGTGTAAAAATCTTAGGCTTGGCACAAGATACGAAACTTGGTTTTTAGGTTCTAGTAACCAACTTAGCCTCGACGGGGAAGGCTTCAACTACAGTGAAGGTTCCCAAACTCTTATTTTTGACTTAGAGACCTTGAGATTTACCATGATAATATTGTGCAATGATTTTGGGAATATTTATAAGAGGTTTTGTGAGTTGAAATCAGTAGCAAGATAAATCAAAGATTTTAAATGATAATTATGATCACTTATGGATTTAATTAATTGTGGTTGCTTAGCTAATGACCCTAATGATATCAAGGTTCAAATTTCCCCACTCTTTCCTATTTTAATTAATTATAATAACATCAGACCTCGATTTGTGATTACTAATCGTGCTATTAAGCTTAATCACGATAATTAAGAATTAGGGTCGTTACAATCTAAGTCACATGACTTAATTTAAACTCATTAGAGTCATCTCTAACTCAATTCAAAGAGCTTAACACTAAGTTGCTTCTTTATGCATAAGGAAACCTTAAACTTTCAACTTTCAAAATATGATTTTTAAATTCAGACAAATGGTTCTCTTGGCATTTATAATTCACATCTAAACCATTTTTATCCTTGGAATAAAAGAAAACTACCCCTAGGTATCTCTTTCCCTCTTTGGCTGAGACATAGACCTAGGTGAAGAGCTTATGGAGTTTTATTCAATTTTCTAGGGAATTTTCCATCTATGAAGCTTCTTAGGCTTTTTATAAACTCAAACATACTCTTAGATAATCTAAATTACCATTAGAAAGCTTTATAAAATTCTAGGTGTAACCAAAACCCTAAATGTCATAATTTATTATCTATAGGTTCTTTTTGAATCATAATTATTCCATATGATTCCTTATGCTTTGAAACCCCAATTCCTATCAAGTTTGGATCAAATTAAAGTCCCTTGCATATACCCCTAGGTTTGGCCAAAACATGAAGGAGGAGAAAAACCAAGAAGAAGCAATTTCCCATAGCAAAGTTTACCTTGTTTTCAAGCTTTTCAAGAGAGCTTTCACAAGCTTCCAAGAGTTCTCCCAAATTCTCTCTTCCCTCTATTGAACTAGCCATAAAACATGTCCAATTAAGACACCAAAACCATAAGAAGAAAGAGGAGAATAAGTTTAATGAAAGAAGAAGCATAAAAAAGTGTTAGATTCTTGCCATTTTGGTTAATTTTTCTTCTTCCTTTTCTCCCCACTTGGTGTGCCTCTTCAAGCCTATTATAATTCTATTTGAGACCAAATGGAAGTTGGTTAGATTGATGGAGAAGAGTGGGACGTGGTTATAAAAAGCTAGGGGGCCCATTTATGATATTTTCCAAAATTTCAATTTAGTCCCTAAATTTAGTTCTTTTCATTTGGGCTCATTTCAACTCCTTTTTTAGAACTATCTTTTCCATCATAAAGTTTAGATCCTTTAATTTATAAAATACCTTTGGTTTTATCCAAATTAAATTTAAAATCTTACTGAATCGTTCAATCAAAATTTTGATCAATTAATACTAAAAAATGCATATCAAAGGGCATTTTAGCCATTCTAGGGATTCCTATGGTTTTTAGGACCTCTGAAAACTCCAAGAAACTCTGTAACACCATATTTACATAGCTCATCTAATATCATATCTAGGCTCATTTCCTTGGATCTTACAAGCTTGCCAAGGAAAATTTATAAAAAATCAATTAAATTTGCGTTACGTCATGCATGAATTTTTTGTTTCATGTCTCATGGATCATATGAAGTTATCCATCTCATTGTCATATTTAAATACACAAATATAACTCAAAACCATCCCAAGAAGTGGTCTAGAACTCGAGCTAATGAATTACATACATGGAAATAATAGGTGCAGCCTTGGACTGAAATTCCAATTTTTATCATGAATTTTGAAAAATCATAACTAATTCTAAGAAAATTGAAATCAAGCATATTATACCATTTCGGAAATATATAGATGTTTACTTTATGCTAAAAATAATTCCAGACTATAATAAGGACATCTAGCTATCAGAAATTGATGGAATAGTAACAAAGGTTACTTGTTGCTATTGGTATTGTCCATGAACTTCAATAATTCATATCTCCCTGCTTAGATGTCTAATTGGAGTGATCATGGTGGACATGGAAAGATTATCATATCTAGTTTATGTCTATAAAATTTTATGATTATTGGACACCATTTACCCCTTGAATGACATAGCCTAAGGAACTAACCATATGAATAGTGTTTGTATCAGAACAACAAAAAATGCCAACTTTGAAAAATCATAATTTAATCCACAGAGTTCCAAATAATCTGGTCTTTAGCTTTCCAAAAGCTCTAGATAAGATCTATATTCATGCCAAATTTCATGAGCAAATTCATTTATTTAGTTAGATTTTGACATTGGGTTGCATAATGGTCATTTTTGTGTCTCATAAGGGGTCCAAATGGTCCATTTTGGTTCAGCCATGGCCACTTGAGCAAGTAGAAAGAACCAAAATGGTCTACTAAACTTGTATCAAAGGTGCACAAACCCAAATTTCTCAATCTCACTCATCCACCCTAGGATATACATCAGAGTATACATGTCAAGTCTTGCCATTCAATGCCCAAAAGTTGCTACATCATACATATGGCATCAAATCTCATACATACATCTTACATTTACATATTTACATGTGTTCATAAGGTCATACAACATATACAATAAAGGATTACATTATGTGCCACTCATATGACTACAAATTGGCATTTTCACACACTTAGTTGTCAAACTTTCCTCTTCAAGCTTGGTGACTCCCATTTCTTTGCTCACTTAGTCCACCTAGATATGTTAGATGTGTGGGGAGGAAGGGATAGATTCTAGGAATCCTAATAGCTCTTCTCTCTTTCAATCACAGATAAAGAATGCAAATCCATATCTAAAAATGCATGTATGACTATCATGGAGCATGTAACCATTCAAGAAGTATTCTTAATAATTAAAAAGTCATACAAAGCATACATAGGCTTACTGAGTAAGTGGATTAGCCTCACCAATTCTTTTCAAGGATTTAAGACTTGCCTTACCTTTTTCTTAAAGGCCTTACACTAAGCCTTACTCTTGCAAGACTCTAAACTTTATTTCAACCATTCTTAAGGGTTTTTAGCTTATCCTCACCATGGCTAGAGAGTTCTTGGCTTCACCATACTCAAGCAAACCAAAGGAAAGTCACAAGACATCATTTGAAGACATAATGCAACATCATGGTACCATGGCATTTAGAATATACATACACACATTCAAAGATAAGATAACATCCACTCATGCATGAGAGAAAGAAGAGAGAGCTACCTTTGTTACGATTGTAAGCTTTCCTTCTTGAATTGGATTTCTCTTCCTTGGCCATATACACACAATAAGGTGGGGCTTGTTTCTCTTGGCCTAGACATATCATATGGAAGCCAATTACACTCTTGAACCAATTTCTAGAGCTACACATTCATTGGAAAAGTTAAGTAGTTCATATGCCTCCTTTATGGTTCCATAATGCACCTAATGAAGCAACCCTGTGGAAACATGATCTTTGCTCTATTCTCTTCACTCATTTATGATTCTTGACTCCTTTTAGGCCTCTTGGAGTTATCATACAATCAAATTAAGGAGCATAGCTAGGTATTGCTTCTTTAAGTCATAATATAGAACTTATGAAACCACCTCATTATCCATGGTTTCTAAAATTTTTTCAAGGCTTTCACTCATCCTCTTCCATCATATATGAGTCAAAATAAGTTTGGAACAAATTAAAACTATCTCTTGGTACCCTTTCTAGCCTAAGCCGAAACCATATACCAAGGGAGCATTATATGACTTTGCTTTGTTTTCTTGATGGAAGATGCACATGAGGAGCTTCTTAGGGATCTCAAGAGCTCATCCAAACACTTATTTAAGCCTAGGAATTATTGTATCAAATCAAAATTTCAAGGGAACCCATGAAACCCTAACTTTTCTATCTTGAAATCTAATGGCTATTTTGTTGTTTCTTTACATATTTTTGTTTTCCTTCCTCATTTTCCTAAGATTCATCCTTACTTTAGCTAGAAATTTAACTCCTCTTGGCTGTTCTTACATGAGGTGAAATGGAGGGAAGAAGAATAAGAAGATTCAAGCTTAGAAAGTAGCAATTTACCTTAGATTCCTAGCTTTTCTTGGATGTTTCTTTCTTTGCTTAGCTATTCCCTGCAAATTCAAAATTCTCCCTTTTATTCTGCGTTTAAAATAGAACCAAAATGCTCATTAAAACCATGGAAATGAAGCTTGAGAGGAGAGGAATAAGTTTTAAGAAGGGGAAGCATGCAAATTCTTAAGAATTCTTATCTTTCTTGCCTTGATTTTCTCTTTCTCCCTTCCTTATCTTGTGTGCCTAAGTCTCTTGAGTTTTCTTTGGTTTTTGGGTAGAATAAGTTGTGGAAATGATGAGGGGAAGAAACATGAAACTTAAAGAGGTTTCAAGAAGCTTCCACTTTCTTAAAAATTTCAATTTTGCCCTTTCTCTTGGCCTTTTCGTTTTAGTTTTGTTTTAGCTCTTTTTTGAGAACCGTCTTTTCCATCATAAAATTTAGGTTCCCAATTTTATAAAATGCCTTTGGAATCACTCAAATTGGAGCTAAAACTTTCCTGAACTAATCCATCAAAGTTTGGGCTCATCATCATTGGAAAACATATATTGGATGGGCTTTAACTGTCTCGGGACTTTCCATGGTTTTCAGGCCTCTGAGAACCTAGAGAACTCAAAATTTTCACTTAAAAAGCCCTCTTATGATTCTAAAAATTATCCAAAATTACGAAAATGCCATTATGTTTTGTTGCATTTCCATTAAAATTCGTCTGGCTATTTTTGTTCCTGTTTCAAGGAACCTTTGGCCTTGAATCACCATTTTTTGAGGTCTAAAATATTATTCTAATTTTACTAGACCTTAAATCACTCTATTTAGGGGATTTTCTTTTGTATCCAGTGAATTTTATACATTTACAGAGAAATTGTACGTTATATTTCTCACGTTTTCTCATATTTTCGAGGAGCCAGATATTACAAACTCAAAATTTTTATTTATAGATCCTTCTTTGAATTGTCTAAAAGTTACTCAAAATTATGAAAATGTCATTGGCCTCAGTAGTTTTCTATTTGGCCATTTTAACTCCAGTTTTGGGCTACCTTTAGGCTTTAAACCACATTTTAAGATGTTTTAATTAACATCCTAATCTCATTTAGTCTCTATTTGCCTTGCTTTAGGGTATTCCTATATCTGTTTATTGAATTTAATTCAGCTTTTGAATTATCAGTTATTACCCATAAAGTATGAGTTTGTGCATTTACAAGACAATTTATCTTATGTTGCATAACCATAGCAGATCATAGATTTTTAGATCAAGAACTTAGAAATAAAAGCATCTCCACAACTAAAGTAGTTTGAAAGGGATTGTCCTATGAAGAAGCTACATGGGAGACAAAAGAAGAAATAAGAAACTCACATCTGACCTTATTTACATAAGGTAACTAAATTTTGTACACAAAAAATTTTAAAAGGAGAGAAAAAAATGTCACAACAAAAAATTTTCCTAACCTAGATTGCTAGTAAAAAAGTTAGGAATTTGGTAATTAAATTTCTAATTCAAAGAGTAAAGGAAATTTAGATATAAATCTTAGTATTTACCTAAAATTAATCTTAGTCTATTATCTCTAATAAGAATAACTTAGTAATTTAGAATATTGTATATAGCCAAGAATAAGAAAATGTGAAATGTGATAACCCTATCTTCTAAACATGGTAATATACACAATTAATAATTAATGATCAAGGTTTAGAGTCGTTACAATTTATTACATTATGAAAATATAGGAAAATTTGAACCTTGATGTTAGGCTCATCACTAAACAACCACAAACGTGAAAATGCATAAAAGAAATCATACTATTATAAGGGGTTTGTGATTCATCCATCTATCAGTTTCAACACACAAAAACCTCTCACAAGTGTTCCTATATCATTTCCTAGCATTACCATTGAAGAAATTGGGGTTTCTAGGTTAAAGGTAGGAGTTTGGGGACCTGTGTCGCAACTTGAAACCCTCCCGCTGTGGCCAAGTTAGGTTCTGGAGCTTAAAAACCACGTTTTTCACTTTGCGCCACGGCCCTGACCTTCTGTGCCGCGGCTAAGTTACTTTCGAGAATCCTTGGGCAATTTACGCAAATTTCGCCGCAGTTATCGATGCGGCCAGCCTATGTGGCGCCGCGGTGGAAATGCCTCCTGGGACTACTATTCAAATTCCTACGATTCTCACCTCAGGGGAAAACTCTTGTGTTGCGGCGAGGATCGCTACTGGACACTCCTTACCTAGTTTCCTCATCTAGCGCTGCGGCAGGACCTATTGTGCCGTGGCCACTGTCACTTTCCAGGCTGCAGTGAGGCCTTCTTGGCCCCGGCGTGACTGCCTTCTGTAACTACATCTCCCAAATTTCGTCCCATGCACTCTAATTCTCTTCTTAGGAACACCCTAGGACCACTTCCCTTTATTTTATATGACTTTAATAGTATTTTTCTACCTTATTTACCTAACTATTCTACCATTACCAATTCAAAACTTATGTACTAATTCCTACTCATCCAACTACCATATGTCAGCAAATTCATAGATTACCAATAGTAGAATTTCATAAGCTTTCAGCAATTATCATTCAAATATGCATTCCCTTAAGGATTTCATGCAACATTGATTCAAATCCACAATCTTATATATCCCATGATGACTTTCCCAATAGTAAACCATATCATAAATTCAACAAAGTTCATACATCCAAAACCAAGCTATATTGAGACTTAACTCCTTAATAAATATATTCCAACTAATCAAAATATAAATGCCTACACTTGGCAATACAGATACATGATGATGCTATATAAAGGTTAACCAAATTAGCATCTACTCTATTCCACTCAGACTAAGTGTAGCTCCCCACACCAGGCCTCAGCTCATGGATGTTCATTCACTTGCTTGTCCTTATCCTTACCTGAAGAACCTTCACCTAAAATATTAATCCCATGAAATGGGGTGAGATGCGAATCTCAGTAACTAAGGAAATTTTCATTTATAATATCCAATTTAATTAACATATATGCATGAATCAAAATCAACATTAGAATTATATCAGTCATATCAACAAAGGAAATGGTTAGGCTACTATGATTACCATCCCATACTAACAATCATTTTTTCACATGTTAAAGGCCAATAACACTAGGAGAGGCCCCTCTATGGTACCCACTCCCCAATGAGCATAACTAGGGCTTAGTGCATCTGGGGTTTGATCATAACTCAGTGCCCGATCGAAGCACATGTACGGGTGGCAGCCATACCACAGCTCCACCATGGACTCACAAGGTCCAAACACAATACAATAGATAGCCAACCAATTCATTTAGCATTTCAAATCATTCATGTACAACAAATATGAAATTAAAGCAGATACATGTATAGAATTAATCCAGTCCTAGTTACCTCATTTGTAGACAATTTGCAATAGCCACCAATGGTATAAAAATCTCCCCAGCCACTACAAATTCTCAAGATTCGGAATAGAGGTGTCCTCTACCAGAAACTTCAATATATCACCCTAAATCTAAGTAAATTCATGAAAGATTAATACCTATACTATAATCCAATCATTGGGGTCTTAAACTGGCAAAAATATCTTAAAAAGAAGAGTTTATACTTACCTAATGTCAGCCCTAGCCTCAACCTACGAAATTTTACCATGGAAATATCAAATGGCAAGTTTCAGATTTTAGGTTTGGGTGAAAGTGCTCTAATTGGAACATTAATTTAGTCAAATTAAAAAGAAAGATGAGAGGATTAAGTTATATAACTATTACCTTTACTGAATTTTGTTCTAGAAGTGGGAAATGATGGATTTCTTGCCCCAAACCCTAGCCTCCCTTCAAACCTTCGAAAATGAGTTGTGTGTGTGTGTTTCAGCAAAATGTGGAGGGGCTGAAGTGTTTAAGGTTTTAGTTGGGTTTAAGTTGGGTCTAAGGTGAGTCATGAGTTGACCCAAGGGTCCAATTGCAAGTGGGTTTGATTTAAGCCTTGTTGGGCCAGGTTTAAGGTGTTGGGCTATAGAAATTTAATTAGGCCAGACCAAGTTTTAAGAGCTCAAAGGATTTGGGCCTACACAAAGGTTGTTGGGCCAATTATAAAAACCTATACAAGGTGGATCTTGGGCCTCTATCATATTAAATTAGATTGGGTCTGCACCTAACTCATTGGGCCTCCGTTAGTCTCTTATCATGATCTCCTATGTTAATTTGGGCCTAGATGAAGTTTCTATCCCAATTAAATCTCAAACTCATTTTAATAATTTATCTCTCCAAAATTTCTATTCACTTAACTTACCCGATTATTCCATATTAATTATTCTTAATTAACCTAAACCCATGATTAATACCTTAATTAACTTTGAGTGTTACATGAAATAGAATTCAATTATAAAAAATATAAATAGTAAAAAGCTAATTTTCTTAGGGATCAAATAAATTAATTAAATTATATAGAATGGAGAATTGTGAAAAATAGTAATTTTATACATTAGGGATAAGTTAATTGTATAAAATATGTAAAGAAAATTTCTCACTCCACATGCATGGTCAGCTACTCGAAGACAGAAGTAACTCCATTAAACTTATTTACCAAGATGAATGGGATTCATGACACCTAATCACTCTTACCTACCACCACTAACCAAAATGAGATGTGTCATACCATCATATATTTCATATATATATATATATATATATATATCTCACATTATATTCATTTTTTGGTGGCAAATTATAGTGCTCATACTTTTAGCAACAGAAATTCTTATTACCAAAAGCCTCAAATAACACAATAATATGCAAATATGAATTTTTACCCATTTTTTTCCACAAATGTATTCATAACCAATTTGTTACCATTAGTATAATGTACAAACATGAGCCAAGTCCATGAAATAAGTTAATTGTGCATTTTGGCCCAAGTACACCCAATTAAATCCAAATCTTGAAAATCCATAACTTGAACTACACAACTTCTATTAATGAAAATTAAGTGTCCTTGGAAAGCTTATGATATGAACCTTCTATTGGAAAAGTTTTAAGTCAAATTGAATCCATTTGGTTCCTCAAAGAGTATGAAAACCACAGCTGGGACAGTATGAATAGTACTACAGAATTTCTGATTTTCTAGGCCAAATTAAAAAATTTATCAAATATTCTATAGAGTTCTAAAAAATACAAACTTTATCTTGTTAGAAAACTTTATATGTATTTTAATTGCTTGCCAAATTTTAGCTCCAAACTAGTTCAATTGGGCTATCAAGGGTAAAGGGACATTTTATAGCTCAAATGGTCCAGAATTTAGTTCCAAATGATACCAAATGAGCTATAAAATGCCATTTCTCATTTTGGGCAAATTTCAATCCACAAATGACTCATGTATAGTTGATCCATCATGTAAAAATCACCTTGCAACTAAAAATCACTATTCTACATACAAGAATACACATATATGTATAAGAACTCAAGGTACCAATTTGTATTGTCATATATTACAAACCTTAAATGGTCTCTATAGCATAGTCTAATACTTTTAAATGTGTTTTCATATCCACACATCAAAATTTAAGAGTACATATTTGTATATACAATATCATTCCTTAAACTAAATTTCATTGTCAAGAATGCTCTTCCTAGGCTTTTTGTTCGTCATTCTTTTTTCCTTGAATTTCACTTGACCATAGGTAGCAGAGATAAAGGAAAGTGAGATTCAAAGAACTCTAATAGATAATCTAACATTTAAACACACATATATGGTTCATTCAAGCTCATGAAAACAAGTATGCATGTCACACAAGCATAACTGAATCATACTTGGTCTAGATATCCCATGGTTCATTCAAGGGAAATTCCATGCTCTAGAGACTTTTAGCCTAATCTTACCTAACATCTAGGGACTTTTGATTTAGTATCACCCATTTTTAGGGACTTTTGACTTAGTCTCACTCACAAATGGGACTTCTGGCCTAGTCTCACCCACATTTGGAAACTCTTAGTGTAACACCCTAAGAATTAATTAAAGTGTTAATCATGGATTTAGATTAATTAGGAATAATTAATATAGGATGATTGGGCAAGTTAAGTGAATGAGAATTTTAGAGAAATAAATTATTAATATGGGTTTAATATTTCGATTATATTAAAACTTAATTTGGGCCCAAAAATTAATTTGAATAAGCCATGGGTAAAGATTTATGGGGGCCCAATGATTTTAGGTTAAGCCCAACTCCTTATCATGAGATTTGGGCCAAGAGAGATCACCTAGTAATAGCCCAATTTGATTTAGTGAAAAGAGAGGCCCAAGACCCAATTTACATGAGGCCTTATAGTTGGCCCAACACACATTATGTACACCCAAGTTGGATTGACTCTTGGAACTTGACCTAGCCTAATCAAATTTCTGCAACCCAACTCAAGAAATAAGGCCCAACAAGTATACAAAATCTGAACCTACAAAGAATTGGGCCATTGGGTCAGCACATCCCACTTCTAGCCTTAAATTTTCTGCAGCCCATCTTATCTAGCACCAGCCCACTTGAAATAATGAGCCCAATTGGACCTTGGCTTATGGGTCAACCCACAATCCACTTGGGACCTAACACAAACACAACTAAACCCTAACTCTTTAGCCTCTCCCTCATTTTGCTGAAACTCAAGAGAGGAAATTTGGAGGTTCAAGGGAGGCTAGGGTTCTACCAACATAAAGGCTCTATTTTTGACTCCTAGAGGATGATTTAGCCAAGGTGAGTTATATATAACTTGACCCTCTCATCCTCTTCTTCATTTTGGTCCGATTAATTTCTAGGTTTGAGTATTTTCATCTCCTTCTCAAATTTGAAATTTGGTGTTGGGTGACTCCTTGCAAGATTTTCGAACTTGGAGGTTAGAGGGAGGATTGGGTAAGCTTTTTCCTTCCATTTTGTGTATAACATTGCTAGAAAATGCCCTTAAGGATGTATTATCATAATGGGTTCTGTTATTATGTGAAATTACAAGGAGATAATGGTGGAAAACCCAATTTTCTGGGCTTGATGATTGAAATGCCAATTTTGGTGAGTCTATAGTGGATTTTCGGAGGTGAGGCTATGGCTTTGTTAAGTGAGTATCTCCTTCCCATTTTGATGCATTTTCTGTTAATTTGAGACCCCTATAGTTGACCTATGATATGGGCTTTGGTGTCATGTGAAATTACCCAGAAATTGGAGTGAACTATGGCAATTTCTGGTGTGGGAAAGTTGGAATCCGAAATTAAATCCCTTGGTAATTAGGTGAGTAACCTCTAGTCTGTCATCAGTAGTTCAACTCTTTGGATATTTGATTGTGATTAGAAATGATGATAATTATGCTTGTTATAGGCTTGGTGTGCATTTGGATTATTATGGTAGCTAGGGGAAGAGTAATTGGCTTCATTGAGGTAACTGGGGTTATTTTCCAATTCCATGTATATGTTCATGTTAATCTGATATTGTTTGCACATATATGATTTTGAAATGCTAAATGATTGGTTGACTACTGGAATTGTTATTGTGATTGGACTTTGTGAGTCTATGGTGGAGCTATGGTGCGGCTGCCATCCGTGCATGTGCTTCGATCGAGTATCGGGTTATGATCAGACCTCAGATGCACTGAGCCCTGGTTGTGCTCATTATGGAGTAGGTGCCGTGGATGGACCTCTCTCAGTGTTATTGGCCATTAACATATTATGTATGATTGCTGGTATAGGACAGTAGTTATTGGTAGTTTAACTAGTTCATTTGCGAATTAAATTAATGATTCTGGTATTGATGACATGAAATTGCATTGAATTGATTGACTTGTACATATATATAGAATCTTCCCTTTTGTTATTGAGATTGTATATCTCACCCCATTGTGGGCTAACATTTTCAGGGATCGGACCTCTTAGTGGCAAGGAGAAAATTAATGGAAGATCATTAAATGGTTTGGTAGCACATAGGTTTGGGAGCTTTGACAAAATGTATTGTTACTAAATTGCTAGTTTTGTATCATTGCTGCATTGCATCATAAGTTGCCAAGTATAGGGATTGTATATGTAATTTGATTATCATGAAATTGAACATTATGGTTGTAATTGGCTAACAATGGTTAAGTGATTTGATCTTGTATGAACATTAAGCATGGGCCCCATACACCTTGTGACCAGAATACATTTGCTGACATCAAATTATGGCTTTGTTGATGTGTGGTAGTTTGGTAAGTAGAAACCAATACTTTAAATTTTGAGATGGATAAGGATAGATTAACTAAGTAAATCAAGTAGATAAATATCATTAAAGGTTCACAAATGGAGGGAGAGTGGTCCTAGAGTGTCCCTAGAAAGAGAGTAGAGAGTATGAGATGAAATTTTGGGAGTTGTAGGAACAGAAGGGAATTGGCCGTGGCCAACATTTAATTGGCCTCGGCCAAATGTGGCGAACCTGCCAGGGAAGAAAATAGAGAGCAATTGGCTGCGGCGAACAGTGATGTTGGCTGTGGCTAAGTCTAAAAGGCAGATTTGGGGGTGTTCCAGAGGGTATTTGGCCGCGGCGAAAGGGAAAAAATTTGTGAAGGCGTAAGGAGTTGAACCGAGAGTAATTGGCCGCAGCGCAAGGGAATTTAGCCGCGGCGAAAGTGCTCTATTTCTCATATTCACCTAGAAACCTTAGTTTCTCTTAAGATAATGCTAATGAATGATTTAGAAACACTTGTAGGAGGATTTTATGAGTTAGAATTGATGGATGGGAGAATCAAAGGCTCTTCATTAAAAATTAAATTCACTCACGCATTTGAATAATTGTGGTTTTCTAACTAATGACCCTAGCAACATTAAGGTTTCAAATTTCCTCACTTGTTCTTGATGTAATTAATTTTAATGACTTCAAACCTTGATATATGATTGTTAATCACGTATTTAACCTTAATTACAATTATTAGAAGTTAGGGTCGTTACACTTAGCCTTACCTCACCTATTATCAAGGGATTTTTGGCATAGCCTCATCCATCAAGAACCAATCTAATCTCAAATGCAAATGAGGGTCATGCAATGACATAATATACTCAAACAATCAACAAGTCATATAATTGACAAACAATACGTACGAGCATCCAAAACTCAAGCAAACTAATCATATTTATATAAGAATGAAAGAGATACCTTGACACAATTTCCAACTAGTTTCCCTTGGTTCCTTTTTCCTTTTCCATGGCCTTACACACAAATTTGGATAAGAATTCACTTGTTTGGCTTAGACATATCAAATAAAGCACAAAATAATCAATGGAACTATATTTATACTTATACTAGCCTTACATAGACAAATTAGGGTTTTAGGTGTGTTTATGGCCTACTTGTATGCCTTAAGAAGCAACTCTTATAATTCAACTTCTTGGCTCCAAAATCTCACTTGATATGAGCCATATGACTTTAATGGAACTCATGAGGGTTATCACATGCATGGTTAAACAAGCCTAATACCAAGTTGTTTCTTTAGGTCTATTTAAACCCTAAAATTTTGCTTTTTAAAATAAGGCTCCTAAATTCATTCCAATGGTTCTTTTAGTATTTATAATTCATATCTAGACTACTTATAACCTTAGAACCATTGAAACAACTCTCTAGATACCCAAACCTAGCCTTGACAGAGACATAAACTATATGTAACTTCAATGGAGTTTTGTTTGCAACTTAGGAAATTTCATAGTTTTATGACATTCATGTTTCATTTCTCACTCAATTATGGTATTAAAGACCTTAATTAACTTTCTTAGGGTTTTGAATCTCTCAGGGGTCATTCAAACCCTAGGTGAAAATATATGTCATTATAATGGTTTTATATCAATTCTAATTACATATTCTTGTTCTTTACCCTCCAAAACCCTTATTTTAATGAAGTTCTCATTAAAGAAAAATCTCCTCTTCTTCCTCCTTCTTTTGGCTAAAACCTAAAGTGGCTAGGGTTCCAAGGTTTGGCAATTTTCCTAGTCTAAATCATATACCATTTGAAAGTGCTTTTAATGGAGATTATTTTAGTGCAATTGGTTTCCTTAAAGAAGCTTTTTCATCTATGAGTTCAGCCACAAAGCTCACTCTTTTAGGAAACCAAAACCATAGAAAGAGAAAGGATAAAGAGTAGGAAAATGTTTATACTAGCATCATAGGCAAATTTAGCATGCAAGCCTACCCTTGAATAGCTTTATTGTTCCTTCTTCCTTCTTCTTTCTCTCTTCTACACGCCTCTTTGGTCTGGTCTTGGGGTTGTTTATGGTGGGTAAAATGGAGAAGAAGAATGAGGGGTGGTATTTATATAAGGGAGCTTGGGTTTTATAACTTTTAAAAGTTTTAATTTTGCCCTTACACTTTAATTCTATTGTTTGGGCTCATTTCTTCGTATTTTTGGAAATTGACAGCTCCATAATAAAATTTAGACTCTCCTTTTTATTAAAAACATTTACTTTGAGGTTATAAGGACTTAAAATACTCAAAAGAAATTTAGTCAAAGATATGATCAACTGAAATCTTAAACCGAATACTGTCAAGGGTTTAATCAGACCAACCTTATTTGGTTAATATATTAATTTATTTCACCATATTATGATGAGAAATATTGATTTCTCAAATCAATTCTTATGTTTTCTAAATCTCTAAAAATTTTGTCAATTAGGCCTTGTGACCCTTTTTTTATTATTCATCTATTTTGTTATTTAGGGATTATTTTGATTCATAAAATATAGGATATTACAAGATGCATTGTCATAAAATGTTAATTACAATTTTGATCTAAGTTAGTGATACCTAATCCAAAAAATTAGTCAAACCATTATTACTTCATTCTACTAATTCATGCCACTTCCTTCCATCTTTTTCTCCTTTGTCTTGGCTGAACTTGGTAGGAGAAAGAGAGTATATAAAATGCCATTTTAGAGATCAAAGAGAGAGAGAGAGAAGAAATTTTATCATGGTGCATGAGGTAAAATCTTTCATCCTTTTAATTTATCTTAGAAGACAAATATGTGTAAAATTGCTAAAGCTTTCTCTTGATACCATTTTTATTCCTAAATTCTAGATTTGGCTTTTAAGGTGTGTTGCTTGATTGATTATAAAGGAAGGAAACAAGTAAGAATGCTTTAAGGTATATTTCTCCTACTTTAAATTATCAATTAGGCTTAGTTTCATTTTCACAAGAATTTATGCATTTTGCGATTATATGGCCAAAATTAGGGCTATTAAGGAATTGAGAATTTTGATTATGGCTTGGCTTCCAAAAAAGGAAAAATGGGGGAGAAACTAGGTAAAAATCTCACTCTAACCTATTTTTCAAATTTTAACTGAATTTAGCAATGTTAGGAAAAATGGATGTTATAGAAATTCAAGGTTTAATTTTTCTCTATACTTATTTTAGTATTTGAAAATAACATTACATTTATAAAACGATAAAAGAGAGAGTAAATTTCTACTCCTACTAAAAGATGAAACTCTAAAAGAAAAAAAAGGATAACCTTATCCTAATCAAAATAGGCTAACTCTATTCTAATTAAAATAGAAAACTTAAATTGATCTTATCTTAATCAAAACAAAAGACTTAAACTAATCCTAAATGCATAAAAATGTTAACAAAAACTAATTAAAAAAAAAGCCTTACTTAAAATAAAATAAATAAAATAACTTAATCAAATTAATGTTTATTTCTAACATTCCCCTTAAACTAGATATTCAAGTTGGGAGCTAATTTTCTAGCATTGCCAAACTTCTTCTTTCTCAGCATCTAGAGGTTGTTTGAAAATTTTCTTTATTCTTCTTCCCCTCAATTTGCAACAAGGGTCTTGATTTTATACATCATCTCTTTAAATTTTTGTGAGATGGAGATCTTGGTTTTTGGTAACCAATAATGTATGGTTCTTTATGCCAACCACCAATGAATGGTTTTTTATACTAACCGCTAACATGATTTTTTTTAATCTATAATTGGTTTCCTATCATCAACAATAATAACCATTTTTTATTCTTTTTAAACTTCAATTTTGATCTAATGTTGTAATGCATTGAATTTTCATTAACTATATTGACAAAATTTTAAAGGAGATCAAGTTAACTAGTTTTGGGCAAATAGTAGCAAAGGACGACATGTCACGTGCTTTTATGCATCGACACATGGGACAAGTTGTAGTTGCATATGGTGGCCCATGATAGCATGTGGAGGGACAATCAGCTACTAGATTTTGGGATTTGGCCTATTAGGGCTTTCTAAGGATAGTGATAGGGTGCATGGTGTCTCTTATGATCGTAGACTGGTGATTCTAAAATTTGAATGTTTCTATTGAAAAGAAGATGAAAGAAAAGCTCTAGAACAATGCGTTTTTGTACCTTCTATTGGTCAAACTTAGCCATGCTTTATGTTGATCGAACATGGCCATTCAAAATAGGTCAAGCCTCTTAGGGCTATGATACCATGTAGAAATTCAAAATTTAATTTTTTTCTAAACTTGTTTTATTGGATGAAAGTAACATTACATTTATAGACAATAAAAGAAAGAATAGATTCATACTCCAACAAAAAGACATAATTCTTAAAAAAAATAAGATAACTTTATCCGAATCAAAATAGGATAATTCTATCTTAATTAAAATAGAAACTTAAACTAATCCTATTTTAATTAAAATAAAACACTTAAGTTAATCCTAAATGCATGAAAACATTATCCAAAACTTGCTAAACACAAATGAGCTTAATTTAATAAAATAGATAAAATAACTTAATTAAAATTAATGGTAATTTCCAATAAAAGTTATTTAGAAACTCATGTATTTGTCATTTGGAATTTAGGAAGTTATGTGATAATTCATGTGTTGTTATTGGAATTCTGGAAGTTAGAATGCTAAGTGGACAAATTAAATTCTTGAAAAGGAAGGAAATTTATTACTTGGAAATTATAGGCAAGTAATAGTGAATTTGGAATTTATAGAAAATTAGCTACTAATTTGAATGTAATGATATTAACTTGTGAATGGTATGTATTGGTTGATCTATAACTAGGAAGTTTTCATTGCCTATTGGAATCTTCAAGAAAAGTGAAGTATCCTAATGTGCAAGAAGCAAGCTTTGGTTAAAAAAGCAGCTAGTATTTTTTATAAAAGATGAGTTGTGTGAGAATTGCTTTCCTTTGATTTATGATTACTTTATGAAAATGATATATGTTGTAATTGTATGAGTTGCCCTTGTGGGAATGAACAAGAGATGTTCTTGCCTTTATTTTTGTTTTTAGAATTAGTGGTTTAAGCCCTCTTTCTAAGAGTTGTTGGCTAATAGCTAGGTTGCCTCATTGCAAGTTTGGGATTGTAATTGGATGAGGTAAGTTTGCTTCATTGCAAGTATTGTATAATAATGGGATGAATTATGTATGTTACAAAGGAGCTAAGTTTTCCCTGTTATACTCTACTATATCTCATTTATTTAGTACCATCTAAGCAAAAACATATAATATAAATGCCTTTAGCATTTGAATCTAACTATCAAATACATCAAGTAGGCTCATGATACTCTCAAACAATTTCTTAATAATTCCCATTCATAATTTACTTCCAAGTATATTGTAACACTCGGTTCCTTTAAAACTAAACTAGAATAGAGACGTTAATGAAAGAGGGCCCCGAATAAAATGAATTAAAGCTAAGCAAGGATAGAATATTAATAAGAATATCTAGAAATGAGGATAAGAAGTTAGTAATGGCCCAGAACTGAAGTAGAAGTAGCTAAATAAAAGAAATCGATAACATAGTGGCAAAATTATAATTTTAAGCAAAATTTTAGAAACTCAAAGAAGAGAGTTTTAAATACAAAAATTAAGTTCACTAGGTTTTTCAAGGGTTCTGAAAATTATAGGAACTATCATAATGGCCATAACCCTAACAGTGTATTATTTAGGATGTCGATTGACCAAAATTTTGATTGAGCCATTCAAGATTGTTTTAAATTTTAAAAATTTCAAAGTAAATATTTTTAATAAAGTAGAAAATCTAAATTTTCATATGAAACTAACAGTTCTTAAAAAGGATTTAAAGTGAGTTCAAACGGAGCAATCAAAGTTTTGGAATATAATTAGTACTTTTAAAATTATTTAAAAAATCTTCCCTCTCTTTATTATATAGCATGCCACCTGGTCCTTCTTCTTAAATCAACATTTCAAGCTCTAAAATGAACATCCATGGCATGATGAAAAAGGGGAGGAGAGAGAAGAGAAAGAAAGGCATATAAGATAAGGAAAAATGCCAAATTTCATGTTTTGGTAGTTAGTAAACTTTTTCTACTCTTCAATTTCTAATGGTGGTTTCAACTTTTTGAAGGGATGACTTTGGTGGCTAACCTCTTAAGGAAAGGAGGAGATTTGAAGTGACTAAATATGGCACAAGAATTACTATTCAACAAGCTTCCAAATGAGGTATGATATAAGCCATGATGTTGCCATTTCCTTGGCCTTTTCCTCCTTCCATAATTTGGCCTAGAGAGAGAGTGAGGAGAAGGCTTTGATTTGATGAAAAAATTGAGAGAACCAAGGTCTTTGAATGGTGTAGAGTAAGATTATGCAATTGGAATTAATTAAGAAGTCATAGAACTCATGTTAAGCTACCTAGGGTTCCATTTGCCCGTAGAAGTTATGGAACTCTAAGAAGATGTTTTAAGCTATCTAAGATCAAATTTGAGCTAGAAAAGAGCCATGGATATTCTATGTATGTCAAATTTCCTAAGAGAATGACAAGAACTCCCATTAGGCCAATATGGGTGCTAGGCTTAACCACAGTGGGAATGAAGTAGCTAGGGAGTTGTTGATTGATTTTAAGGTTATAAATGATTTAGATATGAATTATGAACACTAAGAACCATTGGATTGAATTTAGGAACCTAAATTGAAAGGTGAAATTTTAGGATTCAAATGGGCCTAAAGAAGCAAGATAGTCTTAGACTTGTTTAATCAAGCATATGATGGCCCTAATGAATTCTATTAGAGTTATATGACTCATAGTAAGTGAGAGTTTAGAGCCTAAAAAGTGGAATTCAAGAGTTGCCTTTTAAGGGTCCTAAACTAGTTTAAAGTTGCACATTAAGTTCTAATAGAATTAAGTGATAATAACAAGACTTAAAATGGATTCTAATAAGTTGATTTGCCTTATAATTGCTATATGTAGGCCAAGTTAGCTCAAACTCACTTATTTGTGGGTGTCAAGTAAAAGAAAGTCAAGAGAAAGACAAAAGCCAAGTGGGTCAGTGGTAATTTGAAGTCTCCAAAGTCATAAAGTAGCTTTATTTCTCTATCTTGCATGCATTTGAATGCTTGGATGAGTTGAGATGTTATATGTGTGGTTGTTTAATGTATTCATGAGTTATGCTTTGGTGTGGATTTTGTAACACCTTAACTTCTAGCTCATCTCTATCATGCCCACATACTCATATGCACATGTTAAGCATAAAATGAAGGTCATTCACTCTACTTGGATGTCCTTTCTTCATGGCATTATATATGGGTAGATATTTACTTTAGAGTCACATGGACCGGGTGAGCTCTTTCTATGCATCCTCCTGCTCAATTTCACTATTTAGACTTATTTCAATCCCAGAAATATGCTTTAAACTCATGGAAAGCAAGAAGGGATATGAGACATGCATTTTCGTTCTTGGCAGATTTCGCTTCATTTCTGGGCTAAGTTTGAAAATCCATAACTAAATACAGAAAAAATCATAACTACATGATCTCGGTCATTCTAAAAAGCTTAATACATCTACTTTATGCTAAAAATATGTAGAAGTCTCAATATCTCACATATCATGCGTTTGACATAAAAAATCGTCCACCGGTCAGAGGGGGTCCTGTTATTGTCACAGTTTACTGATATGGATTTTGAAAATTTATAACTAATTCCAAAAAAATCCAATGCTTGAAAATTATATCTCTATGGAAAGATGTGGATGTTAGCTAGAGAGGAAAAATATCTCCAGATCAGTTCATCAAGCCAAACTCCCGGAAACCAATGAAATAGTACCTTGGGCCTGGCTGGGTGACTGATACTGGGCAGGAACTTCGAAATTGCATATCTTCCTCCCTAGACCTCCAAATGAGGTGCTTCTAGTTCCTACAAGTCACTGTGACCATCTAGTTTCTGTGTATAAAATTTCGTAGCCATTGGACCACGTTTGCCCCTCGGGTGACACAATTCCCAAACTGACCAAATGAACAGTGTTTTGTGAAATCCGAATTTCTGATGTCAACTTTGAAAAATCATAGAAAATGCTATAGACCTCCAAATGACTTGATATTTAGCTTCCCAAAAATCTCTAAACAACATCTAGTCACATGTCAAATGTCAAAGCAATAAGAGGTCATCTGGTTAACTCTTGACATCAAGTGCAAAAAGGCCTTTTCTTGGCCAAAAATGGGGCTCATGGGGGTCCAATCTTGGTTCTTCTACCTCTAAGACTCCTTGAACACATGAGAAGGCATCTATAGGGGTCATCAATCATGGCTCAAGTGTCTAACAACCCAAATTGGGGAAATTCACTACCCCATGCCCACTTATGCACCTATATAGCCTATACTAACATTGAGCATTTCACATCAAAGTTGTCTCTTCATTTACAATAGGCCTCATTCTCATATATACATCATCATACATACATTGTCTTGCAAATAATCTTAGGGACTACATCATATACATTATCAATTTACATTTCATATTTCATATACAACACATTTACAAGAAGCTCTTTGCCAAGTCTTCATTAGTCTCCCTAGCTTCATGCTTGGTGGTTCCCATCTCTAGTCTCACTTGGTCCACCTAGCATGTTTGGATGGTGGAGAGGGAGGGTGAGATTCAATGAATCTCAATAGCTCATCTCTCATTCAATCATACATATATAGCATGCAAACAAGTCTCACCATGCATGTATGGCATGTTAGCATATAAAACCATAATGAAAACATTTGCAACATGTGAATTGGCCATTCATAAAGGAAAAACATTCTCTACATGTGAGTAGGCCATACATAACATTTCAAAGCTTGCCAAGTACATGAATTAGCCTCACCCACTCACTTGTGGATTTTGGACTTGCCTCACCCATTCTTAAGAGGTTCTAAGACTCAACCCTTACTCTTTGGGAGTCAACCTCACTTTTGGGAGACTCTTTACTTTGTCTCAACCAACTTAAGGGTTTGGCTCATCCTCACCATGGCTAAAGGGTTATTAGCCTTTCCATTCCTCAAGCAAACCAAAACAATCACATAAATCATCATTTCAATTCATAGTGTATCATCATGCTAACACACTCCTCATGGCTCACATCATACATACACACAAGTAAGACAATGTAAACACACAATTATGCATGAAAGAAGGTGGAGAGAGCTACCTTATTAGCTAATCACAACTTCCTCTTTCACTTGTCTCCTCCCTTGTGGATTTCACTACCACTTCTAGATGGGAGAACTTCTCTTGAGCCTAACCATACAAGAAGCATGGGATTAATTCCTTAACACTTGATTCTTAAGCTAGGGATCTCTTCTTATCAACCCTACTGAGCTTCTCAAACTAGGTTTCTTTCTCTCACTAGAACCCATTAGCTATCCTCTCTCTTTTCTCAAACTCTTAAGCTCTTAAGAAGGAAAGCAAGAAAGAGAAGACTACATAACCTCTAACCTCCCTCAAGAGTGGTTCCTCACTCTCCCTCTTATGAACCAAGCTCAAGACCTAACCATCTTAGCTACCAAAACCGTAGAAAGAGAGGGGAAGGGGAGAAGAGTAACATGCTAAGAGAAAAGCCATGGAAATCCTTACCTTTCTTGTCCTTTCTTCTTCTCCTAAGCTTCTCTCTCTCTCCTCCGCCCTTTTCTCTCTCCTAAAGTGAGCTTGAGTTGGTTAGAAGAAGAAAGAAGGAATTTGGAAGCTTTTAAAATGTCAAATTCTCTTTTTCTCGCTTTTCCGGACTAACCCTCGCTATAGCGAGCCATAACCCTCGCTATGGCGAGCTCGAATAAGTCTCAAGCCTCTACCTTCGCTACAGCGTGTGCTACGGCGAGCAACTCCCTGATTTTTGTATGGGGTGCCCGAACTCGCTATAGCTAGAAGCATTCTCGCTATAGCTAGAAGGTAGTCTCGCTATAACTAGACCATTTCTCGCTATAGCGAACAGGTACATTCGTTATAGCTAGGCTGTAGCTAGCAGACTTAGAAAATTTTCAGCTTCCAAAAATTTTCAGCTTTTCTTTTCTTTCCCTTTTCTTTTCTCTTTTCTTTTCTTCTTCTTTTTCCTGGTTGTTACAGATTTTATCTTGAGTTTTATGTTATGCCTTATATGATTTTGGCTCTTAGCTTTTTATAATGGGAAATTGAGTTCAGTAGCTCTTCCTTGGCCTAGAGTTGAGCTTAGTTGAGCCTAACCAGTATGTTTGATGTCATTGCTTGATGAGAAATGAGTTTTCATATTAAATGTTATATTCGAGTTACATGATCTACATGAATCACATGCTTGCACCACATGTGCATTTCCTTATGGCATTCTCATATGCATTAATATGGTTAAGATTGGCTACTGAGATTCTTCCCAGAATCTCACCCACGTCCCTCTCACTAACCATTTCAAGTTCCTCAAGCAAGGAAAAGGAAAATGAGAAGCAATAAAGTTTAGAATTCATGTACTTGAAGCTTTTATTGTAATTATATACTTGAGAATGTATATGACACATTAGCAATGATATATGTAACAACTAGAAAAAAAAAAGAAAGAAAAAAAAAAGCTAAAAATTTTTGAAGGGCTAAAAATTTTCTAAGTCTGCTAGCTATAGCCTAGCTATAGCGAATGTACCTATTCGCTATAGCGAGAAATGGTCTAGCTATAGCGAAAGTGCCTTCTAGGTATAGCGAGAATGCTTCTAGCTATAGCGAGTGCGAGCATCCCATACAAAAACCAGGGCGTTGCTCGCCGTAGTGCACACTATAGTGAAGGTAGGGGTCTGGGATTAATACGTGCTTGCCATAGCGAGGGTTATACCTCGCTATAGCTAGGGTTAGTTCGGAAAAGCGTAAAAAAAGAGAATTTAACTTTTTAAAGCCTCTAAACTCCTCCTTTATCCTTTTAACCGACTTAAGCTCCCTCTAAGACAGAGAAAAGGGCGGAGGAGAGAGAGAGAAACCTAGAAGAGGAAGGAAGAACAAGAAAAAGGTAAGATTTGCATGGTTTTTCTTCTTAGTATGTTGTTCTTTTCTCTTTGCCCTCTCTTACTATGGTTTTGGTAGTTGAAGTAGCTATGTTTTGGGCTTGGTTCAGAAGAGGAAAAGTAAAAAACCACTCTTGAAGGAGGTTAGAATTCATGTAGCTTCACTTCCTTGATTTTCTTTCTTGAGAGCTTGAGAGAGGAAGGATAGTTGGTGAATTTCTAGAGAGAGAAAGAACCCCTAGTTCTTATATGCTTGGTAGGGTTTGCTAGAAAGAAACCCATAGCTTCATGAATAAAGTGTTAAGAGAGTAATTTCATGCTTTTTGTGTGCCTAGGCTCAAGAGAAGAATTCCCATCTAGGTGTGATTATGAAATCAACAAGGGAGGACATAAATTGAAAGGGAAAGCTTGTGATTAGCCGATAAGGTAACTCTCTCCACCTTCTCTCATACATAGATGTGTGCTTACATTATCTTGCATGTGTGTATGTATGTTTATACCATGATAAGTATGCTAGCATAATGATGTCTTATGTATTTCAATGATGTTTTATGTGATTGCTTTGCTTTGCTTGAGTATGGAAAAGCCAACAACCCTCTAGCCATGGTGAGGATGAGCCAAGAACCCTAAAGTTAGTTGAGACAAAGTAAAGAGTCCCCTAAAAGTGAGGTTGACTTCCAAGAGTAAGGTTGAGTCTAAGATCCTCTTAAAGAATGGGTGAGACAAGTCCAAAATCCACAAGTGAATGGGTGAGGCTAATCCACTTGCTTGGCAAGCTTTTGTATGTTATGTATGGTCTACTCAAATACTGAAAATGCTTTTCTTATGATTTTACATGCTAATATGCCCATGCATATATTTGTGAGACTTGTTTGCATGCTTTATGTATGATTAAATGAGAGATGAGCTATTGCGATTCTTGGAATCTCACTCCCCCTCTCCACCATCTTAACATGCTAGGTGGACCAAGTGAGACAAGAGATGAGAGCCACCAAGCTTGAAGCTAGAGAGTTCGGTGAAGAAATTGTAAAAGAGTCATGTTGTCACCATTTTGTAGTTAAGTTAAGAGATGTAATCTAACGATGTACATGTTGTAGGCACTTAGGAATACTTGTAAATGAATGTATTTATCATATATGTATGAGAATTAGAACCATCTTGAATGATGTAGCAAGATTTTGGCATTATGTACATGGTGTATGTGTTGGTGTGGAAGAGTGAGTTTTACAAATTTGGGTTGTTAGACATTTGAGCCATGTTTGATATCCTATGTTGATGCTTTCCCATGTGCTTATAGGGTCTTAGAGGTAGGAGAAGCAAAGTTGAATCCTAAAAGCCCTCTTTTAATACAACAAATTGGTCACTTTGCCCATGATGTCCAAGTCTGACCAAATGACCTCTTCTTGCCTTGAAATTTGGCATGTGGCTAGATCTTGTTTAGAGATTTTTGGGAAGCTAAATATCAGGTCATTTGGAGGTCTATGGAATTTTCTATGATTTTTCAAAGTTGGTATTAGAATTTCGGATTTGCATTAGTATTGTTCATTTGGTTAGTTGTGAAATTGTGTCATCCGAGGGGTAAACGTGGTCCAATGGCTACAAAATTTTATAGGCAGAAACTAGATAGTCACAGTGACTTGTAGCAACTAGAAGCACCTCATTTGGAGGTCTAGAGAGGAAGATATGCATTTTCAAAGTTTCTGCCCAGTATTAGTCATCTTGCCTGACCAGAGGTATTGTTCCATCGATTTTTGAGAGTTTTGCTTGATGAACTGATCTAGAGACATTTTTACTCTCTAGCTAACATCCACATCTTTCCATAATGGTATCATTTGCACACATTGGATTTTTGTGGAATTAGTTGAACATTTTTAAATTTCATATCAGTAAATTGTGATAGTATCAGGACCAGTCCGACCTCCAGATGATTTCGCATGTCAAATGCATTGTGTGTGGGATTTTAAGACTTCTACATATTTTTAGTAGGAAGTAGACATCCCAAGATTTCCAAAATGACTGAGATTACATGTTTTCAATTTTTCTAGATTTAGTTATGAATTTCCAAACTTTGCCTAGAAATGAGGCCAAGTATGGCCGAAAATGATATACATGTCTCATATCTCTTTTTGGTTTCCATGGGTTTAAAGCATGTTTTTGGGATTGAAATGAGTTTTAATTGTGCAATTAAATATGAGGATGCATAAAATGAGCTCACATGGTCCATGTGATACTGAAATGAGTTTTTAACCATGTCGCAACTCTAAGCGAGTGTATGAATCCAATGAGGAATATCTCACTTTATTCTTCCTATATCTCATATGAGCATGTAAGGCATGATGGGTATGAGTTAGGAATAATGGTGTTACAATATACCTTATATATGGCAATAATATATAATACTAACTTGTGTATGAGCTTAAGCATATCAATATATACCATTTTTATGTAAAATGTAGCCATGTATACATGTTATCCATATTAGAAGCCATGGAGTTATACATACATGAATGGATAGTGAGTATATGTATATATGATTAACCTCATGGAAATGTCAAGGTTATGTGATAGGAATGTGTGTATGAGTTTAAGAACATGAATATGTGCCATTGTGATGTATAATTGGATGGTTGGTATATGATCTTATGTATAGGAAGCAATATGGTTTATGTGTATACTTAGATGTGGAACGGTTATATTTTGATGCAAGCCTTATTTCATGCATAAGACCTTATGGAAATAATGTTTAGAATGATTAAAATTTGCTTAAAGTGAAAGTGCAAATTAGAGGTCAATTGGACCACTTTAGAACCAATTTTTTGTCCAAATTAATCATAAATTACACCTCCATCCTTGATAGCCCAACTGACCTAGTTTGGGGTTGAAATTTGGCACGCAATTAGATAATTTATAGAGTTTTCTAACAAGTAAGGAATGAAAATTTTTGGAGCTATATAGAATATTTTATGAATTTTTAAAGTTAGAAAAATTGTGTAGAATTGGCCTAGTACTATAACACCTAATATAGCCACTATTTTCATGGTTTTTAAGAGGTAAAGTGAATTCATTTTTACTTAAAATTTTTATAACATAAAGTTCATACTAAGAGCTTTCATGGACACCTAATTTGCGTAAATCAGAGTTGTATAACGAAAGTTATGAATTTTTGAAGTTTAGACCCTAATATGTCAAAACTGGCCAAATGTGGTTATATGACTCCTATATGCAAATGGGGTTTATGAATTGGTTTTATGGATCAAAATAGATTTGTCTATGGCAAAAAAGAATGAAAAAGAAAAAGAATCCAAATTTTGACCCCTATAGTTCCATACGGTGTTTGAAATGGGTTAAAATCTTTGTTAAATATTAGGTGACGGTTAAAGTTTGTTATCGTAAGAATGGAATAATATAAGATTAGCTACATAACATATGTTATGGCATATATGGTTCCATGCAAAATATCATACATGTAAAGCTCAAGCACATAAAAGGAACCCTCTCCATACTTTAGCCATAATGCACCTAAATAAAGTATAATTTCAAACACTTATAACTTGAGTTACATAACTCTCATTAAAACGAGTTAACTATCATTTTAAAGCTTATGATATAAAATTTCCACTAAAAAAATTTTAAGTAAAATTGAATACATTTGTTCCCTTAAATTCATGAAAACTAGATTTGGTACAGAGTGAATAGTAACTACCATGACAACTTTTAACGGCCAAATTTGAAAATTTACCAAATATTTCATAGAACTCTAAAAAAATACAAATTTTAGCTCTAAAGAAAGCTTTGAATGTCCTCTAAATAGTCACCAAAATTTTAGCCCCTAAATTAGTTCATTAAGGTAGTTAGAGGCAAAGAGACATTGTATGGCTCAATTAGACAATTTTTTTTGGTCTAAAATGCTCCAACTGAGTTCTAATATGCCATCTCTTGCCATAAGTAAATTTTAACTCATGTATGCAACATCAATGAATGGTTCATCATATGAAATTTTCCTTGGATCTAAAAGTTACCATTCCACTTGAAGATATGGATCCCTATGGATTTTCATTTACTAATTAATGTTCCAATGTCTCATACATGTGTCCATAGGTCATACATTCATAGCTTAACACTTTTGTACAAGTTACTATTATATTGCATCAAAATATGTTAGAAATTCAAGGACACGCAGTGAAAAATTAAAATCCCGAATCTCTTCCCATGGATCCATCAATGTTGTTTAAATCGAGTAGATCTAGAAATGTTACCTTTTTTGTCGAATATTAGGAACTAATCTTCATATCTGCTCCCTCTACCAGTATCCATACAAATGGATGCTCAACTCAAACGGCGTTAGTGCCTCTTACCAATGTCCGTACATGTTCTTGGTAGAGAAGACGTTATCCTCTCTCTCTCTCCCTCTAGGCGGCTGTACACTGTCAGTACGCTTTCTCTTTCTAGGGTTTTTTTCTTCCTTTTGTTGTTTTGTAATTCTAGGAAACCCAAGCCTCTTTTTTTTTTTAATTATGGAGATATCTCTTTAGGGTTTCAGATATATTTGATTGATTTAAAATAATGAATCAAATCAAGTCTTAATTAAATATATTAGTTTAAATTTAAGCCCATCTAATAGATTAAATTTAACCAATTATTTAATCTAAATCTAGAACTAAATTTAAATTATCATATTAGTTTAAATTTAAATCTATCATATAGATTTGAATTTAAAACTAATTGATTTAAATTAATTAAATGATATATATAGTTTTTGAAATATAAATATATATACATATATGTATTGAGTTTTATAAACTATATATATATATATCAAATATATATTTATTTATAAAAAATTCTTTCACCCTAGATTGAACGTGACATTCATTAAATTTAGACGCAATTTTAGATTCAATGAATTTGGACATTTTAGCTTGAGTTGACTCGTTCTTGTGTGCGACCCTGTAGGCCCATATGATGTTGGCGGTGGGTTAATGACACTATTTGACTCATAAGTCACAAGTGACTTCTAACAAGACATTATGAATACCTAAATCATATAGGGATCGGTGATTTGAAAGAACCTATCATATAACCTTATTACATCCCTTTTGTCACACGATATCTAAATCAAGTATGAGGCATAGAAACGTCATCCTTATCTTACTTGATCGTTGCTTTCTCAATCTACGTGCATACTAATAGTACAAATGGAAACCTTTCCATTCGAGCACAGTCATGCATTTCTCAGTCTCACTCATTGAGGGGCTCAGAGATATCTCTTTATTAATCAGAGAGACAAATCCTATCTTAACCACTCATCTTGTTCTACATGAATTTCACTATACCCGATTATAGCATTTATGATCACCCAGTTAAAGATAACTTTTGACTATGCCAAAAATAGTATTTTTAATGTTGGAAACTATGATGATCTTAAGTCTAAGGGTTTGGTGACATAGTTATACATAAGATACGCTTATGACTTAATCCATATAGCTATCTTATAACAGGTCAATCTAGCATATTGTTCCCTAACAAGTGCCTATGATTTTAATTCGTATCTTTATACATAATTAACATATAATCATCAATCAAAATTATATTAGTTTTAATTCATCATCATTCCCACAATGATGTTCGACTAGGGATATTTAGGATAATCAATATGATTTATCCAAGGATATTATTATATAGAATATGCAAAAAATATAATAATATAATAAAAGAAAACTCTTATTTCTTAATAAAGTACAATGTTTGTAATACAATGATTGGCCTAAGGCACAATTTTCAACAAAATATACATAAAAAATATATATACAAGTATATGCTTTTCTATTTACATCTTAACTTTAAGAACCTGTCTCTTTCTTGTTTTTCTTACTAGCTTTACCTAGCATGGTTAATAAGAGACAAGGGATGAGATTCTGGGGAGAATCTCAATAGTAATAGCCAACCATTCCAATGCACATAATAGACAATTTAAAAATGAAATGCAAGCATGTATGGTCATGTTCACATAAAAACAATATGAAATATAGAGTTAGCATAAAACATACTATCTAGGCTCATCTCTGGGTTAGGAAAGAACGACTGCACTCAATTCCTTACCACTCTTACTAAGAGCCAAACAATATTCTCATATAGGTATAAAACTCATACTAGTATAGCCAACTCAAGTATAAACTTAAGCAACTCATAAAACAACTAATACGTAGAGTGCATCTCAGTTCAAATACATATAAATGCATGTAAGGAAGGAAGAGTAAGCTACCCAATTAAGCCAAGAATCTTGATCTAGCACTAGCTCACTTGTTTTTTTTCCTTTTTCTTTGTTTTTTAGAATGTCCCATGATGTATTCTTAGTAATTAAAGCTCAACCCAGTCCATTTGATCTCTTAAATGTATGGGTAAGTGTTTTATCTTCTTTTACGAAGTGTATATGCTGAATTTTCATTATTTGGATTGATTTTTGGTACATGGCTTTTACATGTACAAAAATGGAGATGTTGAGACTGACCCATTGTAAGTTCTTGGTGTTTTGACCTTAATTGGTGTAATGGATTTTTGATGAAATGGATCAATGGATAAGAGACTCTTTTGTCAATAATGGTTAAATGATAATAATTATACTTGTCATAGGCTTGGTGGGCCTTTATGTTGATAGTTAGAGGAAAAGTAACCAGGGTTAATTTTCTAATTCTATGTATATGCTTATTTTAATATGATATTTACTACACATGTATGATTTTGAAATGTTAAATGATTAGTTGACTACTTAAATTATTGTTCTTGTTATGGACTATGAGCGTGTCCTTGGTGGAGCTGTGGTGTGACTGCCACCCATACATTGTGCTTTGATCGAGCACCAATTTGTAATCAAACTCTTGAATGCATTGAGCCTAGCGTATGCTCAATAGAGAGTTGGCATCGTAGATGGGCCTTTCCCTATGTTATTAGTCATTAACATGTTATTTGTGATTACTAGTATGAGATAATAGTCACTAGTAGTTCAACTAGTTTATTTGCTGATGATATTGATGCCTTTGGTATGTTTTCTATATAATTGCATTATATTGATTAATTTGTACATTTATATGGAATTTGCCTCTTGTTATTGAGGTTGTAAATCTCACCCCAATTGTGAGCTAACATTTTTAAGGATCGAACCTCTTAGTGGCAAGGAGAAATTAATGGAAGCCTATTATATGGTTTGATAGCACATAAGTTTAGAAACCTTGTCAGATTGGGTTTGTGTAATGAGAATACTAGTTTTATATATTTACCACATTGCATTATGAATTGCCAAGTATAGGAATTGATTTTATAATATGAGACATCATGGAATTAGTACTTGTGATTTTATTTGGATGATTATTAATCAGCAACATGATATTCGATGACCTATAAACAATTAGTATTGTAAAATTGACAGTTGAACTATTGATATAAATGATTTAGAGGTTTGAACTAGTTTAAATGTGTTCTTTACACTTGCTTAAAGGTGTTTAGAGCAATTTAGAAGCCATCCTTTGGGTTTTGAATTGTCACTTGAAAGTTTTAGAAGTAACTCTTTGTTTTTATTGTCATTATAGTCATTTTGTTGTCATATAAAGTGTAAAGTGGACATCAAAACTTGGCTAATTGTGTATCTAAGTTTGGTTGTGGTTTAAGAGCCTTAAGGGACATGGTTAGGTTGTTTTAATCATGTTGGTTGTGAGTCAATCCATCCCCTGGGTATACCTCGGATCATTTTGCTGTCATGAGAAGTCATTGGATGATTTTGTGGATGTTGCATAGTCATGTGTTGCATCTGAGGTTGTTCTGGGGTTTTGGGGATAGGGACATATTTATTTGGTTCATTGAAACATGTTCAAGGTAGTCTAAGGTAAATTGGTACAAAAAATGCATTTATGAAGTTGTCACTTGTGGCTTCATCTACCTTTGCTGTTATAATTGAAGTTAAAATGATTAAATTGGCTTTTAATCATTGAGTTAGGTAAGACAATTGGATTGAGATTTAAGAAATGTAAACCTTTTAATAACCTTTCCTTTTAGCCATTAAAAGACCCTATGATTGATCTTGAAGTGGTAGAAAGTTGTTAGTTTGTTTCTTTAAATATTTGGGTGCAGTAGGTTTTCAAGTAGCAACCAAGTTTTCCCAAGTCACGCCCAAAATGAGATTCTACTGTTCCAGTAGCGATTTTGGCCACAATGTAAAAATTTTTGGTAATGGAGCAAGCACTTCGCCACAGCGCAAAATCATCCAAAGGCTAATTTAGTCACAGCGCAAGTAGTTGGCCATGATGTAAATATTTTTAGCTGCAGCGTAAATTGTGTCTGTGTCAAAATTTAATCCAAACCTGAGTTTAGCTGCAGCGTAAATTCTTAGGCTTTTGTCACTGCATTTCCATTTATTTTGTTTAGCCGTGGCTCCAATTTTAATCCATCCTTGGTTTCCTGACCTCATTTCTAGATCTTTATTTAGCATTCTAGCCTTAACTTACTTCAATTCACTTTACTTTGGGGTCTTCATTCATTAACCAAATAGTTCTGATTTCAGTTTCACATAATTTAAATTGGTCTTTTCTAGACCTATGACCCCTCATAAATAATTCATTCCACTCTTTAAGAATTATTTTGAATTTCTAAACCCTATATTATAGGCCGGATATTACAATTTCTTTGCTATTGAATTTTTGAATTCAAATTATTATAATTTTTTCATGTGAGGGTGGAAAATGGATGCTATTTGACTACTTCTTTCCTTTAAAGGAATGGTGTTGTAACACCATAATTTCTAGCTCATCTTATAATGTTCTTATGCATTATATCATGAAAGCCATGGAGGAAGTAGGGAAAATCTATCAAAATAATGCATTTAAATACGCTGCGTCGTGTATAAAAATTTTGTCCGGTGTCACATGGATTGTGTGAGCTCATACTATACATTCTCATATTTAATTACATCAATACAACTCTTTTACATCATAAAATCGTGCCATAACTCATGGAAATCAAAAGGGAGCTTAAAATAAGCAAGAGTATTTTCGCCCAGATTTGGCCATTTTTCTTACCTGACTTTGGAAAATCATAACTAATTCTAAAAAAATTGAAATCATGCAATCTTGGTCATTCTGAAAAGATACGGATGTCTAATTTATACTAAAAATATGCCTAAACCATAACATCCATCACAGAGGACGTTTGACATCCAAAATAGTCCAGAGGTTAGACTACATTCTGGAACTATCACAGAATTCTATAGAAAAATTTAAAAATGTCTAATTAATTCCAAAACAATCCAATCTATGCAAATGATACTAATCTGGAAAGTTGTAGATATTAGATAGAGAGGAAAAATATCTCCAGACTAGTTCATCAAGCCTAGATATCAGAATTTAATGGAACAGTAACTCAGGTTGGGCAAAATTCCTGATACTGGACAGAATATTCAAAAATTAATATCTCCTTCTCTAGACCTCCAAATGAGGTGCTTCTAGTTGGCACGAGTCTGTGAATGTCTAGTTTCTATGTATAAAATTTTATGGCAATTGGACATCATTTGAGCCTCATGTGATAGAATTCATTTTCAAATCAAATGAATAGTGTAACATACTAAAACCATAAAAATTGCCAACTTTGAAAAATCATCAAATATTATGTAGACCTTCAAAAATTATGATCTTTAGCTTTCCAAAAATTTATCAATGAGGCCTAATTGCATGCCAAATTCCAGATCAAGAATAACTCATTTGGCCAAAAAATGACATAGGATTCCATTGTAGTCAATTTTAGCTCCATATAGGGTACCAAAATTGCCAAATAGCTTTCCTTTGGTTTTGGCACCTTTTAGGCAAGTCTAAAAGCACATTTAGGACTTGTGTAAACTGCCCAAATAGTTTCAAACCTCATGCATCTCATTTTGGCCATTTAACCCACACTATTGCACATTTCCATAAAACCATTCATGAGGCTATCTTTGCCATACATACTCAATTCACATTCCATCATTCACATAACGCATTCTTTCATTTCTACATCACATAATATCATAATTACATATGTCTCAAGGGTCATATATCATTTACAACAATAATATACATCATGAAGCATCATTATGATTCTAAAAGGCAAAAGCTAAACATATTGATGTTATTTTCCTTCTTTCAATGTTGTTGGCTCTCATTACCACATCCACTTAGTCCACCTAGCATATTAGATCATTAGAGAGGAGGGAATGAGATTCAAAAAATCCCAATAGCTTATCTCCCATTCAATCATACATAATATATGCAAAGCAAGCTTTAAAAATGCATACATGGACATAATACAAATCATGGACATTCAAGAAGCAAGCTTAGCATGTGAATAAGTCATACAAGACATTCAAGAGCTCACCAAGTGTCTGGATTGGCCTCACACTTTTCCTCATGAATTTTGGACTTGCCTCACCCATTCTTTAAGGGCTTTGTGTAATAGCTAGGAAAAAGAAAAAAAAGGCTGAAAATTTTTGAAGTCCAGAAAATTTTCTAAATCTGCTAGCTATAGCGAGAAATGGGCTAACTATAACGAATGTACCTGTTCGCTATAGTGAGAAAGAGTCTAACTATAGCGAGAGTGCCTTTTCGCTATAGCGAAAATGCTTCTAGCTATAGCGAGTGCGAGCATCCCATACAAAAACTAGGGAGCTGCTCGCCGTAATGCGTGCCGTAGCGAAAGTAGGGGTTTGGGACTAATATGTACTCGCTGTAGCAAGGGTTATACTTCGCAATAGTGAGGGTTAGTTCAGAAAAGCATGAAAAAAGAGAATTTGACTTCTTAAAATGTCCAGATCCATTCTTTCTCCTTTAACCGACCTATAGTGAGAAAGAGTCTAACTATAGCGAGAGTGCCTTTTCGCTATAGCGAAAATGCTTCTAGCTATAGCGAGTGCGAGCATCCCATACAAAAACTAGGGAGCTGCTCGCCGTAATGCGCGCCGTAGCGAAAGTAGGGGTTTGGGACTAATATGTACTCGCTGTAGCAAGGGTTATACTTCGCTATAGTGAGGGTTAGTTCAGAAAAGCATGAAAAAAGAGAATTTGACTTCTTAAAATGTCCAGATCCATTCTTTCTCCTTTAACCAACCTAAGCTTCAACCAAAAGAGAGAAAAGAGCTGTGGAGAGAAAGAGAGACCTAGAGAAGGAAGGAGAATAAGCAAAAAGGTAAGCAAGCTTGAGATTTTCGTAGCTTTTCTTCTTAGTATGTTATTCTTCTCTCTTTGCCCTCTCTTTCTATGATTTTGGTTGTTGAGTTGGGCTTGGTTCAAAAGAGGGAAAGTGGAAAACCACTCTTGAAGAAAGTTAGAACTCATGTATCTTCACTTCTTCTTCTTTGCTTTCTTTCTTGAGAGCTTGAGAGAGGAAGGAGAGTTAGTGGAATTTTAGATAGAGAATCCCTAGTTTCTTACCTATGTAGTGGGGTTTGCTTTGATGAAGAGCCCTTAGCTTTATGAGTGTTTATTTGAGTTATAAGAGAGTAACTTCATGCTCTTTATTGTGCCTAGGTTCAAAAGATGCAACTCCATCTAGTTGTGAGTGTGAAATCAAGAAGGGAGAAAAGAATTTGAAAGGAAAGGCTTGTGTTAGCCGATAAGGTAGCTCTCTACTTTTTCTTGTTGCATTCTTGGATGTGTAATAGTCATGGTATGCTTGTGTATATACTTGTATTGTGAGACATGCCATTTGATATTGCCTTGATGCATTAGTACCAATATATTTATGTTTTGAGTTGTGGAAATTGCTCACGTGAAGTGGTGCCGAAAGTCCTTTGAGACGGGTGAGGTGGAGCCAAAAGTCCCTAAACCAAGGGTGAGGCCAATCCAAAAGTCCCAAAAACTCGGGTGAGGCTAGACCAAAAGTCCCTAGAGCTTATTCTTGGCATTAATATGAAATTCATAGCATGGAAAGCATATGTTGTGTAATTGTGAATGGTTGCATGCTTTGACTTATTTATATGCCTTGATTGCTTTCTTGAATGTGTATGAGCTATTGAGATTCCCTGAATCTCATCCCCTTCCCTCTCCCATCTTAACATGTTAGGTGGAGTTCAAGGAGAACCAAGTGCACACCAAGGAGCCAATTGAGCATGCTTAAGGAGTTGTGTAGCTATTTTAGTCCTTTTGATGTAAAGAGGTGCCAAAATGAATATGCACCTACTATTTTTGAGATGTAAATATTTGAGCAAGTGTAAAAGTATGTATGAATGATGTATGAACTATGTAGAGAGCCAAAGCAATGAAAATGTGGGATTTGGTCCTTTTGTAACTTACATGTAAGAGTGTATTTCGGCTCGTAGCATAGTGAATTTGAGATATGTATTGATTTGGACCACTTGAGTATTTCATATATGCTATGTTTATACTTTAAAACTTGCCCAAGAGGTGTTAGAACATGTGGGAGGTCATTTGGACCCCTTTGAACCATTTTGGGTGCCAAAACTACCAAATTTGTGAGCTCCGTCAAAGTATGACCAGATGAGCTCTTCTTGATATGAAATTTGGCATGCCTCTAGAGCCTATTGAGAGCTTCTTGAGAAGCTAAAGTAGGTAATATTTGTGAGGTCTAGGGAATATTTGGTGAATTGTTGAAATTGGAGAATTTTTTGGTTTTGGTTATTGCTCTGTGCAACTAGGTCCGAAAATGAATCTAAGTCATTCATGGACCAAATGGTGTCCGATTGTCATGAAATTTTATGGGTATAAACTAGATATCTACAGTGACCTATACCAACTAGAAGCACCTCAATCAAAGGTCTATAAAGGGAGAATGAACTTTCTAAAGTTCTGTGTCAGTATCAGGGAAGCCATCCGACCTTCATTATTGTTCCATTAGTTTTCGAGGTCCAAGAGCTACTGAAATGATCAGAACTTATTTTTCACTTTATTTAACATTTATAGCTTTCCAAATTGGTATAGGTTTCCTAGATTGGATTTTTTTGGAATTAGTTACAAATTTTTGAAGTTCATGACAATAAGCTGCACCAGTACCAGGGACAGCCGGACCTTTGTCTCTTTTTTGATGTCAAACATGGTCCAAACACTGAGATTGTGGTTGGACATTATTTTTATGTGAAATTAACATCCAAAGATTTTCAGAGAGCTATGTTTTGCTTGATTTCCATTTTTTTAGAATTAGTTATGATTTTCTAAAGTTAAAGCCAAAAATTTGACTTTTGGGCTCAATTGAGAAATTGCATTTTCTTGGTTTTTGGCTTCATATCTGTGGTTTATGAGTTATTTGAGGCTATGTATGAGTTTTATAAGTGGTGTTTGAGTAGAAAATATGAATGATGGGTTCACAAGACCAACGGGGCAAAATATGACTAATTAACCCCGGCTTAAAGTAGTCAAATACCATGGTTTTGGTCATTTCTATTAGAAATCATATGGAATCAAACCTAAAGGGAGATTAATTAAGGTGAAGACATTATGGTGTTACATTTTTGGTATCAGAGCAAGGGTTCAGGAACTTTTGCTCAAGGTTGGGCTCTTGAATAGTGTGAATTGCTTGTGTTTGGTTTGAAGTGCCATGGAAGTGGTAGCATACATATGCATATGTGCTTGTGCTATGTTTATAAACTGAGGATCACTTCTTCTTTTTAGACATGGTTGAGACTAGACGGGGCAGGGGTAGAGGCAGGCCGCCCAGGGCTCAGAGAGCTGAGCCAGAGGTTCCTGTTAGGCCTGAGGATTCTCTACGGACCATCATGGAGAGACTTGATCAGTATGAGGCCATGATGGGCCAGCACCAGGAGATGCTGGAACAGCAGAGGTACATTGCCCAGCAACAACATGATATGATTATGCACTTACAAGATACCCTGGCCAGGTAAGAAGAAGCCAGGAGAGAAGCCCCTGTACCTCAGCCATCCACATCTGGCATTCCACCTTACCGCCCTAAGAGCCTATTGTTGCTCAGACCCAAATGCCTATCCAGAAACTGTTGAAGTAGTTTCAGCAGAATAGTCCACCCTCGTTTGATAGGGAGTTGGATGCGGATAAGGCAGAGGCTTGGGTTATGGAGCTCGAGAAAATATTCTTGGTGATGGATTGTACTACCGAACAGAAAGCTCAGCTAGCCACTTTCATGTTACAAAAGGAAGCTGATAGATGGTGGCGTAGCACGAAACCTTTGATGGAGACCAAGAACGTATTGATCACTTGGGAAAGCTTCTTGGTCGAATTTTATGAGAAATATTTCCCTAGTTTGGTGAGGAAGAAGAAAGAGATAGAATTTATGGGCTTGAGATAGACGGATGAGATGACTGTGAACCAGTATGTGGCCAAGTTCATTGAGCTGTCTCGATATTCCTTTTACCTCCAGAGGTATGATGATGAACCCTGGAGATGTGAGCAGTTTGAGACTGGGTTGAAGCCCCTGATTAGCAATAGAGTTACCCCACAACGGATCAGAAAGTTTAATACCCTTGTGAAGGTCAGTAGGGTAATTAAGACTAACATGCGAGCTATCATGCCTACTGTGGCTACAGCTAGTTAGAAGGGCATTTCGGAATTGAAAAGGTTGAGATCAAAAAAGGGTTCTAGTGTGACACCGAATGCCAAGAAGAAAGGCAAGGGGCCATGGAACCGAAGGCCACAGCGGGGCAAGCCGATGCCACTTCCTCGGAGCCAGTCATCCTTCTAGCAGTCTCCGGTGACATGTTTCAAATGTGGAAAGCCAAGGCACATTGCTAGACATTATCCTCAGATGGACACAGTGCCTCCTCCTAGGCTGCAACCCAAGGCTGAGTGTTTGCACTCAATCAGTAGGAAGCCAGTGCGTCCCCTAATTTGATCTGAGGTACGTTGATAGTAAATGGCTTTCCTGTAGTTGCTATGTTTGATTCGGGTGCTAGTTACTCGTTTATATCCTATGATTGTGTGAGGTAATTGGGTCTGGCTGTTAGTGTCTTGCCATTTGACTTGTCTATCACTACACCCACTAGAGGCCACGCGGTTACTTCCTATACTTGCTTAAATGCCACTGATCAGTTTAATCATTGCCATACCACTATTAATTTGATCTATATGCCCTTCCATGATATTGATTTGATTGTTGGTATGAACTGGTTGGCCACGAATAATGCGGTACTTGATTGTGAACACCGAACCATTTCCTTACCTACTTGTGGGACCATACCTAGGGTAAGAGCTGAGTTATCCTTTGTACTGCTGCCCAGGCTGAGAGGCATTTAGAATGCAGATGTCAAGGGTTTCTAGTCTTTTTCTCTATTCGGGCTAAGGTAGAGGAAGAGTTAGAAGAGATCTCGGTTGTTAGGGAATTCCCGGAGGTTTTTCCTAAAGAGTTTGACTTTAGTGGTCTACCCCCTGAGAGAGAACTAGAGTTCCCTATAGACATAGTGCCTAGGGCTGAACCAGTGTCCAAGGCTCCTTACACGATGGCTCCCACCGAACTTGCTGAGTTGAAAAAGCAGATAAACGAATTGTTGAAGAAAGGGTTTATCTGTTATAATGTTTCACCTTGGGGAGCTCTGCTGTTATTTGTGAGAAAGAAGGATGGTAGCTTGCGTTTGTGTATTGATTATAGAGAGTTGAATAAAGTTACCATAAAGAATAAATATCCTCTCCCTAGAATTAATGATTTGTTAAATCAGTTGGCTGGGGCATATGTGTTTTTTAAGATAGATCTTAGATCTGAGTACCACCAGTTAAGAGTGAGAACTGAAGACGTCTCCAAGATGGCCTTCAGAATGAGATATGGGCACTATGAGTTCCTTGTGATGCCATTCGGGTTGACGAATGCGCCTATTGTGTTCATGGATTACATGAACAGGGTATTCAGACCGTATCTAGATCAATTTGTAGTTGTCTTCATTGACGATATCCTAGTGTACTCTAGATCCTTTGAGGAGCACAAGAGGCATTTGAGATTAGTCCTAGAGATCTTGAGAGAGAAAAGTTATATGCCAAACTTAGTAAATGTGAGTTTTGGCTTACCGAGGTGAGATTCTTAGGTCATGTGATCTCACGAGAAGGGGTCGCAGTTGATCCCCATAAAGTTGAGGCTGTGTTACAGTGGGATAGACCTAGAATGATCATCGAGTCAGGAGTTTTCTAGGTTTGGCAGGGTACTATAGACGATTTATTCAGAGCTTTTCTTAGATAGCCTTACCATTGATGAGGCTAACTAGGAGAGAGACACCATTCATGTAAGATGATAGATGGTGAGAGAAGTTTCCAGGAGTTGAAACTTTGTCTGACCACTACCCCTGTACTGATTATCCCTAACCCTAATGAACCATTTGTGATTTATTATGATGCCTTGGGCAAAAGGTTAGGATATGTGTTGATGCAATAGGGTAGAGTAATGGCATATACCTCTAGGAAGTTGAGGCCTCATGAGGAAAATTATCCCACGCATGACCTGGAGTTAGCCGCCATAGTGTTTGCTCTTAAGGTTTGAAGGCACTATCTGTATGGTGCTACTATAGAGATTTACATTGACCACAAGAGTCTGAAATACTTGTTTGACCAGAAGGAACTCAATATGAGATAGAGGAGATGGATGGAGTTTCTGAAAGACTATGATTATGTGTTGAAATATCATCCGGGCAAGGCCAATGTGGTGGCAGATGCCCTGAGTAGGAAATCCATCCATATAGCCCATATGATGATTAGGGAGCAAGAGCTCCTAGAGAAGTTCAGAAACATGAACCTCTCTTGTCAAGTGGTATCGGGTAAATTGTATCTGAGTGAAACCCAAATTGAGAATATATTAAGAACTCAAATCTTAGATGCCCAAAGAGAGGATGAGTTCCTAAGACGGATCAGGAATGAGATCTCCTAAGGTAAGACCTCAGATTTCAAGATGTCTAAGGATGGTATGATAGTATACCGAGATAGAATTGTGTGCCTAGTCGAAATGAGTTGAGAGAAAGCATCTTAGAAGAGGCACATAAGAGTAAGTATACTATCCACCCAGGTGCCATCAAGATGTATCAGGATTTCAAAAGAATTTTCTGGTGGCCGAGGATAAAGAGTGATGTGACAGATTATGTGGCTAGATGCCTAGTGTGTCAGAGGGTAAAAATAGAACATCAAAGACCAGATGGGTTATTGCAACCTCTAGATATCCCTGAGTGGAAGTGGGATAGTATAGCCATGGACTTTGTTATGAGGTTACCCAGGACATCCTTTGGACATGATGCTATTTGGATAGTTATGGATAGACTCACGAAGTCCGCATACTTTTTAACTATCAGGGCTACTCATACACTGGATAGATTAGCCCAGTTGTATATCAGAGAGATAGTGCGACTTAATAGAGTACCCAGTAGCATAGTTTTGGATAGAGACCCCAGGTTCACATCGAACTTTTAGAGGTCATTGCAGCATGCCTTAGGGACCAGGTTGCAGTTTAGTACTGCATATCATCCTCAGACAGATGGTCGATTGAGAGGACCATCCAGACCTTAGAGGACATGCTGAGGACGTGTGTATTAGAAATAAGGAATAACTGGGATGTGTATTTACCATTAGCAGAGTTTACTTATAATAACAGTTACCATTCCAGTATTCAGATGGCCCCTTATGAGGCTTTGTATGGAAGAAAGTGCAGATCCCTTTTGTGCTAAGTTAAGCTAGGTGAGAGGAGTATGATAGGACCTAAGATTGTGGATCAGACCACCCGACAGATAGAATTGATTAGAAAGAGACTCCTCACGACCCAAAGTAGGCAGAAAGCCTATGCCGATAAGAGAATGAGGCCGTTAAAATTTGAGATTGGAGACCATGTGTTCATTCGAGTGTCTCCAGTGATAGGAGTAGGTCGGTCAATGAGGGTAAGAAAGCTCAGTCCTAGGTATATTGGTCCATTTGAAATCCTTGAGAAAATTGGACCCGTGGCTTACCAAATAGCCTTGCCTCCTAACCTAGCATAAATCCACAGTGTGTTTCATGTTTCTCAGTTGAAAAAGTACTTACCTGACCCCTCATATGTCATAGAATATGAGCATGTGCAATTGTAGGAAGATCTTTCCTATGTAGTGAGACTGGAAAGAATTGTGGATGCTAAGCTGAGAAGCAAGAACATTCCTCTGGTGAAAGTGGTCTGGAGAAGCTTGATATCTGAGGAAGCAACCTGGGAATTAGAGGATGAAATGAGGCAAAGATATCCAGAGTTATTCCCTTGAGGTATGTCTTTAAATTTTGAGGACGAAATTTCTTTTAAGAGGGGTAGAATGTAACAACTGGGAAAAAGAAAAAAAAAAGGGGCTGAAAATTTTTGAAGTCCTAAAAATTTTCTAAGTTTACTAGCTATAGCGAGAAATGGACTAGCTATAGCGAATGTACCTGTTCGCTATAGCAAGAAAGAGTCTAACTATAGCAAGAATGCCTTTTCGCTATACTAAAAATAATTTTAGCTATAGCGAGTGCAAGCATCGCATACAAAAACCAGGGAGTTGCTAGCCATAGTGCGTGCTGTAGCGAAAGTAGGGGTCTGGGACTAATACGTACTCGTTGTAGCAAGGGTTATGCTTCGCTATAGTGAGGGTTAGTCCAGAAAAGCGTGAAAAAAGAGAATTTGACTTCTTAAAATGTCCAGATCCATTCTTTCTCCTTTAACCGACCTAAGCTTCAACCAAAAGAGAGAAAAGAGCTGTGGAGAGAAAGAGAGACCTAGAGAAGGAAGGAGAACAAGCAAAAAGGTAAGCAAGCTTGAGATTTTCATAGCTTTTCTTCTTAGTATGTTGTTCTTCTCTCTTTGCCCTCTCTTTCTATAGTTTTGGTTGTTGAGTTGGGCTTGGTTCAGAAGAGGGAAAATGGAAAACCACTCTTGAAGAAGGTTAGAACTCATGTATCTTCACTTCTTCTTCTTTGCTTTCTTTCTTGAGAGCTTGAGAGAGGAAGGAGAGTTAGTGGAATTCTAGAGAGAGAATCCCTAGTTTCTTACCTATGTAGTGGGGTTTACTTTGATAAAGAGCCATTAGCTTTATGAGTGTTTATTTGAGTTATAAGAGAGTAACTCCGTGCTCTTTATTGTGCCTAGGTTCAAAAGATGCAACTCCATCTAGTTGTGAGTGTGAAATCAAGAAAGGAGAAAAGAATTTGAAAGGAAAGGCTTGTGTTAGCCGATAAGGTAGCTCTCTACTTTTTCTTGTTGCATTCTTGGATGTGTAATAGTTATGGTATGCTTGTGTATCTACTTGTATTGTGAGACATGCCATTTGATATTGCCTTGATGCATTGGTACCAATATATTTATGTTTTGAGTTGTGGAAATTGCTCACGTGAAGTAGTGCCGAAAGTCCTTTGAGATGGGTGAGGTGGAGCCAAAAGTCCCTAAACCAAGGGTGAGGCCAATCCAAAAGTCCCAAAAACTCGGGTGAGGCTAGACCAAAAGTCCCTAAAGCTTATTCTTGGCATTGATATGAAATTCATGGCATGGAAAGCATGTGTTGTGTAATTGTGAATGGTTGCATGCTTTGACTTGTTTATGTGCCTTGATTGCTTTCTTGAATGAGTATGAGCTATTGTGATTCCCTGAATCTCATCTTTTTCCCTCTCCCATCTTAACATGTTAGGTGGAGTTCAAGGAGAACCAAGTGCACACCAAGGAGCCAATTGAGCATGCTTAAGGAGTTGTGTAGCTATTTTAGTTCTTTTGATGTAAAGAGGTGCCAAAATGAATATGCACCTACTATTTTTGAGATGTAAATATTTGAGCAAGTGTAAAAGTATGTATGAATGATGTATGAACTATGTAGAGAGCCAAAGCAATGAAAATGTGGGATTTGGTCCTTTTGTAACTTACATGTAAGAGTGTATTTCGGCTCGTAGCATAGTGAATTTGAGATATGTATTGATTTGGACCACTTGAGTATTTCATATATGCTATGTTTATACTTTAAAACTTGCCCAAGAGGTGTTAGAACATGTGGGAGGTCATTTGGACCCCTTTGAACCATTTTGGGTGCCAAAACTACCAAATTTGTGAGCTCCGTCAAAGTATGACCAGATGAGCTCTTCTTGATATGAAATTTGGCATGCCTCTAGAGCCTATTGAGAGCTTCTTGAGAAGCTAAAGTAGGTAATATTTGTGAGGTCTAGGGAATATTTGGTGAATTGTTGAACTTGGAGAATTTTTTGGTTTTGGTTATTGCACTGTGCAACTAGGTCCGAAAATGAATCTATGTCATTCATGGACCAAATGGTGTCCGATTGTCATGAAATTTTATGGGTATAAACTAGATATCTACAGTGACCTATAACAACTAGAAGCACCTCAATCGAAGGTTTGTAAAGGGAGAATGAACTTTCTGAAGTTCTGTGTCAGTATCAGGGAAGCCATCCGACCTTCATTATTATTCCATTAGTTTTCGAGGTCTAAGGGCAACTGAAATGATCAGAACTTATTTTTCTCCTCTATTTAACATTTTTAGATTTCCAAATTAGTATATTTTTCCTAGATTGGATTTTTTTGGAATTAGTTACTAATTTTCAAAGTTCATGATAACAAGCTACACCAATACCAGGGATAGCCGGACCTCTGTCTCTTTTTCGATGTCAAACATAGTCTAAACACTGAGATTGTGATTGGGAATTATTTTTAATGTGAAGTTAACATCCAAATATTTCCAGAGAGCTATGTTTTGCTTGATTCTTATTTTTCTAGAATTAGTTATGATTTTTCAAAGTTAGAGCCAAAAATCTGACTTTTGGGCTCAATTGAGAAATTGCATTTTCTTGGTTTTTGGCTTCATATCCGTGGTTTATGAGTTGTTTGAGGCTATGTATGAGTGTTATAAGTGGTTTTTGAGTAGAAAATGTGAATAATAGGTTTATGGGATCCACGGGGCAAAATATGACTGATTAACCCTGGCTTAAAGTAGTTAAATACCACAGTTTTGGTCATTTCTATTGGAAATCATATGGAATCAAGCCTAAAGGGAGATTAATTGAGGTGACAACATTATGGTGTTACACTTTGGACTCAACCATACTCTTAAGAGCCTACTTTACTTTTGAGAGACTCTTTACTTTGTCTCAACTAATCTCAAGGATTCTTGGCTCATCCTCATCATGGTCAAGTGTTCTTGGCCTCTCCACATTCAAGCAAACTCAACAAACATCATACATTCATTTGAAAACATAACATGACATCATGAAATTATAACATATAAAATCATGGTAGCATACTTTTCATGGCTTGAAAATACACATACACACATTCTAAGATAAGCTAAACACACATCCATGCATGAGAGAAGGTGGAGAGAGCTACCTTGCACACAATTACACACTTTTCCTTTTGGATTCAAGTTTCCTCTTTCGGTCACACACCCACAAATTTGTGGAGATGGTTTCTCTTGGCCTAGATACAATTTATGGAAGCCAATTAGGTTCATGAAGCAATCTCTAAGGCCATAGAACTTGTTTAAACCCTAGATTGTTCTATAAGTTCCATTATAGTCCATAATTGCACCTAATGAAGCAACACCCCTTAAATAATTTCTAGGTCCCATTCTTTCCTTCAAATATGATTCTTGACTGCTTTTAAGCCTTTTGGAGTCATCACACCATTAAAACAAAGGGCCTAACATCATGTTGCTTCTTTAGGTCATAATATGGAACTTAAGACACCAAATCACTTTCTATGAGTTTTAAATTTTTTCCAAGGCCTCCTCTCATTTTCATTCATCAAATATGACCCAAGAATGGCCTTAGAAAAATTTAAAACTCTCCCTAGCTACAAGAACATGCCTAAGCCGAGACATAAGGCAATTTGGCTTCCTTGGAGATTTCTTTGTTTTCTTGAAGGAGGAAACTTGTGGGGAGCATTTTAGGGGTCTCAAGAACTTATTTAAACTCTTAATTAAACTTGAGAATCATCATACAAAATCAAAATTTGGAAGGTGCACATAAAATCCTAGAATTTGCATCTTGAATTCTAATGGTTATTTTGCTGTTTTCTTTACATATTCTTATTCTTCTCTATCAAATACCTAAGATTCATGTTTGATTGAGCTTGAAAATCAGATCCTCCTATGGCTTCTAGGGTTAGGCGAAATGGAGGAGAAGGGTGATGGAAGATATCAACCATAGGATGAGATTTTACCTAGTTTCCTTGCTTATTTTGGCTTGAATCTTGCTTTCTCCAAGCTCCTTTCTTTAAATCCAAAATTTTCCTTGAATTTCTCTCTTGAATCAGATTTATAAACTTCATTTTAATCAAAGGAAATCAATGAGGATGAAGGAGAGGTAGTGTAGATGGAGAAGAGCATGAAAAACAACCATAAAAACATACCTTTGGCTTGGATTTCTTCCTTCTTCTTCTTCCTCTCTTAGGCGCCTTTCTCTTAGGGTTTTGCTTCTGGTTTGGGGCTAAGAAATCTGATGCTAAATGAGGGAGAGTGTGAGGCGCCACCTATATATAGGTAAAGAAAAATGACTTTTTCAAAAATTTTAATTTTGCCCTTTGTACTTTGTATTTTTGTTTCTCCTTCGTTTTAGCTCCTTTTTGAGAATCTTATTTTTCGTTATAATATTTAGGTTCCCAATTAAGAAAAATGCCTTTGAAATCACCCAAATTGGAGCTAAAACCTTATCGAATAGATCCGTCAAAGTTTGGGCACACCGACGTTAGAAAATGTCCACCAAAGGGGATTTAATTGTCCCGAGGTTTTCCATGGTTTTCAGAACCTCTGAGAATCCCGAAGAACTCAAAAATTTCATTTAAAAAGCCCTCCTGTGTGAATTCCAAAATTTACTCAAAATTACGAAAATGCCATTACATTTCGTAAGCTTTTCATAAGAAATCATTTCTTCATTCTAGCTCCATTTTTCTTTCCATTTGAGCCTGGGATTCTTATTTTTAAGAGTCTAGAATGCTTTCCAAAATTTTCAAGACTTTAGCTACATCATTTTGGGGGACTTCTTTTTGTATCCGGTGAGTTTTATTTATTTACAGAGAAATCATACTTTATGTTTTTCACGTTTTTTCTCATTTTCAAAAAATCGAATATTACAGGTGTCATAACTTTGATCCCATGAAAGCTTCAATTGACAGAGTTCTAATGTGGGTGAGACTACGAAACTTACCATTGGAGTATTATGATGAAAGAGTTCCACGTAGAATGGGGAATCGAATTGGAAAAACTATGAAAGTTGATTTAACTACTTTTTACCAAACAACATTCACTAGAATTGATGTGGAGGTAAATCTAAATAAATTGTTACTCTTACTTTTATGCTTAAGGAGTATGAATATGTGATTGAATATGAAGGCCTCTATTTATTATACTACTACTATAGTTGCTTTGGCCATATGAAAAAGCATGCTTTTAAAAAACCTAGGGAAGAATATAGTTGAAAAGGAGACTAGAACAAAGGTTGATGGAGTGAACCCTATAACTAAAAACACCTTTTACAACCCCTAGATGGTAGTGCAAAAGTAATGACGGAGCTGGAAACCAATAGGAATGATAATTAAGGAGGAAAGATTTACAAATCATAGAGCAAATCATCTAGACCTACTACAAATCATAGGATCCCTTTATGGTAACTTAATCTGCATTGAGGATAGGGATATGCACAATATTAAGATATTAAGAGAAAAAACCAATGCTCAATTAATTAATAACCAAAACTATTATGATAAGGAGGGGGAGCTATTACACAAGAGAAAAGAAAGTGTAGCACATGGAAGGAGTGTTGAAGAGTCAATGCAGAACGCTAATAGGAAGTCAATTAAGGTTAATCACCAAGTTGGATAAAAAGGGGAAACCATAGTTATGAATACAAGAGGGAAGACTATAGATATGATTTTGGTCCAATTGAGGCCCAATACCATGAGAACAACAAAAAATTTAACACCAAAAGGAAATGGGATGCAAAAGGCCTAAGTGGAGAAGACTTTGCATCATAAGGAAGATCAAACCTACTTGAAGGAGGTTAATCTCAATGGATTTGTTTAACAATAAACTCTCTTAACAAAGGATGTATATTAGGGTCTAAAAATATAATAACTCCTAATTTAAATTGCATGGAGGATAATATACTTTAGTCATTTGTGTATGACTCTCTACAGTAGATCGAGAATGACATGGTAAAGGATAATACCTCTAACATGTAGTTTGACTAGGCCCATTCCTTAGTATCTTTCCATTTTTGTTGTTTATGGATAATTTTATCATTGTTTGGACTTGTTGGGGGGCAGAAGCAAAACTTTTAGAAGAAGTACAACTATGCTAATTGTATTACAACACATTAATGTTCAAGTTCTTTTAAAAGCTAGAGTGAACTCTTTTTAAGCTACAAGATTCTTCCTTGACTTAGGATATGATGGATGTACCACCATCCTTGGGAATGGTTTTGCATGAGGCATTTGGGTGGGATGGAAAACACATGGTGTTAAACTAAGGGTGCTAGAGGTGGACCCTCAATTCTACCATTTAGTTATTCATTATGATGATGAAGAGGAGTGGCTGATGACTATAGTCTATTTTAATCTCAAAGAAGAATACAAATGCATCTTATGGGAGAGACTTAACATTCTTGCCTCTTCAATCTCTAAACCATGGTTATCTATTGGAAACTTAATGACATCAAGGTTGATAATGAAAAGATAGGGGGAACTTATTAATGAATGAAGATACAATATGTTTGATGAATGAATAAATGGCTACAATTTCATTAAAGTCTATTCTTATAGCCATAAATACACTTGGCAAGGCTTACTTATCCCTGGTTATAAAAGAGTTATTGAAAAGCTTGATAGAGGATTATGTAATGAGGCTTTGAGAATCCATTTTTAGGATGCTTATATCAAAGTTATGCCTAGGATTAGTTGTTCAAACCATCACCCTCTTTAACTTAACTTTTAGGAGTTAACATGGCTATCAATGAAAGATCCTTTCCACTTTGAGGCAACTTGGCTCATGCATGAAATATTTTATGATTTTATTAGTCAATAATGGTCCAAAGGGGTCCCCCTTACAATACTCTTCATATTATAATAAATAAGTCAGAGTAGTCGAATAAAAATGTCTTCATCCATATTTCGAAGAGAAAGAAATAGATCTTCACAAGGTTAAATAGGATTCAATGGAAAATCAATAGCCTACGAAGAGAATATCCATACTCTTATAAACTAGAAATGGAGCTATAGCATTAGCTTGATGAGATGCTTTAATTGGAGGAAATTCTCTAACACCAATAAAACTTGCACCACTTAGATAAATGATGATGCGAGAAATGCCAAGTATTATCATCTTAAAATGGTTACTAAGAAAAAGCAAAAATAGAATTATGATGCTCAAGAAGGAGAATAAGGAATGGGAAGAAGATTATGAAAATCTAAAATTTATGGCTCAAAATTTTTTCAAGGCCTTGTTTATTGATGATTATAATAATTCTCCTTTTATTCATACTGCAGTGAATCTTCTACCTTTGAATGAGAGTGAGTCATGTAATCTGGTGAGACTAGTCATTGACAAAGAAATCTAAGGGGCATTATTTGCTATTGGGCCACTAAAAGCTCTTGGAAATGATCAGTATACAACTATCTTCTACTAGCATAATTAGAATATTGTCAACCTTGAAGTGTGCCATCTTATCAAGTAAATTTTTAACCATAACAAGGACATCAAAAAGATTTGTAATACTTTCCTTGTTCTAATTCCTAAAATTGATGTGCCTAAAAGAATGTGAATAGACTCAAGCATTATGATCAAATGTGAGTTTTACATTTGGTAGACATATTTAGGAAAACATAGTTATTGCTCAGGAGTTCATTCACACTATAAAGATTTAAAAGGTAAAAAGGCCTTTTTTTTAAATTATCAAAATTGATTTGGAAAAGGCATATGACCGTGCATAATGGGACTTTTTTAGAAATATTCTTTATGAGTTACACGTCCCACCTTTTCTTTTGAATATAGTTATGGACTACATCTTAATTGTTTCAACCCAAATCCTCTAGAATTGGGCAAAAACCATGACTTTCAAGCCCACTAAAGGAATTGAATTTGGGGGAGACCCATTGTCTCCTAATGTTTTCATTTTATGCATGGTGAAATCAACTTATATCATTGACGAAGTAGTTATGAATACCAAATGGAAGACTATTAAAATGGGGGGAAATAGCCCCTTGGAGACTCATCTAATGCTTGTTGTTGACCTCATCTTATTTATGGAAGCTTTTTTAAGTCAAAATCATTGTACTATGAAATGCCTCAATGTTTTCTACAATTGATTTGGCCACAAGGTTAATGTATTTGAATCTAGTATTTACTTTTCTAAAAATTTGAATGCTATGCTAAGGAAGGAAATTGTGAAAGTCTCATGACTTAACATGACAAATGACCTGGGCATGTACCTAGGTGTTCCTTTGTCTTATAGTAAGGCATGCATAAAAGACTTCTAGTTGTTAGTGGACAAGGTGTAAAGGAGACTTATTAGATGGAAAGCCAATTGTTTAAGCATGGTGGGAAAATAACATTAGCTAAATCTATTATTGGTTCTATTTCGATATATCCTATGATGATGGCCAAGATCCCAAAAACAATTTGCATGAAATTTTAAAAATTACAAAGATGCTTTGTACGGGGGCATGGGTTTACAAAACAAAAAACTCATCTTATTGGCTAAGATCAGATATGTAAAACAAAACTAAATGGGGGATTGGGAATAAAAAATTTAAAGGCCATGAATGAAGCTTGTTTGATGAAACTTGGATGAGACCTTCATAGAAACACTAAGAGCCTATGAACCAATGTTATTTACCAAAAATATAACAAAGGAGAGGTCCTCACAAATTTCCCAAAAATTAACTAATCAGCATCCCCATTTTGTCATGCTTTTGCTTTATTATAGAGACACATTGATGATTCCATTGTGAAGGAGACTGGTGATGTTATTACTATAAGTTTTTAGAATGACAAATGGATAGACAACTCTAAAATACTTGTTAATATGGTTAACCTTGATCTACTTACCTCTAATTCTAACTTGTAGGTTACTAACTTGGTGAATATTCATGGTGATTGGGACTGGGACACATTACAAGGATTATTTCCTAGAAAAGCTCTGCTAAAGATCTATGTTATTCTTCTTCCATTAGATGGGGCTTGGGCTCTCACATCTTGGTTAGCTATAAATCTACAAGATGACTTAGTTGGTATGAATAAAGCTCTATAAAGAATAGTGTTCAATGTTGATTGCTCTGGAGAAGAAGAAATTATGAGATTCTCAATGGAAATGATTCATGACAAGAAGCAACAACCTGAACCTAAAAACTACAAGTAACAAGATATCAAACATTTGTTGGTGGCCTCCAAGAAAGGAATGGGTTAAAATAAATTGTGATGGAACTAGTAAAGGTAATGTAGGACTTGAGAGGCATGTTAGGATTTTTCATAATTCAAATAGCAAATGGGTTAGTGGCTTCTTTAGAAACATAAGATAGGAAAACTTTATACAAGTAGAAGCTTGGGGGGCTCTCACTAGGTTTGAGCTTGTTGGGCCACATGGATTTTGCAAGATTCATCTTGAACTAGACTCTTTCAACCTTGTTACAACTATAAATGATACTCTTGAGAACCATGATAAGAATAATCGAGTTGTGAAACTGATCAAGCTTATCATGGCAATGAACTGGGACATCAAGGTCACATATGTGTTGCAAAAAGCGAATAAATGTAGGGATCTTTTAATGAATCATAGTCTCACTCTTCCTATTGGACTATATTCTTGGGATTGCATTCCTTCATTTCTTAGTTTGGACCTTAGGGTGGATTGTATGGGAACCCTCTTGCCTTATGCTTTAAGCCTTTTAATTTTATTTTTAGGCATTTAGGCTTAATGATTTACCCCAAAAAAATGTAATGTAACAAAAAAGAAAACTAGGAATGAAAACATTAGCCAAATTTAGAAAAAGTTGACAAAAATTTAATAAATCAAAAATATAGGAAACCTCAAAGTGGCTTTATTTCATTATATTCCATCCATATACTAATTCCATTCATTTAATACCCCTTTCTTCCTGTTGCTTTTACAGAACTTCCCTCTTGTATCATCAAACTGTCACCCATTAATACAACACCAACATTATTTGATTCCAAATTCAAAGCAATGCCTATTGTACCCTCTTCAAATTCTACTAATTCACCTGCCATTACTTCATCAAGACCATAAATATGAGCAATGCCATCGCCTACTTGGAGTATGGTACCAGTATTACAATCTTTACTTTGGTATTATATTGCTCAATACGTTCATGAATAATTTTACTAATTTCATCTGCACAAATCATAAATAAACCTACGAATAGGAAGAATCCTTCAACAAAATGAGAGGTCGCTAACCAACTTTTAGGAGATACATAATTGACAGCATTGATCTCTGTAGCTACGCCACCTACGGAATTTAAAGAACCTAAAGGAGCATGAGTCATATATTCCACGGAGCGACGTTCTTGCCAAGGTTGTATGCCTTTTTTTAGTCTACTCAAGTCCAAACCAGAAAACTAAAGAGTAACGACAGTAAGTGATTGAGTTCAGTAGTTCCTTATATAAAATTATTGACTCTAGAGATATAGTAATATGGAGAAGACAAAATTGTTTCAAGCATCGACAGAACCAGAAGCGCCCCTTATTTCAAAGAAGGGAGGATAGGTTGAGGAACATATTGAGAGAGAATTGGATTTGGTTAGACAATGTGTGGTTGGTAAACAACGATCGATTTTTTAGCAAGGTATGGAATGTATCATCAAATATTCAATATAATTCCACAAGAACAAAAGTTGTAGGGATTCACAAAAACTACGTGGATAGAAACTAAAAAAGAAATATTGAAGTCTTTCTGATAGTTCGATAAATATTATTATAGTTCAATAAATATTCTTTTTCAATTCGGAATTCTTAATTACTTCGATTGGATAAATCTTAGTGATGGAATAATTAAGTCATAATTTGTTGGTTGATTGTATCATTAACTATTTCTTTTCTTTATTTTGGGTGCGAGGAACTTATCATGAATCCATTCTTTGATTCATATTCCAATCAAAAACTTTATTTCTTATCTTAAAAGGGTTTAATCCTTTACCTTTCAACGAACGATTCGAGGAATAATATACATTATCATAATTTGTATTAAAAAAGAATCAATTCAAAATTGACAAGTTGAATTATGAAATTACAAAACATAAGTTTTTTGACTTGGATCAATACTCCCAATTTTTTGAGTATGAGTAAAGGATCCATGGAGAAAGATATAGAAAGTATATTTTTAATCGTAACTAAATCTTCCATCTTTTTTTATTTGGATAGGAGAGATTGAAGCAAAATAGCTGTTAAACGATTACAAAGATAAAAAGGTGTGTGAAGAATCAAATCAATACTTAGTTGGGATCAATATTTTTAAAATTGGACTTGTCATTGAATTGACAAAAATACTAGTTTACGATTTATTAGTTTAACCATAATTGAACTATAATTGAATTAGTAATTATTATATATATATATATATATAACTATAGATATTAAAAATATACTAATTTATTGAACTAGGGAGACACATGATTTGGTTTAAATAGTAGTGACAATTTCACTTTTGGTGGATGCCTTAGAGGTGGATGTAGGAAGAGTCTTGTTTGTTACAAGCCACCTCCCACTTATCTTTTCTCTCATCCTGCTTCATTTGCTAGATCACCTTAATTGATAATTGATTCTTTTGTCTCTAGGAGTTGAAATTACCACTAACCACAAGCTCAAGTAGGTATTGAAGATAGTGAAAAGAGTACCAAGTTGATGACTTCCTAATAGTGAGAGTAAGAACATCAGTATAAGAGACTTCATTACTATATTGAGGAACATTGTCAATAGCAACCTTGGCTTTGATGATAGTGTCAAAGTTGTTTCCATCAAGTGCAATGTCATTGGGTGGTCCTTCTTTGCCTTACAATTTGCAAGTATAATCAAAGCATCATAACGTTATTCACAAAATGAATCAACATAAGGCATGGGAAATAATGCAGGTGATGAAGTAAAACATAGGCATATATGAAATATACCCAAACAAAGCAATCATGGAACAAGAGTCTTAGAGTGGTAAAAGTAGTGACAAAGATTTGCTAGAACTTGTGTGTTACAGCAGAGCAAACTAATTGTTTTACATTTGGGCATGTTTTGCAGTAGACTCAGTTGAGTTGAAGAGCTTCTACTTATTAGTAGGAGAAGGAAGGACAATACCACAACCAAGCTAAGAGCTTCCATGGCTTAATTTGCCTATCCTTCAAGAATATGACATTTATTTATAGTTAAATAGGCAATGACAAATTAGAAGGGTCAAAATTGAACAAGTGGAGATGATTGAGGAGAATTGATGATTGACGATTAATGACAATGATATGAACAAAAGTTTGCTATAGGGATAGTCTAGACTAGATAAAAATGGATCCACGTGTGCCTATATATGTAGATGTCTCAACCAAGTGCTAAACGATTGTTGCAAAAGCGACAAGTGCGAAGAAAGTGAGGTGTGTGAATATTCCATAGTATTGGTATTTCTTGAGGACACCATGAAATGCTACTTTTAAGGCTGAGGCAGCACGGCATTTGGATTAAAGCTTCCTAGGTCGTGGATTTTTCAGTTTATTGATATAGAGAAGTCGATAGTGTGTTTGTGAAAGATGATGAAGCAGGAAAATTTGAATGAAGCTCATACAATGCAAACACCAAATCGCCAGTCAAATAATGAATAAAAGAGGAGCTAAGTATCTCAGTATAAATTAAAGCACAACTCACTGCTTCTCATATCCTTGGACGGGATCGGATGGCTAAGGCCCATGTTCTTATTATTCAAAATCAAATAGTCCGTTGACCCGCTCAGTTAAATGGACTAAATTAATAACAAGTTTATCAATTTTTTAGTTAAACCAAAACCTCAAATCCTCTTTTTTTTTAACAATGTTCAAAACCAAAAACAAGATTTTCCTTGTGTGAAAAAAAAAAGTGCTATTTACGGGTAATTGACTGTCAATCGATGTCCCACTCTCTTTTGTACTCGAGTTATTTCCAAGGCAGATGCAAATACATCCATGGCCACCTAAGCCTCAGTTTCATACTCGTTGGGGAATCGTCCTTGCTCGCTTAGCCCTCGTTCTTCATCTGAACGTTGAAGACCACGATCCCGATGTCGTCTTCTTCTCTTTCTTCTTTGAGGGTCATCCAAGGTTGCAGGGCCCTCTTCGCTCCTCTCAAATCATCATCTTCTCCTGCTTCTACTGCTAAGACTACCGCAACCTCCTCTAAATCGAAGCCGAAGCGAAAACCGACTGGTCAGAACCCACATTCACGATCCTCTGCCTCGTCCCCTTCTTCTTCATCTTCTCCGAAGCCCCGGCGTGAACTGACCCGACCCACAGGCATTTTGAAAGTGGCTCCTGTTTCCCCAGCACTACACAGCTTTCTGGGCATTCCGGAAGTGTCTCGCGCCCAAGCTGTCAAGGAGGTCTGGATTTACATCAAGCAACACAACCTTCAGGTCTGCAACCCTAGCTTTATATCTTTGGTGTTTTGTTAAACCCTAGCTTTACAGTTTCAGTTTTGTTTTGCAAATGTATAGAATGTGTATATGTTACTTCTTTTGTTTCCTGGATTTAGTATCATTCCGAATTCTACTGGATTGGGGTATTTATATCTTCCGTGTTCTGTCAAACCCTAGCTTTACTGTTTCATATTTGTTTTGCAAATGTATAGAATGTGTATACGTTACTTCTTTTGCTTCATGGATCTAGGATAATTTCCAATTTCACAGGATTTGGGAGGCATTACTGTTATTTTATCTTTGAAATGGGTATTTCTGGGAAACCATTTCAATAATTAAACTGATTTAGTATGATGCTAGTTCTCTTTGTTCAATTGGATATTTATATCTTTGATGTTGTGTTAAACCACGTCTATACAGTTTCAATTTTCTTTCGCAAATGTATCGTTTTATTTGGCCAATCTATATGACCCAGCTGATCTGCACTTTTCCGATACTCATTGTGTATTGATAAAGGACAAGAAAGGTTAAATTGCTATTCTGAAGTTTGCATAGCTGATCATATGTGGGTTAGTGTTATAAAATTAGTCAATTTGACAACCTTCACAGTGGCTAGCCAAATTCTTCCAAAATTGATGCTTATGATTTCCGCATCACCATGTGTATGAATTCTCTCTTGAAACCTAAAGCAACCTAGCCATCATGGTTATTGCTTGTTTGGTTAATCTCTTTGAAAGTTATGCCTGAATTCATATGTGGATTGAAGAAAGAATCAAAATTACTATTTTCATTGTACCTTTGATCATGTCATTCAGAACAGGAAATTTAGTATTGAAGATCATTTTACATGTTGTATGGGCAGGAGTATTATTTTCTTCCTTATTCTGTTTTTGAAGTTTACTTTGAGCTCTCTACATGTGGTGTTGAACTGAAATTAATCAGATTACTGTCTACTTGACATGTTTCTTGGTTTCTTTTTCTTATGGTTCTTGACAAGTTTCCAAAACTCTTAAGCAAAGTTATAAAGCTACTAGTTTATTAGAGATGAAGGAAAATGTTGGTATTTAATCATCTAATATTCGTGGAAAACAGTCAGCAAATTGATTGTTATGTTTATGGAAATTACAGTCATTGAATCCACCCACCACTTTTATTCCTTTTCTAAATTTTTAACAAGCTACCTCTTTGTTTTTACTGTTTTAACTTATAAGTAGCTCCTCAGCATTTGTCTCATTTGTCTTGAGACAACCAAACTGTCTATTCTTGTGCCATCGGGAAACCTAAGTTTTGTAATTCCTTATTAGAACATGCTGTCAATCCTAATATTGAAACCCTTCAGGTAGGTTGTCAATGCCCTACTTCTATGTAGTCTTATATAATAGGACAAAATAATTTTCACTCCTTTGAGAGATGGCTTAATTACATAACTCTCACTTGAAACCGAAAGATATGCTATACCTAAATACATTTTGACCAAAATATTGTCAAGTTTATAAAATCATCACTTTCTAAATTTAGTAAATTTTAAAATAATTTAATAAATAAGTAATTATTGAAACAAAAAGATATTCACACATTGACTTCCTTTTAAAGAAATTTAATTGATTCTAAATGTAATATAATCTTAGGATACATTAATTTTATTTTATTTTAACACAATAAGTAACTTTGAAATAAAAGTTCTAAGAAATACATTTTTTAATAACATTTTTATTTAGGAATTCAATCTTATCCTTGAGGGTATTAGGTTAAAGTGAGTTTTGTTGTAGTGCATTTTTTGGATTTAGGGGAGGTTTGTGTTATTTTTTCTAATAGAGAAGAGAAATGTGTAATTAAGCCATCTCTAACGTGAGGGTAATGTAATTTACCCTATATTGTACCAATTTTTTTAAGAATAATACCTAATTTTTTTAAGAAGAAAAAAAAATTGAATTGTACCAATCCTTCAAAACAAGGATTATTTTTCAGAAGGGGGGGGGATATTGTTACATGGGATTAGTTTGGGCTAGTAGTTACTAGAAGTTGTTAGGAAATAACAGTTAGTCTATTAGTTTTGTTAGGAAGCCACAGTCTATCTATTTCAGTATAAGTAGGGGATGGACAGATGTAATTGGTGTGAATGAATTGAATAGAGTTGTATCTTCATTTTCTCTGCACTAGTCATTCACAAATTGCACTGAAAAGCACATGCAATTCCGTATGAATGTTAACATATGGTATGTATTTGACTTTCTTGAGAGTAGGTTCGATTTTGGAGATAGTTGCGATGGTATGAGATGAGAGTTTTAGGGTGGATAGTTCAATCTAGGATTTTTATGGGAGCAAAATGATGTGTCTTGGAATTTTTTGGCAAGTAGGTAGTAAATATAGTCTTAGTCATCTGTGTTGATGTGTAATAATTAGTGTTATGTGTGCTGAGTATTTGACATCAACAAATGCAGTTTTCTATGTCATATCCCAATTAACAAGTTTTAACGGAGACATAAATGGTGCTAGTGACAAGGAAAGTTTTGGAATAAAACTAATACTTTGAGGACACGATGAAACAGAAAATAGACAAGGGACAAGAATAAAACCTCGAGCAAACTTAAGGGGCAAAAAATTTCTTTCCTTTTCAAAACTCTTAAACAAATTGTGGAGCTAAAATGTTGGCATTAAACCATCTAATATTCATGGAAAACTATCAACAAATTGATTGTTATATACTCTTTCTAAGTTTTTATGGTTGTTACAAATATTGATTCCACCTGCTATTTTTATTTCTTTTTGGAAATTGTTATGAGCTACATATTTCATTTTACTGTCATAACTCATAATTAGCCCCTTAGCTTTTGTCTCATTTGTCTGAGACTACCAAATCGTTTGTTCTTATGCCACTAGGAAACCAATATTTTGTAATTCCGTACTGGAACATGCTGTCAATCCTAATATTGAAGCCCTTTAGGTAAATTGTCAATGTTCTCTTACACTTAACATCATTCTCTCACTCTTAAATTCTTTATAAATTTTACTTCCTAGTATTATATAATAGGGTAAAATGTTTTCCCTTCCCGTGAGAGATTGCTTTATTACTTGACTTCCACTTGAAACCTAAAGATACACTACAGTTAAACCCATATTAATTAAAACACCCTCAAGTTTATAAAATAACTGCTTTTCAAAAGTTTGTAAATTTTAATATAATTTAATGAAAAATAAAAAAATAAAAAACAAAAAACATATTCACAATATGATCTTTAAGAAATTTATCAATTATATAAGTTCAGCAATAATATGACATAAGTATTGTTATAAATGTCATAAAATCCCAAAATACTTTAATTTTATTGTTTTGAACAGGAAATAAATGAAACTGAATTCGAAGTTCTAAGAAGTACATTTTTTAATAAACATATTTTTAATTAAAAAAATTGAAATTTCACCTTTGAGGGTATTTTGGTTAAAATGGGCTTAGTTGTAGTGCATCTTTTGGTTTTGGGAGAGGTTTGTGTAATTTTTCATAATAAAGGAGAGAGCCATGTAATCAAGCCATCTCTTAGGAGGAGAGGGGAAAGTAATTTACCCTATATACCACTTGTCAAGTGCATGTAAATAAGAACATTCTTGAAAGATTGCTGTTTTGAGATCCTCCAATCTATTTGTATAAGTCTAGTCTCCTATGGCAAATGAAAAATAAAATAAATAAATAAATAAAAATTTTATTCTCTTGCCTTGAGACACCAGGCCATTGAATTCAAGTCTCCTGGATGGTTATCCGAGTTATGGGTGAAAAAGGGTTGGGTTTGGGGGGATTTGGGGTGGGCAAAAAAGGGTTGGGTTAATTATCCATTTAAATTTTTTCATAAGTTATTACATGACCCATGACCCATTTATTAGTGTCTACAATGGCCCCATTTATTCTTGACCCAACCCAGGCCTTATAAGTTTATCTGATGACCCAAACTGTTTATTCTTGATTTACATGGTTGGATATGTATGGTCCCATATATTTTACATGGTTTAAAAGTCCATCTGTTATTAAGGAGAATGATCTATAGCGTCCTGTTATTCCCCTGATACTCTTAACTGAAAATGAACATTATGAATGGCACTGCCTTTTAGTGCCATTGGTAGCATAATTTTCCAAAAATAAGTAGAACGATCACAGTGATAACAACATCAGAGGTCAGCTCTTATGCCACTATTTGATGCTCATGGTTGGAGTGTAATTATCATAAGAAGCTCTTTTGAATGTCTTAGCCAGGGAATAGAGTTGTCTATATGGATTTTCTTGTCTTCATTTAATATGAAAAAGAATTAGAGGGCTTTATTGTATAAATTTTGGCCCTTTTCTTGCCCATATTGTATCCTTGTTCTCTTTTTGATTCTCTATAAAGAATGGCTTACTCCCCTTTTATTTTATGTTTCTCTATCAATAATTTATTTATATAGATTTTCCATTGCAAATAAGAAAAGAAATTCCTGCTACTAATGCTGGTTAAACACTAGGGTTTTAATATAAAATAAACATGCGACTTCATCAGAAAAAGTTATTATTTTGTGGTTGCATTTTTCATCTGTCTATTATTACTTAAAATGGTGCAATATCACTGCCTATTTTGGATTTCCTGGACCTCCTGATCTCTGCATAGTGAATTTTTTATGATATTGCTTAATGCGCTGTTCAAATCTTTCGAATAAATATGGGAGTACAATTATAAAATATTGAGGTTTTCTGCTGTTGCACAACAAAGCTGCCATGCCTTTCACGTAAGAGGAAAACTTGCCTTGAATTATAACAAGTAGACTGGGGATGTTTCATCCTTGCAGAATCCTGTGGATAGGAGGGAAATCAAGTGTGATGAGAAGCTTAAGTCTATATTTGAGGGAAAAGACAAAGTTGGCTTCCTTGAAATTGGGAAACTGTTGTTCCGCCATTTCCAGAAAGATTGATTGACTACGCATATGGGTGTTTGTTTCCATTCCTTCTGATCGATTTGAAGGTTTAGAATGGCTGCCTTATCAATTCTAAATTACTTATGATGTTGATACTAGATATCTACATGTATCTGACCAATATCTGACTCCAATGTTGGAACTCATGGATTCTGGCCATGCTGATGCCAAGTTGTAAGCACTATAATTATTCTGATCTAAACTGTACTTCTGATATAAATGACCTTAAGCACCTGGTCCAAATATTTAGTCCTGCTAGTAGACAATGCAGTGTATCTCTGACTTAGTTTTATAGAATGTTTGTGAAACTTCAAGAATATTGATGTAATATGGCTATATTTGAAGTGCAGGTGTGCGCATTTCTGGAAGAAAATGTATACTGTGCATGTGTGTAGTGGTATAGGAGAAACAAATTCTATAAATCAAGATCTGAGGTTCCGGAACCTGTTGTACTAAGGAAAAAGAAATGCAGCGGAATTTCGCTTTTCTGGAGTATGGATTCTGAGCTGAGTTTGAACTTAAAATGACCCATAAAAAGTAAGCAAAGCTCAAATGTTAATATAAATGTACACTACTATTAATCCTAGATCTGTAAAGTAGTGTCACTCTTCTGGGGTCTAGAATGGTGTTCATTACAGTGAAATATTGAATCTCATGATATACCATTATGGAACATGAAGGAGGAATTATAAAGTAATTTATATATATAAAAGAATTCAGTTAGGGGGTGGGGGGATTATTAAATAGAGCTATTGAAGGCTTTTTTGTTTTTTTTTATTCTTTTTCCGGTAGAAAGAAGGATACCAAAAAACACAACACTCTGGAAGCAACGTCAGCAGCAACAAGGCTTGCTTGGAATGCTGAATGAAAAGAAAAAAATGTAATTTTATAAATTAAAAATAATTTTTGTTTTTTTACTTTAATTTTGAATTAAAAAAGATAAATATTATTAAATGATAATTATAAAAGTATAATAGATATTGTATACAATTTTATAAAAAAGAGAATTTCTTAACATTGCAAGTAACAAAGCTTGGAGGATGTCCCTCTTGGTGAGTGTGCTAGAGGCCTTTGCACCATATTTGGCTAAAGAACCAGCAAAATAGTGTGACGAGAACTACAAGAGTTAATTCTACCTAGCTGTTGGAGATTGTGTCCTAAGCCAATCATTGTATTGTGAATATTGTTTTTATTACGAAATAAGAGTTTTTTTTATTACATTATTATATTATTTGCATGTTTATATATAATTAATATCCATGGATAAATTATTTTTTTTGAATTATCCAAAATATCCCTATCAATCGTCCTTGTGAGAACAATGATGAATTAAGATTAGTATGATTTTGATTAATTAAGTATTAATCATGTATAATGATATGAATCAAAATCATAGCGCGTGTGTTAGAGAACAGGACGCTGGATAGACCAATTATAAGATAAGTTACATGAATTAGGTCATAAGTTTATCTCATATATAACCATGTCATTGATCCTTGGACCTGAGATCACCATAGATTCCTACATGAAAGACATTGTACTTTGGCATAGTCTAATGTCACCTTTGACCGGGTGATTATAAAGACTATAATCAAGTATAATGGAATCCATGCAGAGGAAGATGAGTGGTCAAGATGGAATTTGTCCCTCTAATTAATAGAGAGATATCTCTGGGCCTCTCGATGAGTATGACTGAGAAATGTATGGCCATGCTCAAATGGAAAGGGTTTCATCTTATATCAGTCTGCTCGAAGATCGAGAAAGTTATGATCGAGCAAGTTGAGAATGACATTTCCATGCCTCATACTCGATCTAGATATCGTGTGACAAAAGAGATATGATAGAGTTATAAGATAGGTTGCATCGGATCACCGATTCCATATGATTTGGGTAGTCACAATGTCTTGCTAGAGGCCGCTTGTGATTTGTGGGTCAAACAGTGCAGTTGGCCCACTGCCAACATCATATGGGCCTGCAAAGTCGCACACAAGAACGGATTAATTCGGGTTAAAATGTCCACATCATTGAATCAGAAATGTGTCTAAATTCAATGAATATTTAGGATGGAGGAATTATTTATATATATATATATATAAATAATTAAATGTGAAATATATTATGTATATTATATTTGATATTATATATATATATGAATTAATTTAAATTTGATTCTATTAGATAGATTTAAATTTAAACTAATAAAATAATTTAAGTTTGATTCTATTAGATAGATTTAAATTTAAACTAATCAGATAATTTAAATTAAGCTCTAGATATTGTTAGTTTAAATTTAAACTATAAGATAGATTTGAATTTAAACTAATAGATATATTTAATTAATTTGATTAATTAAATAGATCTGAAACTCTAGTTTATAAATAAGGGTTTCCATATCAGAAAAGAAGAGCTAGAGCTGCCTCCAAAATCCTTAGAGAAGGACACCGCACGGAATTGTACGAAATATTGTACGGACTGTACGGAAATTGTACGAAACATCGCACGGACTGTACGGAATTATACGGATAGGCTACTAGCACACCGTTTGAGTTGCTGAACTCCATTCGTATGGATACCAGTAGAGAGAGTTGATCTGCGGTCAGTTCCTGTGATTCAAACAATAGTAACCAACAAACTCAATCGACAAAAAAAGTAATTCTCTGAACCTATTCGGTTTAAGCGATTTTGACGGATCCTTGGTGAGAATTGAAATAAAAATTTTAAACGTTTCCACTGTGTGCCTCCCATAATTCCCAACACTAGCATCTTTCTAATGTCATGGATGAGCAGAGAAATTTTCAAAAATCATATAGGGTGTCATTTCATTTGTATAATAATCGATGTCGTCAAATCTAATATTTCATATAAATTCACATGATTTGGTGATTTGACATGATGTTAATTTGATGTCATTGGCTATTGTATAAATAAAATAACATCATATATGACACATAAAAATTTCATTACACCTTGTGCAGAAAAAGAATTAGAAGTATAAAGCATAACAAAGAAAAACAAGAAGAAACGCAATTCCATAGAAAGGTATACTATTTATGGCTTATGAATAATTCAATTTCTTGTATCGTGTATCCGTGCGCGCGCGCGTAAAGGTTATTATTATTCTTCGGAGTCAAACTTATTTAGTCTTATTATTCTTCTATAGAACCATATATTAGGTTATTACTGTCACTTTATATATGCTCTTCTAGTGATTCGTGACCTAGTATCAATATAATATTTTTATTCTTAATAAGCTGAAAATTATTAATGCAAAAAGAAATATAAAAATGCTAATTAAACATTTGATCGCTATAATTTTACTTAATATTATATTTGCTCTTTGCAAGTTGTGATTGGCAACGGAATCTTTACAATTTCAAATCATTTTTCATTTGGTCCTAGACATGAATGACATGACAGTCGTGATGACATTTTTGAAGTGTTGATATAACAAGAAGACATCTTACTAGGCATTACACTATTCTTATGAATATTTTTTTTCCTTCCATGTTTCATTCCAGTAATTTTAGTGAATCTTTATTTAGTTTTTATTTTCGTTTCTTTGAAATTGAGTTTTCAAAAATATTAAATCATTTTCAATTTAATCCATAATGTCACCATTTGTTATATCTTTGTGAGTAAAATGCCTATGTGACTAACATAACTCTTATTCGACATTATCAAAACTTGTGCATTTCTTTTTTCTTACATCATTGCTATTGGATTATATGAGTTGCTCATAATATATTGACCCATAATCTACAAATATGTAACCCTAATTAATTAATTACTTAATTAATTAATAGTAATTTAATTTAATTAATTAATATTCAAATTAATTTTAATTTTAATTTTACATTTTTTGTCAGTCAATTTATGGGTTAAAAAATAAAAGGGAAAACTAACAAAAGTGTGTGTGCAATGTACAAATTAAGCATACAACAAAACTCTCCTCTTCAAAAAAGAGTGACCATAACACAGAAAAAACTTCCTCTCCCTTCTTCTTCATCTTCTCTTGGCATTTGGTGTCTCTATTATGAAAACAAGGTCAGAATTTGTCTCGTGATTGCAATCAAACCACATAGGATAGGGATATTAAAGATTCTATCGACTATAAGCCTACAAGCTAGTATCTCAAACTTTTCTTTCATTAGTATCGAAGATAGGTCTGCTATTCCCCAAGTTTTATGCATGATTTTTGTGCTAAATGTCATAAATTTCCTAGAAAGTATTACAAATTGGTATATGTTCAAGTTTTGAACCATATATACCCTTTAATGGCAAAATATCGTAGAAAGAATTTTAGGCCACCAAATTCACACGGTAGGAAGCCTCAAATTTTGAGAAAAATTGGAATAACTATTAAAGAGAAATCACAAATTTAAGATTTAGGTATACCATGATTGAACAACCCATTTTCGAGAGCTAGCATTCTCACCACATAGCATTATTTGGTGCAAATTATACATGATTGGATTGATTTTGTCCAAATCAAATGAAAAATAAATAAATACTAAACCTTAAAGATGGCTAGTCAAACACTAAAAATTTAGAAAAACCTGAAATTCATCTAAGAATCTAAAGAATAAGATGAAGTTTGAGAACCACTATTGGGGGATGGCACATGTGGTTCACCCTTATCACCATTTCGCCAGCCAAGGATGCCAATAAAGAAAGGAAGCCAAAAGGAACCCAATGGTGTAATCGTTGTCACCAAAGGTGCCTTGGAGGGTGGCACATGACATGCATGCGCCACCCCAAGTATTGTGAGATCCCATTTCTTTTTTTTTTTTGAATTTTTAAAAACAAAACCTTCCTAAGGTGTGTGAGGCCACTTGGGAAGGTATTTCTTAGTGGTTTTTTGCTCTAAAAATTCCTAAATTTATATGCTACATGTTGGTATATAATTTGACTATATTGAGATAACTTTTGATTATTTTTTAGTGTGATTTTTTCCTTACAAATGGTATATTTATGTATAAAAATTATATGAAATTATGATTTATAAACTAACAAATTTATTTTCTTTCTATAAACTTAGAGAAATACTTGGTTCAAAAAATGGATCTAGATTGTAATATCCAATCACACATTCAATACATGAGAAACTTTATGATTGACCTAAAGATGTAAGGCATCAAACTCCCACATCCCTTATGAGTCCGAGATTTGACCAACTTGCTCTTTGAGGACAATTATTGGATATCAATCAAGGTAGGACTTAGAGAGAAATATAAGTCTAATAAAGATAAAGGTTGGAAAGGCTTAAAGTTTTACCAGTGTGTTGCTAAGATAGAGTACTCAGAGGAATGTCATATTGTCAAAAACATTAAGTGAACTATTTTTCTTTCTCAATTTTCAAATATGAGAAGTCCATGACATTTTGGGCATAGTGGATGTGAAAAGAAAATCCATCTAAAGTGGTTAATCAAGCATTTGAAATCTTTGTATGAGTTTCTAAATTATCCTTTTTATAATTATAGATCTTGTTTCAATCACAAAGTGTAACATCCAACTATTTAACTAAATTGGGACTACTATGTTAATAAGAACCCTAAAGTAAATTGAATTAAGGTCAAATAAGGATAAAATTATTAATCAACATATCAAGAAATAGGGTTAGGAAATTATACACAAAAAGAAAATAAAGCTAAAATGGCTAAATGGAGAAAAAAGGTATATCATTGGCAAGATTGTAATTTTGAACAAATTTTAGAAAACTCAAGAAAAAGAATTTTAAAGCCCAAAATTAAGCTTATTAGAGTTTTCAAAGGTTCTTAAAAGTATAGGGACTGTTAGAATCAGTTAAAACTCTTTTAGTGTGCTGAAAGAGTTAGACAATGTTGGGACTTTAGGTGGAGCTATTTTTTACTATTTTAAGCCATCTAAACTCCAAAAATAATGTTTTTATGTAAAAGAGTTCCCAAAAATTTATAAGGAGTAGTCAGATCATGAAAAGCCTAAAAAAATAAGTCTAAACGGAGTAAATATACGAGTAGGGGCAAAATGGTCATTTTGAAAAATTATAAATGAAGCTTTTTAAGTAAGCCACACCTTACCATCTTCTACCACCTTCCAAAATTAGATTTGGGAAGCCATTAATGGTGTCTCGCTAAGAGATGAGAGAGAGAGAGAGAGAGAGAGAGAGATCTTAAGCTTTCATTTAGGTAATTAAATGATCCTATTTCACGTTGTGCCAATTAAGAAAGTTATTCTATTATCTAAGAGCTTTCTAATGGTAGTTTTCTTTTTATGAAAACTTGAAATTCAAATCTGACCTAAGGCAAAAAGGAGTTCTTTTCAAGAAACCAATAGGTGAAAATCAGTTTATGCGGAGAGTACTTTACATTGAGGTAAATTTCTACCTGAAACAATTTCAAAATTTTGTGTTTCTAGTGTAACACCCTAAATTAATTAGGAATAATTATAAAGGATTATGGGACTATAAAAGGACATTTAAGGGAATTATGGAAATAAGAATTCTCAAGGAAATGGATTTATTTTGGGCATTTGGAGATAAATAACAAAGTTCTGACCATTTAGGTAAAAATAAATTAATCGTTGGGCCTAGACTTAATTAAGAATTAATTAAGTAAAAGGAAATGGATAATGAATAATTGGACCATAATATTAGCTTGGTAATGACAAGAACCAACTATAGAAGCCCAACATTAGTCTTCTTGCTGGCCTAACCCTTATTACATCAACTTCCAATAAGCTAATATCTGAGCCCAAATAGATTTTAAGCTTTTGGGTCACCTCAAACCCATTTAAAACCCTAACATAGTCAACCCCCTAACATAGTCACCTCAAATCATTTCATTTTTTAGCCAAGGAGAAGTCCATTTTTGCATAGAAAGAGAGGAGGCTGGGGTTTTCTGCACATTTCCACCATTTCTCACTTCTAGAAGAAGATTTAGGCAAGGTAACCTATATGAAACTTGTTCCTTTCATTCTTCTCTACAATTTGGTCTAAGTAGTTTCTAGTTTAATAATTTTTTCTCCATCACCCATATTTGAAACTTGCTTTTTGGTGGTTTTTGGTTGATTTTTGAAGGTTAAGGCTAGGAAAATTGTTAAGTAAGTATCATCCCCCTATTTTGATGTATTTGCTACTGGTTAGTGGCCTCAATAGTTGATTTACATAATGGGCTTTGTCTTTGTGTGCAAAATTTAGAGTGATATATTGAAGTGTATAATGTGGGAAGACTCACATCAAAAAATTTGATTCATTGGAGTCTAGGTGAGCACTTCTTAAATACTTAAGATGTTAGGAATGATAGGTGACTGATTTTGTTGTTTGGTGTTAACTAAGAAATTGATTTTTGATGCATTAGGACCTCTAGAGTATGGTCATTTATCTTTGACTTCAGAATTTGGTATAATTAAGTGAGATAACCAGGGTTTGATTTAATTCCTTGCATATGTGCATTTGTAATTTAATAATTGCTGCATAATATATTTTTGCTTTCCTAAATGATTGGTTGGCTATTTATATTATTGAATTTGGACTATGTGTAAGTCTTTGGTAGAGCTGTGGTGTGGCTGCCACCTGTGTATTGTACTTCAATTGGGCACCAAGTTGTGATCAAACTCTTGAATGCATTGAGCCCACGTTGTACTTATTGGAGATTTGGTGTTATAGACAGGCCTTTCCCTAATGTTATTGGCCATTAACATGATGTATGTGATTGCTAGTATGGGATGGTAGTCATAAGTAGTCCAACTAGTTCATTTATTGATCATAATGATGTTTTGATAACTGTGTTTTATATGCATTATTTGGATTAAATTGTACATATCTCATCCTATTTTATGGGCTAATAATTTCATGTGAAAGTTCCTCGAGTAAGGAAAAAGGAAAGCAAGTGGATAAACATCCATGACCTGAGGCTATGTGTGAAACCTCTACATTTGGACTATTCTGACTTAGAGTAGATACTAATTTTGTGATTTATTTTGTATAGCATCATCATGTACTTATATTACTAAGTGTAGGTATTTTAATGTTTTTGTAATCAATGATGTAACTAATAGGAGTCACCTTGTAATAGTTGAAATTTGATGTATGAATTTAATTATGTTTTGATATGGATTGTTGTTGATTGAGAATTAAGACCTATCATCTAAGAATGCAATTATGCTTGGCCATGAATGACCAAATTGAGTATTGTTGCATGAAATCTTTGTTAGAACCTCCTTTAGAAGGATGTTATTAGAACTTTAGGCATTTTTGCTGCTATAATATGTAGAGGTGCTAATATGTGATAGTATGCACTTGATGAGAATTTCCCTTAAGTCTCTACTCAATGAAAGTTAATAAATGGTGGTATTTGGGAGTTAGGAGGTCCATAAAACCATGTATGTTAGCTAAGGTGGTCCTAGAATTAATCTAGAGTTAGTGGTATATGGGTAGAAAATGACAAAGTGAGAAAATAGGATCAGAGAGGGATAAAGTCGTAGCCAAGAGTCATCTAGAGGCTAGTCGAGAACAATCTCACCGTGACATGAGGGGAGCTCGTTGTAGCAAGCATTAGGTGAAATGGTTGGAAGAGTTATAGGAAGCTCTCTTGTCACAGCGCCATGTAGGCTCACTATGGCAAGACTTAAGGAAAATTGGAACTTTGAGTTCTAGAGGCTCATCTCGCTGCAACGTGAGGGGAGTTTGTTACGATGAGAATTGTGAAAACTTGCATAGTAGAGTCCAAAGGAGAGCTTCGCCATGGCATAAGGGTTTTAAGTCACAGCGAGAATTGCATATTTTAGTTTTTAGGTTCCAGAAGCTAACTTAGCCATGGTGAGGATCATCTAAGTCATGGCTTAAGTCTCCAAACACCCATTTTAACATAGAAACCTTAGTTTTCCCTATGGTACTGACATGTATTGACTTATAAACTAATGTAAATGAGTTTTATGCCTTTTATAATTTAATGTAAATAGAAGGGAGAATTTTTATATCCTTTGGTTATGAATCTTCTTGCTTATCTAATTGGCATTTAGTAATAATTAAAATGGTTAAAAGTTCCCCAGGTTTTCATCCATTATTGAATTATTAATAATGCTTTACTATAGGTACTCGTATTTGAGAGACCAATTAGGCTTAATTAATGTGTTTAGAAGTTAAGGTTGTTACATCTAAGCCATGTATGTTTCAGCCATGTGAGAGAAAGTGAGGAGGGAAGTTTTTTTTCATATGTTCTTGATGAAACCAAAGGTTTTAGCATGCAAGGATTTCATAACTAATATTGGTTTCCATTGAATCATGAAAGGAAGCAATCTAGACTATGTTGTGTGATGGGTTTGCCCAAGGCTAGTTGAATGGGTAACTATGATATTTTCAAATCCTAAATAGTGTGTTTAGATGTTCTAGGATGCAAGGACGAAGAATCTAAGACTAGAATTGATTGAAACCTTGAAATCTCTAAGTTAAGGTTTTCATGGAACCATTTCGACAAAGAAGAAATTCAAGGGGTTAAGAAGTTATTCAATGGATTTTAGGGACATGATAGTCTTAAAATGATAATAAGAACAATAATGGAAGCATTAGATTGAATTTAGAAACTAGATTTTGGAAGTTGAAAATTTAGGCTTTAATAAAAGGCAAAATGTAACCAATTTATATTTAAGTTATGTGAGCAAGTTTGTAATGCCTCTAATAAATCCTAATGTGGCTATATAGATCATATATGATGAGATTTTGAAACGTAGAAGTTAAATTTTAGAAGTTACCCCTTGAGGCTTAAGGTTACATAATGAGTTCCATTATGTGGAAAAGTGAAAATACCAAATGAATAGTGCCAATGACCATATGAATAGTAAATATGAAATTTGTGATTTGAATTATGAATTTTAGAAGCATAAGTTGACTTAAGATTTAAGTTTAGTGAAATCTTTAACCTGAAGCCTAAGCAAAGAACCAATTATAGGGAGCTAAAATGTAACACCCCGAAATTAATTAATAGTAATCATTTGGGGATTATGAAATTATTAAGAGGTTTTTAAGAAAAATTATGAGGAAATAGGAACCTTAAGAAAAATGGCAAATTTGAGTATCTTAACATAATAATTATTAATTAGACTATTTTAAGGAAAGTAAAATGATATTTATGGATTTAAATATAATTTGGATCCATGATTAATTTATGTGTGTTAAGAATATTATTAAAAGCCCAAGCTTATTTATATGAAGGTTCAACTTCATCTAAATATGACCCAACTCTATTCTTAAGGAAGCCCAACCCATTTTGAACTTAACTAACCCATATATCATGGCCCAACATATTAAGCATTAACCTACTTGGAATAATGGGCCCTTGAAACTTGATATAACCTTTATTTAACCCATGTAACCTTAGAATCCATGGCCCAACCCAACCAAAATCTGAACCCACAAAGAATTGGGCCTTTGGGTTAGCATATTCCACTCTTAGCATTAAATTTTCTACAACCCATTCATTAAACCATAGCCTAGCTACTTGGAAGGAGCCTAATTAGACTTTAGGCTGATGGATTAGCCCATTTCTCACAAAAACCCTAGGAGAAAACCCTTCCCTTTTGTCTCATTCTGCAGAAACACAAGACGAAGAGATTTTCAAAGGTCCAAAGAAGAGGCTAAGGTTCCTTGCATATTTCCATTGTTTCTCACCTCTAAATCAATATTTAGCCAAGGTAACAGGAATAGAACTTAACCTTCTCTTCTTCCTCTTCAATTTAAACCTATTGGTTTCTCATTTTGAGCATTTTTATCTTCCACCCAAAACTAAAACTTGTTGTTTGGTGCTTCCATGGTGAATTTTTGGAAGTTGAGACTATTGGTGTTGTTAGGTAAGTATCCTCTTCCCATTTTGATGCATCTACTGCTAGTATGAGACTCCCTAGTTGATTTATAATATGGGCCTTTATTTTATGCAAAATTACTCATAAATTAGAGTTAACTATTGTGGTTTCTGATATGGGGAAGCTAGAACCCAAAATTGGAATCCATTGGTGGTTAGGTAAGTAACCTTTAGGTAGTTATTGGTAGTTCAACTCTTTGAGTATCTGATTTGTTGCTAGAAATGATGATAACTATGCTTATCTTAGGCTTAGTGTACATTTGGATTATGATGGTAGCTAGAGAAAGAGTATTAGGCTTCATTGAGGTAACTGGGGTTAATTTTCTAATTCTATGTATATGCTCATTTTAATATGATATTTGCTATACATGTATGATTTTGAAATGCTAAATGATTCATTGGCTACTTGAATTATGTTGTGATTGGACCTTGTGAGTCCATGGTAGAGTTATGGTGTGGCTGCCACCCATGCATCATGCTTTGATCAGGCACCGGGTTATGATTAGACCCCTAAATCTACTAAGCCTAGGTTGTGCTCACTGGGGAGTTGGTACTGTGGATAGGCTTTTTTCGATGTTATTGGCTATTAACATGTTGTATGTGATTACTAGTATGAGATAGTAGTCACTAGTAGCTCAACTAGTTTATTTGCTAATTGAATTAATAATTTTGGTATTTGATGATATAAAAATGCATTATATTGATTAATCTATACACACATATATATATATATGAAAATTTTCTTTTGTTACTGAGATTGTATATCTCACCCAGTTATGGGTTTACATTTTCAGGGACCGAATCTCTTAGTGGCAAGGATAAATTAATGGAAGCATAATGTGTGATTTGGTAGCACATAAGTTTGAAAACCTTGTCAATTTGGGTTTGTGTAACAAGAATGTTAGTTTTTATGTATTTGTCACATTGCATCGTAAATTGCCAAGTATAGGGACTGGTTATGTAATCTAATTATCAGGGAATCTGACGTAACTAATAGGGGTTAGGTTCTTTACAATTTGGTGTTAGATGTATGCACTAGTTTATATATGATATGGAGCTTTGTTAGATGGATATATATATATGACTTGTTTCTTGGAAGTATGTTATAGTATTACCATGAATGATAATGTCAGTGGTTATGAATCCTTCTTGTTGTCATTGATACATAAACTGCTGATGTATGATAGTAGATGAGTAGGAATCAACACCTATGATTTGATTTGGCAATGAAAGACATGTAGAGTAAATTAGGTAGTTAAATGCCATTAGAGCCCCATAAATTAAAGTAAAGTGGCTCTAGAGTACTACTAGAAGGAGTGTTGGAGTATATAAGACGAAATTTAAGAGCCATAGGTGTAGTAGGGGGTTGAGCCGCAGCCAAAATGACTCAAGTCACGACCAAGGGTCAATCAGAAGTGAGGAAAGCTATGGTGTGTGGTGAAAAATTCACCCAAGAGGGTAACAGTTGTCACACCATACTTTATTAGATTCCCTATTTCCATATTCAAGGTAACTTTCATGCATACCAAGGAGAAACCAAGAAAAGAGAATAAAAATATTGCATTTTCTTGCATTGTGTAGTGTTTTAAAAATTTAAATTTCTCTCCGTGGATCCTAGGAACTCACCAACAACATTCTCTATTTATTTTCCATCCATACAAATCATAAACATCTCAAAACTTTACATAAACCATGGATTAAGAGCTAAAAACTAGAAATATTCACATTTTGTCTCAGGTTACAATTTCAGTTTTTTGTTAATAATTTTGAAAAATTATAACTAAATTTAGAAAAATCAAAATCAAGCAACCTATAGCTTTTTGGAAAGCTCTAAATATTAAATATACAGTAAAAATAATTTCAAGCCACAAAAACCTCATCTGGACCACATTTGACAATAAAAAAAGGCACAAATATCAGATTGTTTAGTATTACTGATACAGCTTACTGATATGAACTTTGAAAATATACAATTAATTAAAAAAAATCAATCCATGCAAACTATACCAATTTGGAAAGCTATAGATGTTAGCTAGAAAAAATAGTTCTAAATCAATCCAAGAGCATTCAAACCTCCAAAAATTGATGGAACAATGTTGGGGGTTTGACTGTGCGCCTAGAACATAACAGAAACTTCAAAAATTCATTTCTCCCTCTCTAGACATCCAATTGAGGTGATTTCAAAAATCACAGGTCACTGGGAAGGTCTAGTTTCTCCTTGTAAAATTTCACAGCCATTGGACATCGTTTTTCCTATAAATGATAGAGATACATTTTCAGACCATATGAACGGTACTAGTGCCAAAATAAAAAAAAATTTCAATTTCAAAAATTGAAATATTATGCACTTTAGCTTCCCAAAAATCTCTCAACAAGATCTATAGGCATGCCAAATTTTCGTCCAAGAAGAGCTTATTTGGACAGTTTATGCCATAGCTCACCAAAGTGGACCATTTTGCATCACATAAGATATCAACTTGGTCCAAATGGCCTTTTCTTGTGTTTGACACCTCTTAGGCAAGTTTGAAAGCATAAATACAACTTGTATGAATTGCCCAAATGATCTCAGACATCATGCATCTCATTTTAACCATTTTACATCCAATAATACACTAATAATCATAAGCCATACAATGTACAAATCTCACACTTGCATTACTTTGATGCTAATTATAGTTCTTACAACATTCATACATGATTTTACATTTGCTCAAGTGTTCACAGCTCAAAAACAATATGTACATGTCTACTTTGCCATTCAATTACAAACAAAACAACTTAATTGTTAAAGTGTAGTTTCTCAAGTCTCTTGGCTTGCATTTCTTGCTTCTTAAGTATCACTTAGACTTATTAAGATGAATGAGGGAAGGGGAGTGAGATTCATGGAATCTCAATAGCTCACACACGCATTCATGGCATACATACATCAAGGGCACAAGTATGGAAGATGGATGAATCATAAACATAAAACCATATTTCCAAGCCACAATCTTACATCAAAATTTAAGCATGAGTTCTAGAGACTTATGGTTTTGCTCACCTCATTTCTAGGAATTTCGAATTTGCCTCACTCTCGGCCTAGGGACTTTTGACTTGGCTTTACCCATCTAAGAGATTTTTGGCCTTGTCTCACCTATGCCTTGAGATTTTTAGCATCTCTTCACCCACATTAAGGGATTTTTGGCATCACCTCACCCTCATGAGCAAGTTCCACAATCAATGTTATTCAAAACAACACATTAGTACTAATTCAATATTAAGACATCAAGTGCATGTTCTCAAGTCACAAAAACACACAATGACATATATACAACTAAGAATGCAAAGAGAATAAGGAGGAGAGCTATCTTGGTATTTATGCAAGCTTTACTTAGTCTTTCTCCTTCCCTTTCTTAGTTCCACAAGCACACTTAGGTAGATTGGGATTCTCTTAGCCTAAACATCATAAATAACACACAATTACACTATTGAAACAAGCCAAGACACTACATTTACTCTTAAGAGAACAAATGGTTCCATAGATTAAATAATGGTTTCATTAGTGGCTTATTGAAGCAACTCTCACAATTCAAGTTCTAGACTCCATTCTTTTCTCATTTCTAGGCCTCTTGACCCCATTTAAGGTCTTTGAAGCCATCACACACTTACTTACACAAGTTTAGATACATGTTACTTCATAAGGCTCCATTATGGAAACCATTATCTCATCTCCTAAACCATGGCTCCTAAATTTTTCCTAAGGGCTCCTCCAACCTTCTACCATCATATAAACTCTCAAACCAAGGTTAGAACAAATTAAAACACTCCTTAACCTATTTATCTTGGCTTGGCTGATACATGGAGGAGGAAGAGGATTCATGAGTTTCTTGATTTTTCCTTGATGGGAGAGCCATTTGGGAGGCTTCTTAGAGGTCTTAGGGACTCAATTAAAACTTAAATAGTCTAGGAAATTTATGTACTAAATCAATTTTTTACAAACCTTCAAGAGTTGTACACTTTGCTAACTTGAAATCTATTAATTTTTCTTGTAATTTCTTAGCATATTCTACTTCCCCATGGTCCAAAACCCAAGTTTCTCTCTTATTCTTGGACAGAAAATCCTTCCCCCATATGGTTCTGGTTTGGGCCAAAATATACACAAAGAAAGAGCAAGAAGAAGAAGCAAGTTACTAAGATATCTACCTTGGATTCAAGCTTGTTTTCAAGAGCTCTTCTTCTTGGTTAGCTTCTCCTTCAAATTTTGAACTATCCCCCCTTAAATATGGACTTAAAATAGAACCAAAGATCTTAACAAAACCATAGAAAGAAAGCTTGGAAGGTGAAGAACAAAGTTGGAAGAGGAAGAAGCATGAAAATCCTTGAATTTGCCTACATTTTTCTTTATTTTCTTCCTCCTTTCTCTCCTTCTCTTGTCCACCTAAGATGCTGCTTCTTTTTTCTATTTTTGGGTTGAGGAAGGTCAGCCTAAAAAAGATGGGAGAAAGGGCGTGAATTATATGGAAGCTTCAAGAACATTTCATTTACAAAAATTCCAATATTACCTTTCCATTGTGGCATTTTCATTTTAGCTTCGTTTTAGCTCCTTTTTTAGAATCATATTTTCTATCATAAAATATAGGTTCTCAATTTAATAAAATATCTTTGGAATAACTCAATTGGAAGCTAAAACCTTCCTAAACAAATCCGTCAAAGTTTGAAATTACCGTCATGGGAAAATGTACACCAGAGGAGCTTTAACTGTCTTGGGGCCTCCCATAGTTTTCAGGGCCTTCTAAAAACCCTGGGCAACTCAAATATTCTATTTAAAAAGCCCTCCTGTGAGTTTTTCCAAAAATTACGTGTAATTACGAAAATGCTACTATGTTTCATTAATTTTCGTTACAATTTTATTTCACCATCCTAGCTTTGTTTTTCTTTCTATCTGAGCCTAGGATTATTATTTTTAGGAGCTTAGGATATACCCAAATATTCTGGGGCACTATCTAGCTCATTTTAAGGAATTTGTTTTTATACAGCTCATTTTGTCATTTTACATAATTTACCGTTCATTACAACAGTGAGCAATCTCGCCACTGCTCAAGGGAAGCTCATTGTGGTGAACATCGAGAGGCAAGATTGGAATGCTCCAAGAAGGTTTCTCACGTGGTGCCATATAAGTTTGTTACAGAGAGGCTCCAACTCATGAAAACGTGAACAATAGGTCCTTAAGAGCACTTTATCATGCGTGTGAAACCTAAGTTAGGGTGTAAGGTGCAAATTTTCAATTTTAAGTTATAGTAGCCACTTACGCCATGGCGTAGGTGCACCAGGTCATAGCTGAAGTCTCCAAACTTAGCTTTTAGGTTCCCGTAACTAACTTAGCCATGGTGGGAAAGGTCCAAGTCATGACAAAAGTTCCCAATTAGAAACCTTAGATTCTCTCATAATAATGTTATGTGATGACTTAAAAACACTTATAAGAGGTTTTTACAAGATGGAATCAGTGGTTAATTGAATCAAAGGATTTTAATTGATAATTAGAATCACTTGTGGACTCAAATGGTTTTGATTGTTTGGTTCATAACCCTTAATGATATCCAGGTCCAAATTCCCTCACTTTTTCTTAATTTAATTAATTGTAATGATTTTAGACCTTAATCTATAATAATTAACCATATAATTAAGCCTAATTATGATAATTAAGAATTATAGTTGTTACATAAAATCCAAAAGAGGTTTAATAAGTTTAGGCCCTTGAATGTGGTAAAATTTAAACATTTTAGATGGTATAATTGCCACCCAATAAGCATGTATCTTGGAAGTATGTAAAAGAGGGTTTTAAGTACACCTTAAGTGCCCTAAAGCATAGATTAAAGTCATATAAATTTAAAAGAGACTGTGAGTTTTAAATGTTAATGATATATTTATGTGATATTTTTAGGACAAGCTAGTGAAGCTTCATCCCATTGTAGGTGTAGAGCCAAGAAAGAAAAGAAAACGGAGCAAGAAACAGAGCGAAAAAGTTAGAGGTTTTATTGGGTTCTTATCACCTATACAAGGCAGCTTACTCTTCTCTATCTAGTTAAATGTAAACTTGTTTCATGTATTGTATTGGTTATTTTATCTCAGTATATGTTATTTTACATTACATTAGTTATATGTCATGCTTTACATGTTATGTTTAATGAGCTGAGGCTATAAGATAAAGAGGGGCAATGGAAACAAACACAGTAGTTCCCCCAAACCTAAGAGAAAACCTTAAGCTAAGTTGAGATTCAAGGCCATGATAGAGTATGTTGTAAACATGTAAAGCATATAGGTTAGTTTCCTATAACCATGCATACTTGCATTATTCTTACTTAACTATCCCATGCTTATTTTAGGTGATTTAAGTATAGCTAATGAGATTCCCTCTGAATCTCACCCTTATTTCTATTTTCCCACTAACTAGTGCCAGGTGGAAGTTCTAGTGCTAGCAAAGAAAAAGAGAAAGAATGATATTTGGATGTGCAAAACTATAGGAATGTTTTGTATCTAATTTTGTTGTAATATTACAATGAATCTATATATTAAGCTTTACTTCTTTAGTAATGTATTTATGTCCACCAGTATATTGTTAATAGTGATGTAACTCCAACTTGAGTTATTTAGAACCAAATGATGATATATGTCTAGATTGTGTTATTTGATACTGTTATTATTTGCATTCTTCCATATCTGTGAATTCTTGGTGGTTCGTCTAGATAGTCAATTTTATAAGGGAAAATTGTCAGATTTTCCTTAGAATGTTATGTACATTTTAGTTTTCATGGTTAAAAATTGGATTGATAGCTTACTTACCCTAATGGTTTGAATGAAACTATTTGAAATCTTCTTTAGCTCTTATCGCCCTATTCATTAGGCCCAAAATATGATAGTTAGGATCGAGTAATTGCGTTCTTTTTTAACTGGGGTCAAGCAAGTGGGTTAAGACCTCTATACCTACCAAGCCTCAGCCTTGGTAGACCTTTCAAAGTCTACATAATTCTAACTCATTCTGGAGCATATATCAATTTAAATATTTAGTCAATCATACTAATTTATTATACACTAGTTCCAAACTCACCTTGGCAATTTCCAAATCATAAGTAAGACATACATCCCTTTCTATAAGGTTTTTATAATTAGTTAAGTATCTTACTTTGTATTGTTGCCTTCTAAATTCTCAACATCACTTTAGATGGCCCTTGAAAAGCTTAGAATTTTACCTACGTAAAAAATTGCTACTCTCCCTATGATCAGTTTACTACTCCAATATGCCAGTCAAGTGGTCAGTCGTACCCATTCAACTTGCTTAGAAAAAAGGTGGTCAACTAATCACATATACTATTAGTAGCTTTGTTCATTATCTTCATCAGTACCTGGTCTCATTCATTTAGTCAACTAGTGCCTCTCAGCAAGTGATTGGTGCATCTAATGCGTAGCCAGTTGGCAACAAGTCTCAACCAGTTGACTATCTAGTTTAAGACCAATAACCCAGTTTAAGAAAAAGAGGGGTAAAATTGTAGCCATTTCATTGGCACTAACAACCTCAAGTATCAAAAACCAGAGTTACTGAGGCAACATGAAATAGGATCTTATTGTATTCTATTATTCCTAAGGGCATACTTGTTAAGATAGATGATCTTCCAAATAAGATTTAGGGAACGTTAGTTTTAGCAATCATTACAAGCCTCATATCATTATTCCTCTATATATCCTTTCAGGAGGTAAAAAGCAACAAAAACATGTTCACATAATTAGCTACTCTTATGAGCTAATATTATGCCAAATATGCATCATGATTGCTAAGTTTCTAATTACAAAATTTAAATTAGTACAATTTTTTTGAACCATTGCTCTGATACCAAATGTAACAACCTTAATTCCTGACTATTGTAATTAAGATTAATTATATAATTAATAATTAGAAATCAAGGTGTAAACCCATTACAATTAATTAGATTAGGAAACAGTGAGGGAAAATTTGAACCTTCGTATTATTAGGGTTATTAGCTAAGTAACTACAATTAATTGAATCCACAAGTGATTATAATTATTAGTTAAGACCTTTGATTCATCTTACTATTAATTTTAACTCATAAAAACCTCTTATAAATACTCTCAAGTCATTGCACAACATTAACATAGTGAAATTCAAGGCTTCTGACTCAAAAATAAGAGTTTAAGAACCTTTGCCATGACTTAGACCTTCCTCACCACGGCTAAGTTGGTTATTGGAACCTTAAAACCAAGTTTGGGGACTCCCGCCACGACTTGTATATCTGCGCTGCGATGTAAGTGACTACTAGATCTCAAAATCAATAATTCGAACCTTATGTTATGGCTCAGGCCTTCCGCGCAATGATGAAAGTGCTCGGGGGAACCTATTGTTTAACTTCTCTCAATTCTCGTTGTGGATAGCTTTGCTGGCTCTGTAGTGAGTTAGGTGTCTCACTGTAGCGAGTTAAGTGTCTTGCCACGACAAGCCTATGTGGCGTCATGGTGAGAGAGCCTCATTGAACTCTCTTAGCTTACCTTTCGATGCTTGCCATGGTGAACTTTCCTTGTGCTACAGCGAAACTACTCTATGTTACCCTTTAAAACTAATTTCTCACCTTACACTGTGACTCAAATCACCTTGATCGTGGTGCACCTAGTTTCTGTTATCCCGAACTTCAAATTTTGGCTATTACTTAAGTCTTTTAAGCTGTGACTTTGCCCCTATTGATGCTATTTTCTCATTTTCATGCTTTCTAACCCCTTGCCACTTATTCTAGATGAATTCTAAGGCTTCCATGACTAACATACATAGTTTTCTAGACCTCCCAACTCCCTAATATCATGGATTCATTAAACCTCATTGTCTAAGGGTCTAGGATCAAATTAGAGCAATTTAATTTAATTTCTTATAAGTCAATTCCCATTCCATGCAAGCAAAATGGTTCAACCACAAATGTTTATAGGGTTAATGCTTAATGGACATAAAAGATCAAGTCATTCATCAATTATTAGTCAATTGCGATCACAACGTTTAATTCCATGATAAATGTATTACATAGACAGTCCTTACATTTAGCAATTCATGATGCAATGTGGAAAATATACAAAACTAGTATTCTCATTACACAAACCCAACCTTACATGGTCTCTAAACCTATGGCTACCAAACCATACAATAGGCTTCCATTAATTTCTCCTTGTTAATAAAAGGTTTGGTCCTTGAAAATGTTAGCCTGCAACCAGGGCGAGATATACAATCTCAATAATAAGAGGAAAATTCTATATATATGTACAGATTAATCAACATAATGCATTTTCATATCATCAAATACCAGAATTAACAATTCAATTAGCAAATGAACTAGTTGAGCTACTAGTGACTATTGTCCCATACTAATAATCACATCTAACATGTTAAAGGCCAATAACACTAAGAGAAGCCCATACATGACACCCACTCCCCAATGAGGACAACCTAGGGTTAGTGCATTCAGGGATCTGATCTCAACCCAGTGCCCGATCGAAGAACGATACATGGGTGGCAGCTATACTACAGCTCCACCATAGATTCATAAGGTCCAATCACAACACAATTCAAGTAACCAAGAAATCATTTAGCATTTTAAAATCATACATATACAAAAAATATTAAATTAAAATGAGCATATACATGGAATTAGAAAATTATCCCCATTTACCTCCATGAAACTAATTACTCTTCCTCTAACTACTATCATGATGCAAAGTATACTAAACCTAAGATAAGTATAATTATCATGATTTAATTATCATTTGTAAGGAATTTCCTATCCATTGATTAATTTTATTAAGAATCTATCAAGAATTACTTACCTAGCTCCCAAAGAGTCTATTGTACCAATTCAAGGTCAAAACACCAAGAATTCACAATGATTCACTCCACACTCCTCCATTTTTGCACATGTAAAAGCCATGCACCAAAAATCAATCCAAATGGCAAAATTCCTGCATTTACACATCACAAAATGGTAGGAGACACTTACCTAATCCTTTAATGACTCCAAAAACTCAGATTTGAGTCATCAAGCCCAGAACTATAGTGTTTCACTTCTATCTCCTTGTATTTTTGCATTACGGCAGAACCCATTATGAAAATCAACCATATGGGACATTTTCTAGTAAAATAATACACAAAATGGAAAGGAAATACTTACCCAATCATCCCTTTAACTTCTAACTTAGAAAATCTTGCAATAATCATCTAAAGACAAGATTTTCTATTAAGAAGAGATGAAAATTCCCCAAATGGCAAACTAATTAGACCAAAATGTAGAAGAAGAGGAGAGGATTAAGTTTTATAGAACCTACCTTGGCTAAATCACCCTCTAGAAGTCAAAAATGGAGTTACAATGTTAGTAGAACCCTAGCCTCTCTTAAACCTCCAAATATTCTCTCCTTGTTCTATAGAACCTTGTCTTTTTAGCACCCAAATGAAAGGTAAATAGGCTCTTTAGGGTTTTAATACAAAGGGTCTCGCCCAATGGGCCTTATGCTCCAAGTACCCGATAATTAATAAGTTAGGCCAGGCTATATGGGTTAATTGAGTGCAAAGATGGGTCGGGCTTCCATAAAAGTAGAGTTTGGTCATATTTAGATAAAATTAGGCCTTCATATAAATAAGTTTGGGCTTCTAACAATGTTCTTGATACATATAATTTAATCACGGGCCCAAGTCACAATTAAATCTATAAATATTATTATACTTCCTCAAAATGGTCCAATTAATCATTATTATTATGTTAAGATACTCAAATTTGTCATTTTCTTCAAACCCTCTTAATAATTTCATAATCCCCCCAAATAATTGCTATTAATTATTTATGGGGTGTTAGCATGAAAAAGAAGTAATTTCTTACCTTTTTTGCTTGATTTTCTCCCTCCTTTCTTCTCCCTCTTGTGCACCTCTCAAGCTTGGTTCTGGTTTTGTTCTAAGGCAAATTAGAGTCTGTGGTAATGAGGGAAAGGAGGTGGTGTGCTGAAACAAGATAGGGGGCTAATTATAACAATTTTAAATTTTCATTTTTGTCCATTAAACTTTGGTTTCTCCATTTGAACTCATTTCAAATCCTTTTTTAAAACCTTTTTTTTTTCATCATAAAACTTAGGTCCTCAAATTCATAAAATGCCTTTGGTTTCACATTAATTGGACTCGGAACAATCCCGAACAATTCGGTCAAAATATTGGTCAACTGATAACCTAAAACATCCTATATTTTTTAGGGCTTATGAGAACCCTAGGAAATTCAATTTTTTCATTTAAGGCCCCTTCCTTTAAGTTTTCAAAAAGTTATCTGAAATTACGATTTTGCTACTACGTTATCCTTTAATATATTTAGCCATTTTAGCTCCTATTTTAGGTCATTCTTAGTTTCTTGACCTCATTTCTAGATGCTTTATTTAACATTCTAGCCTTAATTTGACTCAATTCACTTTACTCTAGGGGTCCTCATTTATTAACCAAACATTTCTAATTTTAATTTCTCATAATTCATATTAGCCTTCTCTAGGCCCGCGACTCCCTCATAAATAATTCATTTCACTCTTTTAGGAACTATTTTGAATTTCTAAATCATAGGATATTATGGAATTAGCCTAAGAGATGTTATTGTATGTATGAATATGTAATCATATATTTTGATGTGTTGAAATGCAAACATTTTCAAAAACACTAGACTATGATATAATGACCATTTCATGTATGTAAGACAATAGAATGTGAAATGGCACGTTAGGTTCCTTGATGGTTATGTAAATCTTTGCATGTAGGATAATGATTTTTAGTTGTAAAGTAATTTGTATACGATGGATTAGTCATGTATAATCCGTTTATGGGTCAAAATTTGCTCAAGATGAGAAATGATATTTTAGTGCTTATTTGGTATTATTTGGAACTAAAATTTTGACCATTTGAACTATAAAATGTCCCTTTATCTTTGATAGCCTTAAGACCAAATTTGGGGCTAAAATTTGGTGAGCAATTAGAAAACATTTAGAGCTATCAATAGAGCCAAAATTATAATTTTTAGAGGTTTACAGAATATTTGATAATTTTTCAAATTTGGGTCCAAAAATTTGTCAAAGTGCAATTACTGTTAACTCTACACATATCTAAGATTTTCTGACCTTTTTGGGATCAAATGAATTTATTTTAACTTAAAATTTTTATTATAAAAAGTTCATATCATAAGCTTTCTAAGGATACCTAATTTGCATTAATCGAAGTTATGTAACTCAAAGTATGGATTTTTGAAATTGAAACTACATTATGTGTTCTATGGTCAATTTGAACCAAGGAAACTCTTGATGGGTTTAATTCTCATACACATGTTATATTGGTTGTAACAAATTGGTTATGCATGAATTTGTGAGTTGAAATGGTGAAGTTTCATAATTGAGCATGTTGGAACCATTTAGCACTTATGGTAACCAAGAATTTTATTGCTAAAAGTTTGGTTACCACAATTGTTGCCATAAATGAACTTATAATAAAGAAATTAATATGTTATAGTGTGACATTATTGGTATCAAAGCCAAGGTTTAGGCAACCTAGCTCTTTGTTTTAGATTAGGGAGTGTTTGGATTATTTGTGTATATGGGATATGATTTGTCAAGAATTTTTGGAATTGTTAACTGTGTTGTGAGTATTTGTATATATATATATATATATTAAGTTTATGGTTCTTTTCAAACAAAATGGTGAATTAGAAGGGGTAGACTTGCTAGGGTAGAGCCTGAAGATCTTACACAGACTATTTTGAATTTCTTGGATTAATAGTAGGCCATGATGGAACAACAAAGATAGATTATGCAATGGCAACAAGAAATGATACTATAGCTGCAAAATGCCCTACTTAGATGAAATGATGAGAGAGGAAATGCCTCATAACCACAACAACTAGTTCCTGACAACCCTCTTGCACCCCTATAAGATCAAGTACAAACCTAGCCCACTAATCAGTATTGTTGAATCGGTTTAGAAAGAACCATCCACCCTCTTTTGATGGAGAGTTGAATGTACAAAAAGTATAGGTGTGGATAATACAGTTTAAGAAATTCTTTCAAGTGATGGGTTGTACTTTGGAACAAAATACTATGCTAGCCACCTTTATGCTAGAAAAAGAAGCAAATCATTGGTGGTGTAACACAGAGATGATTATGTAGACTCAAAATATTCCAATTAACTGGAAAAACTTCTTAACAAAGTTTTATGAAAAATATGTTTCCATTTTAATTAGGGATTAAAAGGAGATGGAATTCACCAACTTGAAGTAAACAGAGAAAATGACAATGGGTCAATATGTTGCTAAAATTATTAAATTGTCTTGGTGCTCCCCCTATTTGTAGAAATGTGATGAAGAAAAGTGGAGGTGTGAGCAATTTGAGAAAGGATTGAACCCTCCATCAGAGACAAAGTTGCTCCACAAATAGTTAAAACTTTTAATGCTCTTGTGGAGATCAGTAGAGTAACTAAGAATAACCTAAGAGATATGATGCAGGTAAGGGTTAGTCAAAAGGAGGCCCCATAATTAAAGAGGCCAAGGGAGAAGGATAATTTTAATGCTGCTATTAACAATAAGAAGGCAAAGTGCCCTGGAATAGAAAAGGCAGAAAAGGAAGAAGCTTTAGCCCAACAGGGGACAGCCATCCCAAGTGACCTATTATAGATGTGGGAAGCTAAGACATATAGCTCGAAATTACTCTTAGATGGAGATGGCACCCCTACCTAGATCACAGACCCAAGGAACGATATTTGCTCTTACTCAACAAGAAGTTAACGCATCTCTTAGTTTGATTGAAGATATGACTAAAGTTAATAGTTTTCTTATGATTGCTCTGTTTGATTTAGGTGCTAGTCACTCATTTATATCATATAATTATGTGAGGAAATTGGGTCTAGTTATTGGTCCTTTATCATATAATTTACTTATATCTACCCTTACTAAAGGCCATGTGATTACTTCCTACGTTTAAATGTCACTGTACAGTTTAACAATTATTTCACCACTATTGACTTGATTTGTTTGCCTTCCCATGATATTGACTTGATTATTGGTATGAATTATATGGCTACCAATAATGTTGTGCTTGATTGTAAACATAAAACTATTACCTTACTTGAATACGGGACCATACTTAATACTGAGGCTAAGTTACCTTTCTTATCAATCTCTTAGGCTGAGAGATACACTGAAGGTTTCTAGTCTTTTTCTCTATGCATGTAGATGTAGGGGAAGGATAAATGAGATATCTATAGTTAAGGAATTCCCAAAAGTTTTTCTTACAGATTTTGATTTTAGTGGCCTACCTACTAAGAGAGAGAGAGAGAATTCCCTATTTATATTATGCTTAGGACTAGACCAATGTTTAAAGCTCCTTATAGGATAACTCCCACCAAGATAGTAGAGTTGAAAAGGAAAATTGAGGAATTGTTAGAAAAAGGGTTCATATACCCTAACGTATTACCCTGTGGAGCTCCTTTTTTGTTTATGAAAAAGAAAAATGGTAGCTTGAGATTATTTATAGATTATAGAAGGTTTAAAAAGGTCATTGGTAAGAAAAAGTATCCCTCCTTAGAATTGATAATCTTTTAGATCAATTAGTAGGGGCATCAATGTTTTCTAAGATAGACCTTAAATCTAACTATCATCAATTGAGTGTTAAAGCTAAAGACATCCCAAAGATGGCTTTCAGGACTAGATATAGGCATTATAAGTTCCTGGTTATGCCATTTGGTTTGACTAATGCATTGACTATTTTTATGAATTATATTAGCAAGGTATTTAGACCTTATTTGGATAAATTTGTTATGGTTTTTATTGATGATGTTCTTGTGTACTCTAAGTCATTTGAGGAGTATGAAAAGCATTTGAAAATAGTCCTTAAAATCTTAAGAGATAAAAGATTGTATGCCAAACTTAGTAAATGTGACTTTTGGTTTACTGAAGCAAAGCTTTTAGGTCATGTAATCACACAGGCAGGGGTTACTATTGATCCCCACAAAATTAAGGCTATCTTACAGTGGGATAGGCTTAAAACCATCACTAAAGTTAGAAGTTTTTTAAGTTTGGAAGGTTACTATAAAAGGTTTATACATGATTTTTCTTAGATAGCTTTGCCACTGACTAAGCTAACTAGAAAAGAGACACTATTTGTATGAGATGACAGTTGTGAGAAGAGTTTCTAAGAGTTGAAACTCCACTTGACCACTGCCCTTGTATTGATTATACTTGACTTTAATAAACCCTTTTGAAGTTTATAGTGATGCTTTGAGAAAAAGGTTAGGATATGTTAATGTAGTAGGGCAAGGTAATAACATATGCCTCTACACACGTAAGGCCATATAAGGAAAATTAACCCACGCATGATTTAGTGTTAGCTGTAGTGGTATTTGCCCTCAAAATATAAAGGCATTACCTATATGGTGCCATAGTGAAAATATATAGTAACCATAAATATCTAAAATATTTGCTTGATTAAAAAGAATTGAACATAAGATAGAGAAGATAGATGAAATTCTTAAGAGATTATTATATATTGAAATATCATCTAGGTAAAGCCCATGTGGTGGTTGTTACTTTGAGCAGAAAGTTCATACACATAACCTATATGTTTATCTGGGAACAATAACTCAGAGAGAAATTCAGGATATGAATATTTCCTACTGTATGCTTTCAAGTAAATTGTTAATGAGTGAGACTAGAATAGAGAATGACCTAAAAGCTCATATCTTAGATGCCTAGAAAGAAGATGACTTTTTCAATCAGATTAGAGGTGAGATTTCCTAGGATAAGACCTCAGAGTTCAAAATATCTGAAGATGGTATGGTTATGTATCATGATAGAATTTATGGGCTAAATAAAATTGAATTAAGAGGAAAGATTTTAGAGAAGGCACATAACAGTAAATACACGGTTCATCCAGTTGCCAAAAAGATGTATCAAGATTTGAAAAGAATGTTTTGGTAGCTAAGGATGAAAATAGCCATAGCTAGTTATGTGGCTAAATGTTTGGTGTGTCAGAGGATAAAGATTGAACATTATAGACCAGTTAAGTTATTATAACCTTTAGATATTCTTGAATGAAAATAGGATAGTATAATTATGGATTTTATTATGAGGTTACTCAAGACATCATCTGGATATGATACTATTTAGGTAATAATAGATAAATTGATAAAGTCTACACACTTTTTAACAATTAAAGCAATGCATACATTAGTTAAATTAGCCCAACTATATATAAAATAAATAGTGAAACTTTATAGGATACCTAATAACATTGTATTTGATAGAAACTTTAGGTTTACATCAAACTTTTGGATGTCACTTCAAGCAGCTTTGTAGACTAAGTTGAGATTTAGTACAGTCTATCATTCCCAAATAGATGGTTAGACAAAAAGGACCATTCAAACCCTAAAAGACATGTTGTCATACTCAGTTTCATTTCAATCATATCCATTATTCTGTAAATATTAACTATAACATTCATAACCAAACATATACCTTTATTAGCAAAATTGGCTCGTTTACATATTAAATGAGCAATAGGGCTCCAATTTTTAGTTATTTCTTTTCTTTTATTCATATTTATCATCAACAAACTTGTCTTGATCCATTTGATCATAAAACACACAATAGAAACCCATGGAGTCAGTCTTGACTAAAAATAGCTCTTGGTTCCATATTTGTTATAAAACTTTGAAAATTCATAACTAGGGCTATGTAACTCTGATCTGTGCAAATAAGATGTTTATGGAAATTTTAGGACATGAACTACATAGTGTAAAAATTTCAAATACAATTGAGACTATTTGGCCCCTTTAATGTCTCAAACATCAAAAGCTATATAGGGAAAGCACTACATAATTAGACCCAAAATTTAAAAATGCATAACTTTAGCTACACAACTTCAATTTAAGTTAACTTGGTGACTATGGAAAGCTTATAAGGCCAACTATATACTTGTAAGAGTTCATGAGCATCAAAGTTCATTTGACACTCAAACACCTAAAATATTAGAACTAACCAAATGAACAATACCAAGGGTTGAAATGAAAAATCTTACAAAATTTCAAATTTTCATAAATGTACAACCCCAAAAATTCTGGTTCTTAGTTTGCTAGAAAGCTGTACTAAAAGTCTAATTTCATGCCAAATCTTAGGCTTAAATTAAGTCATTTAGACTACTTTTAACATAGGAATTCTTTAGGTATCCTTTAAGGTAAACCTTAGGATCAAAATGGACCAAGTGGTTCCCAATTGGATTTCTTCCACTTTGAGAAAATTTTATTCATCCTGAAGAACATTTCTAACCATTCCATTGCATGCCAAAAGGCTTGGATCAAAATTTGAACCCTTAACACCTAAGTATGTACACACACATAAAGGCACCTTGCATGTCATTTGCTACATCAACACCCATATATCACCATAAATTGCTATACATTCATATTCTCATACTTTTACAGATGACCTTATCATAAAACATGGAATATCAATATCCTTTACATCATAAGTCTATAATGATACAAGAGAAGTGTCATAAGAGTACATACATCAAAATATAATACAAATGATAATACTAATACATCATCCTTAGCTTTTAAGTCCTCTCATTATCTTTGCTTTTGCTTGGTAACCATAAAATGGTTAGTAGGAGCATGGGGGTGAGATTCTAAGAGAATCTTAGTAGCCAATCTTAACAAATTCAATGCACATATTAATATCATGTAAAAATGTCATGCATGTGGTGCAAAGATGCTATGCATATGCTTCATGTAAGTCAAATGCATCATATAATATAAAAACTCATTCATTTTCAAGCCATGGTATCATCATAAACTTGCTAAGCTCAACTAATCTCAACCAGAGGCCAAGGAAGAGCTACTGTGCTCAATTCCATACCTTACGGAGCTAAAAGCGATCATATACCATCTCATATACATATAGCTCATTTTGGAAAACATAAGACAATAGACTTCATGAATGCATCAAGCAACAATACACACAAGTATTTTAACTCATTTAAGCATTCAAATGCATGTAAGAAAGGGAGATAAAGCTACCTCATGGAGCTAGAAGTCTCAAACTACGATTAATTCCAAAATCCCTCTCTTTTCTTGATTATTTACTTCATCCTTCTTGAGTTTACATCTCCTTCAAGTGAGTTTGCATTTGTTCAGCCTCCCTATAGCAATATGCAATGCCAAATAACTCATTAGGATCTATTTTAACCCGTGTTCTTAGCACTTATGTATATTAGAACTCAATATGTATCTTTAGCTCAATTTATGTCCCTTAAAAGGAAACTCTTAAATTTCACTTTATAGACTTAAAAATCTCATTTGCTTTAAGCCATGTAACTCTAAAGGAACTCATTAAGGCCATCATATGCAAGCTAAAACAAACTAAAAGTTAAGTTGCCTCATTAGAACCTTTTTGAACCCTAAATTTTCAACTTTCACAATTAGCCTCTAAAATTTGAAATGATGCTTTCCCAAGCCTTTATAATTCTCTAGAAGGCCTCTAAATTATCTTAGAACTAAAAAACAAGCTCATCTAATGCCACTTCTTATGGGTACCCAAGACTATGCATATATAGTGTCATATGGAGTTTTCTTGCTTCCTTTGGCAATTTCTCCTTATTTCTACAACCTAGGTGAATTCTACATTCCCCATATGATCAATTACATGTAAGAAAATGTAGAGAGAGAGATTTCTTTCTCTAGGCATGATAAAGAAAGAGGAGAATTCAAATAACTAAGCTTGAAATATAGCAATATATATCTTAATTTGAAGCTTGTTCTGTGCTCTCTGATTTCCTCCAATTGAAATTCTAAAAAGAGAAATTTCTTCCCCTTTGGTGGCAATTGGAATACCTCTAAAACAAAATTTGAAACTATCAAATTGAAGCTCTTGATGAGAAGAACAAATTTCATAATTTGAGCTACACGAAACGGGGGCTTTTTCTTACCTATTTTCTTGCTTCTTTCTCTTCTCTTTCCTCCCATTTTTGGATGCCATTTTTTGGTCTTCTTGGAGCTATTTTAGGTCAGTTTGAGGGAGAAAGATGGCTGGTGTGGCATTCAAATAAGGTAAGGAAGATATTTTAACTTTTTTCCATAATTATGATTTTACCACTATACTTTGACTACTCTATTTGAGCTCGTTTTAAATCTTTTTTTAGAACTATCTTTTTCATATGAAAATTTAGATCCTCTAGTTCATTAAAAACATATTCTTCCAAATTTATGGGATTCAGAACCTTATCGAATCATCTGGTCAAAGTTTAGGTAAATTAATAGCCTAAATCGCCCATCAGAAAGGTTTTATTCATTCTGACCATTCTTATGGCTTTTAGAACCTCTAAGAATCTTAGAGAATTTAATTTTATCATCTAAAATTCCCTTCTTTCGGTTTCTAAAAAGTTGTCCGAAATTATGATTTTAACACTACATCTCGATTCATTCCATTTAGCAATTTTGGCTCCAATTTCGGGTCATCTTTAACTTTATTATCTCATTCTTAGATGCTTAGATTATTATCATATTCTTATTTGACCCTATTTCATTCTATTTTGGGGTCTTCTTATGTTATCTCCTTAGTTTTTGTTCAATTTAAAAATGACTGGATATTACACATCTTGAGGGCGTGTGTGTTAGAGATGAAAGGGAACTGGGATGTGTATTAGACCATTTCAATATCTAAATAGCCTCATATGAGGCTTTGTATAGGAGAAAATGTAAATCACTTTTGTGTTGGGTTAACCTAGGTGAGAGGAGTCTAATCATAAGGTTTGAGATAATAGACCAGTCTACCAAGCAAATATAATTGATTAGAAAGAAGCTCTTTATGAATGAGTTGTCTTCTAAAGAAAATGAAAGTAATTTTGAATATATAAACCAAATTCAAGAAGATGATATTTCCAATAGTAATTTTGAAGAAGAAATTAATGTTATCACAAAAGAATAAGACCTTTTGATTAATATTATTAGTTATCTTTTTTAATCCAGAAGAAAAGAAACATTACTTAATGAGTTTAAAAAATTGTTAGAAAATCCATCTTCAACGTCAACATCCCAACCTCTAATTCTCACCAATAAATACAGTTTAACTAATACTCTTGAAAGGTTTTCTAAAACTTTCCATCCAACAACTTTCCAAGATCTTTAATGTGAGGTAAATAACTTCTATTGAAGTCAAAATCCTTAAACTTCAACAAGAACACTTAAATTCAGTCTTGAGATGAAATCCAACATCCAAACTCAATAATCAAAGAAAAAGATGAATACTTGAATATTTGCGAGTTTGAACCATTTTTAAATCTTATTTCAAGATTAGAACTTCAAAAATGTTATATCTATGTTAACATCAAAATTAATAATGAATTCACTTTAGAATAGAATACTTTGTTTGACTTTTCACATTCTTACTTCTGACTCCATATCCAAACACTAATTTGTGACAAATATGATACCACCGTAAATGATATGAAAATTTTCAATTTGGCATTTCTTTTTGGTAGAGTTGTTTGATTAAATTATATATTTTTATTTTAAAATTACACTTGATTTTTTCTTTGATATTATATATATATAGTATAAATGTTTTTAAATTTGTTTTCTATTAAAAAAGTTAAATTTTTTATGTAATATAATATTATTATTTTATTTTAAAAAAGTAAAGATAATTAAATTGATGTTAAATTTTAAGAAGTTTTAATTTTTTTTCTTAATGTGATAGAAAGATAAGTAAGTAATTCTATATTTTTAAAAATATATATTATGCTTTTAACAATATATAATGCAAAAGAATTAATTTATTAATAAAAATAGTTTTTAAATAAAATATATCCATATTTTTAAACCAAAACTAATGTAATTTAAGGTCCATTTGGTTTATAAAATAGAAAGGAATAGGATGAAAAATAAAATAAAATAAATAATTTTGATGATAAAAAAGTACCCATCATGGCCATAATTAAAAATAATAATAATAACAAAAATTATCAAATAATTATTAAAAAACATAATAAACATTATTCAAAATTCATGATAATAAATTACATTTTCTGAATTGCAACCAGACGCGTCAGTATTTTGGAAATGCCGCACTCTGGGCAGATATGCACTCGTACCTAACCCCCATTTGTCGTGTTTTTGACTCTCCTATGATGGACTTGTTATTAAACGTAGAAGTCCAAGTCTTTTAATGCATTATATACTTTGGACAGTGACTACGTATTTTGTATTCAGCCCAAAAGAATATCGGTTTTGAATTCAAAGTCTCCTTAGCCGAGAAGATTCTCCAACAACTTCGTGGTTGTTGAGTGCTCTTATAATAATTACTAATTACTAATCATTAATTTATTTGTTTTTACAATTAAACCCTCATTTGTTTGTCTCATTATAATTTTTTTATTGCTTAAATTACATGTTATCTCTAATTCACTTACACGGCCCAATAAAAAAAAAAATCTCTAATTCATTTAACAGTATGAATAAAAAATTATACTTATTTACCATATATAAATTTTATCCATTATAACTTTTCTGTAATATATTATTTTTTTAATAAGTAATCCACTAATTCATTTAGTCCATTGTAATGAATTGATTAGAGGATTAATTATAATTTGAAGCAAATACTAAGATGCATAAATGCGATCTCCCCAATGTGATATGTCCTCTAATTTAGACAACGAAGGACTTTTGGCAAACTAAAGCAAATGAATCAAGTGTCAATTGCAAAAAATTAATTGATTGGAGAGAAAATTAGATTTAGGGGCAAAGATCAAAATGATTGTTATAAAGAAATCATGAGGTTTAGGGATTAAAAAAAGATGATTGGGTGTCAAGAAAACAAAAATGATTAGGGAAAAATTGTATTCTTAGCTCACCATGATTGAATATAATAACAGTGTAACACCAATTGATAGTAAGCAAAATACAAGCTAAGCAATATAACAAATGAAAAGAAGAAATATAAAGTTTAATCTGTCTAATATTAAGTCTGACAGAATTGCAAAAGATCCAAAATAAAGTCTCAAGCATAGCTTTTTACAAACTAAGATTGTTTAGATTAAATCTTCTAGTAAAATAAAATGCATTTAATAACTATAATTTCCAAAATTAAAATGTTATTAATAAGCCTCTAGACGCGTGCAAATTATAAGAAATAACTACCTAAATGCTTGTAAACTCTTAAATTGCTCTTCAACTCCCAAAAAACTTATTTGACTAGAGTTATTATGCATGTACCATTTAAAATTCTTTATTTGATTATTTATTACTTCCACTTGCTATGTCATTAAACTAAAATCATTAATTGTAATTGTATTGTATTGTTTATTATGTGATTAATTATGTCTGTATGACTTCTTCTGTGAAAATTTTGTGGAAATAAATTAAGCCAATCAAGGAAGCAGTAATGCTCAAATGTTCTAATGATTAACCCAAATGAAAACTTGTTAAAAACAAGCAAGAATGGTAGCTAAAGGTCAAGTCAAAATTTGTCCACAAATCATTGCTGCAAAAAAAGAAATAGAAATGAAAATGGAAATAGAAAGAAAAAATAACCAAAAATGAAAATGGCAGCAAGCTTGCACCAATTGATACAACGTCAGGTGGATTTCATTGTTAAAATTCTTCCCAACCGCTAGCTGCTCTCCAAGAATTATGGAAGCATCAAAATCCAAATAGAGAGAAAATTATATAGATCTTTTTTTATGAATTTTTAGTCTTGGGAAAAATAAAAAAGAAAATATATCTATTGTTTTCATTGTACACATTATTTTCATTGTTAGTGAGAAAAAAAAAAAATTATAAGTGGAAGGAAGCATTTACCGCAAAATTGGTTGATTAGTCACCCTATCTTAAAGCGGGTTTCAAGCACTTTATTAATTAGTTCTTTTTCGAAAAATGTAGCTTTTAAAGATTTTTACTAAATATTAATTTTATATCTTCTGAACAGTAATGTTTAAAAACCTGAATAATCTTTTAAAATATAATTTGGATACACATACCTGTTATATTTTTCATCTTAAATTTTGATCGTTAAATAATTTACATGTGAGCATGTTATAAAGTCTCCGTCTCAATTGAAGTCCCATTTTGAGTGTGATATGAACACTGCTGCTACCCAAAAAAAAAGACATTGCTGCGTACCTCGCGCTTTACAAAATGTTTCAACACATTATGTACACGGTTTATTATTTTCTAGATACACAAACAGCACAACTACCCTTCGATAAAATAAATTTCCGTTAGAATTATATAATTTTTTTTATTTTTAAAATATAAATAGATCTTCTATAGAAAAAAAATGTGTAACACTTTAATCCAATTTACATTTTTACTGAAATACTCTTTATTAATTTAAATATAAAATTGATTGTTGAATGATGTTTTAATACAAAAATTTAAAATTATATTAAAGTATATATTTTGAAAATTAGTAAAAAGTTTATGTAATTTTTTTAAAAAATTTCATTTAATTTACTCAAAAGAAAAAAATAAAATTACAGTTAAAAACTTCAAGTTAAAAATATGTATACTAAAGAACTTTAAATTCTAAAATTATTCTAAAAAATTAATAACTAAAAAATTTAAATTACACCAAAAATTTAAAGTTTATAACCTCAAATTAAAATTTTTGATTTTTAAATTTTTTAAAATTTAAAACCTTTTAATATAAATATCTTTAATTTAAAATTTTTTACTATATTTTAAAAAGAAAAATTCAACAGGCTCCACTAACTCAATGGTGGACGTTAGTCCATTCGCCATCATGGAGCATCCTAGAAACTCGCTATGCAATTGCAATGAATTGCTAGTGCAATTGTAGAGGAGGTCCTACTCCTTTTCCCCGTCTTTTCATATAATCCATATAAATATTAACCAAATGTTAGGGAGATACAGATCAACAATATCAAGTTTTAATTGCACTTTTATTTATTTTATAAAGTAATTTAATTTTTAATCAAATTATTTTAAATAATTACAATATAATTATTTAATTCCTCTAATTTTAATTAGTTCTATAATTATTATAAAAAGTAAAAAAAAATGAAGATATTTATTTCAATTTTTGTAAATTAAAAAAATCAAAGAATAGTAATAATTTTGCATGGATTAAAAATCATAAGAAAATTTTAAACAATAAAAAATATTTGATAATTTTATATCAACATTTTATCTTTGTGTAAAAATAATAATTATACACAAAAAAATTATTCAATGATGTTTGAAATATATTAATATTTACTAATTTATCCTAACTTATTTACTTATTTAACTTTAATACTAATATACAGTAAAGTTAAAAAAATTCTACGCACTTATGCACTGTTCATTTTTTAAAAAATATTAATTTATTTAATTGTAGAAAAATAAGGCTATTTTAGTATTGTGATCCCGTAATAATTAAAATTTTAAATTAATTCTTTAAATTTGAAAAAAAAAACTAAATTGGTTTATTATATTTTATTTTTTAACATAATTATAATACATCATCAAGTCCATCAACTTAATTATTCTTTAAGTGACTCTAACTAGGTTGAACTAAGTCTCACGTGATTGTTTGTAGTTTATTTTCCATAACTTTTTTAAAAATCAATTAATATAAAATTTTAAAAATAATGTTTTCAAGCTACCTATCTGTGAGTATATAAAAAAGTTGAGATAATAATAAATAAAATAATGATATATCAGAAACACAAAAAATCTAATATTTTCCTACAAACTTTGGTACATGTATAATTTTAAAATATTTCTGGTTGGATGATATTAAAAAAAGAAAATAAAAAGTAAATAGATTAAATAAAAAATAATTTTTATATTTTTACTTTTAAAAAGATGATTTAATAAATAAAATAATAATTATAAAGATATGCTAAATATTATATAAATTAAATAAGAAAATAGGTTAGCTTTACCGCTAATTAAAGTAATTTAATTTATCAATATAAAAAAAAAGTAACTTAATTTGTCGGGGCCACACGCATGTTACAATTCCCACTATAAAGGCATGATTCAACATAGTATTCAAACCATAAGCCAATCTCGAGCATTATATCTCAATAATGACCCCATCACCTCCTTCCTCTTTATCATTTACAGTGCGGCGGCGTCAGCCGGAGCTGGTTGCTCCGGCGAAGGCGACGCCTAGGGAGGTGAAGCTACTGTCGGACATCGACGACCAAGAGGGCCTGCGTTTCCAAATCCCAGTGATTCAGTTCTATCGCTACGTTGCTTCCATGGGAGGAAGAGACCCTGTTCAGGTAATCAGGAAAGCTCTGGCTCACACTCTGGTGTTCTACTATCCCTTTGCAGGCAGGCTCAGGGAAGGCCCTGATCGGAAGCTCATGGTGGATTGTACTGGAGACGGCGTCGTTTTCATCGAGGCTGATGCTGACGTCACTCTCGACCAATTCGGTGACGCCCTTCAGCCTCCTTTTCCATGCTTGGAAGATCTTCTCTGTGATGTTCCCGGCACTACACCAGTTCTTAACACTCCCCTTCTCCTTATACAGGTATTTTGAATTTTTTTTTTTTCATCAAGAATTAATTCATTCATGTTTTTTGGTAGATTGTAGTAAATCCTTTTGATATTAATTAAATGGGATTTAATTTTCATTGAGTTGGTTTAGCCAAAAAAAAAAACTTTTCAGCCAAAATAAAAAAAAAGTGATGACCCACAAAAATGAATTTTTAATTTTTTTAAAAAAAATTAACTGCACTAAAATTGAAAAAAATTTAAATGTGTCAAGTCTAATATTTAAGTAAGTCTCACATATTTAAGTAAAATTTATAATTTAAATGAAATTTTATTTTTTCTCAAAATTGACACATCCAACGATAATAATAACGACTATATTTCCATTACATCATTGCAATCACGCCCATGGCAGCCTTTGTTGCCAGTAAAAGATAATTGTTGTCAATTTTGCACAAAAGAAAAACATGATATGTAGAAGGGCGAAAAAAAAAATTTCATTACATTATTTTTTGCGTTTTTTAAAATATAAAAATTGTTACAAAATTTCAAACGTTATTTAAAAATAAATTAATAATTTAGTACATGCGATGGGGAGATAAAAAGCCGGTGGTTATTATAAAAAAATTATATATAATTTTTTTAATTTTTTTTTCAAATTATTTAATTAAAATATAATAAATATATAATTCTCTAATAATATTATTATTAATATATGATCTTTGTAAATAATTATATAATTTTTAATTAAATCACACATTTTCATATTTTTATTATCAACTTATTTAATTAAAATATAATAAATATATAATTCTCTAATAATAACATTATTAATATATGATATTTGTAAATAATTATATAATTTTTAATTAAATTATAAATTTTCATATTATTATTAAAAAATTATATATTTATAATATTTTAATTGAACAACCTTAAAACAAATATAAAATATTATGTCCAATCCAAGTCTAATTCTCATTATAATATTTATAGTCTCGTTGCGTTGCTTTGTGGTCCCACCCTTCCAGTAAAGAAAGAAAGTGGCCCTGAACCTTATAACAAATATATTAAAAATTATGTCAAAATCTTATTCTTATTATATTCTTGTTGCGTTGCTTCCTGGTCACACCCTTCCACTAAAGAAAGTAACCCTGGTTTCCGGTTGGTTGACTAGTTGGTGCTGTCAGCATCCCTATTCACTATTCAGTAATATGTAATGACTTGGTTTACTATTTTTCGTCCTTCACGTTATTATTAATTATTTGAACCAAAAAAAAAATTATTATCAAGAGTAGGAGTTGGTCAGATCACAGATATAACTGTATCAAAAATTTACAATAATTGGTATTGACTATATATATAGTCTGAAAGGAGTTATATTGTTTGTAATCATATACAATACAATTTTGTTTGGATTACATGTCTTATTATTATTTTATTAATTTTTGGTTAAAATCTCGTACAATTTTATAAGTATGCATGGAACCACTCTAATTTAAAGGAACTATCATGTGTACTGATTGAGAAAAAAAGAGAGATGGGTTAAATTTACTTGAATAGGTTTTATACACTTTTTTCTTTTTTTCAGGATTGTTTACATTTGGGAGAAAGACTCTATTCCTATCTACATACATAAAACTAGTGTGCATTAAATAGAAGCTAATTTCTTTTAATTTATTTTTAAACAATTTTTTATGTAACATTAGATTATAGTAATTTTAAATTTAAAGAATAAAAAGAAATTATTTAATTTCTTACTCTCTCACATGTATTTTGACTTTTTTATGTAGTAATTTATATATATTTTATTTAAAAATATATATAATTTTAGAATAATAATCAAAAGGGCAAGTTATATATATTAATACAGATTATGTTTAAAGCATAACTAACTACAGAGTTTCAAATTATAATCTTCGCCTTCATTCTTCTTAATATTCTCTCTCTTTCTCTCCATATATATTGATCGGTAGTTATACATTATTTTTGGTTAAAGTTATATTGTTCAAATGTAATGTACGGAGCGGTATTGCCATTTTAAATAAATTCAAACAACCTTCCTTAAGCAAGGAAAGAAGGTTTTGCCTTGTTCTTTGGGTTGGTGGGATTGATAAGATTCCCTTGATCTCCAAATGTATACAGGTAACGCGCCTCAAATGCGGTGGTTTTATTTTTGCCCTCCGCCTCAATCACACCATGAGTGACGCAGGTGGTTGTGTCCAATTCATGAGCGCGTTAGGAGATATAGCTCGCGGTGCGCGTGAGCCTTCAGTTCCACCCATCTGGCGGAGGGAGCTTCTAAACGCGAGAGACCCACCTCGCGTGACATGCACTCATCGCGAGTACGATGAAGTGCCTGATACCAAGGGAACTATCATCCCCTTAGACGACATGGTCCACCGTTCTTTCTTCTTCGGACCAAAAGAAGTAGCTGCCATTCGCAGTTGTATCCCTTATCACCTACGTCAATGTTCCGATTTTGAAATCATCACTGCATTTCTCTGGCGTTGCCGCACACTGGCACTCCAACCAGATGCTGATGAAGAAGTTCGCATAATATGCATCGTGAATGCTCGCACCAAATTCAACCCTCCCTTGCCAAATGGTTATTACGGCAACGCCTTCGCCTTTCCGGTGGCCGTGACCACCGCGGGGAAATTATGCGAGAATCCATTGGGATATGCATTAGAGTTAGTAAAGAAAGCAAAAGGCGACGTGACTGAGGAGTACATGCATTCTTTGGCAGATTTATTGGTGATTAAGGGACGGCCTCATTTCACGGTGGTGAGGTCGTACCTGGTGTCCGATGTGACACGTGCAGGATTCGGAGACGTGGATTTTGGGTGGGGAAAGGCGGCGTACGGCGGACCGGCCAAGGGAGGAGTTGGAGCCATTCCTGGGGTGGCAAGCTTTTATATACCATTTAAGAATGCTCAAGGAGAAGATGGTTTGGTCATACCTGTTTGTTTACCTGCTGAAGCCATGGGCAGATTTGTGAAGGGGTTAGATAGCATACTCAAGAACCATGCTCATAATTCAAGATTTATCACTTCTTCCTTATAACTCGATTCTTAATTTGATGCTCAATGTAAAACCAGGCCTTTAGGAGTTGAATCACGTGACACACAAAAACTCAACCATGTACTATATGAGGCCTGAATGGTCGTTTAATACTGCTTGTTTTCTTTTGTACTGTAGTGCTTCAATAGTTATTGGGTGTGGTACTGATTAATGTTTAAATCGTTTGTAAGAAGTATTTATGTATTCAACTTTTATGCCGCTATATTTAAAAAGAAAAAAAATTAATGGTTCATGCTATTGTTCAATAATGATCACTTCTTTTGTTTTACTCACACTACAAAAAATTGATTTTAGTGGTGGCTTTTCTGTGACAATATCAGAAGTTGCCACAAAATGTTAATTTTTAGTGAGAGTCATCACAAAAATTTGCTAATAGTGCTTTTATAAGAGGACTCTTTTATTGCTAAAACTTTTATATTAGGTTCAACACTAAAATTCTTCTCATCTACTTTTAGAAACCTGCCTTTAATGGTCATTCTTCCCAGACACTAAAAAAAAGTAGCTTTATTGGTAATAAAAGTTGCTACTAAGAGTTCAATTTTTTGTAGTATCATTTTCATTGACATTAATATTTTTATAATAAAATTCGTGTGTTATATAATTATAAGTTTTGTGTGAGTAAGAAACAATATAAATAATTAAAAAAATTGAAAATAGAATGCATATACAGAAATAAATTAAATATCTTTGCGGTCCTATTAGTCCAATTGTTTCTCTTTGACAAAATAAGAAGTATTTTTTTTATTAAGATTTTAAAATCAATGACTAACAAGACAAACATTGTCCTGATAAAAAAAATGTTTAACGGGAGCTCCTTAATAAATTATTGATGGCAGACAAGTTGAATGGATATTTTTCTCCAAATTGGAGGGAACATTTTGTCGTTATTGTTGGAGATTTTGACTAAGAAATTATATATCATATGGACATTCTGTCCCGGATGGTTGGAAATTTTCTCTAGGAAATTATGGTGGACAGTTTTTCTTGGCGTGGACAAAATATCTAAGGAAATGAAGGCAAAAAAAACCAAATTGATTATTATTTATCTTATTACCAAAAATGAGAAGGCGGACATTTTGTCCCACAATGAAAGCACTATTTCCATTAAAGCAGGATAGCGAACTGAAAATTTTCGTGGAGGGTCGAATGGTGATTTTCATTAAAAAATAAAAAGGTGTACATGTCTCATCAAGGTGGACACGTCACTTCAAGGCTGACATTTTTTTCATAGGTTAAGTAGAGAATTTTCTTAAAAAAATTAAAGAGAAAGACTGAATCTTAAAAAAAATTACGATGATAGATTTTAAAAATTAATATTATTTTGTAAAACCAAATGATAAATAATAAAAAAAATACTTTTATTTTATTAAACAAGCCATATTCATTCGTGTCATTTATTCCTGTCGTTTTTCCAGATGGGTTTTTCTTCTTTTACCACCATTTCTATTTCTCATTAGTTTTGACTTCCATGATCTTTTTTTCTTTATTTCTTTATTTTTTTTTCCTTTAGCTCATCATCCTTCTTCCCTTCATTTCTTCATCCTTCCTCCCTCTCATTTCTTCCACCCTTCATTTGTCCTCTTGTCATCCCGCTAGTTGTTTCTCCCATCTCATCATATGTAGCTCCTCACAATCATGATGTAAGCAAAATAGAAAGGGCTACAAAGACTTAATGATCTATTAATACTAAAGACCATTTTGTAAGATCTAATAAATAGCAATTTATGATCTTCGATGTCTCTTAAATCCCCATACTTAATGACAATGTCTTCTTTTTCTTGTGCTTGTTAAAGATTGTCTACATTGTGTATAGTATTTGGATTGGAGTTATAAGGACTTTTAATAGTTTTACTACCATTATTTAAGTTTGTTACCATATGAAAAAAATGCAATAACTTTTAGAAATATTATTACTTTCTTTTAGAAATGTTACTAGCTACTTTTAGCTTTATTTCCACTATTTGTGTGATAATATTGCTTTGGTTTCAAAAATGATGAACAAGCTTGAAAAATTTTGTTTGGTGTAGTTACGATAATTAGATGATGAAAAATCAGATATCAAGAGAGGTGCTTTGCTATTTTCATATTGGTAGACACATTTTAAGGGATTCAATTGGGAAGCTTCACTATAAGTGGGGTCGAATGGGTGGAAGACTGATAATGGAAGGGATATTATTGTAAGAACTAATAAGAGTAACAAGATCATGCATGGATTGTGATGATAATGAAATGCAATCAAAATAGACCTTAAAATTTGATGTCTTTGAGCTATTTACTAATTTAGGTTCTTATCAACTGTATGTAATATTTTATCTATGTATATAATAGTAACAAGGAAAGCTAGTACTATTAAAGTTTACATTTTTATTCCCTCAATTATTTAACCTTCTTAACTAACCCAGGCAATTGTTAGTACTGCTTTTAAGGTTATTACTATAAGGTATAGGGATTTTACTATCATATTTATAGGAAGAGAAAGATGTTTTTGAGGCTGAATATTGTGAGAAACCTTTTGAATTTGGGGATATATTTCTTTTTTTTTTTTTTTTGCAACTTCCCCTTCCCTTATATGAGTGAATACTGACATTTTAGACATGCATTTTCACTTTTAAAACTAGGATTTATTGTTGCTTACCATAGGCTGAGAAGTACTAATGTACTTCTTTTGTTGGCTTTCCCTTACTTAGGTATGCCCATTAAGGGCTTGGCTTTCCCATGCATGGGTATGGAATCTTTGAAGTCAATGAAACTAATGTATTGATTTTGTTCCATATAGTAGACCTTAAAGTGAAGACCAGTGTACCTAGTAATGCACTAGATGGCTACATGCCTTTGCATGATTTAAAGTCAAAACTAGCACTTAGATTGAAGTATGGCATTAAGGATGAATGGCATTAGCGAAGCATAGTTACTAATGAGGTTTAGGTCTATTACTACCATGTTTAGGAATGTTACTACTAAATGTAAGAAAATTTACTATTATGTTTTAAGGACCGTATTTCACAAGAGTTTTAGGCTCTTTAGTTCCATGATTAGGCTTACTGTGATTGGATTCAAGGACATTTACAACTCCTTCACAAGTGTTTACTACTATTGAGTTTAGACCCATTACTATAACGTTTAAGGGTATTACTACTAGATTTAAGGATATTTACCATGATGTTTAGGGATCTTGTAGAGTATATGAAGAGTTTTACAATCGTTTCTACCAGGTTTAGGGACATTACTAATAAATTTAAAGAAATTTACTACAATGATTAGAGTTTTGTGGAGTATAGTTACTAGTGTGGTTTAAAACTGTTACTACAAAGTTTAGAGATATTACTACTAAAGTTCAAGAAATTTACTATCATGTTTAGACTCTTTGCAGAGTATAAAGTTTTAAGGTCATTATTATGAATTTTAAGGGTATTACTATTGGATTTAAGGAAATTTATCACTACTTTTAGGGACTTTGTATAATACTATTACTAGTGTGGTTTAGAATCATTACTATGAAGTTTAGGGATATTACTATTAGATTTCAAGAAATTTACTACCATATTTAGGCTTCTTGTAAAGTATAGAGTTTTAGGGCCATTACTATGAGATTTAATGATGTTACTATTGGGTTTAAGGAAATTTGCCACTACTTTTATGGGATCTTTTAGAGTATAGTTACTAGTGTAGTTTAAAACTGTTGCTACAAATTTTAGAAATGTTACTACTGGACTTTAGGAAATTTACTACTATATTTAGGCTCCTTGTACAACAACTGAGTTGAGGACCATAAATCCCAAGTGTGGTGACATGACTTATTAGATCTTAAGAAAATTGACTATTTTGGTAGCAAAAAAAAAAAATTTAAAGAATTTCATAATCTTATTATAATTATAAGTATTAAATATTAACAACCATTTTTCAACAATGGTCGCATTAGGATGTTCTTGTCTATAACCATAATCAAACAAAATCTAATGGATGAAATAATCAATTCATCACTACTTTCTGGTTTGCTCCCTCTTGTGCACCATTTACTCTTTATATGCTTTATCATTATATCTCTTCTACTCACTCAATTCCAATTTCTTTCACTTTGCTAGTACTGTAGCATTTAACTATAAAAGGATGACAAACAATCTTACTCATTTCTTCTACTTTATTTTGGATATCATTTGCTTTACAACAATTATGTTGCCTACTTCTTTAACATCATGAAACTTTCCTTTGTTTTTTCTATAAAATTCAGCCTTGGAAATAAAAATATAAGTATGATTAACTCTTACTTGGATTATCATAAATCACAACCATGTCAGTGAATATACAAAGACCATCATCTAAACTTCTACAATCCATATCTATATTTGTGTGGAATGTTATCCTTATCTTTCATGATGGTCCATCCTGATAGTTACAAAATCAATGACCTTCAACCACAGCCACAAACAACTAACGAAAAAACTAATAATATCTTCTTATACTTCGTATCTAAGTGTAATTGACAATGAATCCAAACATACCGCTAGAAGTAATCCAACAATTTCATTATAAATAAAAAAGAAAACATGACAGAAATGCAAGAGGAGTGGGTGTTAATACTAAGGACATCATTTAGGCCAACAGGAATTTGATATCTAAAATTCTAAATCCAAAGTCTCTCGATTATGGTCTTTCACGGCCTAAATTCCCTTTACTAATAAAATCCAGACATATTTGGAATTTAAAGTGAAAGTATGTAAATCTTAACATTTTAGAGGGAAGGAAATTGTGAACCTTATGAGCTATCAAATAAGAAGGAGAGATTCTGCTCACCATTGATTGCCATAGATTTGAAGAGTACACCAAGATAAAGAGAATGAAAGGTCATGTGCACAAGGAAGAAACTGTTAAATGAGAGCCCTTTTGAGCAAGGGAGAACCGATCAAAGGCTAGGTCTTACAAGCAAGGAACAAATCGTTAAAGGATAGGTATTTCAGTAAATCATTGTGAGAGAAATCATTGAAGGATAGGTAGCCATCGATAAAGAGAATTAATGGGTAATGGCAATAGAAGGTCAAGAAGAAAAAGAGCAACGTCTGGAGAGAAGCAGGGTAGTGTTTGGATTTATAAAGGTATTTCAATCTTCTCGCTGATTAATTTAGGTCCAAAAGGCTTTCAAAATAATTTTAACTTTTAAGGTCCCTCGTTATAATTTTTTTTTTCAAATCTATGTCCTTCTTTCTAATTTTCTTAATTTCCGTTTGAAACTGATTTGTGGAAATTTTATCTTCAGCCTTAGCTGTGTAAGGACTTTTGTGTGAAAATTTTAATAATTGTAAGTAGATATTTTAGTAAATTAATATTTAATTTTTATAAGATTTTTTTAATACAATCTTTCGAAATTGAACTTTTTTAATTTAGTCTTTATGAATTTTTTATTTAATTTATTTTTTAATAATAAAATCTCTCAATTCAATCTTAGATATTTTTTTTCTAATTATTTGAAAAGTTCCTTTGTTAGTTAAAAAGAAAATATCTCATGTAATCGTTAACTAATATTATGGACTTATTTATGTGTCTTTAGTACAAAAACAAGCTAAATTTTAATGTATAAAAAATATAGAGAAGGGACTATCTTGATTAGAATAAAATGTTTAGAGATTAAATTGAGAAGTTTTATCTTAGAAAAATAATTAGCAAAATTTATTTTTAAAAAACTAATTAAAAAAATGTGTTGATTCAAGTATTGATGCACTTTTTTCCTGTGGCTTTCTAGTTTCCCATCCATTCTCTTTTTGCTTTCATTTTCGATCCCTATATCATCATCCTTTTTTGAGGAAAAATTATAGTTAATGATTTCATATTAAGATATTTATACTGGAAGATCTTAGATTTTGAAATTATTTTGAAAAACCTTATGACAAAAAGTTTTAACTTAAGATTTTAAATTAAAATTTTAATGCACAATTTAACTTTTTAGCTCTTTAGTCACTTAGAATTATTTCAAAATTTAAAATTCTTTAGTATAAATATCTTTAACTAAGGATCTTCAATTGTAATTTTTCATTTTATTTTCAAGTCTACTACACTTTCCTTATAATTCTCGTTGTTGAGTATTTTCCATACCTTTGTAATAACTAGTTTTTTAGAAACTAAACCAAAATTTAATATAATGATATAAGAAGACTCTAAAGCAAAGCAAATTGAAGCCAATTAAGAAATGGGGTGTTAATTATAACATCTAAAAAAGTGGTTAAGAAACCGAAAATAGTTTAAAATTGAAGCCAAGATGGCTAAACATTGTGAACCGAAGGCCAATGACAAAATTGTAATTCTAGGCAACTTTTTAAAAATTTAAAAGAGAGAGTTTTAAATGATAAAATTTAATTTATTAAAGCTTTCAAAGGGTTAGAAAATCATAGGAACTGTCAGAATGGTTAAAATCTTTCCACTGCGTAATTTAAGTTATCAGTAAACCGAAACTTTGATTAGATAGATCGATAAGGTTTTAAATTTCATAAATTTGAAACAAAATGTTCTTAATATGCTAGAGGACTTTGAAAAAGATGATTTTAAAAAAAGAGTTTAAATAAGCAAAAACGGAGGAATTGAAGTAGATAAGCATTTTGAAAAATGTTATAAAACGCCTTTTTCTCCTTGTATCAAGCCAGCACGTCCCTTAGCCCCCCAAAACCAAATTTCTCCATCTTTTAATAGAATCGAATCATAGGAGAAGATAAGAGGAAGGAAGGAAGAAAACAAGGCATCTTAGGTAAGAAAATATGGAATTTTTGCTACTATTGCCTTTGTAAAAGTTTTTCTTCTCTTTTTCCTATTTCTTTTTGTGGTTTTGATATTCTGAATGGTGAAATTTTGTGGTTAGTTCAATAGGAGGGAGAAATTTAGAGGAAGTCTTGGGAGCATAAGAACTACCATTTGGCAAAGAATTGAATAAGGTATAGTTTCATGACCACAAGTTGCTTTTTATTGGTTTTCCTTGCTCTCCTAGGTTCGGTCATGATGAGGGTTTCCTAGAAGGATTTGATTCTTGGCTAAACCATTGTAATTTTAGAGGTTTTGAAGCATGGAGATTAATATGGAACCAAAAGAATTAAATAGAAAGCTATAGGTTACAAGAATTGGAACCTAGGGTTTGCATTACACCATAGGAAGTATGAGACTTTAAAATGATATTTTCATATATGTAAGAGTATAACTGAGCTAAGAAGAGGCCAAGGAAGCTTTATAGATATCCATTTTCCAAGGAAATTGAACAAAGCACATGGAGGCCCATTTGGAGTGCTTGTTTCAACCTAGGGCTATAAGTGATACCTAGGAAGATTTTTCTTTGATTATAAAGTTGGAAATGACCTAGATGTGAATTATAAATACCAAAGGAACCATTGGTTTGAATTTAAAAGTCTTATTTTAAAAGGTGAAAATTTAAGGTTTCATTATGCATAAAGAAACAACTTAGTGTTAAGCTCCTTGAATTGAGTTTATGATGGCTCTAATGAGTCTTAATGGAGTCATATAAATCATATTGGGTGAGATCTTGGAGCCAAGATATTGAATTATAAGGGTTGTTTCATTATGCCATTGGATTGAGCCATATGAGAACCTAAACTTCTAACTAGTATGTATGAGGCTTAAATGAGCATGAAAATGGTTATATTGACAATTTTATGCTTCATTTAGTGTGTTTAGGCCAAGCAAGTGAAGTCTCCCTAAAGTGTAGGTGTGAGGCCGAGAAGGAAAACCAAGAGTAAGAAAGGAATTGAATTGATTTCTCACATAAAGGCAGCTCTTCATCTATTCTTGTATGCTTATTTTAGTTGCTTGAGTGTCATTGATTGTTTGTATGTGTATGGATTGCAAATTATGTATGTTATTATTTACTTGATAACTTTATGCAATTGTATGGCATTACATTGCATTTGAAATTAAAATGGTTTTTGAAGGGTGAAATTATACCAAAAGTCCCTAATGGTTGGGTGAGGTTAGACTAAAAGTCTTTAGAGCTTGTTTTCACTTTGATAGAATCATATGATTCTTTATGTATGAGTATGGTTGATATTTGAGTGTTACAAATGTATTCTTGCTTTTTTTGACATTAAGTGTGCCATATAAGTGTTCTTGAAAGATGAATGAGCTATTGGGATTCTTAGAATCTCATTCTTCTTTATATTATTTCTAACAATATTTAGGGAATCATCAAGGAGGCAAAGATGGAAACCAAAGAGCATAGGATGCCATACCTTGACAATAGTTTAAGTTTTTGTGTATTTTGTTGCACTTACAAAGATATACATGTATATTTTGTGATGTAACCATTCCTACAAATGTAAAAGCATGGGATTATGATGTAAATATCATTTTTGAATGTAGATATAAAATATTATGCAAATTGACTATATGGGTGCCATGAAATGCCTGTATGTAATGGCAAGTGGAAGAGTAAATTTAAGTTACATGATATTTTGGAGATGATAAACTAGTCATATATACTGTATTTTACATTTGAAACGTGTCCAAGGGGTCACATGAACTGAAGTGGTTCATTTTGAACTAATTGGAACCAAATTCAGTCCATTTTGAGTCACCTTTTGCACTTGAACCAAAAACTAAGCAAATGGATGAATTTTTGGATAACATTTGGCAATAATTTAGAACTCATTTAGGCTTTCCATAGAGCCAAAGAACACAATTTTTAGAACTCTATAGAATTTATTATAAAATTTCAAAGTTGGCTAAAAATTGTAGAAAATCTTGTGCACTGTTCATATGGTTTAGCTGGTTATTTTTGTGTATTTGAGAGGCCAAATGAATTCCAATGCTCATGAAATTTTATAGCCATATAGTTGGTATTATAAACTTTCTATAGCCACTAAATTTGCTTAAATTGGAGTTGTGTAGCCAAAGATGTACATTTCTAAAGTTTTGGTTTTGATGTATGCTTGTTTTTTGTAGCAATTATTATTCCATTAGAATTTCACGATCCAAATGAACTTATTTCCACTTGAAATTTTTATAATATGTATTTTGCAACTTAAAATTTCCATAGACACCTAATTTGCATAAAAAAAAAGTAAAATAGCCAAAATTATAAATTTTTGAATTTGATTCATATTATGTTCAAAAGGGTCTAAAATGGCTATAGGGCTCCCTTATGTAAATAGAGCTTGATTTATGTTCAAGTGTGTTAGAGCAAATGTGTCCATAGATTTTATGGGATGAAATGGATCAAAATTTTAGATTTAACCTTTATAGTGCCATTCTATATGTGAATACTATGTAAAACAATGCTAATGGTCTCATTATAGTGGAAATTTGATATTTCTAGAGATAAAAGATATGGATATGACTATGTATGTGAAGTTATTCCATTACTAGGATTGAGATAGTATTAAGATATGTTGTAACACCCTAAAATTAATTAAGAATAATCATGATTAACTAGGGATTTAATTAGAAAATTACTTAAGAGAGGTGGACATTGATTTGGGCCTTATGGTCAATTTAATTATACTTTGGGTTAAGTGTAGAAGCCCAATCTTAACTTTAGGAAGATCCAATTCTATTTCTTAGAGGCCTAATATTTATTTGTGTAGACCCAAATGTTAATGGACCTTTTAGCTTAGCCTAACTCTCATATATGACCCATGTAACCTTATAATCTATAATCTAACAAGTATATGGCTGAACCCACTTGGATTTTGGGTCTTTGGGTTAGCCCATAACCTATCTAAACCCTAATTTTACTTCAACCTTCCCTTCACTTTGCAGAAACATTTAGAGACACAAAGCAAATTCAGAGGTCCAAAGGGGAAGCTAGGGTTAGCAACAAAATTCCATCATTTCTCACTCTTAGAGCAAGATTTAGCTAAGATAACTTATATATAACTTAATCCTCTCTTCTTCCTGTTCAATTTGAATAGATTGGTTTCTCATTTGGAGCATTTTCATCTACCAACCAAAACTGAAACTTGTTGTTTGGTGTTTCTATGGTGGATTTTCGGAGGTTGAAACTAGGGGTGTTGCTAAGTAAGTATAAATTCCTCATTTTGATGCATTTTTTGCTGGTTTAGGACCCCCATAGTTGATTTATAATATGGGTATTAATTTTGTGTGAATTTACCTAGAATTTGAAGTGATATTTTGAAGTTACTGGTGTGAGAACAATCAAATCTGAAATTGGAGACTTGTAGTGGCTAAGTAAGTGTTCTCTAGGTAGCCATTAGTATTTTAATTCTTTGGGTACATGTTTGCTGCTATAAATTGATAAATAGGAATAGTAATGGTCTGATGTTGTGTTCATAAGCTAAGTAGCATTATTATTGGCTTTTAAGGAATTATCTACAAGTGAGGTAACTGCAGTTAATGTTAAATTCTAGGCATATGTCTACTTCAATTCTATATCTGCTATACATGTATGATTTTAAAATGCATAATGAATGGTTGGCTATATGATATATTGTGTTTGGACCTTATAAGTCTATGGTGGAGCAGTGGTGTAGCTGCCACCTATGTATTATGCTTCGATCGGACACTGGGTTGTAATCAGACCCTTACATGCATTGAGCCCAGGTTGTACTCATTGGGGAGTTGGTGCCGTGGACGGGTCTCTGTCGGTGTTATTGGCCTTTAACATGTAGAAATGTGATTGCTAGTATGAGATAGTAATAACTGATAGCTCAATTGTTTTATTTGCTGATATGACTGCTATTTTTTATGTTTATTTGATTAATTGCCTATATGTTAATTAAATTGGAATATATGAATGAAATTTGCCTTTTTGGTTACTAACATTTGCATCTCACCACATTTTATGGGCTAGCTATTTCATGTGAGAGTCCTTCGAGAAAGGCTAAGGGGAAGTAAGTGGATGAATATCCATGAGCTAAGACCATGTGTGGGAAGTTCTGCACTTGGATGGATCTAATTTAGGATAGATGCTAATTTTTGTTATTCTTTTATATAGCATCATCATCATATAATCATAGTACCAAGTGTAGGTATTTTGTGTTTTGTTAACCTATAATGTATCTAATAAGAAGTTAGGCCTTATACAAATATGGTATATGGTGTATGTATTTATCTATATTTGATATGGAACCTCTTTAGTATGAATGTATGACTTGACTCTTGAGAGCATGCTTTTATATCTCCACGAATAATAATATTAGTCGCTTATAGATCTTGATGCTATCATTACTTCATGAATTTACTGATGCATGATAGTGTGACGAATAAGAATCAACCCCTAAGTCTTGAATTAGTAATGATAGGTGTGTTAGGTAAATCAGGTAGATTAATGTTATCAGAGCCCCATAAATTGAGGTAGAGTGGCCTTACAATGTTACTAGAGGAAGAGCTGAAGTGTATGGGATGAAATTTGAGAGGTATATGTGCAGAAGAGGGTCATGCCACAGCTAAAATGGACTGAGTCGTGGCTAGGTGTTAGGCAGAGGCAAGGAGTGCCGTGGCGCAAGGTGTCTCACCTTGTCGCAAAACAAAAAAGTTGTTTAGGGAGGGTAACAGAGAGCAACCTCATTGCGAGTAAAACTTTTAGCCACGGCGTAGGTCGAACGAAATTAGGGAATAAGTGATCCAGTAGCTAGTTTCGCTGTGGCACAAGTATAGTAGGTTTTAGGGTGTTTTCTGCCGCAGCACCACATAAGCCGACCGCGGCAAGGGTCTAAACGTGAACAGTAGGTCCTTGAGAGCACTTTGCTGTAGTGTGGAAAACCAAAGTCGTGGCGCGAGATGCAAAATTTCAATTTTGAGCTCCAGTAGTCACTTGTGCCATAACGCAGATGTACTAAGTTGTGGCGGGAGTCCCCAAACTTGGTTTTTGGGTTCCAATGACCAACTAAGCCATGACGATGAAGGTTTAAGTTGCCATGGAGTTTCCCAAACTCCTATTTTTGATTTAGAAATCTTGAATTTCATAAGTTTTGGTTATTTAATGACTTTGGAATATTCATAAGAGGTTTTTGGTGAGTTGAAATCAATAATGAGATGAACTAAAGGTCTTATTTGATAATTATGATCACTTGTAGATTTGATTAGTTATGGTTGTTTAGCTAATGACTCTAATGATATCAAGGTTCAAATTTTTTCTATTTTCTCCTATTATAATTAATTATAATAACCTTAGACCTTGATTTGTGATTATTATAACACCATATTCATACAACTCACCTCATCTCAATTCTAGTTACACTTCTTTGAATAACACAAGCTTTCTAAGAAAATGGTATTAAAATATTAGATTATTTTTACGTTATGTTGTGGATAAAATTTTCATTTCATGTCCTGTAGATCATATGAACTCGTCCATCTCATTCTCCTATTTAAATATACAAATACAACTCAAAACCATCTCAAGATGTGGCTAAAAATTCAAGCTCAAGGAATATATACATAAAAATTACATGTGCAACATCGGGTTAGTGTGCCAGCTTTCTGTCATCAAATTTGAAAAATAATAATTAATTCTAAAAAAATAAAAATCAAGCACACTATACCATTTTGGAAAGTTACAAATGTCTACTTTATGTAAAATAAGTCCAAACTAAAACAGGGACGTTTAGCCACTGGAAAGTGATAGAATAGTAACTAAACTCACCTGGCATTATTAGTACTATCATAGAATTTTAAAAATTCATATCTCCTTGCTCAGATATCTAATTAGGGTGATCTTCATGGCTATAGAAATCTTATCATGTCTAATTTATGCCTATAAAATTTCATAAACATTGGATATCATTTGGCCCTAAAATGATTTAGGAGAAGAAAATGACTATATAAACAGTAACCATACTAAAACAACTGAAATTTGACAACTTTGAAAATTCATAATTAATTCCACAGAGTCCAAATACTCTGGTCTTTAGTTTTTCAAAAAGCTCTAGATGAAATCTATATGTATGCCAAATTTTATGAGTAAATTTATTCATTTAGTTAGATCTTGACATTGGATTCTAAATTGGTCAATTTTGTACCTTTAATGGGCTCAAATGGTACAAATTAATTTCTAAGACATTCATGGCCACTTGAGCTCGTGAAAAAGAACCAAAATGGTCTATCAAACATGTCTCAAAGGTGCACAAATCCAGATTTCACAAACTCACACTCTCACCCCAAGGTATGCACAAGAATGCATAAGCTATATGTTGATATTCCATGTCAAGAACTTGCTACAACATCCACATGGCATCAAATTTTATATATACATCAAGTATCCATGTAGATACATATGTTCATAAGTGCATACTCATATACAATATTGAATTACATCATATGCCATTTATATGGCTACAAAATAGACAATTTCACATACTTTGTTGTCAATATCTCTTATTCAAGCTTAGTGGCTCCCATTTCTTAGCTCACTTGGTCCACTTAGACATGTTAGGCAAATGGGGAAGAAGGGATGAGATTTTAAGAATCAAAGCGAACCCTTTCATTTCGAATTAAAGAATTCAGAATGAATCAAATCTCCCCAAGTAGGATTCGAACCTACGACCAGTCAGTTAACAGCCGACCGCTCTACCACTGAGCTACTGAGGAACAACGAGAAATTAGATCTCATAGAGTTCAATTCCCGTTCTCAACCCATGACCCCAATAGCTCTTCCCCTTTTCAACCACACATAAAAAATGTAAATTCAAGTCTAAAAATGTATGCATAGACATCATGGCTTTTATAATCATTCACGGAACATTTTTAGCATTTAAGAATGTCACACCCGAAAATGCGACCGTGTGGTGCTAAATCGAAATCAAAATTAAAATAAAGTAGAGTCGCCACCAAATTTTTATTTTTGAAAAGCCAAAATTTTGAAAAAAACCTTTTAATTTGGAATATCAAAAAAATGTGTTCTGCGAACCAGAAAATAGATTTGAGAGTCGATTATGAGTGGGGAAGGTGTTAGGCACCCCACAACACCCGTTACTAAGAACGATTACCCTAAGTTAGTTGTGCAAAGTCAATATAGCCTTTAATTTATTTTGATTCCCCGTAACAAATCACATGCAAAAATGAGAAATGGAAATAAAGGAAATGAAATTGAAAATAAAAATAAAGAAGAAAGAAATTAAAGAAACAAAATTAGAAAAACAAAATAAAAGAAACAGAAAATTTTATTTATAAGGACGGACTTGACCTAAGATGAAAGCTTAGAGCCTACGTTCCTTTCGGGAGGGATCAAAGTCCACGTAGTTTGACAAAGGCTACGTTAATTTGTTTTTGTTTGTTTATTTATTTTTTGTTGTGGTCGTGTGTGTGTGTTTTTTTTTCTTTCTTTTTGGTTTTGTTTTCTTTTTTTTGCTTTATTTTTGTTTTTTTTTTTATTTTTTTTGAATTTTCGTTTATCATTATGTATATTTTTTTATGTGAAAAGAGAAAGAAAATAAAAATTAACTTCACATTTAGCAAATAAAATGAATTTAGAATTAGTTGATGTGTTTTGATTTGCTAAAAAAAATAATTTTATTTCTTTTACTCTTCCATCATTTTTAGTTTTAGTTTTTTTTTCTAACCCCTTTTTTTTATTAATGATTCTTTGCTTTGGTTGATTTTTCCTCGACTTTTGCCATTTTTGATTTTTTTTATCTATTCACCCTTTGTCTCTTTTTTTTTGTTTCATTTTTTTTAACGTTTTTTTGCTTTTTTTTGGCTTTGGTTTGATTTTTTAATTTTTGATGATTTTTTTTGTTTTGTTCAATTTTTTTTTATTTTTAATGTTTTTTTTGCATTGTTTTTGGCTTTGGTTTGATTTTTTAATTTTTGATGATTTTTTTTTGTTTTGTTTAATTTTTTTTTTGGCTTTCACGTTTTATTTTTTGTTTGTCTTTGTTTTGTTTATATTATTATTGTTTATATTTTTTTTGTATTATATTTTCTTTGTATTTTGGTTCTTCTTTTTTTTATATATATTTTTATCTCTTTTCCTTTTTTTTTGTCTTTGTCTTGTTTCCTTTTTTTTCTTTTTACAAAAAGAGAAAAGAAAATGGAAGTCTTTAAGGTTTTCATAACTAAAATGATTTCGAAATTGCCTTGTATGTTTTGATTTATGAAAACCGAATTAATCTCATTTCTTTACTTTTTCTCCCATTTTTTATCATCTTTTTTTTTTCTTTGATTTTGACAAATTTTGAGAAATAATGAAAAGCTAAATTTGATTTTTGACAACCCTTAAAAAAAATTCATTTTCTTTGTTGTTTGTTATTATTATTATTTTGTTTTAACGATTTAAACTTAATTCATAAATAGATTATTTTTTTTATTTTTAATTTCGTTGATCACCTTTTTCAAGGATTTGGAGAAACATTTTACCATTGCTCATCATTTTTTTTTGCAAATCAAAGAAGAAAAAAAAAAGTTAATTCATTTTTTTCAATCCTAATTTTGATTTTTTTTTTCTGAAATTCTTTTGGAAGCAAAATTTGGTGGGGCCCATTGGAACCCAAAATGTGTTAATGCAAATTGAATATCCAAAGGGAGCTAAGGAGGCTTATTGCCACACATGATCTCCGGTATAGTTTTATAGGTTTAAGGGGACAGAGAATCCCACATAACCATTCTTGGAAGGACGGGAGGAGAAAGTGATCAATTTAAGGTACGATAATAAAAAAGAAGAAAAAAATAAAAAAAAACTAATGATGAGACATTTGCACTCAGAATATTCAACATATAATGTCTGACTTGCTTCTTATTTTGTTGTTATGTATAGCAAATTTCTCGATTCACGCGCTCCCAAGATTTTTGTCCTCTTTCGAGCTTTGAGGGCTTGGTTACCCATCCTTCGCTCTAGGGAAAAACGCGCCGTTGGTGGGGGGAGCTTCACCCCCACTTATAAGGCCTTAGCCCAGGATCTTCCTATCCGATGTGAGACTTTACATTCCATTCCCCTTTGGGCCAACCTGTCCTCGGGTTGCACATGTGGCTAGGCCGGCTCTTATACCAACACATTTACAGAGCCTCCAACGGTATTGTTCCTTGGTCGCAGTGCAAGCACGCGTTCCCAAGGTTTTTGTCCTCTCCCAAGCTTCGAGGGCTTGGTTACCCATCCTTCGCTCTAGGGAAAAGCGTACTGTTGGTGGGGGGAGCTTCACCCCCACTTATAAGGCCTTAGCCCAGGACCTTCCTATCCGATGTGAGACTTTACAATACACATATGGTTTATAGAGATCACTTAGTTCAATTAGGTCTATCACATAATACCTCAATAGCTTACACACATAAGAATTGATAACAAATTAGGAAAGAGAGGCTCATAGATGCTATTGGAACCCATATCATCATATTATCATATCTTGTAGCATCATTTGCGTTTTTTGTATTTTAAAATCCTTGGTTCATATTACAACATCCCAAAATTAGTTAAGTGAAATTATGGAAAATTAAGGATTTAATTTGAAAAAATAAGGAAATTATCATGAGAATTAAGGAAAATAAGAATTCTCAAGGAAAATAATATTTGGGTATTTTTGAAGTAATTAGTAATTATTTAGTGATTTTTAGCAAAAAATAAATTTAATTGTAAAATTTAAATTTACTTTGGTGAAATTAATTAGAAGAGTTTTGGAAAATCTATTTAGATCCCAATAAGTATGTTGACTTTGCTAAAAATAATTTTAAAAATAAAAACTAAGTTATAAACTGAGACCTACCCTAATTGAACTAAGCAGACTATGACCCAAATGCCCGGATATAAACCTGATGGACAAAAATACCCCTAGCTTAATCATACACTCATTAAAGCACATGTTAGGGGCTACACACTTTATTTGTTTGAACCAAAACATTTGGATAGCCATTGTACAAGGAGGAAAAATGCAAGAAGTAAGATATTAGGGGCTACACACTTTATTTATTTAGAAGCCTTATTTTGAAAGGTGAAAATTTAAGGTTTAATTATATTTAAAGAAGCAACTTAGTGTTAGCCTCTTTAAATTAAGTTTATGATGGCTCTATTGAGTTCTAATAGAGTCATATAACTCATACTAGGTGACATCTTGGAGCCAAAATATTGATTTATAAGAGTTGCTTTATAATGCCATTCAATTGAACCATATATAAGACTAAAGTTTTAGTTAACTTCTATAAAGCTTACATGAGTACAACTATGGCTCCATTGATAATTTTATGCTTTATTTGATATGTTTAGCCTAAGCAAGTGAAATTTCACTCAAGTGTGGGTGTGAGGTTGTGGAACCAAGTCAAGGAACAAAGGGGAATTAAGTTGAACTTTTGTGTTAAGGGACCTCTTCATTCATTTTTGTATATGTATGTTGGTTGCTTGAGTGAATGGGATTGCTTGTATGTATTATTTGCAAATTATGTGTATTGTTGATTGTTTGGTGATCACAAGTAATTGTATGATATTTAATTGCATTTGGAATTGGTTTTCTTTTTGAATAGGTGAAGTTGTACCCAAAGTACATAAAAATGGGTGAGATGGGGCCAAAGATCCCTAAATATGGGTGAGACTAAGCCAACTAAGTCAAAAGTCCTTAAAAGAGGTTGAGGCTGTAACATTCGAGTTTCATGGAAATGAGGACTCAAGGTTTCAGAATTTTTCTAAGTCTCCTAACTATAGCGAGGATGCTTGTTAGCTATAGTAAGGATGCCTATTCACTATAGCGAGGAGGCCTGTTTGCCATAACGAGAATTCCAGTTTGCTATAGCAAGTTTGTGGCTCATACAAAATCCAAGGAGTTTTTCGCAATAGCACCAGTCGTAGCTAGAACAGGGAGACCTGGAATTAATAAGTTCTTGCCGTAGTGAGAGTGTTTCTTGCTAAAACGAGATTTATTTTGAAAAAATATGAAAAGTGAAAATTGCTTTTTAAAGGGTCCAAAATCCTTCTCCCTCATTTTAACTGACTTTAGCTGGCTAAAATAGATCCCCAAAGCTCTGGAAGTGGCACACCAAGGAGGAGAAAGAAACTAGGGACCTGTTTGATTCTATTTTTGTTTTAATATTTTCAAAATAGATATTTTTAAAAACAAATTTTGAGAACAAAAAAATTAAAAAATTCGTTTGAATCATTATTATGAAAAATGGTTGTTTTTTTTATTTTTTTCTTGATTCTACAGAACAAAAGTTACAAAACATCTAAAAAATATTTTGATTTTTCTGTTTCCGAAAACAAAATTCTATTTTTTTGTTTTACAAAACACTTCATTAAAAACACATTATCAAACAAGTTTTTTTGTTTTTAAAAACAGAAAAATGTTCTGGAAACAAGAAATCAAACAGGCCCTAAGTAAAGGTAAGGAATTTCATGATTTTTCCTTTAGTAAGTTGATTCTCCTCCTTTCCATCTCCCTTCCTATGGTTTTAGTGTTGTCTTTGGTGCTGATTTGGGTCTAGTTTAAAGGGGGAAGAGTGGAGTTATAAGAAGAGAAGCCAACCACTTTAAAGAGCATCCAAGGAACAACTAGGAAGCCAAGGTAACCTTCTTGCTTTGTTGCTCTCTCTCCCTTCCTTCTCTTAGTGTGTATGTTTGGCCAAGAAGAGGGCTGAAAGGGAGAAGTAATTTTTGATCAAAAGCAAGGAAGAAACTAGATTTTAGATGATGGGGAACTAGAAAAGGTAGAGGAACTTGAAGGAAAATTTGTAAAACCCAAGATAGCAAAGATAGAGACCTTTGAACATATCTTAAAATTTGATTTTCCCCAAGAGTCCCTAAGCTTATATGAGAGTTCAATTGAGTTTCTAAGACCCTTAGGAAGCCTCCCAAGTGTTTCTCCTTTTAAGGAACAATAACACACTTCATGGGCTCTTTAGCACCTCTAAAATCCATAAACACCTATTAAAGTAATGTATGGCTAGATTTAGGGCTTGGTTCAGGAAGATAATTGAATTTTATTTGTTGTGGTTAGGCCCAAGGAAATCTTACTCCCCCCATTGTCAAGTGCGTAGCCAAGGGAGGGAAGAAAGATCAAGAAAAAGTGTGTGTAATTGTACTCAAAGTAGCCCTCTAACCTTTCTCTCATGTATGTATGTGGATGTTTTCTTGCTTTAGATGCTTGTGCATGTGTTTGAACTACGAAAAGTATGCTTAACTAGTAGGGACATGTGTGGTGCCACTTATGTGTCTTAATTGCTTTTATATATACATAAGACTTGAATAGACTTAGTAATGCCAAAAGTCCCTTGATAAGGGTGAGGATAAGCCAAAAGTCCCTTAGCATGTGTGTGACAACCTTATCTTCTAATCATTGTAATTATGGTTAAATATACAATTAATAATTGATGATCAAGGTTTGGAGTCATTACATTTTGTTACATTATGAAAATACAGGAAAATTTGAACCTTGATGCTAGGGTCATCACTAAACAACCACAACCAAAACTAAGATGCATAAAAGAAATCATACTACCACGAGGAGTTTATGATTCATCCATTCATCAGTTTCCACACATAAAAACCTCCCACAAGTACCCCTATATCATTTCCTAGCATTATCATTGAAGAAATTGGAGTTTCTAGGCTAAAGGTATGAGTTTGGGGACTTGTGCCGCAGCCCATACCTTCCCCGCCGCAGCCAAGTTGCTCTCTGAAATTATTGGGCAAATTTCACAACCCTTGCTGCGGCAATTGCCGCGGCCGACCTACGTGGCTCCGTGGCGAAAATGCCTCTTGGAGCTACTGTTCTCTACCCCACGATTCTCGCCTTGGCACAATACGTTTGCGTTGCGGCGAGTTTTGCTACTGTGTAACCTTTTATTAATTTTCATGACTCGCGTCATGGTAGGACATACTGCGCCGCAGTGAGTTTCGGTTCTGTTACCCTTATGGGCAATTTTTTTCTCTTTGCGCCGTGGCACTCCTCGCCATTGTTACTCCCTAGACCAATTTTCTTCTTTTGCACTGCGGCGAGATGTGTTATGCCGCAGTGCCCCTTAACTCTGTCACTCATTTGGCCGCGGCGAAGCCTTCTTAGCTGCGGCGTGACTCCCTCCTATGACTACATCACCTAAATTTCATCCCACACACTCTAGCTCTCATCTTAAGAACATTCTAGGACCACTTTCTCTCATTTTATATGACTCTAATAGTAGTTTTCTACCCTATTTACTCATCCAACTCTCTATTTCCAATTCAAAATGTAGGTACTATATCCTAATTGCCCAACTATCTCATATCAACAAATTCATATGTTAATGACAGCAAGAACACATGCATTAGCAACAATTAACATCCCATGTACATTCCATAGAGATTTCATTCATTAATAGTTTATGTCCACATCCAATGCATCACATGACCACAATTCCTATCTGGTAAACCATATCACAATTTCAACAAAGCTATATATATGATGCTACAAGTTCATATATCAATATCCAATTGTAATGAGACCTAAATCCTTAATGGTTACATTTCAACCAAGCAAAATATGAACGCCTACACTTGGCAACATGAATACATGATGATGTTATACCATAAGGAATACAAAATTTAGTATCTACACTAACTATGTCAGCCTAAGTGTAGCCTTCTCCCTATATGCCAGAGCTCATGGATTTTCATTCACTTGCTTCCCCTTATCCTTATCCAAAGAACCTTCACTTGAAATGTTAATCCTATGAAATGAGGTGAGACATAAATCTCAATAACCAAGGCAATTCCATCATATATTCCAGTTTAATTAGCATACATGCATAATTTCACATAAGCATCAGCAAAATACCAGTCATATCAGTAAATGAAACAAGTAGGTTATCATGATTACCATCCCATACTAACAATCATATTTTCACATGTTAAAGGCTATTAACACCGGGAGAGGCCCGTCCACGGCACCTACTCCCTATTGAGCACAACCAGGGCTCAGTGCATTTGTGGTTTGATCATAACCTGGTGCCCGATCGAAGCACATACACGGGTGGCAGTCGCACCACAGTTCCACCATGGACTCACAAGGTCCAATCACAATTCAACAGATAGCTAACTAATTCATTCTACATTTCAAATTATTCAGGTACAACAACATATGAAATTAAATCAAATATATACATGGAATTAATATAAACCCAGTTATCTCACTTATAGACAATTGTAACAGTCACTAATGGTGCAGAAATCTCCCTATAACCATAGCATCATAGAATTACTACTCTAATTCATCATTAACAGTTGCAATCAGTACCAAAAGAATTTAAAATGCTAATGATTACCTAAGAATCACTTACCCAGCCACTACAAGTCCCAAATTTGGATTGGAATGTCCTTTACCAGAAAAGGTCAATATTTCATCCAAAATCTTAATCAAATTCGTACAAAATTAATACCCATATTATAATCAAGTCATTAAGGTCTTAAATCAGCAAAATTTCCTCAAAAAGAAGAGTTCATACCTATCTAATGATAGCCCTAGCCTCAACCTACGAATTTCATTAAGAAAATCCCCAAACACCCACATTTTAGATTTTGGGTATGGTGAAAATACTTCAAATGAAAAACTAATTAGATTAAAATGAAGAAAAAGATGAGAGAATTAAGTTATATAACTATTACCTTAGCTGATTTTGAGTTTAAAGGTGAGAAATGGTGGATTTATACCAAGAACCCTAGAGCCTCCTTTGGACCTCCGAATTTTGAGATGGGTGTTTGTGTTTCAGCAAATGGAGAGGTGGCTGAAGCATCAGGGTTTAAGTTGGGTCAAATATGGGTCATGGGTTGCTCTAAGGCCCAACTTTATTTGGGCTTCAGATTTTAGCTTTGGTTGGGCCAATTTTGAGGTGTTGGGTTGCTGAAATCCAATTGGGCCAGACCAAGTTTTAAGAGCCCAAAAGTTTTGGGTCTGCACAAAGATTATTGGGCCAATTATAAGAGCCTATATAAGGTGGGTCTTGGGCATCTATCACATTGGATCAAGTTGGGTCTGCACCTAGCTTATTGGGTCTCCATTAATCTCTTATCATGACCTCCTACATTAATTTGGGCCTAGATAAATTTCTCTCCCAATTAAATCTCAAACCTATATTAATAATTCATCTTTCTAAAATCTCCATTTACTTAACTTACTCGATTATTTCATATTAATTATTCCTAATTAACCTAATCATGATTAACACCTTAATTAATTTTTGGGGTGTTACAATGTGTGAGACAAGCTAAAAGTCTCAAGAGGAGTGAGGCTTAGTCAAAAGTCTCAAAGTAAATGGGTGAGGAGAGTCCAAAAGTCCCAAGAAAGGTAGGTGAGGCTAATTGAGGTCTTGAAAGTCTACCTTGATGTGTTTGAGACTTTATGAAATGGAAATTTTGTTCTTGATATGCATATGTAGCTCCGTGGCCATACATGGCATTCCTTTGCGTGCAATTACATCCATTATATATGATTAAAAGTGTATAGGGCTATTGAGATTCTTTGAATCTCACTCCTTTCCCATTACCTAACATGTCTAAGTGGACTAAGTGAACAAAGAGATGGAGGCCACCAAACTTGAAAAGAAGAGAATGACAAGAGAGTTATGTTATCTAGCCATTTTGTAACCATTTGGTTGTCAAATGATGTAATTTTATGATGTTACATGTTATATAGACACTTAGACATATGTAAATACACAAATATATGATGTATATATGAGAATTGGAAGCAAATGAATGGAATGACATATTTTTAACATTGAATGGCTAGGATTGCCTATGTATGTTTGTGTATACTTTGGAGTGGGAGAGTGAGTTTGTGAGATATGGGTTTGTGGACCTTTGAGATGTCACACCATGTTATTTCTAAAATTATTTTACTCATTCAAGGGGGATTTCACATGTTATCAAGAAAAATTCAAGAAAATCCCTTTAAAATAATGAGTTTAATTGCGTTATGTCAAGGTTGAGAATTCAAATTTTGATCCATGGACTGCAAAAACTTTTCAACAACATTCTCTAGTTATTTTTCACTCATACAATTCATAAACATTTTAAAACTTCACATGAGCCGTGAACCAAGAACCAAAAATCACAATTTCTCATGTTTTACCTCGGGTTCCATTGTGGCAGATTTCTAAGGCAACTTTAAAAAATCATAACTAAATTTAGAAAAATCAAAATCAAGAAAACCATAGCTTCTTGGAATGCTCTAGATGTTAAACTTACAAAAAAATAATTTCCAACCAAAAAAGGCCCAAAGGTCAAGCTGTCTAGAATTATTGATATAGCTTTCTGATATAAACTTTGAAAATTTATAATTAATTCCACAAAAATTCAATTTATGAAAATTGTATCAATTTAGAAAGGTGTGGATGTTAACTAGAGGAAACAAATAGTTACAGATCAATCCAAGAGCATCTAGATCCCTAAATTCGATGGAACAGTGTTGGGGGTTTGATTGTGCTCCTGAAACATAACAAAAATTTAAAAACTTCATATCTTCCTCTCTAGATATCCAAATGAGGTGCTTCTAGTTGTCATAGGTTGTTGGGAAGGTCTAGTTTCTCCCTATAAAATTTTACAGCAATTGGACATCGTTTGCCTCATGAATGATGGAGTTTCATTTCAGACCAAATGAACAATAGCACTAACCAAAGGCAGAAAAAATTTCAACTTCAAAAATTCACCAAAAATTTTATAAATATACAAATATTCTACACTTTAGCTTCTCAAAAATATCTCAATAAGCTCTAGACGCATGCTAAGTTTCAGATTAAGAAGAGTTCATTTGGACAAAAAGCAACATGGATTCACAAATTGGCCAATTTTGGCTTCCATAATGCATCAACTTGGTCCAAATGGCTTTTATTATGGTTTGGCACCTCTTGGTGAAGTTCAAAAGCTTGAATACAACTTATATGAGCTGCCCAAATGGCCCCAAGCCTCATGCATCTTATTTTAGTTATTCCACATCTAAGAATACACTAACACATACATGTCACCAAGTGTCAAGTTTTCTCATTTGCATTGATTTTGTGCCGCACATGGTCCATACATCATTCATACATAATATTACATTTGTTCAATGATTTACAACTTAAAAATAATATGTACAAGTTCACTTTGACATTCATTTGCAATTACAGCTACATAATAGACAAAGTGAAGCTTTTCAAGACCCTTGGCATGCATTTCTTGCTTTATGAGTGCCACCTGGACATATTAAGATTAAGGAGGGAAGGGGAGTGAGATTCATGGAATCTCAATAGCTCACACACCCATTCACACACACATTCATGGCATATACACATCAAGACATAAGTATGGAAGGTGACATAACCATAAAACATACAAGATCACATCTCCATGCCACCACTTCATATTAAGTTAAGAATGAGTTTTAGGGACTTTTGGTTTTGCCTCACCCCATTTTTAGGGCTTTTGGATTTGCCTCACTCTTGGTCTAGGGACTCTTGACTTAGTTTCACCCATTTAAGAGACTTTTGGCCTTGTCTCACCCATGCCATGAGACTTTTGGCATCACCTCACCCTTATAAGCAATTTTCACAATCAATGACATCCACAATAACATATTGGTACCAATGCAATCTCAAAGCATCAAGTGGCATATTCTTAAGTCACAAAAGCATATACATGCACACAATGACATATATACAGCTAAGAATGCAAAGAGAATGAGGTGGAGAGATACCTTAGTATTTATGCAAGCTTTGCTTAGTCTTTTTCCTTCCCTTTTTTGGTTCCATAAGTACACCTAGGTGGTTTAGTGTTCTCTTGGCCTAAACATCATAAATAGCATACAATTACACTCTTGAAGTAAGTTAAGACACTAGACTTTTTCTTAGAAACATAAATGGTTCCATAGCTCACATAATAGTTTTATAAATGGCCTATTGAAACATCCCTTATAATTTAAGTTCTAGGCTCATTCTCTTTTCATTTCTAGGCCTCTTGACCTCATTCAAGGTCATTGAAGCCATCATTTACTCACTCATACAAGCGCAGACACATATTGCTTTATAAGGCTCCATTTCATTGTCCCATTTACCAAACCATGGCTCCTAAATTTTTTTCAAGGGTTCCTCTAATCTTCTACCATCATATGAAGTCCCAAACCAAAGTTAGAACAAATTAAAATACTCCCTAGCCTATTTGTTCTTGCTTGGCCGAGACACTATCCAAGAAAAGGGTTCATGAGCTTTTTGATTTTTCCTTGATGGGAGAGTCACTTAGGAGGCTTTCTAGAGGTCTTAGGAGCTTAATGGAACACTTAAATAGCCTAGGAAATTCACACACCAAATTAGTTTTTACAATCCCCTCAAGAACTCCATACTTTCCTATCTTGAATTCTATTAGTTTTTACTTTGTTTTCTTTGTATAATCTTAATACTTACACATTTTTTTCTAGGATTCATCCTTGGTTCTACCCAAAATCTAACCCTTCCTACTCATCCCTAGGTTGGCCAAAAATTTGCACAAGAAGAAGCAAGGAGGTGAAGCAACATAAAGCATGAAATACCTTGGATTTAAGCTTGTTTTCAAGAGCTTTTCTCCTTGGTTTGCTTCTCCTAAAAAATTTTGAACAACTCCCACTTATTTTAGACTCAAAGTAGAACCAATACATTCAATAAAACCATAGAAAGAGAGCTAAGAAGGAGAGGAGCAAGATTGGAAGAGGAAGAAACATGAAATTCCTTAAGTTTTCTTACCCTTTTTCCTTGTTTTCTTCCTCCTTTCTCTTCTCCTTTGATGTGCCTAAAATTTTGCTTCTCCCTTCTATTTTTGGCAGATGCAAAGTTGGCTTAAAGAGGGGAGAAGAAATGGCGTGAAAGATATAGAACATTAAAGAAGTAACTTTTCTCAAAATTCTAACTTCGTCCTTTTGTAATGGCTTTTTTGTTTAAACTTTGTTTTAGCTCCTTTTTGAGAATCTTCTTTTTCATCATAAAATTTAGGTTCCCAATTTAATAAAATACCTTTGGAATCACTCAATTTGGACCTTCTTGAATGAATTCGTTAAAGTTTAAACGCACTGTATTTAGAAAATCTACCTCGGAAGGGCTTTAATTGTCTCAAGACTTCCCATGATTTTCAGGGCCTTTGAGAATCCCGGGCAACTCAAATTTTTTATTTAAAAAGCTCTCTTGTAAGCTTTTCCAAAAATTGTGCATAATTACGAAAATGCCATTATGTTTTGTCAATTTCGTAACAATTTTACTTCACCGTCCTAACTCCGTTTTTCTTTCTGTTTGAGCCTAGGATCATTATTCTTAGGATCCTAGAATACTACCTAAATATTTTGGGACATTATCTAGCTCATTTAAGGGGTCTTGCATTTATACCGCTCATTTCGTTGTTTTACAAAATTTACTGTTTGTTACATAAGACATGTTTATTAACCTATTTTGAAGCTTTCACACATGTCCAAGTGGTCTTGGTTCTAGAGGAAGACCATTTGGCACTTGTATGAACCATTTGAGGACAAAAAATGACCAAATTTGTGAGCTGAATCCCAACATAACCAAATGAGCAATTTTGAGGCTAAAATTTTGCACACATATAGATCTCATATAGAGAGTTTTTCTGGTCTAGGAATCGCATTATTTGGAGGTCTATAAAATTTCTTATGATTTTTCAAAGGTCATATTATAAATTGGTTTTGTTCTAGTCACTGTTCACTTGAGCAGTTCACATTTTCGTGTCATTCGAGGGCCAAATGAGGTCTAATGGTTTTAAAATTTTACATAGAGAAACTAGATATTCACAGTGAGCTATAGCAACTAGAAGCCTAAATTGGAGGTTTAGAGAGAGAGAAATGAATTTTTGAAGTTGGAACCTACTGTCAGTAATATAGCATGATCCTAAGTATTATTCCATCAATTTTCATTAGCTTAGTGTCATTTTATGGATCCAAAGCTATTTTTCCCCTAAAGTAGACATTTGTAGTTTTGCAAATTAGTATGGTTTACTAGGTGTTAATTTTTGTGGAATTAGTTATGAATTTTTTAAGTTCATATCAGTAATATGTGATAGTAAACTAGGATAGCTAGACCTTTCATGCTTTTCTATTGTCAAACATGGTTTAGTTGGGATTTTCATGCCTGGAATTACTTTTACCCTATAGGATACATTTAGAGTTTTCTGGAAAGCTATCATTTGCATCATTTCTATTTTTTAGAATTAATTATGATTTTCCAAAATTGGTGGTAGAAACTTGACTTTTAGACCCGAGGCAAAAACTTTATTTTTCTGATGTGGGGCTCCAAATCCGAATTGCATGAGATGTTTCATGATGTTTATGACTGAGAGGCTCATTGTGCAACCCTTAAAATAAAACTAGGTTGGATATTATATGCAATATAGGGCGCAACCTAGGTCATCTCCTTTGAAAATGGAAGTCAATGTTTAATTGGGTTTTCTAAGTGTAAAAAGACTCTAATAACTACCTAAATTAGGGGGTTTTTAATCTAATTAAACTATCTAAAATAAAATTGAATTAAAATGATTAATTACCTAATTGTATGAATTGTGGGTGAAGGATGGTCTTGTGACTAGCTTTGGATTAGTCTTTTGGTATCCACTATCCTTATCCTAATCCAATTGTGATTAATTCTGGTCTAAGAGTCCCTAATTATGTTCACAACAAGTTATCTTGGGTTACCACTCAAGAATCAAGAGATTAACAAAGTAACGTTGCATTGAAACCTCAATCCCATATTAAATCGTTAATTCTTATCTTTAAGATTAATGAACACTCAATTTGATTGATTAACCAATTAATTATCCTCTGAATCATCATTCAAAGATGTTTAAGTAACCAACTAAACACCAAGGAATCCTCAAATCAAACAATTAAGCACACTAATTCTCACAAGCATTTCATCAAACACCTTGATTGCACACTTGAAAAATGGTAGAAAAATAAAAATCCAGCACTTAATTCATGCAATTAATCATTCAAAATTCTCCTAATCAATGTCTAACAAGCCATCAATCATAAACTACATCAACCTCAATCATTTATAAGCTTGACCAAGCAAATAAAACAATTAAAATTGATATAGAGAGAGAAGAAAATAAAATGAAATCTTAGCCCAAAATTCTGATTCTAATCCTTGGATTCAAGCTTCAACTCAAGAGCCTTCCTCTTAGCTAATCACAAGGTGGATTAGAGCTTCATTTAAGTGGAGATGGAATGGGAATGGAGGAGAGAATGGGAAGTGGCGTGGTATGGAGTGTGTGGAGGAATAAGATGATGGATGAGTTTTGGACGATGCGAATGGAATGGATGAAGGGTTGGACGATGAATGAATACATATGAATGAATAATATAATCTTGATGGATGTGTGGAATGAAGTGTTATATCGCATGCTCAGCCCTTGTGTCATTCTCACGTGATTTCTTTTATTCTGCACGTGCTCCCTTCATTTGCCAATTGCCCGTAGCTTCCTTCATGTATGTATATGTGTCTTACATGTTGGAAATTTATGGGCCCTAATGTGATGTTGATGAATTATGAAACGTGGTCTGCAGCCTCTAGTTCTTTTCTTAACGTGTTATTTTCCCTTACATTATTTCCATTTACTGATCACGTGTGCTGCCCTTTTACGTGTTGCCTCAGCTCAAGTTCCATATACTATTCACTTCTTCGCTTCTAATGCGTTTGCTCCTCCAGCCAGCTTCTCTAATCATCCTCGTATTGTTCTTTTGCATTTTCCATGTTGGTTCCCCTCATGCTTTTTCTCTTTATCTCACTATACTCCAACGTCTTCTTCATTTGCTTCCCACATTCTTTGCTTGTTTCCTCTTCATTCAGCCCGTGACAATCCAGCTTGTGTTGCTTCCTTTGTTTCTGCATGTATGTTGAGTTTCCTCTCCACGTCAACGTGTAGCAGGTTTGTTTTCTTAGCTTCATTTTAGCTCATGCATCCGTGGCATCTTAACCCTATTCTGCTCAAGTGTGCCCTCCACGTGAGCTGGTCTTCATGACGTGGGGATGTGCTGCTACGTCGAACCATGCATGAAACCCGTCTGCATGGATAGTGGATGTACACTGCAACATGAATGGAGTGTGGATGATCTTGGAGCTGCCCAAGTTAATCCTTTCAATCACGTTACTCTCCACATCTTCCTCTTCTCGCAAAACTATGGTTTCTCCTTAAGCAAACATGCATGCTCGTTACTTCAGTTCCTTTTAGCTCATACATCCTTAATTATTCCTACGTGGCTGCTCCTTCATTCATTCGTCTTGCTTTTGAACCTCTGTTCCAACAACCCGTGACTACTTCATTTGTTTCTTCTCTTCACATGAGTGTATGGAAGAGTGGGTGGAGGAAGGGCTGATGCAATGTGAGTGAACTAAAGCCATGCAAGCCTTGTGGAAGGATGTGAGTGTCCAGCTTCATCTCATGCATATATATTTTTTCTTTTCAATATTCAATTTTATTTGCCCATAATCTGCACAAAATAATAGACCAAATTAAGCGGGAAAGATTTTACAAAATTCATTACAAAATTTATGCATTAAAATTGTAAAATCTTGTAAATAATTTCCTTGAGTACACAAATGGCTACTAACATTAAATTTTACCTAATTAAACTCCTCAAGCTATATTTGCTCATTAAAATGCTTAAGTTAGGAGAATTAAAACATATAAAATTCATGCTTATCAATGACTTATTTAGATGGAATACGAGTAGGGGATGATATTGGGGAGTCCATAGGGTCCACGTCAGCAAAATTTGAATAGTTAAAGCACTACGTAATGCTATAAAATCCCACGATTTCAATCCATTTTCCTAGAAACTCATGTATGAGACATTTGTGAAGCATGTATGGGGTATAATGTATGGGAAAGTGAGGCTAGAACGATATGGTGTTACAGAGGGTAAACCAAAAGTCCTTAAAAGAGGGTAAAGCTAAACCAAAAGTCCTTAATCATTGGGTAAAGTTAGACCAAAAGTCCCTAGAGTTTATTTTTGCTCTTGGTGGAGTCATGTAATTCCTAATGCAGGAATATGAATGATATTTGATTGTGTAACACGCTTGCTTCCTTTGACCTTGAGTATGCCATATATGTATGCTTGAATGATGAATGAGTTATTTAGATTCTTTAAATCTCACTCTTTACCCTATTTTCCCTAACCATGTCTAGGTGGTTCTCAAAGGAGCAAAAATGGTGAGCAAAGAACCTAAAAAGAACTATTTTGACATTAGTTTTATTTTGACATTAGTTTAAGTTTTTGTACATATGGTGATGTATATGTATATTTTGATTTATGATCATTTCTACACACTCAAAAGTATGAGATTATGATGTACAAAGCATTTTTAGATGTAAATATATGAAATTGTATTATTTGACCCTTTAAGTTCCACATTATGTATGTATATAATGATAAGTGGGGGTGTGATTTTGGGTTGCATCGCTTTTGAGACATGTTGGACCAGCTATATATGTTGCATTTACCATTTGAAACACGCCTAGATGGAAACATGGCATAATATGGCTCAATTAGAACTAATTGGACTCAAACTTTGCATTCTTTGAGCCATAAAATGTCCATGAACCATTGATAGATCAAATAGGTGAATTTTGGATTGAAATTTGACCGGCATTTAGAGCACATTTATACCTTTCCACAAAGTTAAAGAATACAATTTTTGGAACTTGGTAAAATTTATTATGAATTTTTGAATTTGGCTATTTTTTGCAGAAATTGCTACTGCACTATTCATATAGTTTGATTATGTTTTCGCATATTTTGAAAAACCAAAAAAACTTGTTTTGCTCTAAAATTTTTATAATAGATAATTCTTATTATAAGCTTTTTGTGACAACTGAGTTTGTGTAAATCAGAGTTGTGTAACTTAAGTTATAATTTTTTAAAGTTTGGCCCCTAATATGTGTTAAAGTTATGAAATGGTGCATATAATATAACCAATGGATTTTTTACTTCTTTTTGTGATGTTCCAAGTATAACAAACTTTTTTGGCAAGAATTTAGAAAAATGTATGATGAAAATATTTATTCATATACAATTAGATTATTTGAGTCTTTCAATGACGGTTAATTTCGTTGCCAAAGATGTAAATTCTAATAATTGATGTCAAATGAAAGGTATAACTTGTGATTCCTATGTAATTTATAGTAGTATGACACTAACTTAGCATGCTGACATGTCAAAGCCTATATGGGAGGTATTTTATTTTTTATAAATACACTTAATTCTAGCATGGCATATTAAGGCCATAAGCACAGTTGGAAAACCCTAATTTCCTAATAATTCCCTTCTTCTCTCTCCTCTTCGTGTCATTTACTTTCTTTCTCTCACCTCTTGTTCCTCATGTGTTTCTTAACAACAACATTAAATATAACCCAAAATCATCAATATTGAGCTTTTTTAGAAAAATCAATTTAGTTTCATTCATCCACAGTTTTAACTCTTAACAACAACAACAACAACCACCATACTAGATTCTGAATTTTATAACCTATTCAACACTATATATAACCCAAAATTCTTAAAACACATTGCTAGATAAATTACCAAAACCTAGTAACTATAAGTTATAGATAAATGTTTCCCTAACTTTACTAGACTCTATATGCATATAAGGAATTAGAACATAAAGTTCTTCCAGAGACGCCCCCAACTTGGTGGCAATTCCTAGAATGTTCAACAAAATTCCAAATTCTAGAATTCCAAATTGTAAATGAAATACGAAACAAGAAGTACATTCTTTCCCATTTCCACCATGGATGCATCATAAAAGAAATTTTCTAAATTTACATGAAATTCTAAATGGGTAATCTAAAAAATACTTTACCTTTCTTTCGGTCTTCCTAGCTGCTCATAAGGAAAAGTTTGACAATTTAGAAAACCACTCGAAAATCGGTGAGATATGTTTTTGGGTGAAATTTTTAGAATATTCTACCTAGTCCTCTTAGCAAGGCCTTTTTAACTACCACGCATTTCTATATTACTATTATTTAAGAGTCTCAATTCAATATCAGAAAAAGTGATAAGTAAATTTGTTTAAACGAAGTTGCTTTTGTGGAATTTTTGTGCTTAGAAAGGAGATGCAAAGGTGGGAGAAAGAACGTGAAGGAGATGAAGAGGAGAGAGAAGACGGGAATTATTAGAAAATTAAGGATTTAAGGGTTTTTTTAAATTGTGTTTAGGGTTTTAATATGCTGCATTAGAATTGAGTGTACTTACAAATAATAAAAATACTTCGATATAAGCTATTAATTAGCTAATTGGGCAATTAACATGGCAGGGCAGCATTTCTGTTAAGATTTAACGTGGACAGATAACACAAGGACTAACAATTATAGGGTTTTAATTTTATAGGACTAACTAATATAGTGCTAATATTGACTAACTAATATAGTGCTAATATTTTGGGAACTAAATATTTGATATGGGTATGTTTCAAGGACCAAATTGTTAATATAATAAAAAACTTTATTTGGGTCCAAATGTAGCCCTTAATGAGCTTGGACAATGATGTTGGCCCATGGTAGGTGACGTGATAGTCGGGCAATAACAATGGGTTAAAGTGTGAGCAAACTAACAATTTAACCTCTGAATCTGTATGCTCATTTAGCCTAAGGCTCCATGCAGTGCATGAGTTGGTTTCTAAAGATATGTTACTTGTAAATTAATCCTACCATTAAGAACCCATTAATTGTTATCCAATGTTTGCTTATTTGTGCGTTCGTTAACCTTGTAGATCTCCCCTCATGGCTACTACTTCCCAATCTTAGGAATTTTTTAGGTTTGAAATAAACTAAATGATTTAGAGTTTATAATTCACGATTTTAATTTCAAACATCTTGACTGCCCTTATATAAATAAGTAATATTCTAATTCTTATGCTAATTACTAACTAAAATTTGGGGTTATTAAAGATACCTCATCACTTGATAGTTCAATTGAAAAATTTTTAATGATTTAAAAGAAAACCTAACCGAATTAGTCCTAAACTAGACTTTCATTCAAAATTCAAATCAATCATTCAAAGCAATAAAAATATAGCACATACTCATAGGATGAGAAAAATTAGTCGAATATTTTACTTTTAATTGTTATATCCCAAAGCATATATCACTTTTAAATTTCTTCCAGAAAAATGATAGGATTAAAAAAAAAGAATTAAAGCAATTTGACTAGTAAGTCACTACAAAAAGTGATGTAAAAATATAAAGAAAACAGATACCTACCAAACCCCACCAAATGACTGCCCTCACATAACCACCTCACCGCTTTATGTCATGGATCTTCGTTCTGCCTTGCCTCTTGGTATGTTCTACGCTCTTAATACTTAGACTATTTCTTGAGCACTATTTGACTTAAATATCATAGTATTTATAGAAGCCATCATTTTACTTGGTCATTTCAAGAAATAGCTCAACACTAGAACACATGGATAAATCTTGAGAAGACTAATTATTAAGAATAGAAATTAAGGGGAAATTGATATTGCGAATTTCAAAATTAAAGAAGAATTGATAATATTAGGAGTTTTTTTTTTTTAACCTGAAACTCATGAACACTTCTATTAAATTTGTTCTTTTAAGACCGGATACTTTGTTGGCATGCTAGGTTGGGCAAATGTAAAAACTATACGACCATAAAGATAACTTTTGAATTTGGATTGGTGATGTACAATATATAAACAACCCGGGGTGGACTTGTTCATCTACAACTAAGCACATGCGTTTTTTTTTTTGGGGAGAAATTGTGTATTGTTTTGCAGGCTTTTTCACAAAAAGCAAGATGTTCTGAATCAGTTTTTAAAGTAAGCTTAAAGATTTTCAGTTGAATTCTTAAGCCCTATCCATTTTCCTACTTTCAATTCCTAAGTCATGGACCTAGTAATCAAAAGAAGGCTATATGCATAAAATTAAGTGGGTAAATCACACTAATCTGTTTTAGAAATTTTATTAAATTATATTTGATATCTTTTTTGTTTTAAAAACTACATCAATTTCCCATCTAATTTTTTTTGTATAACATACATTCATTCCCAAAAAGAGTTACTTAACAATGTTTATTATCATATTAAGAATAAAATCACAATCTCATTAATTTTAAAGTTTAATATTAATTTAACTATCTTTATAATCTTATATTGTGCAAAGACAAAAAAATAATTTGGAGAGGAAACTTTTATAATATATATCAGAATATCATAAAAGCCAAGTATATTTTAAAAAACAAAAGAAATATCAAGTGTAATTTAATTAAACATAAAAAAGATTAATTAATTTACTAAACTTAAGTTGTGGACTAGTAAATGACTTAAATTATTATTGAAGAAGCACTCATCCACTATGCCAATTAATTTATACATTTTTTTTTGGATAATAACTACATTATATTTACCAAGACTAAATATGGTATATGATTATTTTGTCAGCATTTTTTTTCAAATGTTTGTTACACCTTTTTTTTTTTAAATAAAGAATCATTTCATGATAATAATAAAGAACGTAAAAATATATTGTTAATTGTTACAAAATACCGATTTAGGACAACAAACTGAGTCATATATTTCCACTAATTTTATTATGTCTTTACAACTAAACTAACTCCCCTGCCCTGTGCCACTGCATTCACTAGAATACAATTAGAATATAGTGTTAGCTAAAATACCCAAGTTTTGTGGCAGCTTAATTAAAAATTATACCGGTTAGAGCAGAAACTCATCCAGGAGGCGTGAACATCAGTGGGTGAAGCAGCACCTTTGCATGTATACAGAAGAAAAACTGCGTCCTTTTCTTAGAATCTGGAGTACCCATTTCAAGATAAAAACAACAGATGCAAAAGAAGAGATCAGCAATCAAACAAGTAGCAGAAAACCTCAGAAATGGCCAGCAATCTTGCATTCTTAATGGTGGTATTCCTGTGTATGATGCTGCTTTCATCAGCTACCGCAGCAGAAAATCAGGACCTTGTTGCAGCCACTGAAGAGATGCAGAAAGCTAATTACTTTACATTTGTGATGCTCATCAATATCTCTCCACCTGACACAAGACTTCAGGGGAATGTGACTTTCTTGATGCCCAACGATCGAATGCTCGCAAAAGTGGCGATGCCGGAAGGAGCTGTTTCTGATTTCTTGCTTCTGCATTCGATCCCTTCACCTTTGCTCTTTGGCACCTTGGAAAAATTCCCCACAGGGACAACCATTCCCAGTTCACTGCCAAACTATATGCTTAGAATCACCAACAATGGTAGGAAGAATTTTGTTCTCAACAATGTGAAAATCATCAGCCCCAATATATGCGTGGCAGGATCTTCGATTCGATGCCATGGCATAGATGGGATTTTGTCAGAAGCAGATATATCAGTAAATAACTCCAGTACTGTTCCTCCACCTTCATGTCCTAACAGCACAGAGGCTTCCTGTAGGGCTTCTTCACCTCCAACTCCGTCTCCTCCTCCTTTTAGTGAAAACCTCAGTCCTCCTACATTGACAGCCCCCACTCCCACTGAGGCCGATTCTGGGATACGAAAATCAGGATCATCCCACTTGATGTCTTTTGATGGATCACTGAACTTTGTCGCCGGTTTGGTGTTGATTTTGGCAGGCATCTATTTTTAATTGGGTTTTATTGGCTCCAGCGCTCAAGCGTTCAATTAGATTGCATGATAAAATATTATTTATTTGATAATAAATATTATCATTTATTAATTATTTTAATTATAGGCATCGAACGAGAGTTAAAATGCTTGAGCGCTCAAGATCTCTATAACAAAGTATTCTTTTCAATGCAATCAGATTGACGATGTAAGTTCTGCTGATTGAATTAAGGGTGCAAGGAAACATTAAACAGGAAAGGGTGGAGTTTAATGAGGTGAGCATTGCACAGATACAGGATGTGGGAGTTTACTTGTCAGAGCTCAGCAACAGATCTTGAAGCTTAACAGGAAGCAACTTCTAGATAGATATAACTTTCTGTTCATTATTCTTGTTCACCGTCTCAAAAGAGGGAAAAAGAAAGGAAACCAGTGAAACAAGAATTGACTTCAACGTTTAAGAGTACCGAAACAAATATTAATCATTCATCAAAACCAAGTAATGAAAAAATATAACCATGAAGTTATTTGTTTAAATCAAGTCTCTAGAAGATGCGGAACGCCTTTTAAAATATTGCAAAACCAAAATGGTTTCCAAAGCAAGCTAGGAGGTTTTGCTTGTTAGCACTGACCAGTCCAATCTTCACAAACTAGACTTGATTATGGGCCAGATAAAAATAGGTCAGGCCCATAAAAAAAATTCTAAGAAAATATAAGTCTGGGCTCAAGTCCAGGCCCGGCATTGTTCATAAACCTAAAAAAAGCAAGCTGAGCTTCACCTGTCATTTTAGAGAACAATGCCAACTTTTTCATGAAAATGATACATGAACGCATGAAGAATGTCATTACATTTTGGGTTGTAGTTTGCTATAGGAATTGTATGTTAGTAACATCTAACAATTTGGACTTTCTTGCCTTAAGCTCAACATGGGGACACCTACCAATTGACAGAAGTTATGGCTGCATCTATATGAATTTATTAAAACAAGAGCCAAATCAGACACAAATTGTCAATAAGCAAAACTCCATAATTTGTTTAGTTTTGTATAAAACACCTGATTCATGATAAGATGTTCCCCATGTATTTGTAAAATAGGAGGAGTGAGGACCCTATATTCATTTCTATAGGATATGTTTTGTCTCTCCAAACATCTTTACCCATTTGACAATGCTTCCTTTTTAATTAAAGGAGTAGGGAGTAGGATGATATCATGGATGTGTGTAACACTACAAAAACTTTACTACAAAACCTTTAAAATTTAACATTTCAATTTCATACCTATCAATTTACAGATTGCAAAATTATAAGTCAATCTTCATCAGAAATTGAAGGCTTTACCGAACTTCATGACAGGAATATCAAAAACAAAAGTACAAAAAACACAATAATTTAATGTTACCTTGCTCAAACCATGGATAGTAGGATCGTAGTTCTGCCATATGAGATTCACCCCTATATATCTCTCTAGCAGTAATACATATTGGAGTCATTGATGGGCATCCAAGAGCAATAAGAAAAATTCCAACATGAAGAAGGTACAACAAAATATATTACTAAAAAAATATAATTAAAAATTACTTACTGTCTTCCTAAAATGACTTTTTATCAAGTTTTAGAATTACAAGAGTAGCATTTATGATATGAGATATAGCTACCATTTCACATATTTCCAGTAAAGGGAGTTAAATTTCATCTTTTAACAATACAATGAAAAAAGAATATCTTAATTTGACAAAAACAACATTCCATGATTTTCTCTAAATTCTAAATTCTATTGTCAATCAGCTTTTGAGACAAGCGTTATGTTTTGATGTATCATGTGGCTATAGAACTCTTTGTCAACCTATCTTAGCATAGAGAACTTCTTAACTTCCAAAAAATTAAGCAGAAGAAAACTTAACATGGAATAACTTGCATCAATGCTAAAGATTTGCATATGAAAGCAATTTAAAGAAAGAGATTAGACCCTAGCATGCACTTGGATGAGCCCACCATTTGTGTGAACAAGTAGGTAGCCTCGCGACTTGGCAAGAGCTGGACAAATATTTGAGCTGGACAAATATTTAAAAGTTGAAATAAGTACCAATGAAATTCATATTTACAACTTGCAACATAAATTTATATTAAGCTCTTTACTTGTGTAATTAGGAGTAGGATTTATGCAGGGCAGCAACCCACAATTTGATGGAGGCTTCCACAGCTTGTCATAATTTGAATCCCTTCTTGCATTATTTAACTATCAAATCTAAACGAGTGAAAACATGAAAGACGTATAATTGCTTTGCATAATTTACATATATATGCCCACATACATGCCACCCTAACATATCTTGATGGGCATTAAAATTAAAATAAAACAGGAAATTGAAGTCATACAATTATACAATCCAACGTAATAATAAAAATAAACTCATACATAAGGTCATGAAAATGAAATACACATTACACAATACACAACAATAACAAACTACAAATTTTCTCATCAACATAATAATAAAAATTAATCACACATTTAACACAAAGTATCTAAAGTCCAAAGTCTCCAATTTTCAAATCTCAACCATCATTGCAAAGTTCAAGACCTTCATGAAGTAACACAAAGCAAATGTTATTTACTTGATCATTAACGTAACAATAGAGAAAACTCTTGTAATGCTAGAAAACTTAAAAATTTAGAAAATGTCCTCTGAAGTAAATGTAGGGCCAACTTCATCATCTAAGGAGGTTGCATCATCTAATTGAGGCTCTCCTAAAATGTCATAATAGCAGAGACTTAATTTTAAAAAATGAACATTAGCAAATTCAAAAGATATTATCAAAATATTCAATGAGGGAAAAATGAACCCTATGTAAAGCCTTTTGCACAATGCCAATCCTTTAAACATACTAGAGCTTCAATAGTCTTCTTACTAAATGAACTCCTCTAAGGATTAATTACCTTATTTCCAATACTAAAAATTGATTTAGAAGCCATAGTAGATATTGGAATAGTCAAACTATCTTGAGCCATTGCTGCAATACTAGGAAACCACACTCATATGATTTTCAATAATCTAAAATATTAATGTTTATACCCTTTCCTCAATTGGTTCTTCCAAGTAAAAGTCCAACTCTAATTTCTTGGTTTGTGTTTGTCTTCTAGATAGCTTGAATTGAGTAAAATCATCAAATTCATCAACATCAACACTTGACTGCAAGTTAGTATCTCTAGAAGCTCGCACACTTGATAGATTCACATTATGACTTTTTTTGTAGTGCTCAAATCTTGCATGAAGAGTATTGACAATCTTACCCATGTGCTCATCACCATTGTTAAAAAGTTTATGGAAAATGTGCTCAACAAAAATCAACTTCTCCCTTAAATCTAATACAACAGCATAAGCAAGTAACAAATTACATTCATCCTAATATTTTAGAAACTTTGCAACCATATCTGAAATCATATTTGCTATGAAATTAGGAGGATTTTTATAAGTTTCAAACAATTGCAAATGAATCTTAGACACCCCTCTGAAATATACATTAGAGGTTGGATTCATGGTAGATGAAAATGCAAGAGTGGCATCATAAAATGGCTTAAAAATCTTACAGTAATTTTACCTTATCCCACTCTTAATTAGATAACATAAACACTCCAAAACTATGATCCCTTTTCTCCCAATATTGGAACACTTTCTGACAATAAAAGGCATGTTCAACATTAAAAATGTAAAATTTCACCTCACATACATATCAGTTCTCAATTTCCTAGTTGTAACTAAGCTAAAATTATTCTTACCCATGTCATAAAATTTCTTTCTCCTAAAAGTTGACATTTTAATAAATTTCACCTTGACGAATCTTTGCAATAACATTATCCACCTTTTTCATACTAGCCTGTACAATCAAATTTAGAATATGACAAGAGTATCGAATTTGAAAAAAAAATGCCATCACATGCCAAATTTCTAGAAATGGAAGACCTCATTTTCAAATAAGTAGCCATTACATCATTGTAACTAGCATTATCTAATGTAATACTACTTATTTTCTCATCAATTTTCCATGTAGACAAGCAAGATGCTACCTCTTTAGCCAAAGAAATGCCGGCAAATGGTAGTGATATAGCTTTGAAACAAATGATTCCTCTTTGTAATTTCCAATTTACATCAATCTAATGAGCTGTTATACACATATATTTATCATTTATATGTTTAGCTTTCCAATTATTAGAAGTTAAAGTAATCTTACCTGGTGCTTTTACCATTTCCTCCATTACAAATATTCGTTCATTTGAATGAATGACCATCACATTTCTCTTAATCGCATGCCTACTTATTGTCTTACTTTCTAGTGTAAGAGTTTACAACATTTGTCTAAAAGTAGGTAACTTAATACTACTAAAAGGTAGCTTTGCACAAACAAGAAAATTTGCAATTGCCTTTTGACATTTGTCCCAATCAAAAGTGAATGATGTTAAAGATGTTGCCTCATCAGTTTCAGTTGAACTACCTAACTTACAATACTTCCTAATATCTGGTATTACACACTTCTTACAAACAACTAAATGATGAATTAAATGTGAAATACCTTGTGTGATTTTGCCACAAAAAGCTTTTTGCACTAGTTGCATTAAGCGCTTCCATCCTCCAACTTTATCATTTGCAACCACACTTTAAAAGTCAACTTTTTTTCTTTTTAACTTGATCACATTCAGGAGAACTTTCATCCCTAATGTCTAAGTTTTGCATAGATATTTGATATGTTGGGGTGTTGCTAGAATTACTTACTTTTGTATGTGAGGTATTGTTAGCATTGCTTGTATATTCCTTTTGCAATTTTGAACTTTGGAAAGTTACCAAGAAGCAAAACAAACTTATAAAATGCCCTAAAACAAATAGTAATTAACATTTAACACTATAATTGTCAAGATATACTAAATAATTCTCAACTAGACAATTCATCGAACACATGTTAGGCATCCAACAATCAACATAAATTTTTCATAGGGGCTCAAATTAACAAAAAAGAAAAGTAAATGTGAAGCTACAATTTTTGTGAATAATATCACTATCTTAAAATTTGGCAAAATAGATCACTTTCTTAGAACAAATGTGTAAGCCTCAATTTTTGTGAATAATATCCAAATTAGATCCTGTTGATTCTTTGAAAAAGAAGGAATATCATTTTCCTAGAAATATCCTTTTGATTCACACAAATCTTACTATACACTTTTTTGAACAATTTGGTTATTCAATTCTTTAACTTCATAGTAGGGCATTGGATTCAGACATATTTGTCTTTTGTACACATGTGGTTCCTAAGAATATATAGATAGAGGCAAACAATAAAAACATCCATTTAATTTTCAAAATATATGGATGGATACCCGATACCTATACATTTACTAAACATATATGAATAGATACCCAATACCCATATGTTTCATTGCATTGGTTGCATATAATAGATATAAAATTGAAGAAGGAAAAGGATGGGTATGAGTAAATATACCTCGCCGTCGATGGTGGTGGCTACTAGTGAAACTACAAGTTGAAAAGGTGATTGCTGGTGGCTATGGTTGCAAGTGGGAAATTGTGGCTTGCTGTGATGTGTGTATGCAACGTTCTACTACAGTGTGGTATTCATGTTCGTGTTTGGCTAGGGTAGAAGCAGAATGAAAGGAAGTGGGTTATGTTTATATTTGGTTGTCCTCTTCCATTCATTCTTTTCTTCATTTCATTAAAAACAAAAAAAAAATTATTTTGCCAGGCCTATCTCAGGCTGGGCTTTTAAAAAAGGCTAAACTCAACCCATTTTTTTAAGGGCTTTTTAAATATGGCCTTTTTTTATAGGCTTTTTCTTCTAGTTCATATCCATTTTTCTTAGGCCAAGCTTATCAGGTCGGGTGGGCTTATTGGCCCATGATCAGCTCTATTGCAAACTTGACCATTATACATCTAGGCATGCATGATGTAATCATTTAGACTTCTTTCCTTGCTTCTTCTTGATAACTTCATCAATGTACAGTATACCCTTCCTTTTGTAAGCTTCGAATGGCTTATAACTATAGATCATAGCAACAAACTAGTGCACCCTTTACCTGTCTATTCCAATGCAACATGTAACATCTTCCTTTAATCTATGTATTTCTTATTTGTATTTATTTATTAATTTTATCCTAAAGACAATTTAACTTGATTCAATTTAGTAGCCATCTCATAATCATTTTTTTCCAGAGGTAGAAAGTTCTTTATAACGTGTTAACAACATAGCGAATTATTAAATATGATGAACATGAAACTACTATATGTATATATATATGTTGTCATAGAGTCCAGAAATAGGAAAGTAGGGTCATACCAATACAAACCATATCATATAAGTGGGGATTTATCCTAGACCTACTCAAAAGAAGAATGCCCACAAACAAAAAGAACAAAAAAAGGGTTAGTCCCCTATTTGCCCAAAAAGTCATATCACGATTAGTTCAAAACCTCCTTTTATGGAAACGAAGGAGGCATCCCTCCCATAGGGAATGGGAGACTCGCCTTGTATATTGCTATGAATATAATAGGTAATGCATGAACTAATTCATCACACATAATAATCCTCATGTTGTGCATGACAAATGTCCACCCCCCGTACTAGGAATTAGATCCACTATACCTAGAGTTCTAGGATTATTCTGTAGACAGGCATCTAAGAAAAATGTTAACCACAACAGAGTGAGAAATAATTTTCTCGAAAACATAGATATACTTGATATGACATAATATTCATGAAGAAATGTCAAGTACAAATTTAACAAATAGCGGATAATATAAAGAGAGAACTTTATGGAAAATAATTAATTTAATAATGTAAACAGAAAAATATACTAAATTCTATAATATTTAACAAGAATATAGTATAACTAATGAATAGTAATAGAGGATATTATACTACATATAATGGAGTATATCATGTGAATCTCAAAGTTTTGCACATGTAAATGGAATATAATTTAAACACAATAAGATATCCATAGGTTCAAAGTTCATATTTTGCAAGGTATCAATATGCATGAACTACAAAAAGTAAAAAATATAATAATTAACAATTGTCCAGCTTGATCGTTAGGCCTTGGAGGCTGCCAAGTTCAATACTCAAATCATGTTGCATTGCTATGACATAGCAGACTCACCCCTGCTTCCTTTACTGAGGCATTCCTCAATGGGTACCCAAGGAAATTTATATAAAAAAATCACACTAATATGTCATCCAAGTCATCATTTGATCAAGATATAATAGATATATTTGGAAAAGAACTACCTTACACAATTTAATGCGTAATTTAATAATCCTGATGGCGTAACAGTGTACTAGAGTCCGAAAAAATTATATTCAAATACTTAAAATTATATTTGCACTTTTCTAAATTCAGATTTGCTTTATGGCCCATCTGGTGTCCAAAATAGTCCATAAATCAAGGCCCAACATCAAGGTATAGAATAAAGTCCAGTATAGCCATAAAAAGGCTCATTTAGGTATACAGAAGGCTCAATAAAGCCTAAGTCCAAAATAGATCCAAAATATCCAAATGGCCCTCACTGGTCCTAATTAGTAATTTAGATATTTTTTAAGTATCCTTATTAATTAAAATTAGACATCTACTACAACAACAACTATCTAATGGTCAACTTTAGTGCACACAGGACTCATCCCCTTAATAAGGCTACTCCGCCATATTATATATATGTATACAATGGCTAATTTTTTACCAAATAACAAATATTCATAAAATAAGACAATAAACAACATATTGTTCATATCAAGAAATCAGACAATAAGCAGTATATCAGTACAGCAAATAGCACAATCTAAAACATATGTTTATTCATATATTCCATTCTTAACATAATACTTCATAAATTTCTAATTTCTAATGATCACAAATGGGCTTCAAAATTTACAAAATAAATATTAGCATAATCAAGACAGCATATAGAATATATTAGACCACATAAATCATTTAGAACACATCAAATAACATAAGTAAAAGGACTTCTTAATCAATACATTTTTTCAAAAATTTGACTTTTTATATAGTGATCCATAATTTACCAAAATTTCACTATAAGCCTCCTCTTTAGTGTAGATTAACCTAATATAGTTGGATTTAAGAAAGCTCTTCCCTAGAGAGCTTTAATGGTCTTGGCCGAAACTATGCACCAAGGAGAGTATATGATTTTGCTTCATTTTCATGTCACCAAATAACCATACATACATATTCAAGGGAGATGAACAAAAGCCCTCAGTCAATTTCTACAAATTTCATGTATATTCTATAATTTTCTAAAATTAAAATTCAAGGATTTCTTGCCAAATTCTTTATGAAAATTAAAGATATATTAATCTATCTCTTCCTTTTGCTTCCTCCCATTACTCCCCCATTTAATTTCTATTCAATTTCTCCCATGGCTTCTTAAAATACAAAGTGTCATGGTTTGTAGAAAAACTTGTCCTTTGTTCTTGCCATGGCCAAAACATGAAGGAGAAAAGAAGAGAAAAATTCATGGAAGAAAATATAAGGAAAACTAAGAAGAAGAAAGTTTATCTATGTTATCTTGATTCCTTAGTGTTTGTTTTTCTTCGATAGCTTTTCTTTCTTTCTTCCTCCTTGCTTCTTCTCCTCCCTTGGCTGAGTTCTCCTTCTCCCTTTTTCTTTTTGTCTTGGCTGAATTGTGTGTGTGTTTTGTGTGAGAGTATGGCGTGAAAGAATGTGTCTATTTTTGTAAGTTTTATTTACAAATGGATGGTTAGGATTTGTTATATTTTTATGATGTAAAATCTATGCCTTTAGATTCATTGGATAGTTATGATTTAATCTTGATTTTAGCAATTTAATATAGGCCTTTGGATTAGATCAAGGGTTGTGATTTGATCTTAAAAAGTAAAGAAATCTAAGCCATTAGATTACATCTATGGTTAAGATTGTATCGTGTTTTATAGATGAATATTACCCATTATATTTTAATTACATTTAAATTTTAACCATGGTTACTTCCTCATAACTTGTGAAGATAAGGTTGGATTTATTACTGCTTGAGCTAGCGTCTATATCATTCTGATGTCAATGATAACTTTTTTGTAAAATGTGAGATTTACTAAGATTTGCTAACGTAAGCCTGTGTCATTACTTCGTGGTTTGTGCAGTCTCCAGAATCTTCCCCACACATATGGCATCGCATGTCTTGCTTCTTGTCTAGGGTGCCACATCAGCCCTTCTCCAGCCTGATTTTACAAAAATATCACTGTTTAATTAATATCTCTTATCATAGGTTCTCTGTAATATTTTTATTTAGCTTGTGTTGTTTGAATCCTCCACTATATTTTAATATTATTTGGGCTTACATAGGTCTCATTTAATGTCTCTAATTATATATTTTATTATTATTTATTTCTATAATATTTTATTATTTTAGGATCTAAATGATCATTTTGCCCTTGGTAGTAATGTAACAGACAAGCACCTTTATTCATTTTTCACTTATATCTTCGTTTTAACTCTACATTTTTTGATTCTGTCACCACCATCCGATAGATTTTTCTGCATAGAATCTCTTGAGACAGTTAACTCAAGTTTAGAGATTTAGTTTGTCTCCGTATAATCTTTTAATCATTCGGGACTATTTTCTAGTCTTAACGATTTCAGAATTTTACAAAATAAATTTTATAATTTTCTGCGCATTATTTCTTAACTATTGATATACATATTGGATTAGTTTTGAATTCCTCTTTCTTCCAGAAAAATTATCAAAATTGGTCCGGTGACAAATGATGATTTTGTCCCTGGACCCCTTGGACCTTCTTAAAATTTTAAAAATTTTTATGGGTCCTGTTCATCTTATACTTTTCATATATGAAGTTTACCTTGTTCAAATTCATCTTATTAAAGCTTAATAAATTCATTACATAAAATACTAAATAATTAGGAAATTCTAATTTTTAAGGATGTTACGCAACAAACTACATTATTTTTTAGTCAAAAATTTTAGACATAGGAGGCGCCCTTGAGCTTCAACTCTAGCTTTGTATCCAATGCCCACAATCTTTAGAAAATGAGAAAAATTGGCTTCCATTTATCTACACAAATATATCACTTGAATTCTCCAGAGAATAAAGAGTGATACAAAGTCAATAGAATAGAAATTACTAGGTAGAAAAACATACAGTGAAAAACTGCAAATCACTTTCAGAGAACATGTCACTACTAGTGTTCATATCTTTGAATATTTTTTATTTTTCAATAAGTTAGACTCTTGGATAGATGAAAATTATTCATAATTAAATAAAGTACATGGCATTCTCAATTAGTATTAACCACAAAGTCATCAAGCTAACAAGACCAAGAGGTGAGCTTATAGAACTAACTGAAATAAATGCCTCTATCCAATGACATTTTATTATAAAGCATAAGACAAGAAAGTAAGGAAAAAGAAAAGTTAAGGTGATATAGCATGAGAGGAATGACCTATAATTATAAATACATTAACAAAAATCACCACATTAGTAAATGATGTAGATAGAGAATTTCCATGGAATCTACATTTCAATTAGTCACTTCAAGACTAGGACAATAAACCAAAGAATGTTTTTTCATCTCCTGCTACTGATAAGCTACTTTTGGTGAAGAAGGGTTAGGGGGAGAGGGGTTCCTTCACCCTGCAAGGCTACTATATGTCTCTATGCGAGTTTTATAGAGCATGTTATACTATTATTGCAATTTATTCTTTGTATTCATAAATTGAAGTTGGTCTACCCTTTTTTCTTCTTTCTTTTTCATAATTTTTGGGGGCAAGTGAAGAGGGCCTTTCTTTCCATTCTCCTTCATGAAATCTTTATATTTTAAGAAATGAAAAAAATTTAGGTACTGTTTTTACATCTTTGATATCAAGCTCTCTAATAATAACATGACAAGTATATGGTTTTTATAACTTAGCATCATATGATTAGGTCTTCTAAAATTTTTTTTATCAATCATATTTTTATTAGAGAACCGTGTAACAAATACATAAGGAAATGTATCTAAATTTAGTCCTTGTAATCGGCCTTTTTTGGGCTTGCAACAACCATTATCAGCATTTAAATTAATTTAAACACTGATAAGTTGCTTCAAAGGGGATGTTATGCCTTATTTGCTTATTTTTATTTTATTTTACTTTGTGTTATCTTATCTCCTTTTTTTTTGACTAAGATAAGGCATTCTGTTGCCCTAGTTTATTATTTATGTAGATCAAATCATGAATTACTTGTATGGAATGAGAAAGAAATAAAATCTCAGCATTCTTCATTTACTTTCTTTATGGTATCAGAGTTGTGTTTAACTCAAAAAACTCCATGATGCAGTTCGACAATTATAAAGCTATGAATATAGAGAGAATCTACTCTTCATTCTCTGCATCTATGGCCTCTAATGACTTTTCCTCTATGTTAATACCACCACATTCTTGGAGGAATTAAGTCTTTACCCTTTTCCATTACAACCTACAAGTTGAATTGACAAAATTTCCTTCATAAGAGTCACTTAATGATGATGTTCTAATGTGGAAAAAACAAGGAGGACCACGCCAATGGTTTTTCTATAGCATCAGTAACAACAAATCCAAGACCCAAAGTTTAGAAGATAGAAAATAACCAGGTGATGTCTTGTCTCATCAATTCAATGACCATGGACATTTGGAAGGCAGCTTGTGACACCTCTTCTACTAGTGAAAACATAGTTGAAGTAAAGGGCATCTCCATGACCTCAAATAATGAGACATGTCCATAGTCTAATATTCTGCCATGCTTAAAGGTATTGACAACAACTTGATATTTTTGAGACTCACAATTGGAGTTATATAGGTGATGTAGCTATGTACAAGAAGATTGTTGAAAGAAAACACATATATAGGTTCCTATTGGGACTCAACCAGAATTTTAAAGAAGTAAAGAGCAAAGTGATGAGCTTTGGCCAAAAAAAAAAGGAGCAGAGGGATGAGCACTAAGTCTCTTCCTAGCCTTCGAGAGACCATTTTAAAAGCTAAAGGTAAAGAGAGTAGAAAAAGATTATCTTTGGGATCTTAAAATACCCAAAATAATAATTGAAATTTCAACCTTGGCTACAAAAAAGCCAAGTAACCATGGGCTTGACAACAACAAACAAAAAGGGCAAAACAAATCCTAGTTGGACCATTGCAACAGAACTAGTTACATTAGAGAAATCTATTGGAAGATTCGAGTTAAGCCTCCAAATTGTAAGTGAAAACCAAGAAAAGAGCATAAAGGGTACATGACTCAAAGTGATAGAAAAAGCCCCCAGAGTTAGGCCCATTCAACAGAGAACAAATTGAATGGTTGTAAAAGGTATTTGCAACCAAAAACCTCCATCCCATGAAGAGGTGGTAGGTGCTAGTGCAATAACTCAAGCAAGCAATTTCCCTTTTGCATTGAGCTCACAAGCCTAGAGAAAAAAAGGTTGAATAGTTGATCCTAGTGCAACAAATCACATGATAGGTAATGCATATTTAATCCTTAATTTGACACCTAATATAGCTGGTTGATGGTAAAAATACCTAACAGTATGCTATCAAAAGTGGCTGGATTTGGGTTTGCAATTTTTATCAGATAATTTGATGTTAAAGAATGTGCTACTAATGTCTAAATTGACCTCCAACTTGATATCTATTAGCTAGCTAGTTAACAAGCTCAATTGTACTGCTAACTTTATCGGTAGTGGCTGTGTTTTTAAGAATTTGGACTCTGAGAGAGCAATTGGATGTGCTAAGGAGTGTATGGGTCTAGTTGTCATCAATTAACTTGAAAAGATTAAAAGGGATTTTTTTAGCTAATGTAGAAATAAAAAGGTGGCATTATTGAATAGGACATTCGAGTTTTCAATAAATGAAAATAATGTATTATCAATTTTTCAATGAAAATTCTAATTTACCTCAATGTGAAATATGTTAACTTTGTAAACAAGTGCACTCTTACCATCCACTTGGCACCTATAATTCCTCTTAACCCTTTACAATCATACATAGTGACATAAGGGGTCCCTTAAAATTCAAAATGATAAATGGGGCCAAATGGTTTATAACTTTTGTCAATGATCATACCTATACAACTTAGGTTTATTTGATGAATGCCAAATTTGAAGCCTTTTCCATATTTAAAAATTTCCATATTCTAGTGCAAAATCAATTTCATACAAAAATAAAGTCCTTTTATTTTGATAATGCCAAATATTATTTTAACTCAACTTTTGATAAATACCTCACCAGCCAAGGAATTATTCATAAAGGTTCATATGTATCGCAACAAAATGGCATAGTTGAACCAAAAAATAGACACCTTTTAGAGATTATATAACACCATATATTTCTAACTTGCTACCTATCATTTCTAAGTCTCACATCATGAATTGCACAAAGGGAATGGAAGAATGGCATTAAAATAATGCCTTATTTAGCTTTGTGTCATGTATAAAAATTCCATTTGGTGTCATGCGGACCATATGAGCTCATACATCATATTCTCATATTTAATTACATGGATATAACTCATTTGCATAACCAAAATTGGCCCACAACTTGTGAAATTCAAAGGGGAGCATTAAACTCACACTATTATTTTTGGCCAGAATTTTGTCAATTTTGTCACCAACTTTGGAAACTCGTAATTAATTCCAAAAAAATCAAAATCAAGCATACTATGGCATTCTGGAAAGCTAAAGATGTCTACTTTATGCCAAAAATATTTCCAGCCATGAAACATAACACAGAAGACGTTTGACATATGGAAAAGTGCAAAGGTTTTGACAGTTATTGGTATTGATGCAAGTATCTGCTATAAATTTCAAATATTTCCAATTAATTCCAAAAAAATCCAATCCATGAACATGATACCAATTTGGAAATTTATGAATGTTATGTTTATGGTAAAAATGGATTCAGATAGAAACAAACACATTTAGCCACTAGAATTTAATAGAACAGTGACTTAGGTCGTGCTGCACTACTGTTACTGTTCCAGAAATTCAAAAATTTATATCTTTTAGCTTAGACCTCCAAATGAGGTGCTTCTAGTTGCTAAAAGTCACTGTAAATGTTTAGTTTCTTTTTATAAAATTTCGTAGCCATTGGACAACGTTTGTCCCTCGGATGACATAATTATACAACTAACCAAATGAACAGTGCTGGTGCAAATCCGAATTTCTGATACCAACTTTGAAAAATCATAGAAAATTCCACAGACCTCCAAATGACCTGGTCTTTAACTTCCCAAAAAGATCTAGGCAAGATCTAATTACATACAAAATTTTAAGTCAAAAAAGGTCATTTGGTCAAACTTTGACAAAATGGGGTAAAGTGACATTTTTTTTGTGTTAAAAGAGGGCTCCAAGGGTTCAAATTTGTTTTTTCTACTCCTAAGGCTCTATGAGCACGTGGGAAAGCATCAACATAGGCTATCAAACATAGCTCAAAGTTCTAACAATCCAGATTTGCAAAACTCACTCTCCTACACCAAAACATACACCATGTACATAATACCAAAATCTTGCTATTCATACTAAAAACTTGCTACATTATTCAATATAGTTCTAATTCTCATACATATACAATATGTTCATCCATTTACAAGTATTCATAAGTGCATACACCATGTACATCATTAGATTACATTTCTTGACAATAAAATGGTGACAAAATGACTATTTCACAAGTCCTTTGCCAATTTCCCTATCTTCAAGTTTGGTGGCTCCCATTTCTTTGTTCACTTGGTCCACCTAGACATATTAGGCAATAGGGAGAGAAGAATAAGATTATAGGAATCCCAATAGCTAATCTCCCATTCAATCATACAAAAAGAATGTAATACAAGTGTTAAGGATGCATGCATGGCATATTAATATAGAAAATGGTGCAAGATACATTCTTGGCATTTACACAAAGCACAAATAACACACTTAGGCTTGCCAAATGAATGGATTAGCCTCACCCCATTTCTTCAAGGTTCTTGGACTTACCTCACCCTTTTTTCTCAAAGGCCTTCAACTAAGCCTTGCTCTTGGGAGACTTTCTTTTAGTCTCAACCACTTCTAAGGGTTCTTGGCTCATCCTCATTGAAGATAGGAGGTTCTTGGCCTCTCCACAATCAAGCAAACCGATGCAAATATTCTAGGCATCATTTGGATACATAATGCAACACTATGGTTCCATGGAACATAGGCATCATACTAAAACACAATTCATAACTTAAAATACACATATACATATTCAAAAACAATGTAGACATTCATTCATGCATGGGAGAAAAGAGAGAGAGCTACCTTTGCCACATAAGTACATTTTTTCTCTTGAAATTGGATCTCCTCCCATGGCTACACACTCATAGCTAGGTGGGGCTTGTTTTTCTTGGCCTAATTACATAAAATAAGAACCAATTAGACTCTTGGAACCATTCTTAAAGCTACCTATTTAGTTGGAACTCTAACTTTGTTTTATGATGCACTTATAGTTCCTAATGGCACTAATGAAGCAACACCCACTCTTTGACGTCTAGGCCCCATTCTTTTCTTTTATATATAATTCTTGACTCCCTTTAAGCCTCTTGGAGTCATCACCCAATTAAAACCAAGAGTCTAAGTATATGTTGCTTCCTTAGGTCACATTATGGAACATAAAGCACCAACTCATTCTCTAAGCTTCTTAAATTTTTCCCAAGGCTTCCCCTCACTTTCATTCATCATATATGACTAAAAAATGGGCTTCCTAGCTATGTTATCCTTGCTTAGTCGAAATATGGAGCCTTAATGGGGTTTAATTGCTTCTTGATTTTTTCTTGATGGGGGGACCACTTAGGAAGGTTGTTAAGAGTTATAGGAGTTCAAGGAAACACTTAAATAGCCAAGAGAACTCATGGATTAAATCAGTTTTTACAATTCCCTTAAGTGCTCTACACTTTTCTAACTTCTAATTTAATGGATTTTCTTGAAATTTCTTAGTATCTTCCATCTTCCTCCAACTTAATCTTATTAATTCTTGATGGTTCTTGAACAAAAACCCTTCCCTCTCCTTGGGTCTATTTTGGCCTAAATTATAAGAGAAGAAACTAAGGAAAAAGAAGCAATATCTTGTAAGAAAAGTACCTTGAATCAAGTTCTTCCAAGAAGGCTCTTCCTTTGTTTAGCTTGCTCTCTCCAATTTTGAAATTCCCCTCTCTGTTTTGCCCTCAAAACAGCACCAAACTTCCCATTAAAACCATAGAAAGGAAGCTTGAGAGGAGAGGAACAAGTTTTAAGAAGTAGGGACATGGAAATTCTTAAGAAATCTTACCTTCCTTACCTTGGTTTTCTCCTTCTTCCTCCTTTATCTTGCGCACCTAAGCCTCTTGAATTTCCTCTGGTTTTTGGGCAAAACAAATCGGTCTAAAAGTGGAGGAGAAGTGAAACGTGCTTCTTAAAGAAGTTTCAAGAATGAATAATTACAAAATTCCCATTTTGTCCCTTCGCAATGGCATTTCTAATTTGACTTCATTTTAGCTCTTTTTTTAGAACCGTCTTTTTCATCATAAAATTTAGGTTCTTAATTTAGTAAAATACCTTTGGAATCACTCAAATCGGAGCTAAAATCTTCCCAAACGAACTGGTCAAAGTTCAGGTCAACCGGCGTTGAAAAACCTACACCAGAGGGGTTTTAACTGTCCCGGGGCTTCCCATAGTTTTTAGAGCCCCTGAGAACTCCAGAGAAGTCAAAACTTTCATTTAAAAAGCCCTCCTATGTGTTTTTCCAAAATTGCACTTATTTATGAAAATGCCACTAGCCTTTTGACAAATTTTTTGAATCGCTGCGGTCCCGGTTTCTAAGTAACTCAGGGCTCAAATCCTCATTTTTCATTATTGAGAATTTTATTCTAATTTTTGTTGGTCTTAAATAACTCACCTCAGGGAACTTGCTTTGAAAACTAACTCATTTCAGTGTTTTACGAAAAATTGGACGTTACAAATTGCAAGAGTCCTTATGTTGACTCCAAATGTACCTATCATATTTTAACAAGAAGCCATACTTACCATGTAACGAATGCAATTTTTTGTAAAATGAAGAAATGAGCCTTATAAAAGCAAGTTCTTTGAAATGACCTAGATAATGTCCTAAAAAATTTGGGTAGAATCCTAGGCTCCTAAAAATAATAATTCTAGGCTCAGACAATGGAGCTAGGACGGAGAAACAATTTTTGACAGAAACTGACAAAACGTAATAGTATTTTCATAAATAAGTGTAACTTTTAGAAAAAACATATAGGAGGACTTTTTTAATGAAATTTTTGAGTTGCCCAGGGTTCTCAGAATCCCAAAAACCATGGGAAGCCCTGGGACTGGTAAAGCCTCTTCGGTGTACGTTTTTCAACGTTAGTTGACCTAAATTTTGACTGGTTCGTTCGGTAAGGTTTTAGCTACAATTTGAGTGATTCTAAAAGTATTTTATTAAATTGGGAACTTAAATTTTACAATGGAAAAGACAATTCTAAAAAAGGAACTAAAACGAAGGCAAAACAAAATTGCCATTACGAAAGGACGAAATTAGAATTTTTGGAAAAGTATGCTTCTAGAAGCTCCCACACACTTTTCCTTTCTTCTCCCACCTTCTTAAGCACGAAATTTTTTGCCCAAAATACAAAATATGATCTGCTCTCTTAGGCACACAAGAAAGGGAAGAAAAAGAGGAGAAAAATCAAGAAAAAGGTAAGAAAATTTGTAGAATTTCATACTCTTCCTTCTTCCAATTCTCTTCCTCTCCTTGTTGGTTTTCTTTCTATGGTTTTCTTAAGATGATTGGTTCTGTCTTTGGGCCAGAACACAAGGGGGAATTTGAATTTCATAAGAGGAAGCAAACCAAGGAAAAAGAGCATTGAAAGGAAGCTTAAAACCAAGGTAATTACTTAAGGGTTTTAGGCCATGAGGAGATGGGATATGGCAAAAAATTCCAAGGAAAACCCATAGAAAATAAGATAGAAAAGTATGGAGTTTTTTAGGGTTTTGTAAAATCAGATTTTGTGTGAATGTTTCCTTAGTTATTTGAATGTTTCCATGAGCTCCTAAGACCCTAAGAACCCTCCTTAAATGGCTCTTCTATCAAGGAAAAATCAAGAAGCTCTTGAACCCCATTATGCTCACCAATCTTGGCCAAGGCAAGAGCATGAGGTTGGAGGATATTTTAATTTGTTCTAACCTTATTTTGGGACTTTATATAATGTTAGAAGATTGGAGAAACCATTGCAAAAAATTTAGGAGCCATGGAATGAGAGATGGAGCAATGATGTCCATAATGGTGCTTTATGAAGCAACTTGGATTTCCAATTGTGCAAATGAATATCTGATGTCTCCAAGGACCTTAAATGAGTCCAAGAAGTCTAAAAATAACAAGAGAATAGAACCTAGAAATTGAATTCTAAGAGTTGCTTCATTAGACTAATTATGGAACCATAATGCCAAGTATGAAACCAAGTGTGTGTTTAAGCTTTAGTTTAGTGTCTTGGCTTACTTCAAGTATATGATTGTGTGTTCCTTGTGATGCCTAGGCCAAGAGAACAACCAACCACCTAAGTGCTCTTGTGAAATCAAGGAGGGGAAGGAATTAACAAAGTAAGCTTGCATAAATTAAAAGGTAGCTCTCCACCTTATTCTTCATATTTTCTTGTGTGCATATGTATGTCATGGTATGCTTGTATGTGTTTTTATGATTTGATAATATGACACATGATCTCATGGAATTGCATTGGTACCAATGTGTGCTCTTGAATGCCTTTGAATGTGAGATTGACTCTTAAGGGTGAGGTGATGCCAAAAATCCCTTAAAGTGGGTGAGGATGTGCTAAAAGTCTCAAGGCATAGGTAAGACTAGACCAAAAGTCCCTTGGATGGGTGAAGCTAAGTCAAAAGTCTCTAGGCCAAAAGTGAGGTACTTCCAAAAATCCTAAAAATGGGGTGAGACAAAACCAAAAGTCCCTAGGCCATGGAAATGGTTTGATGCATTAATGTGGCATGGAAATGTGGCTTTGCACACTTTATGTTTGCATAATTGTATTTTTGATGTGTCTATGCCTTGAATGTGTGGGTGAATGGGTGTGTGAGCTATTGAGATTCTTGGAATCTCACTTCCCTTTCCCTCTTGCTATTGAAATGTCTAGGTGGTGCTCAAAACCAAAGAAATGCAAGCTAAGAGCATTGAATGGCTACACTTTGTTCATTTTGTAGTCTAACTTGTAATGGAATGTCAAAGAAGCCTTGTATATATTATTTTGGTAATGTAAGACCTTAAGTAATGGTAATATGATATATGAATATTATGTAGCCCATGTGTGACATTAAATCAATGCAAATCATGAAAATTGCCTTTTGTGTGGTTAGGGTTACATATGTATTATCGGATGTGGAGTGGCCAAATTAAGATGCGTGAGATTTGGAACCACTTCGGCAGTTCCTACAAGTCATAATTATACTTTTAAACTTGCCCACGAGGTGCCAACTCAAGAGGAGGCCATTTAGATCAAAGTGACTTTTGATAGGGAGCAAAAATGATCATTTCATGAGGCTATATTACTTTTTGTCCAAATGAGCTCTTCTTGGTTTAAAATTTGGCATGTATCTAGATCTTATTGAGATATTTTTGGGAAGCTAAAGCAGGTAATTTTTGGAGGTCTGTGAAATATTTGGCGAATTATTGAAGTTGAAAAATTTTCTAGTTTTGGTCATTGGTACTGTAGCACTGATCCGAAATTGAATTATGTCACTCATGGGGCAAATGATGTCCAATTTCCACAAAATTTTATAGGAAGAAACTAGACACTCCTAGTGACTTGTGACAACTAGAACCACCTCAATTGGAAGTCTAAAGAGGGAGATATGAATTTTTAAAAATTTTGCCTAGTACTAGGCGTTCAGACTGACTTCAAGTACTTTTTGATTAGGTTTCAAGGTCTAGGCTTGTCTAAATTGGTCTGGACTTATTTTTTTTCCTCTAGATAACATTTTTAACTTTTTAGATTGGTATCATTTGCATGGATTATATTTTTTTGTAATTAATTGGATATTTTTAAAGTTTGCTACAGAAACCTGTAACAGCACCAGTAGATAGCCAGACCTCTAGACTTTTTCAAATGTCAAACATCCTCTGTATTGTGTTTCATGGTCAAGAAATATTTTTAGCATAAAGTAGACATGTGTAGCTTTCTAGAATGGAAAAGAATGTATGATTTCAATTTTTCTAGAATTAGTTATGAATTTCCAAAGTTTGTGACAAAAGTGAGGGAATTTTGGCCGAAAATACATATATGTGTTTTATGCTCCCCTTTGGTTTCCCCGAGTTGTAGGTCACTTTTGGTGATGAAAATGAGTTTTATCCATGTAATTAAATATGAGTATGTGAAACATGAGCTCATATAGCCCATGTGATACCGAATGAAAATTTTGTACATGACGTAACGCAAAATTATGTATTATTTTAATGTTATTCTTCCTACCCTCTTGCATAATTCATGACATGAGATATGAAGGTAGCATAAATTGAGCTAGGAAATTATGGTGTTACATACTACAACATATCTCATTAACTGAATGCCTTCTAAAGCCTTGAAATTCAAAACTCCTAATGAAACACTTATTCAAGCCTTTCCCTCAAATAAGCTTTTTTCTTCCTTACCCTAAAAATCTTTAGATGCATAGCATACATTTATGTTTACCATTGCAACAAACTTGACCCTAGAGCCACTAAATGCATTTTTCTAGGGTATTCCTCAACAAAGAAAGACTATAAATATTACTCACCAACCTTTAGAAAATCTTTTGTCACAATGGATATTACTTTTTTCTGAAAACAAAACTTTTTACCTAAAAGCACCCATTCAGAGAGAAAGGGGGGGGGGACATCATCACGTGAAAGAATAGGGTTTTTTACATATGTCTAAATAAGAAAACAACCTACTTAGACCATAAAATAGCTTGTCCAAACCAAAAAAACAACCTAGAAGACTCACAAAATAGCTTTGCCTAGATCTTTATACCTATGCTTAAGGCACCATTTAAAAAATAAAACCATATCCAACTTGAAAACCTAAAACCTAAGAGCCATACATTGGAACCAGAGGCTAAAAATGGTACTTAAAAGGAGCTTATAGTGTATTCTAGAAGGTGGAAAAAGGGAGATAAGACTTGTACACCTTCTGAGCTAAGCAATATTCTCGAGCCAAATCTAAGTAATAATCTTGATATTCCTATTACCCTTAGAAAAGAGACTATATCACGCACAAAGCATCCTATATCTCATTTTGTTTCTTATAAGCAAGGTATAAGGCATTTGTTGCTAACATTGCTAATGAGAAAATTCCCAAGAAATTTTCAAGAAGCTCTTGAAAATTTAGATTGGAGATTAACCATTCAAGAAGAGATGAATGCCTTGGAAAAGAATGGTACATGGACAATTACTGACTTACCTAAAGGAAAGATAGTTGTGGGTTGCAAGTAGGTTTTCATCATTAAGTACAATCATGATAGAAATATCAATTGCTACAAGGTAAGACTAGTATAAAAAGGGGATTCACCCAAATACATGGGATTGATCATCAGGAGACATTTGCTTCAGTAGCTAAGCTTAGTACTATCAAGGTTTTTCTCTCATTGGCTACAAACTTTGATTAGCCACTCTATCAACTATATATAAAAAATGTTTTCCTAAATGAACATATCAAAAAGGAGGTGTATATAAAGGTGCCACCAAGTTTTAATTGTGGTGTAAAGCAAGTGCGTAAGCTCCACAAATCACTATATGAGTTAAAGCACTCATTTAGGGTTTTGTTTGTTAAGTTCACAAAGGAAATAAAGGGATATGGATATTCTCAATACCAAATTGATCATACATTATTTATAAAATTTTCACCTGAAGGAAAAATTGCCATTTTAATAGTCTAAGTAGATGATATAATTGCGCCAAGAGATTTTGCAGAAGAAATTAAGTGGTTGAAATAGGCTTTGGCTAGGAAGTTTGAAATTAAAGAATGTGCTGATCTTAAATACTTCTTAGCGATGGAGGTCGCATGGTCCAAAAATGGATTTGTAATTTCTCAAAGGAAGTGTACATTGGATTTATTAGAAGAAATAAGGATGTTTGGTTGTAAACCATCTGGAACACCTATGTAAGCAAGTTCAAAAATTGGCCTTAGAGAAAATAGTTGTCTAATAGATATAGATAGGTACCAAAAACTAGTAGGTAAGCTAATATATTTAGCTCATACCAAATTAGATATAAGCTTTCTTGTTAGTGTTGTTAGCCAATATATGAACAAGCCAACTGAGAAATATCTAGAAGCTTTGTACAAGATTCTTAGATATTTGAAAATGACTCTTAGGAATGGAATCTTCTTTAAGAAGAGGTCAAATAGAAAGGTTGAAGTTTATTTTGATGTTGACTAGGAAAGTTCAATTATAGATTGCAAGTCTACATATGGATTGTTCATATGTTTAGGGAAACCCTATAACTTGGAGAAATAGAAAGCAATCAATGGTAGTTGAGAGTCGTGTAGGAGAAAAATATAAATCCCTATAACAAGGTATTTGTGAAGGAATTTGTTTACAATGATTACTCAATAAGCTGAGAATTATCATAGAAGAATCTTTGATGGTATTATGTGATAACTTGGCTACTTTAAGCATTGCCTAAAATCCTATCCATCGTGATAGGACAAAGCACATTGAACTTCACCATCATTTTATTAAAGAGAAAGTTGATTAAGGTGTTATTGAGCTTATTCATATCCCTACAAGATGTCAAGTTGCTGATGTTTTGACAAAAGTATTGCCTAAAGTGTAGCTTGAAGAATTAAGGTCCAAGCTGGGCATCATTAATATTTACAATCCAGCTTGAGGGGAATGTTGGAAGGTGTCAGTGTCTTTTAAGCTTGTGGCAACCATTATCAGCATTTAAATTAAACATTGACCCATTGTGTCAAGGGGCTCTTACACCTTATCTAGTTGTTTTTATTTTATTTTACTTTGTATTAATTTATCTCCTATTTTTTTGATTGAGATAATTTAAGTAGATCAAATCATGAATAACATGTTTCGACTGAGAAAGAAAATAATATTTTAGCATTCTTTATCTACTCTCTTTAGTCCTTAAAAAAGAAAAAAAGAGGGAGATACGCATGTCAAGATTATAAGAATTAAAAATATTCCTATGTAAAAGGAGAATGTAAGAAAATAGTAATCAGTAAAGTAAATGCAAAACGCCAAAAAAAAAGAAACCTTTAGTTATGAAAAAAAGTCTCAAGAAGTTAGGACTTCAGACCACAAAATAATAACAGAAATGCAAAAACTTTTAGGGTCCACAATGAATGATTAGCAATCAGAAAAAGTAGTGAGTAAATCAATCTTGTTCCAGTTCCAAGTGATATTTTGAGCCTTACGGAGGTTTTAGCAGTAAAACTGAAGCATGAAGTCAAAGACGAAATCTTATCAACCACTTTAGTTTCTACCTTATGTCCAAATTTTTTATTCTTTAGTACTTATTGTGCACAATTTTTGTATACATCGCACTAAGATTATTACAGTGCATATATTGCTCTGGTCTATAAGTCTTCCAAGTTCCAATTAATAACCATCAATGCACTCTTGAGTAACAATTTAGTCCTTTGCATCACCAATTCACCAAATGCTTTGCAAGCTCACAAGAAGACCTTTCTGAGAAAACAAATCGAGCCTATGTGAGACTTCACTACCGAGATATAGCCTTTCATTTATACCTATATTTCAGCAGTAATTTCAGATTGTCTGAATGTAGCATTCAAACAGATAACCTATTTGACACCGCAATGCACAAGATGCAACATAGAAACACCAAAGTGGGGAAAATAAATAAGGACATGAAAAGTCAAAAGTGTTGTAATACAATCCCATGGCAATAGTTATTTATTCTAGCTTTTCAGTGTCGGGGAGACAGCTAGATATTTGGTAATGGCAAGATGAATTCAACTAATTCCATTCATATAATACTTCCAAATGGAATGCAAAAATATTTTGTCAGCCACTGACAGTCAAGTAGTACCAATCACTTATTAGTCATTACCAAGATCTTGTACCAACTGTTAAACTAATTATTTTGTAACTAGGCTTCCTATTTAACAAAACCCCAACGTGGAAGAGTAACACCCAACCCAAAAAAAAAAAAAGAGGCTCAATACTCTACACGTATTATCTAATGGATAATCTTAGATTCTCTGTATACTGGTATGCTTGAGCCTTGAAGGTTAGAGAAATGGCAAAGATAAATGATTAAGTACATATAACCAGAAATTTTCCAGTGTAGCATCATTGAGCTAAATTACATTAAAATCTTTCATTGAAGGAAACTTAGTAGGCTAGTTTAGGCAGAATCTTTATAATTTCTTTCTCGTCAGCAGTAAGTAGGAACCTAAATTAGGAAGTCCAGGGTATTACATATTAAAGCAAAGGATATATAATACCACTTTTCAGCAAGCAAACATGGTATAAATTATATGTTTCAGCCTCCGAAAGGAGACTTTAAATCATATTTAAAAATTAATTTGAATATACATAAAACTTATTAAAAGTTAGTTAAGGATTAATTCAGAATATATATATATATATATATATAGCCTCATCCAAAAGCAAACATCATCCAACAAAAGTTAAGACATCTCAATCTCAACAAACTTAAAGCATACAGAACCATTTCAAATTTCAACGAAAAGTATAAAACTAATTGAAACTCAAACTCGAGAGAGAATCCCAAGCAATCAATCGAAAATAGGACCCATTAGTGATGAGAAACATCACCCAAGGAAAAAAAAAGGAAGAAACTTCTGAGAAATATTTTCTGAGGGCCAAAGCACGATTACAGCACATGAAGCGCAAAGGCTCCAACTCGATGAGGATGCAGAGGAGCTCCTGCGTTCTAGACAAAGAAAGAAGCTTAACGTTGTCGTTCCCTTTCGGAAATTGGGGCTAAATGGGCTATAGCCGAACGTTCGTCAAAATATTTTATGTACATTATACGTAGATACGAGTTTTAAATTGATCTTGGCATATAGAATCATGCATAAAATTTGGAGCATTGCATATATGTACATTGTATAAAAATTTTTCATGGAGCTTATATATATATATATATATATATATGATACGTGTTGATTATAGTTGTAAGTCAGCAAGTTTTCTGTTATTGTTAGGCAGCATGATTTTGTTACTTCTGTTACTGATAATTGCAATTAGTTAGTGTCCTGAGGAGTTGACTTCTTTTTTATGCAGAGTTGAATTGTTTTTGAAATAATATCATTGGTATTGAGTATTAATTTTTTCTAAAACTCTGTATCAATATTGGCTAGAACAAATATGTAATAAGGGTCTTAATTATTAAATAAGATAAGACTAATATGATAAAATTAAGTTTCATAAAATTTTTTATATAATATAGCATTTGATGCATCCCATACATTAGTTGAATTGTACATTGTTAGACGGTAATATATTTAGTGTTCAACTGTGTAAGATCATTATATATATAAAAGTGAGGTTTTTGGTTTCTTTTTTTTAATTTGTAGTTGATGTAATCATTTTTTTAATTTATTAAATCCCGCCGTTCTATGCCATTACACGAAGAGCCGGCACTAATTATACAAGATAAAAGATGACTAATTTAACAAATATATCCATTAAAGTGCAAAATATATTAAACTCACAATTGGTATAATTTTTTTTATTATTCTTAAATTGAATAATTTATTTTTATTTTTACAAACAAAAATATATTCTCTTGTCTCATATTGATATTAAATTAATTTTTTGCCTATTTGGACAAAGCCAAATTGGACTAAATCCTAGCCTTTCTCCCCAACTTCTTAATCATGAAGTTTTTCTTTTGTGATGAACACAACCACAACCACTTGCTATGAATTAAATATTTTTAACAATTAATAAAAAATGTATTCAAAATAAATATTAAAATAATAATAATAATAATAAGAGGTGTCAGTACTAAAGTTATGGCTTAAAGTAAAAGAAGATATTTAGTATATAAATAGAGTAGTGTATTATTTAGTATAAGGATAGAATTACAAGTTTTTATCTATATTAACTTAGAAAAAGAAGAGGAAGACAGATTATTGCTACTATTATATAATAGCAAGGTTCTGAGTTCTAAGATGCTTGAATCTTGCTTGCAATTGATTTTGATTCATTTTCCTCTTATACTTTGGGATTCATATTAGTTGTTAGACTCATTAAGACGGGTAATATTACCTTAATGTTGTAGGCCTTGATAGCATGGGCTAATGTGTTTTAGGCCTGTGAGAATACTGCGAGAATACTATGTTTGCAAGACACTCATAATAAGAAAAGAATGAAGTTCTATGAGTCTCAAATTTTATGAAAGATCAAGGGCTTGTTTAGTTTAGTTTTAGTTTTTGTATTTTTAAAAATAATTTTGTAAAATGATTTTGAAAATAGAAGGCAAAAAAAAATTCATTTTAATGATTTGTTTTGAAAAAAATATCAAAATCTAAGAAAAAAATGTGTTTGTAATATCTGTTTTAGAATTAAAATATGCTTCAATCATTACTTCCAAATTCCAACATCTCAAATCTTTTTTTTGGAACGGAGTTGCTTGCAACTCTTACTTTGGCTTGTCCCTATTCATGCCATCACAAGATTGGGTGGATAAAGAAGGTCGGAACAAGTTAGAAGCTTTTACAGGAAAAATTCCATCACAGAATCGTTCATAAACTCATCCTAAGCCGAGTGGAGAGGAAGTCGAAACTCTATAAAAGGAAGAAAAATCAAGATGTGAATCTTCCCAAATGGGTGAAAAGGAACAAGCTATGGAACTTCCACATGACACAGCAACCAGCTATGGCTGACTCGGTGGCTCACGGTGGTTGGCCAGTTACAATGGAAAAGAAAGGGACTGGTAGAAAAGCGTCAGATCCTCTACAGTTCAAGACGAAATGCACAACGTGAGTTAAAGAGAATATGAAATAGTGGGATGAAGCTGGAAACTCTTACTTTTTCATAACCAAAAAAAAAAAAAATACTATGACAACTCTTACATTGTTAGAAAGTTGCTTGAATCAACATCCACCAACAATATTATAATAAAAATGTGGCATTGATATAATCTCTTTTATATTTTTATTCCAACATACTAGAAACTGAAGCCCGGTTTGATTTGATTCTGCAGAATAATTTTTTTGTTTTCAAAAACAAAAAAACAAAAAAACTTGTTTGATAATTTGTTTTTAATGAAGTGTTTTGTAAAACAAAAAAACAAAATTTTATTTTCAAAAACAAAAAACTCAGTACACTTTTTAAGTGTTTTGTAATTTTTGTTCTATAAAATCAAGTAAAAAACAGAAAACAATTACTTTTCAAAATAATGATTCAAACAGATTTTTTAATTTTTTTGTTCTCAAAAATTTGTTCTTCAAAACATATGTTTTGAAAACATTAAAACAAAAATAATTTCAAACAGGCCCTAAATTGCAATTTTCTTATAATATTGATAAAAAAATAATATCCTAATAATAGGAATTAAATCACTAACACAGATTGCCCATGGAGAATTGATTGAATGATAGGAAAAAGTGCACAAATAATCCCAAGAGAAATTTTTGGAGAAGTATCTAATCAAAATAATTAGAAGTAATCATAACAAAATATAAATCCCTAATGGCAACTACAATCTAAAAATTACAAATTTAAATATTAATTAAATAGAGAATTAGGCAATATATATATATATATTAAATAGAGTTTATGATGGAAGTAAGAATGTTACAATAAAATTATATAATAATATAAAAAGAATAATTTAAAAAAAAAGATGAAAAAGCTATCTTACTTTCACGTTCCTAAATGTGAAAAAATTTGGAGCATAAATTGGCAAACTTGAAAATCCATAGATAAAAGTTGATTTAAGGCATGTTTTGAAGCTCTATCTAACTCTATACATATAATTTAGGGAAAATTAGAAAGGAGGACCTAAACTGAAAAAAGTTATAATGAGGGACCTTAAAAATCAATATTACTCTACAAGAGTAAATGAAATATGATGGATAAAAATGCCTTTCTTTGTTAAATAAGTCAATTTGAATCCAAACGCTACTCTACCCTCTAGACATTGCTCTCTTTCTCCTTGGCCTTCCATTACTCATCATTTGATGGTTTTTCCCACAACCGATTACTAAAAATCCCTAGATGGTTTCTCATTGGATGGGTATCCTTCAACAATTTGACCCTCGCATGCCAAAGCTAGCCTTCAACTGGTTCTTCCTTGCTCATAAATATGTGGAAAGCAACAATAAGCAGCACTTCTCCTTCTCATTCGACAGGTTATAAGGTTTGCAATTTCATTCATTCTAAAATGTTAGTATTTACGTGCTTTTACTTTAAATTCAAAAAATATATATATATATGGGTTTTCTTAGTGAATGAAATTTAGGCAATGAAAGACCACAGTAGAGAGACTCTAGATTTAGACTTGTGGATATGAAATTTCTACTGGCTTTGGGTGAATGTTATTGTGTATTAAATATTATTAATTTCTTTGAAACCTAAATTTTAGATAAGTTTTGCATTTTGGGATAAGTTCTCATAATCTAGTAACAATATTAGTAATGGGCCTAAAACTCAATAATAAACCATAAGGTCTAAAATATGAGCATAAAATTCCTTAAAACCATTAATAGTGTCCCTTAATCTAGGAGTAAGAGTTCTAAAACTATAAGTATGCTATGCAAAGTCCCTAAACATGGTGGTAAATTTCCTTAAATGTAATAGTAATACACCTAAACTTGGAAGTGAAGAGCCTAAAAGTCAATAGTAAAAGATAGTTTCTAAAACCTAGTAGTAAATGTCTTCAAGCCTAAAAGTAACATCCTTGAATGTGGTAGTAACGATTCTACATGGTCTTTGGTAAATTTCTTTAAATGGAGTAGTAACACACCAAAACTTAGTAGTAACATGTGTAACACCTCAAAATTAATTAAAGGTATTAATAGTGGATTTGGGCTAATTGAGGAGAATTATTATGAGAATAATTAGGCAAGCTATGGGGAATAGGAATTTATGGAAAGACAAATTATTAATGTGGATTTAAGATTCAATTAGGATAGAAATTTAGTTTAGGCCCATAATTAATTTAGACATTTAATTTAGGCCTTAAGATTAACTTAATTATGCTTTGAGCTAAATGTAAAAACTCAATCTTAGCCATAGGGAGATCTAATTCCATATCTTAGAGGCACAACATTTATTTTGTGTAGGCTCAACAAGTCAAAATCTGAACCCACTAGGATTTGGGCCTTTTGGGTCAACCCATAACTCAACTTAACCCTAAAACCCTAAAGTTCCTTCAGCCTCTTTCCTCTCATTCTGCAGAAGCACTTAGAGAGCAAAGAAAATTCAGAGGTCTTAAGAGGAGGCTAGGGTTCTTGGCACATTTTCATCATTTTCCACTCCTAGAATAAGATTCAACCAAGGTAAGTTCTATAAAACTTGATCCTATCTTTTTCCTCTTTAATTTGAACTAACTAGTTTTTCATTTGGAGTATATTAACATTGAACCCAATTCTAAAATTTGTTGGATTTTCAGAGGTTGAAGCTAAGAGAGTTATTGGGTAAATATCCTCTCCTCATTCTGATGTATTTTTTGTTGGATGGAGACCCCTATAGTTGACTTATGATATGGGCTTTGGTTTTGTGCAAAAATACCTAGAAATTGGAGTGAACTATTATGGTTTCTGGTGTGGGGAAGGTAGAACTCAAAATTGAAATCCATGGGTAGTTACGTAAGTAACCTCTAGGTAGTCATTAGTAATTCAACTATTTGGATATATGATTTGTTGTTAGAAATGATGATAACTATACTTATCTTAGGTTTGGTGTGCATTTGGATCATGATGGTAGTTAGAGGAAGAGTAATTGGTTTCACTGAGGTAACTAAGGTCAATTTCCTAATTCCATGTATATGCTCATTTTAATCTGATACTTGTTGTACATATATGATTTTGAACACTAAATAAATGGTTTGTTATCTGAATTGTTGTGTTCAAACCCTGAGTAAGTCTTTGGTAGAGTTGTGGTGTGGCTGTCACCCATGCATCGTGCTTCAATCGGGAACTGAGCTGTAACCAGACCCCTAAATGCACTGAGCCTAGGTTGTGCTCACTGGGGAGTTGGTGCCGTAGATGGACCTCTTTAGGTATTGTTAGCCTTTTGTAACACCTTCATTTCTAGCTCATGCTCTACATGCCTTATCTACTCATATGCACCTAGGAAGACTAAAGTGAGATCTCCTTTCCTTAGATGCTCACACTTATTTAAAACATTATGGCATGGTTAGAATGCATTTCCGTGTCACATAGACTGGGTGAGCTCATTCTATGCATCCTCACATTTAATTACACCATTACAACACATTTCAAGCTAAAAAACATGCTTAGAATCCATGGAAACCAAAAAGAACCATGGAACATGCATATTCTTCCTTGGCCAGACTTGGCTCCATTTTCTGGGCAAAGTTTGGAAATTCATAAGTAAATCTAGAAAAATTGGAAACATGAACTCTTGGTCACTCTGGAAATATTAGGCTGTCTACTTCATGGGAAAAATATATGCAAGTCATAAAATCCCACACATAACGTGTTTGACACGCAAAACCATCTGGAGGTCGGAGGGGTTCTGATACTGTCACTGTTTACTGATATGGACTTCAAAAATGTCTAACTAATTCCACAAAAATCCAATGCTTGCAAACATATCACTATGGAAAGATGTGGATGTTAGCTAGAGAGGAAAAATATCTCCAGATCAGTTCATCAAGCCAAACTCCCGGAAACCGATGATACAGTACCTTGGGTCTGGCAAAATGACTGATTCTGGGCTGGAACTTCGAAATTGCATATCTTCCTCTCTAGACCTTCAAATGAGGTTTTTCCAGTTCCTATAAGTCACTGTGACTATCCAGTTTCTGCCTATAAAATTTCGTAGTCATTGGACCACGTTTGCCCCTCAGACGACACCGTTTTCCAACTGACCAAATGAACAGTGCATGTGGAAATCCGAATTTTTGATACTAACTTTGAAAAATCATAGAAAATTCTATAGGCCTCCAAATGACTTGATCTTTAGCTTTCCAAAAAGCTCTAAACAAGATCTAGTCACATGTCAAATTTCAAGGTAAGAAGAGGTCATTTGGTCAGACTTTGACATCATGTGCAACATGACCCAATTTATGTGTTAAATGAGGCTTTAAGGGTTCAAATTTTGCCTCTTCCACCTCTAAGGCTCTATGAGCACATGGAAAAGCATTCACGTAGGCTATTAAACATGACTCAAGTGTCTAACAACTCAGATTTACAAAACTCACTCTCCCACACCAACATATACATCCATGTACATAAGGCCAAGATCTAGCTATTCATAATAAAGCTTGCTACATCATTCAAAATGGCTCTCATTCTCATACATATATGATAAATACATTGATTTACAAGCATTCATGGGTGCTACATCATGTACATCATATCCTTAGATTACATCTCTTGACTAGCTACAAGATAAATACAAAAGGCTCTTTTACAATTCTTCATTAATCTCCCTAGCTTTAAGCTTGGTGGCTCCCATCTCTTACCTCACTTGATCCACCTAGCATGTTGGGATGGTGGAGAGGGGGAGTGAGATTCAAAGAATCTCAATAGCTCATCTCTCATTCAATCATACACACAAAGCATGCAAACAAGTCTCACAATGTATGCATGAGCATATTAGCATGTGAAGTCATAAGAAAACCTTTGCAACATTTGAGTTGGCTATGCATAAGAAAAGTATTTTCAACATGTGAGTAGGCCATACTTAACATACAAAAGCTTTCCAAGTAAATGGATTAGCCTCACCCACTCACTTGTGGATTTTGGACTTGCCTCACCCATTCTTAAGAGGTTCTTAGACTCAACCTTTAGTCTTTGGGAGTCAACCTCACTTTTGGGAGACTCTTTACTTTGTCTCAACCAACTTGAGGGTTTTTGGCTCATCCTCACCATGGCTAGAGGGTTATTGACTTTTCCATACTCAAGCAAACCCAAACAATCACATAAAACATCATTGAAATACATGAGGCATCATCATGCTAGCATACTTCTCATGGTTCAAAACATACATACACACAAGTAAGACAATGTAAGCACACAACTTATGCATGAGAAAAGGTGGAGAGAGCTACCTTATTAGCTAATCACAACTTCCCCTTTCAATTTGTCTCCTCCCTTGTTGATTTCACTATCACCTCTAGATGGGAGTGCTTCTCTTGAGCCTAGCCACACAAGAAGCATGGAATTACTCTCTTAATACTTTATTCATGAAGCTAGGGATTTCTTCCTAGTAAGCCCTACCAAGCATATAAGAGCTAAGGGTTCTTTCTCTCACTAGAATTTCACCAACTCTCCTTCCTCTCCCAAGCTCTCAAGAAAGGAAGAAAGAGGAAGTAAGAGTATGTGAGTCTTGGTCTTCTTCAAGAGGGGTTTTCTACTCTCCCTCCTCTGGACTAAGCTCAAAACATGGCTACTTTAACTACCAAAACTGTAGGAAGAGAGAGCAAGGGGAGAAGAACAACATTCTAGAAGAAAAGCCATGAAATTCTTACCTTTTCTTGTTCTTCCTTCCTCCTCTAGGCTTCTCTCTCTCTCATCTGCCCTTTTCTCTGTCTTAGAGGGAGCTTAAGTCAGTTACTGAGTGAAAAGAGGAGTTGGGATGCTTTAAAAAGCCAAATTCTCTTTTTTCACGCTTTTCCGGACTAACCCTCACTATAGCGAGCCATAACCCTCACTACGGCGAGCTCGTATCAGTCCCAGACCCCTGCCTTCACTACAGCGTGCGCTACGGCAAGCTACGCCCTAGTTTTTGTATAGGATGCCCGCACTCGCTATAGCTAGAAGCATTTTCGCTATAGTGAGAAGGCACTCTCGCTATAGCTAGACCATTTCTCACTATAGCGAATAGGTACATTCGCTATAGCTAGGCTGTAGCTAGCAGACTTAGAAAATTTTCAGCCCCTCGAAAATTTTTAGCTTTTTCTCTTCTTCTTTTCTTCTCCTTTCTTTTCTTCTTTTCTTCTCTTTTCTTTTTCTGGTTGTTACACCTTTAACATATTGTATGTGATTACTGGTATGAAACAGTAGTTACTTGTAGCTCAACTAGTTCATTTGTTAATTGAATTGATAAATCTGGTATTTGATGATATGAAAATACATTATGTTGATTAATTTGTAGATATATATGGAATTTGCCTCTTGTTACTGAGATTGTATATCTCACCTTTGTTGTGGGCTAACATTTTCATGGACTGGACCTCTCAATAGCAAGGAGAAGCTAATGGAAACCTCACGTGGTTGTTTAGAAGTGTTTAGGCCTAAATGTTATGTTTAAATTGGGTTTGTATAGTAGGTGTACTAGTATTGTTTATTGTGTTGTACAATTGCCGTATTACATCATGAATTGCTAAGTATAGAAATTGGCTATGTAATATAATTATCATGGAATTGAATATTGTGATTGTATCTAACTAATACTTGTCGAATAATTTGATATTTTGTAACCATTAACTTTAACCTTATGTACATTGTGTTTGAAACACTTTTGCTGTCATGGGAAGGGAATTGACTGATACAAAATTTAGTGTTAATTATTCTAATTCAATCCTTGATCCCTAGATAATGAAGATTAGTGAATCATGATATTTAGGAGTTAAGAGATCTAGAAAACTATATATGTTAGTCATTAAGATCCTAGAATTTATCTAGGACTAATGGGAATTGAATGGGAGAGCAGGAAAATGAGAGTTTAGGTGTAGAATGCAGTTGAGCCATGGCCAAAACTCCCTAAGTCGCAACCAAAGCTCTTCTAGAAGCTAGGAGTGCCATGTCGCGGCACAAGACCAAAATTTCACCTAGGATGGTAATAGAGAGTAAACTCACCATAGCAAGCATCGAAAGGCGAGCTTGGAAAACTCTCGAAGGGCATCCCTTTATAGTGCCACATAGGCTAACCATGGCAAGATACCAACTTGTTGCAGTTAGTACCATGGCGAAAATCGCGACAGTATGAATAGTAGGTTCCCGAAAGCACCTTCGTCGTGGCATGGAAGACTTGAGTCGTGACTCAAGGTTCATATTTTGGATTTTAAGCTCTAGTAGCCAGTTACGCCATGACGCGAGTATACCAAGTCGTGGTGAGAGTATTCAAACTTGGTTTTTAGATTCCAGTAACCAACTTAGCTGTGGTGAGGAATGTCCAAGTCACAGTGAAGGTTCCTAAACTGGTATTTCAACTTAAAAACCATGGATTATCTCATGATAATTTTATGTGATGACTTGGAAACACTTATAAGAGGATTTTGCAAGGTGGAATCAATGGTTAGATGAATCAAAGATTTTAATTAATAATTAGAATCATTTGTAGACTCAAATAGTTATAATTGTTTGGTTAACAACCTTAATAGTATCAAAGTTCAAATTTTCTCACTTTTTTCTAATTTGATTAATTATAATAACTTTAGGCCTTAATTTACGATCATTAATCATGTAATTAAACCTACTCATGGTAATTAAAAATTATGGTTGTTACAACATGGCTAAAACTCAATAGTAAAGCATAGTTCATAAAACTTAGTTGTAAATGTCTTAAAATCAAGTGGCAATATCCCTAAGCCTACTTGTAAGGGGCCTAAATCTAAATATCCCTAAACATGGTAGTATATTTCCTTAAGTGCAATAGTAACACACCTAAACTTGGTAATAATAAGCTACATAACTAAACCTGGCAATAATAGGGCTAAATGATTGTGTGAATTATTAGTGAAGGGTGAGTGTAGAACCTACCATGATTTAGCTATCCTAATTTGATTATATAATGCAACCTATATGATAAGCACAATGTAATTTTAAAGCTCTTTATATAAAGTGGGTAATATAGACTATATAATGAAATATTTCCTGTGGATGTAACTAATTCATTTGTAATTCCTTATAATATAGTAGTAAAGCATATATGATCCTAAAGACTAGTAGTAAATTTCCTAAAAGTTAGTTCGAAGGACCTTAGTATGTAACACATAGATGTAACTTGTTTAGTATTAACACCCACCCCTCTTGCATTTTTGTCCTATTTTTCTTTTTCATTTGTAATGAAATTGTTGTATTACTTCTAGCTGGCATGTTTGGAGTCATTGTTAATCACACTTAGTTGTTTGTATAGGAATAAATTATTGTTGTTTTCTTTAGTTGTTTATGGCTGTGGTTAAAAGGTATTGATTTTGTAACTATCAAGATAGACTATCATGAAAGATAAAGATAACATCTCACACAAATATAGATCTAGATTGCAAAAGTTCAAGTGATGGTTTTTGTATATTCCCTGACATGGTTGTGATTTATGGTAATCTAAATAAGAGTTAATCATGTATATGTTTTCATTTCCAAGAATTTTATAGAAAAAACAAAGGAAAGTTTCATGATATTAAAGAGGTAGGTAACATAATTGTTGTAGAGCAAATAATGTCTAAAATATGGTGGGGGAAATGAGTAAGACTATTTGTCATCCTTTTACAAGGGAATGTTGTAGTCCTAGCAGAGTGGAAGAATTTAAAACTAAGTGAGTAAAAGAGGTATAATGATAAAGCATATGAAGAGCAAATGGTGCACAAGAGGAAGCATGTTCTAGGAAGTTCCCATGTAAGGAAATATTCATTGTTATGCATTCTTGTAACCTCTAATTTAATGAGTTCATGTTGTTTTAATAAATTATCTGTGTTTTATAAGTACCTATTGTTACAAGGTGCTCCCTTTCTCAGTTCAAGGAAGCTATAGAATTCAATGAAAAGAACAATGTGCTCAATAAGTTGGTAGAGGAAATGGGGTTTGGAAAGTTGTTGGATTTCGCATTCCAAACCCTATCAAGGGACTTATGCATCAAGCTTATTACAGCCTTTGATGTTCCAACCAGATCTCTATTAATCAGAGGTACATGAGTGCCACTACAAGCCTAGGATGTCTATGGGATAATAGGCATTTCACTCAATGGCTGACCTATACCTAACAATTTAGAGGGAGAAGACATAGCTACTATCAAAAGAAAGTTCAAGGGGAAGAAATGAAGGATCTAAAACATATTATACTAAGGGGCAAGTTTGGGAGAGACTTCAAGAAAGTCTTTTTACTGTTTGCCTTAGGAACATTCCTATGCCCAATATCTAGCTTATACATAAATGATAAACTACTTCTTGCTATTGTAGACATTGACCATGTGAACACATATGACTGGTCAGAATTCATGCTGTTTACTTTTGTGAAGAAAGTGGCAAGCTTTAAATTATCTTCACATAAAGGAGCAAAGAAAAAGAGCACTGGGGGACGTCTTCCACCCTTTATGGTATGGTTTTTTATTTGTGTATTTACTTAACCTATTATTTGCAACATCTAACAAGTTCAATTTTGGTCAGTATTTTTTCTTCTAGCATTTTTCTTTTGGAGATGTAGTTATCCCTAGCAATGCTAATGCTTTAACATTTTGGAATCAACAATGCATATAAGAAAATGTTAAGCTTAAGAAGAGCATGTTTAAGTAAAATACTCTATGTTTAGTTATATATGCATTTGAATGCATAGGCTAATAGGTTTATTTGCTAATTGCTATGTTGTTGCTTTTGGGTGTAGGGTATTTTTAACACCAAAGATCTATGCGCACTCCTTTTAGAATTTTTATTTCACCATTCGATACCATTTATTCTATTTGAATCAATTGCATTGAAGATTCTTATCTATCTTTGAACTAACTTTTATTTTAGGAACCTTATAGGGTGTTAAGGAAATGTACAAAAGACTTATGAACTTTTCCTATTGGCTTGCCTAAGATCTTTTGATACTGTAAACAAAACTTGTGAGCCCTACTAATGAATTGGCTGTTGTGGGTGAGATAGAGGGAACCTTTGTAGGCAACATGGCTAGATAAGGATAAGGAAGGGGAAGGAAAAGAAGCATCTGCATCACATGGGGCCACATCCAATTGAGATGGAGACAATGCCTTATTGGATAAGTCATCCGAAAGTGCTACTAGGATTAAGTTGAAGAAGAGGAAAACATCAAATGCCAGCCAAGTGAATGAAGTTGTAGGAGAAAAACACCCTGGCAGGTCGATGAGACAACGTTGTAAGGTCGTCAAGTGGTCACCAACTATGGAAGAATATCTCGACACATAAAGAGAAAAAGAGAAAAAAAGTATATGAATATTGCACTTCACGTGCTACTAGGGCAAATAGTAATCAGTATATGTATATTACAATTATATTTTGTGTTGCTAAGCTATTCATATGTTTGATGCATTTATGTTGGTGAATATGCAATTCATTTTATGTTGCTCTAATAAAAAATTTCTTTGATGTATTAATATTAGTGAATATGCCTACTTTATTACTAAGGTCATAGTTGATTTGTTTGACTTTTATCTTATCCATGTTAAGTGCCAGTGCCTTAGTAGACGAAAGTGGATCAGCAAATCAGTAAGTTTAACTTTTGCATGCCTCGATTAGTGTAATGCTTTAAGAAGTGATTACTTTATGTCTGCCTTCATTGGGTGTGTGTAGGTGGTAACTAGGGTGTCTAGTGTGCTAAAAGAAGACCAAAGGTAGGAAAACTTGGCTGTCAGATGACACATACTAGATAAGGATTTCATGGTGACTGCTATGGTCTTCCCTTTGATATCACCTTTAATGATCCTTTGCTCTAATTCCTTATCTAATAAATTTTGTGAAATTATTAGTGTAGAGAAATTTCTTAAAACCTATAAGGTAATACAATGTGGATGATTTGATGGATAAACTGCGACCTAACAAAGTGGGCTATAATATCATGGATTGCACTTTGATAACGTATTTGCGGGGTATCTGTTGTATTGTGTTGGACTGCACCTTGGAGAGTGTTGCTTATTTAGAGATGTTTGCAGGTATTTGCCCCTGTGTTGTTTCTTCATCACTAGTTCTGCTTTGCTTTATGCATTCTATACATCCTTGACTTATTAAGTTAGAGCACCAATGAAAGCCAAAAGAAGATGACCCACATTATGATAAAATTATGTTATGCTCTAATGGCATTTAGTTTCTAAAGTTAATTGTAACGGTTTAGCTATATGTGATAATATGTATGGGTGATATGATAAAAAACCAGTTCACCATGCTATTAAAGATGCTAAAACTTGATAAGTTTGCAGCAGCAGACCTAATTATCACTATTAAATATGTTGAGTTGCCCTAACAACCAAATATGTAAGTGAACTACTTTGAACTTTCTTTACTTATTGTACTATGTTGATAAAACTTGACTTTATTACATTATATTTGTTGCTCAGTGATGGCTATGGAATTTATTTGATAAAATACTTGCAATTGTAGACTAAAAAACTAAAGCCTGAATGGGGAGGGTTCATCATGCTAGCATATGCTTTGATTTAAACTTCTCTTTCATTGTCTGTTATAGTTTAATGCTTGGTGGCTCATAGGTAAATGGTTGTAGTTTTCAAGAAGAGTTGGATGAGTTTCATATCCAACTCATGTGGGACTTGGTAAACCATCCATTGAACAAGTGCTGTGGTGAGGTAATGGCCTTTACAATGGCAACAAACTAAAGGAAGCAAATAAAAAAGATGTGATGCATTGATTGTTTCCTCCCCTAGATATTGTAGTATTATGGTTATAAACAAGAATATCCTATTGTAAGGATTGTAACATAATGGTTGTAAATATTTGATGGTTATGATTATAATAAAATTATGAAATTCCTTAAAGTTCTTTTTTTTGTTACTATCATAGCCTATTTTTTTAAAGTCCAGTAAATCATGTCGTTAAACTTGGCATTAACGATTCTAAACTCAGTTAGCTTGAACATGGTAGTAAATTCCCTGAAGTCCACTAGTAGCATCTCTAAAATTTGTAATAATAGACCTAAACCACTCTAGTAACTATACTTTAAAAGGTCCCTAAAAGTAGGTGTAAATTTCCTTAAATCCAATAGTAACACCCTTAAATTTTGTAGTAATAGCTCTAAAACTCTATACCCTATAAGAAACCTAAAGATGGTAGTAAATTTTCTAAAGTCCAAAAATAACAACCCTAAACTTTGTAGTAACAAAACTAAATTTCGTAGTAATGGTGCTAAAACTCTATACTCTGAAAGGTCTCTAAAAATAGTGGTAAATTCCTTAAATCTCATAGTGACACTCTCAAACTTGATAGTAATGGCTTTAAAACTCAATACTTTACTAGGAGCGTAAACATGATGGTAAATTTTCTAAACTTACGTATTAATATCCTTAAACTTTGTAGTAACGGTTATAAACTAATTAGTAACTATGCTCTGAAAGGTTCCTAAAAGTAGTGGTACATGTCCTTAAACCCACTAGTAACACCCTTAAACTTTGTAGTAATGACCTTAAAACTATTTATTCTACATGGAACCTAAACATAGTAGTTAATTCCTTCAACTTGTGTAGTAATATCCTTAAACTTTATAGTAATGTTCCTAAAGCAACTAGGAACTATACTATAGCAAGTCCCTAGAAGTAGTAGTAAATTTTCTTAAATACACTTGTAATACCCTTAAATTTCATAGTAATGGCCCTAAACTATGTACTCTGCAAGGAGCTTAAACATAATAGTAAATTTCTTAAACTTGTATAGTAATATCCTTAAATTTTGTAGTAATGGTCTTAAAGTAACTAGTAACTATACTATAGAAGGACCCTAAAAGAGTGGTAAATTTCCTTAAATCCACCCCTATACTTCATAGTAATGGCCCCAAAACTATATACACTATAAGAAGCCTAAATATAGTAATAAATTTCTTAAACTCGTGTAGTAATATCTTTAATCTTTAGAGTAATAGGTACAACTTGGTAGTAATGGACCTGAACCTTATTAATAACTATGTTTTACTAATGCCATTCATCTTTAATGCCATACTTTGATCTAAGTGCTAGTTTTGACTTTAAATCATGCAAAGGCATGCACCTATCTGGTGCATCATTAGGTATAGTCTTCACTTTATGATATGCTATATGGGATATAATTAATAAGTTTCATTGACTTCAAAGCTCCATACCTGTGTAAAGTAAGGGAAAGTGAAAATGATCAACTTATGATAAGCAACAACAAATCTTAATTTTGAAAGTGAAAATGCAGGTCTAACATGTCAACATCCACTCATATAAAGGAAGGAAAAATTACAGGAAAAAATGTCATAATAGGGGAAGAGAAAGTTGCAACAAAATCTCTAAACTTTGTAGTAATGACCTTAAAAATCAGTACGAACAAATATTAATATGTTGTAAATTCTTTTCATTGCTTATGTAAAGATTAGACATAAACAAATACTACATACACATATAACTTATAACATAAAGCTTCATTTTCATTAATAACATAAGGTTAGACATTACTTTCATTATAAATAATACATACATGATAAATATTACATATAGTTGTCAATAACCCAAAAAATTTGGACCTTACTTCACTTGTAACCACTTCAAAAAACCTTAACACGTCACTGATGCATGTCCAAAAAAATGAGTTATGTCTGCCCATGTACAAAAAAGATCCTAACTTCCATACCTTAAAAAAATAGGTTATATCTACTCATGTACAAAAGAGCTTAGCTTCTAGACCTTCAAAAAATTGGTTATATCTGCCCATGTACAAAAAGAAACTAAATTTACACTTTAAAAAAAACCACTAACTACTTCTTTTATGAAAGGTAAATAAAACCACTAGGGAGCTACTTTTAGAGCATCGAGATAAAGAAAGATAGGGACTTTTGCACCTAGCTCGATTATGGCTTGTCTCTTGGCAACAAGATCACTGATACTAAATCTTATCTTGAAATTGTGATTCACATTTTTTTTTGCGATCTCCTAGGTAGACAACTTGTGATGTGTGGTAGTAGGAAGGTTTTGCTAACATAATTATTGATAGAAAGATTGTTCAAGTTTGGCATATCATGAGTCTCTACAAGGATCATTATGTTTATATAGATCTTTTGCTGCAAACTTAGTAAGTAGCATTCTCCCACATACAAGTACACATGCATGTTTTTTATTGCTGTACATGCATGAAGACATAAGATGCTAGACATTTGCCAAGCTTTACAAGTACACTCTCTTAATGCTATGTTTACCCTTAAATTATTACTTCCTATTTGAACTAGAAGCTAATTAATCCCATAGTACTCTACTATCATATTTTCTACCCTAGAAACATTCTCCTTGAGCATTGCCTTAGTCTTCGAACCTACCTCATTTGTCCATTTAGGCATACCTTCCTTGCTAGCATATCGCCTTTTAGCTAGCTTCTCCTTATGCTCATTGACTAAAACATAAACATTATGCTTCCTTTCTTTCACTATCCATGCATTAAAAGATTTTACAAGGTTAGTTGTGATATTATCCCATCATCGGTATGGAAATCTAAATAATGCCCACCTCTTAACATCAGCTTGTATCCTTACCCCATCTAGCCAACTCAAGGGAGAATGACCTCAATTTTTTCAATGCTTTCACGTAGTCTGTGTTTAGCCAAGCATAGACAATCCCATCTAGCAATTTCATTGAACCATCTTCTTTAACCCTTGCAAACTTTAGAGAAGTCACCATTAAAGTTCTCCTTCTTGTGTCGACAACAAAATGCATGTCTCTTCCTACTAAACACTTCTTTTACTACACCAATTATGGCATTGTGCTGATCCAAAACTAAAGTAATTTCCATACAACCGGTTAAGTCTTTAACATTTCAAAGGAACCACACCCAATCATCATATGTTTCTGCACTTACAATTGCATAAACAAGTAGAAATAAGTCATTGTCTACATCATATGCAGATGCAACTAAGACAATCCCCACATATTACCTACTGAGGTGGCAACCATCAATGTATAATGTTGGTCATGAACCAAATATAAAGCCAATTATACGTCATCCATATGCAATAAACAATCTCTTAAAATGGTTGTTCGCCTATGAAGTCTACCTTTCAATAGTTTCTGAATCTGTTTCCATTAAACGGTTGTATAACTAAGGGATTAGCATGTATGACCAGTCTACTAGCCCATTGATATTAGCTAAAGCTTTCTTCTTACTCTTCCATACTTGATGGTAATTCAGTGCTAATCCATATTCTCTAAATAGCTCATTGCAAATATCATTTGACATTTTATCTCTAGTTGATATTAAACTACTAACCATTATAGATGCCACTAAGTCTGCCTTTTGCTTGTGAGATACTACCAAATTGTCTTGTGCTAAGTACACGTGTTCACTGCAAAAGGTTCGCACACTTAGGAAGGATGTGCTTTCAGCCATTACATAGGCTATTAGCTTTCACTTGCATCCACATTGTATTAGACAATAATCTTATAAGGGCTGCTCTTCATGAAAGTGTATTCAAATTTATGGGCAATTCTATACTTGTATAGTACTTTCCTAAATTCAACAGCATTCACAAAAATCTATCCTAACCCAACAATCAAATCTATCCATTTGGTAGAATTTAATTGAGACATTGGTGCAGAAGCACTATGTATTGCACATAGATGAAGTATAAGTTCCTGGTTAGAAGGAGACCCAGCATTGGAATGAACCAAATTTGAATTTATTCTGCATTTTCATTCAATTAATTTTTTCTTAGATTAGGGAGTGATACCAAAGTATAAAGATTATAACATACAATAGATATTTATTGGACAAGTTATAAAAGGATAATTTCTCATACTATTATTGATTGGGATCATGATGCTCTAGTTCATTTCCCATTAATTATATATATATGTGCACATTAATTATTATATGTGATTAGTTGTTACACACTGTTATCATTTACCGTGTTTAATAGTTGAGAAGCACCAAATTTTAAGGTGTATTTTAATTGCATTTCATTGTCATCACAATCCATACATAATCTTATTACTCTCATTAGTTCTTGCAATAGTATCCCTTCCTGTATCAGTCTTCCACCTGTTTGACCCCGCTTACAGTGGATCTTCCCGCTTGAATCCCTTAAAATTTGTCCACCCATATGAAAATATCATAACATCTCACTTGACATCTGATTTTCCATCCTCTAATCATCACAACTACACCCAAAAAAATAAAAATAAAAAGTTTCAGGCTTCTTCATCATTTTTGAAACCAATGCAATAATATCAATGGAAATAAAGCTAAAAGATAGTTGTAATATTCCTAAAAAGAAGTAATAATGTTTCTAACAGTTATTGCATTCTTTCATATGAGCAGAAACATAAAATAATGGTAGTAAAACTACTAAAAGTCCTCATAACTCTATCCAAAATATTGTATACAATGCAAACTATCTTTAACAAGCACAAGAAGAAGAAGACATTGCCATTAACTATGGGGATTTAAGAGACATAGCATATTATAAATTGCTACTTATTAGATCCTACAGAAAGGCCTTCAATATTAGCATATCAATAAGTCTCATTGGCCCGTTCCATTCTGCTCACACCATAACTGTGAAGAGTTACAAATAACAAGATCGGAGAAAAAACTTACCAGATGATAAGAGGAACAGATGACTGGTGGAAGAAATAGAGGAAGAATGAAGAAATGAAGGGAAGAAAGATGAAAAAAATAAAAGGAGAAAGATCATAGAGGAAGCCAGAACTGGTGAGGAAAAAAAATAGGAAGAAGAAGAACCCACAGTGGAAGTAAATTACGTGGGATTCATATGGGTTTTAACAAATAAGGGCATTTTTGTCCATGACATTTCATTTGATCCTACAAAGTAATATTGATTTTTAAGGTCTGTTATTATAATTTTTTATTAGTTTGGGTCCTTCTTTCTAATTTTCCCTATAATTTACTGGTATGTACTGTATCCAATGCACATGGAAGATCACTTAAGGCATCAATCCAAGTGTATGAGAAATAAAGCTTTGATACCTATTTAATTATGCCTTTTAATCTCTCCACATGCCATTGAAGATTTAGATAGAAATAGAGTATGTCACAACCTAAATGCCATATATTTTTTAATTAATTTATTTTGACATCATATAATACCATTAAACATAAAGAAGAGTCCATTTTATCTTAATTATGTACTAATTTCAACTAAAATAAACATTCACAACCTATAGCTATAAAGGAATAGTTACATATAGAAATCCTTATAGACCATCTACTTCAACATACCAATTAGCCTTATCAATTCACATACTCCTTATAATATCTCATAAGTTTCAAAAGATAAAGATGGAGAAATTTCATATATAGTACCTATTCCCTATATGAATGGACAAAATTAAACAAAACAAAAGACTACACCATATCAAACAATTCTCAAAAGATGTAATTAGCAAATTGAAAATAGAAATATAATAGCTGCTATTATAATTAAGTTTACAATTTGCGTGTAATCCTAGTCGATAACGACCAAGTATATTCAACATTTCAAAGGAAACATGTAGAAAGTAGCAGCATACAAGGAGAATCAACATCTCACCAATACAATGATCATGAGATTCTAATGCATAACCCCATTTCTCTTTAGGTAGTTCCTTCAGCACCCCTTCTTTTAGCATAAGTCGGCAAAGAGAAGTAACAAAACTTCTATTCTATAATGCTCTTGTAATGCTAATATAACAATTTCTAAGTTAGATATATCATTGAATTAATTACTACCTTGAATGATTACTAGGTCTTACTATTACTAATCTTAATACAATCATACATGGTGATTTTCATTAAAGGGGTGTACTTAGTATCTATTGGTTAAGACATTATTGCTACACTTTTTTTCTTCACTTTATCAATTTATAGTTAATTGTATTTAGATCAAGTTAACTAAATCTTGGTGAGAGATTCTACTACTATTACTGGGAGTTCTAGTCAACCAAATATTGATATTCATTTGATTAACTTGTAAGTTCTAATTAACTAATACTAGTTCAAGTTAGCTGAATCCTAACTTCTAAGTCAATTGAATTCTACTTTTCACTCCACTAAATATTAAGATTAAGTTGGCATAATCTGGATTCAGTAAACTATCTTAAGACTCTTAGGGCAATGCTTAACTTTCCTAAAACACATAGTTTTGTCCCTGTTCAAGAATATAGTGAAAAGTAGACATCACACTACAATATATCTAAGGTGCAAAGACACTATTTAATACCTAAACTATGTACAACTAACATAAACTTCATTTCTTGCCATAGCATGTCTAGAACACTAGAAGTCTCATACACCATTTACATTATTTCTACTTCAAAATTTACATTGGTCTAAATATCCAATAAACCAAAAAGATTAGCGACCTATTTCTTATATTAGCCTAGTAATCATATTGCCTCTTTTTCTTCCATAGTCTCCTTGCTAACACTTGGAAGATTTAAGAAAGACAATGGCAAATTATGGTTAGATATAAAATCCCAATAGTTAGTACAATTCATAAAAACATAAGTATGAGTACTTCTAGGGCTAATAGTCATCCTTTATCATTTTCAAACATACAAACATTATTTTACAACATGTTTGATGATTGAAAACTAAATATAGCTCTAAAACTATTGGCTAGCTAAAGAACTTAAAGCTCTAAAACTGAAGATAGCTTCGCACCTTACCTTGATGTTATTTTATTCTTCAATTCACAGAAGATATAATATAAAAGGAAGGAAGGAGACTTAAGAGATAAGTCTACAATCATACAAAATCAAGAATGGAAAAGCAAGAAACAAAATAACGTATAATAAAAAACAATAGTCAACTAATAGATAAGGAAACAAAATCAAATCAAATCAAAAAGATAAAGGAGCCTCTAATAGGATCACGTGTAGTTAAAACATGTGACCACTAGCAACATTCCCTTCCAAGCTGGAGAGTGTATGTTGAGCATTTCTTGCTTGCCACTCAAGTCATCAAACGTTACTAGGTAGAGCTTTGGTAACAATGTTTGCAACTTGGCATTGACCAAGAGTATAAGTAAGATTAATGATTCTACTGTCAAGCTTCTCTTTAATGAAGTTCTAGTCAAGGTGTACACCTTTTGTCTTATTATGATGAATAGGGTTTCTGATAATGTTGATGGTAGCCATTTTGTCACACAAAACCCTCACAAAGTTAAGCAATGGAACCCTGGGTTCTCTAAGAAGACATTTTGGCCACAATCCCTCATAGATGCCAAGAGATAATGCCTTGTATTATGCCTCAACAATGCTTCTAGCCACCCTTGAATGCTTTTTACTTCTCCAAGTGATTAGATTACCCCTTGTATAAGTGTAGTACTATAACACTTTAATCAATATTAAACTAAAACATTATAATTTTCGGAACAATAAAGTAAACTAAAGTCCTTGCAGAAGCTTAATTATTAAAACACTAGAAACTTGAACCCAATTAAAACCTTTAAAACTAGCAAAATTATTAATCCAAAAAGACAACTAGCTACCACTTGTCACCTTAAAGTTTCCTTCTTGCATTACTACTAAACTCTGGCCTATACTAAAGGCCCTTAAAGAACCTTAAAAACCTTTAAACAATTTAACTACAACCTAGAAGTGGTAAGAGAAACATTGGAAAAGATGCTTTAACCAACACTTTTTGGAACAAGGCATTGCACATGGTCATACACACAAGTATGTAGCTGACTATGTGTAATTCTAGGCTCACCAACATGAGCGTGTCTAACATTGCCCTCTTATGAAATTGATGGTAACCTCTACATGGCTATGTGCAATAACACGAGTAGCATGTGTTGAGTTATAGAAACATTATAATTATGTTAAAAACTTTCTCTAACTTTGTCTAATGGTTTGGAAACCTACTCTAAATATCACAAAATTTGTCATGTAAGGCCATCTATAAGTAGATAAGCACATGTCAAAGCTCACACCTAAACTTAATCATTAAATCCCTCAAATGCATTCATTTTCTAAGATACTCGATTTTGGGTCTAATGCTAAAATTAACATTTTGGATGCTCTTTTTGATAGTCCAACCTTTTCTAAAACCCAATCAACTTTGCTCAAGCAAATTTCAACACCTCAAACTAACCCAAAGTGGTATAACCAAGGCCTAAACCCTTACGAATCAAAATTTGACTTAGTAACTTCCTTTAACCAGTAGCCCCATGACTATCAACTATTGTATCAAGTCTTCCAATCCATTATAAAACCATCCATAAGGTGTAACACCCCAAAATTAATTAAGGTGTTAATCATTGATTGGGATTAATTAAGAATAATTAATATGGAGTAATTGGGTAAGTTATGTGAATGAAAATTTTAGAGAGATAAATTATTAATATGAGTTTGAGATTTAATTGAGTTAGAAACCTTATCTAGGGCTAAAATTAAAATTTAATAAGCCATAGTTAGAGACTAATGGAGGCCTAATCTGATTTAGTGAGATATGAGCCCAAGACCCAACTTACATAAGCCCTTGTAATTGGCCCAATATCTCTTATGCAGACCTCAACTAAGTGGGCTCTTGAAAATTTGACCCAACCCACCTAAAAGTTTGAATTGTTGAAGTTGGTCCAACAAATTACAACTTTAGCCCAATAATTAATGGGAGCCCAATAGGTTCTTGGGTTGATGGGTTAACCCATAACCCATTTAAAACCCAACTTAAGACCCTAAAAACCAGTTTAGCCACCCCCATTCTACAGAAACACAAGAAACAAAAGGGAAATTCGGAGGTCCAAAAGGGAGGCTAGGGTTCTTAACACATTTCCACCATTTCCCACTTCTAGAACAAGATTCAGCCAAGGTAATAGTTATATAACTTAATCCTCTTCTCTTCCTCTTCAATTTGACCCAATTGGCTTCTCATTTAGAGCATTTTCACCATACCCAAAATCTAAAATGTGGTTGTTTGGTATTTTTTTAGAGGATTTTTGGAGGTAGAGGCTATGAAGGATATTGGGTAAGTGTAAACTCTCTATTCTAATGCATTTTCTACTGGTTTAAGACCCCCATGGTTGATTTGTAGTGTGGGTATTAATTCTGTACAAATTTGCTTAAGAATTAGGGTGATATATTGAAGTTTCTAATAGAGGACATATTCAATTTGAATTTGGGGATTTGTAGTGGCTGGGTAAGTGTCCTCTAGGTAGCCATTAGTATTTTAATTCTTTAGATACATGTTGCTGCTGTACATGATGATTTAAAGTAGTAATCTTCTAATATTATGGTTATAGGGAGATTGTGGCACTGCTGGTGGCATTTCAATTGTCTGTAGAGTGAGATAACTGGGGTTCATGCTATTCCATGCATATATTTGTTTTAATTTTGTATTTGCTATATGATTATGATTTTGAGTGCTAAATGAATTAGTTGGCTATCTGTTATATGTGATTGGACCTTGTGAGTCTATGGTGAAGCTGTGGTGCCACTGCCACCTATGCATGCACTTCGATTGGGCACCGGGTTGTGATCAGACCCTAGATGCACTGAGCCCTGGTTGTGCTCATTGATTAGTGGGTGCCGTAGATGGGCCTCTCTTAGTATTATTGGCCTTTAACATGTAGAATTATGATTGCTAGTATGAGATAGTAATTATAAATAGCCTAATTGTTTCATTTACTGATATGGTTAGTACATTTTCTTATGCTTATACAAAATCATGCATATATGTGAATTAAACTGGAATATATGAATGGAATTTGCCTTGGTTACTGAGATTTGCATCTCACCCCGTTTCATGGGATTACACTTTCAGGTGAAGGCTCTTCGGGTAAGGATAAAGGGAAGCAAGTGGATGAAAATCCATGAGCTCTAACCATGTATGGAGAAGGCTACACTTAGACTGATTTAAATAGAGTAGATACTAAATTTTGTATTCTTTTTGTATAGCATCATCATGTAATCATGTTGCCAAGTGTAGGTGCCGATATTTTGATTAGTTGGAATGTATCTATTGAGGAGTTAGGCCTCATTTTAGCTTGGTATTGGATGTATGAACTTATAGTGTCTGATGTATAAACTTTGTTGCATTTATGATATGGTCTACTATTGGAAATGTCATCATGTGATACATTAGATGTTGATTTAAACTAATGATGTATGGAATCTCTAATGGAATATGTATTGAATGATAATTGTTGATAGTTCATGAATTCCTACTGTTATTACTCTATGAACTTGCTGATATAGGGTATGGGAGAAGTAGAAATTGACACTTAAGTCTTGAACTAGTAATGATAGATAAACTAGATAAATTATGCTAATGAAAGTTATTGGAGCTCCACAAATTAAGGTAGAGTGGTCCTAGGGTGTCATTGAAGGGAGAGTGGAGAGTATAAGATAAGATTTTAGAAGTTGTAGGATCAGAAGGCATTTCGCCGCGGCCAATAGATGCGAAGTTACCCAGGGTGAGTACCAAAGAGCAATTCACATGATGAGAAGTGGAATTAGCCACGGCAAAATGTGAGAGGCCAAACTGGAAGTCATCTAGAGGGTAATTCTTCGTGGCTAAATAGGAATTGGCCGCGGTGAACTTTTGTGAAAATGTGTTAGGCATTCCAGAGAGGAATTAGCTGCGGCAAAAGGGAGAATTGGCCGCTGCCAATAGCGAAACCAGAAGGTTTCCTCGCTTCAGCACCATGTAGGCTAGCCGCGGTGCAATTCCATAGTCGCAACAAAACTAGTGAAGATAAAAGAGTGAACTCGAGAGCAATTGGTTTGGTGCAAAGACATTTAGCCATAGCTAACGGTCCCAAACTCTCATTCTAACCTAGAAATCTTAGTTTTTCCTATGATAACCTCAAGGGATGATTTAGAAACATTAGTAGAAGATTTTTGTGAGTTGGAATTAATAGGTAATAGAATCAAAGGCTTATAAATGAGTATTTGTTTCCCTTATGTACATGAATGCTTGTAATTATTTGGTTGATGACTCTAATAACATTAAGGTTCAAATTTCCCTGCATTTTTCCGAATGTAATTAGTTGTAATGTCTTGTAACCCTTATTTATGGTTATTAATCATGCATTTAACCTTAATTACAATGATTAGAAGTTAGAGTCCTCACATAAGGCATATATAAATGACCAACAAGGTAAAAGCGAGCATCCATGTAAGACTAACCAAGCTAAAAAGTCATAGTTACATATAATCCATCATTATTCACAAGATAATTTTAGTGTAAATCATAATTACATGTGAGATCCTTTTACAAAAGAATAAAGTATCATCTATGGCTCTAATGACTATCCTCACATATACAAAATGCAAAATATAAGAAGTCCTACACTTGGTAGTTCATATCACAAGTTGTAAGATGATTACAACTTACCCAAAATATATGATTGAAAATATTAGCTATACAAAAAATGCCTAGTCTAGTTGGTCAATTTTTTGGTTACTTATCCTTGCCAAATCTTGAACTTTTACATGAAAAATGTTAACCCACGACTAGGATGAGATATAAGATCTTAGTAATCAATAAGAAAATTTCAATCACATTTATATAAAACAATCAAAGTTAATGCTTTACATGGGAAAATCGTTAAATATGCCATATTCAAATAATCATAAAGAGTAAATTTCACAACAATATCACTACTACCCCATACTAGTAAGGTATACAATATAATCATTAACCAATAACTCGAGAGAGGCACAATCATGACAATAACTCCCATCAATAGGCAAGACACACTAATAAGGTCTATAGCTTCCAACAAGTAACCAAAACACATTAACAAAGTCCATAGCTTTCCCATTCCATCAGAACACACTAACAAGCACTAAGGTTCACAATGAAATATAATATAAGTAGTCAAACTTAATCATGGCATCACATAAACAAACATGGTTGTACAAGCAAGTAGACATGATTTCACAAGAAACATGAATGGAATCGAACCCCAGTTATCTCAAATGATGTCTACCACTTTCCAAATTACTATCAACATTTCCTAATAAGCAACATAAACCTACAGCAACCATGAACAACAAGTACATAGCCATTATGTAACATCCCAAAATTAATTAAGAGTAATTATGATGAATTAGAGAATTAATATGGGAAATTACTAAAATTAATTAAGTGGAAAGGAGAGATGGATATTTAATTTAGGCCACATGATCAACCCAATTATACCATGAGCTAAGTAGGAGAGTCCAACATTAGTTTTTTGTAGGCCCAACTTAATTTTAAGAAGTCTAAAACTTAGAAATGGATTTGAGTGAGACAAAAGCCCATTTAGCCTTAGCCTAAAACTTAGAGAACTGGGTCCAAATGGATCGTGGGCTATTGGATCAGCATATTCCATCCCTAACCTTAAAATGTTCTGCAGCCTAATGCATAAAGCTTGGCCCAACAAGCTAAAAATCTAAACTCACTTGGATTTAGACTTTTGGGTCAACCCATAATCCAACTAAACCTTAAAACCTGAATTTCCTTTTCATTCTGTAGAAACATGAGAGAGCAAAGAAAATTTAGAGGTCTTGGGAAGTGCCTAGGGTTCTTAGCACATTTCCATCTTTTCCCACTCTTAAAGCAAGATTCAGCTAAGGTAACTTATATATAACTTAATCTTCTCTTCTTCCTCCTCAATTTGACCAAATTAGTTTTTCATTTAGAGTATTTTACCTACACCCAAATATGAAATGTGTTGCTTGGTGTTTTCATGGTGGAATTTTTGATGTTGATGCTAGGAGTGTGGTTAGGTAAGTATCATCTTCCCATTTTGATGCATTTGAGATCCCCATAATTGATTTATAATATGGACATTAATTTTGTGCGAATTTACCCATAAAATTGGGAGGTTTCTTGAGGTTTCTAGTGTGAGGAACACCAAATTCAAATTTTGAGCTTGTAGTGGCTTGGTAAGTGTCCTCTAGGTAGTCCTTGGTAGTTTAATTCTGTGGATATCTAGTTTTCTAATATAAATGATGATTAAGAGTAGTGATTATCTAATTTTATGATCATAAGGTGATTTTGGCATTGTTGTTAGCCTTTAAGGATTGTCCACAATGTGAGGTAATCAAGGTTCATTCTAATTCTTTGCATATGTTCAATTTAATTTTATATCTGCTGCACATGTATAATTTTAAATGTTAAATGAATGGTTGGCTATTTGATATGTTGTGATTGGACTTTGTAATTCCATGGTGGAGCTGTGGTGCAGTTGCCATCCATGCATCATGCTTTGATCAGGCACCGAGTTGTGATTAAACCCCTAAATGTACTGAGCATAGGTTGTGCTCATTAGGGAGTTTGTGCAATGGACTAACCTCTCTTAATGTTAATGGCTTTTAACATGTCATATGTGATTGCTGGTATAGGATGATAGTCATTGGTAGTTCAACTATTTCTTTTGTTGATATGATTGATGTTTCTGATGCCTATCTGATTTAATGCATATATATTAATTAATTTGAAGCATATGAATGGAATTTACCTTTGGTTACTGAGATTTATATCTCACCCCATTTCATGGGCCAACTATTTTCAGGTGAAGGCTCTTCGGGTATGGATAAAGGGAAGCAAGTATATGAACATCCATGAGTTGAGACCTTATGGAGGAATGCTACACTTGGGTTAATTTAACTTAGGGTAGTGCTAATTTTGCTATTCTTTTGCATAGAAACAACATCATGTAATCATATTGCCAAGTATAGGTATTTTGGTGTTTTGGTAAACAATGATGTAACTAATAGGGAGCTAGATCTTATATAAGTTTAGAATTTGATGTATGCACTTATTTACATCTAATATGGAACCTTGCTGACTTTGAGATATGATTTATCATTTGAGAATGTAATCATGTGTTGCCTTAAATGTTGACTTAGGCTATTATTGTATGGAACCTTTGTTGGAATTTTTATTTGAATGATAATAGTAGTGGCTTTTAGTATTCCTTATGTCAAAGTCCATGATTTACTGATATATGGTAGATGGATGGGTAGAGATCAAAACCTAAGTTTTGAATTGATTAGAATGGATATGCTGAGTAATTTAGATAGTAGGATGCCATTAAAACCCTCCAAATTAAGGTAAAATGACCCTAGGATGTAGTTAAAGGGAGGTCTGGTATGTGTGGAATGAAATTTAGAGAGTTTTGGTGTAATAGAGGATTGAGTTGTGGCTAAAACTACCTAAGTTGCAACTAAGGGAGATCCAAAAGCTAGAAGCGCTATGGCACAATGCAAGAAATTTGCCCAAGGAGAGTAACAGAGAGAAAATTTGCCATGGTGAATGGGAAGCTCATTGTGGCGAGCATCAGGAGCAAGCTTGGAGAATTTTAAGAGGCTTTCTCATCGTGGCGCCACATAAGCTCATCACGTTGTGAAAGTGTCAATAGTAGATTCTCGAAAGCACTTTCACCATGGAATGGAAGGCCTGAGTCATGGCGTAAGATTTGTATTTTTTATTTTGAGCTCTAATAACCAACTTTGTCGTGACGAGAAGGGTCCAAGTTACGGCGAATGTTCCCAAACTCTTATTTTTGACTTAGAAACTTTGAAATTTGTAAGAATGTTATATAATGACTTGAGGATATTATATAAGGATTTGTGAATCTGAAATCAATGAAACATGAATCAAAGGTCTTGAATTATAATTAGAATTACTTATGGACTCAAATAGTGTTGATTGTTTGGCTAATAACCCTAATAATATTAAGATTCAAATTTCCTCACTTTTTTTAATTTAATTAATTTTAATAACTTTAAACCTTGATTTACGATCATTTATCACATAATTAAGCTTAATCATGATAATTAAGAATTAGGGTAAGGCAAATAGAGAGGAAACACTTACCCAAAGCATGCTAAAGTTTCCTCTTCCTCTTCTTAAGCAAGAAAACTCCAAAATCCCCAATTTCATCAACCTAGGTTTCCATAAAGTACCACTAAATTAGATGATGTTTAGTTCAAAAGAAAGAGGAGAAGTAGAAGATCACTTTTCTTGCACCTGAGCCAAAAACATCTTCTTCCCACAAAATCAAAGCTATAAAGCAAATGACCCAAGCTTCTCTTTCTCTCTAGCGTTCTCTTCATTCTTTCCTAGCTTTGTGTGTGCATGTTGGCTAAAATGAGGAAAGAGGCCAGGCTTTAGCTAGTGTTTTAAGTGAGTTAGATCACGAGTTTTAGGTCATGGGCTTCCCTATTCTTAATGGGTTTAAGCTAATTTTCCACTTTAAGGCCCTCTTAATCATGTTCTAATTAAATATTTGGGGATAATGGGCTTTAATTAATTTTTCTTAAAGTCACTTATTAATTTTTACTTAAAACCCATAAATAAATCTATTTTTCTCAACAATTCCTAAATAAATTATTTTCCCTTAATATTTCCCTATGTATTTATTTTTCTTCAAAATTCCTAATTTAAAATATTTTTCCTCCATCCATATTAAGTATTTCCAAGATGTTACAAGTGCCCAATTATGGATGTCTTATTTGATATAAAAGCAACCTAATTTGTGTTAGTATAAACATCAAGATTCTTGTCATTTGCCCTTTTGAAATAGATAACTTTGTTAGGTTTCATCTTTAGATATCTTAAGATTCTATATACTGCCTTTATGCACACTTAAATGGGTTTATTCATTTACTAGCTAACCACACTAACCTGAAAACATATATCTGGCCTAATATGGGATAAATATATGAGCTCCCAACTAATCTTTGGTATCTTTTTGTGTTAAGAGGAGCACTCTCCTTCTTGAACCCCAATTTATAAGTAGTTTCTATTAGTGTTTTAGCAAGCTTACACCAAAGCATGCTAGTCTCTTCTAACAAATCCATGATGTACTTTCTCTAAGAAACAACAATCTTGTTTTTAGATCTTGCAACCTTCATACCCAAGAAATACTTTAACTCACCAAGGATATTGATCTCAAATTCCTTAGTAAGAGCAAATTTCAATCATTCAAGGTCTTCCTCAAGATCACTTATAACAACTATATCATTGCCATTGTTTATTAGAATGGCTTTTTTTTTTCACTAGGAGAAGATTTTGTAAATAAAGCATGATCTGCTTGGCCTTGATGATACCTATATCCTTTGATCATTTTTGTGAATTTATCAAACCCCACTCTTGGTGATTATTTAAGACCATAGTGTGATTTATGAAGTTTACACATTTTATTCTTACCATTTTCAACTTCAATACATAGTGGAATCTCCATATAAACTTTTAAATGACCATTTAGAAAGGCATTTTTACATCAAACTAATAAAGTGCCCAATCAAGCTTAGCAACAATAGGAAGAAGTACCTTGATAGTATTAAATTTAGCAATAAGGGTAAACGTTTCCTAATAGCTTACTCCACAGGTTTAAAGTAAAGCTTTAGCTAATAACTTAACCTTATGCTAGTTTATGCTTCCATCTAAATTGTACTTTATATTGAAAATTCAATTGCATCCTACAAGTTTCTTATTGTTGGGTTGATCAAAAATTAGCCATGTTTCATATTTTTGTAGGGCATTTAATTCTTCTTGAATAACAATTATCCACTTAGGTAGATTTAAAGCATCATGAATATGCTAAGGAATTTTCTTAAGAGAAATGCTAACAAAATGCTTGATAATCAAGTAAGAGTTTATCATAAGAAATAAAATCCCCAATGGGATGACAACTGTAGGATCTTACTGTAATGCCCGGTACATTGTACAATTACTGGAATGGGCCGGTTTAAAAAGCAAGTCCCCTGAGATGAGTGATTCAAGGGCAACTAAAATTTGAATAAAATTTTAAATAATAGAAAATGAGGATTTGAGTCTTGAGTTACCTAAAAAATGGGGTCAGAGCAATTCAAAAAAATTGTCGAAAGGCCAGTGACATTTTTGTAAATAAGTGTAATTTTAGAAAAACAACTAGGAGGTCTTTTTAAATGGAAATTTTGAGTTGCCTAAGGTTCTCAGAGGCCCCAAAAACCATGGGAAGCCCTGGGACTGGTAAAGCCCCTTCGGTGTACTCTTTCCAACGTCTGTTGACCTGAACTTTGACCGATTCGTTCGGGAAAGTTTTAGCTCTGATTTGAGTGATTCCAAAGGCATTTTATTAAATTAGGAACCTAAATTTTATGATGGAAAAGACGGTTCTAAAAAAGGAGCTAAAACGAAGCAGAAACGAAAGTACCATTACGGAAGGGTAAAATTGGAATTTATGGTTTCTTGAATGTTCTAAAGAGTTCCACACTTTTCTCCCTTCTTCTCCTCTTTAATGAGCATGACCCATTCTGCCCAAAATATAGAAAATCTTCAGCTCTCTTAGGCACACCAAAGGGAGGAGAAAAAGAGGAAGAAAGCCAAGGAGAAACTAGGTAATTTCATGAAATTTCTTGCTCCATCTTCCTCCAATCTTGTTTTCCTCTCTTCCTCCTTTCTTTTCATGGATTTTTTGAATGATTTGGTTCTATTTTTGACCCAGAACTAAGGGGAGAATTTTGAATTTGCTAAGGAGAAGAGAATGAAGGAGAAAGACACTTGAAAGCTCACTTAAACCATAGGTAATCTTTGCTTTTTGTTGCATCTTCTCTTCCCCCTCCCTTTGTGTGTATTTCAGCCAAGAACAGAACCAAAGGAGGGGAGGATGTTCTGTCCAAATACAAGGAGGGAACAAGGGTTTTAGGCCATGGGGAGATGGCATATGGCAAGAAATTCCAAGAAAAACCAATAGAAAACAAGTTAGAAAAGTGTAGTGTTTTCTAGGGTTTTGCAAAATCTGATTTTTTATGAATATTTCCTTGGCTATTTGAATGTTTCCTTGAGCTCCTAAGACCTTTAGAAAGCCTCCCAAGTGGCTCTCCCATCAAGGAAAAATCACAAAGTCCATGAACCTCCATTATGGTGCATATTTTGGCCAAGCTAGGTTCATTAGGCTAGGGGATGTTTTAATTTGTTCTAGCCTTGGTTTGGGACTTTATATGATGTTAGAAGATGGGAGAAACCATTGGGAAAAATTTAGAAGCCTTAGGTTGGGAGATGAGGCAATGGCTTCCATAATGTAACCTTATGAAACAACATGGACCTAGGTTTGTGAAAGTGAATGTGTGATGGCTTCAAGGACCTTAAATGAGGTCAAGAGGTCTAAATATGGCAAGAGAATGGAACCAAGAATGTTAATTATGGTAGTTGCTTCATTAGGTCCTTAATGGAACCATATTGTGACAAATAGACTAAAGTGTAGTCTTAAGAGTGAGTTAGATGTCATAATTTGTTCCAAGAGTATAATTTAGTGTTTTTTATTGTGAATAGGCCAAAGAAATCCAACCCCATCTCCTTGTATTTGTGGAACCAAAAAGGAGAAGAAACAAGCAAAGTAAAGCTTGAATTTGCACCAAGGTAGCTCTCCACCTTTTCTTGTTGCATTTTCTTGTTGTATATGGTGTCATTGTATGCTTGTGTGTATGTTTATATGTTTAAGACATGCCACTTGATGCTATGTTGCTATTTTGGTACCAATATGCTTTCTTGAATGTCTTTGAATGGTGGAAATGACTCATAAGGGTGAGGTAGTGCCAAAAGTCCCTTAATATGGGTGAGAAGATGCCAAAAGTCTCATGGCATGGGTGAGACAAGGCCAAAAGTCCCTTGGATGGGTGAGGCTAAGTCAAAAGTCTCAAGAACCAAGAGTGAGGCAATCTAAAAGTCCTAGAAATAGGGTGAGGCTAAACCAAAAGTCCTTAGAGCTCATTCTTGTGCTTGACATGAGTTTGTGATACAAAAATGTGAAAGATGAATGCTTCATAGATTGATTGATTGCATACTTGTACTTTTGACATGTTTTATGCCTTGAGGATGTGCTTGAATAGGTGTATGAGTTATTGAGATTCAATGAATCTCACCCCCTCCTTTCTCTCATCTCATATGATCTAGGTGGAGTTCAAGATCCAAAGGATGGAAGCCAAGGAGCTTAAATCTCTATCTCTTGGCAAATCTTTCATTTTTGATGTACTATGATGTCTAGAATGTCAAAGTAGATATGTAAATGTTATTTTTGAGCCATGACACTTTGAACAAGTGTAAAACTATGTAAAGTTAGTGTATGTATTAAGAATAGAGTTTAATAAATAGAATTATGTATTTTGACCACTTGGGAGCACTTGTGCATGTATGTTTATGGAAGTGACATGGTGAATTTGAGTTTCATGAGGGTTCAGACCTTATGAGGGACTTATTTATGCTATATTTATGCTTTCTAAGTTGCTCAAATGTGTGTGGAACAATGGATGGCTAATGTGAACCAAATTTGCCTCTTGTTGGGGCCAAAATTGCCATATTTTTGAGCTATAGCAAAGTCTGACCAAATGACCTCTTCTTGACTTAAAATTTTGCATGTAACTATATCTTTCCTAGAGCTTTTTGGAAAGCTAAAGATCAGGTCATTTGGAGGTCTGTGGAATTTTCTATGAGTTTTCAAAGTTGGTATCAGAATTTCGGATTTGCACCAGTACTGTTCATTTGGTCAGTTTTGAAATTGTGTCATTCGAGGGGAAAACGTGGTCCAATGGCTACGAAATTTTTTATACAGAAACTAAGCATTCACAGTGGCTTGTAGCAACTAGAAGCACCTCATTTAGAGGTCTGAGCTAAGAGATATGAATTTTTGAACTTCTGGGATAGTAGCAGTAGCTCAGCATGACCTGAGTCACTGTTCCATTAAATTTGGTAGCTAAGCGTGCTTTCTCTGGTCTGAGTCTATTTTTACAATAAATTTAATATTCATATCTTTCCAAATTGGTATCATTTGCATGAATTTTATTTTTTTGAAATTAATTGGACATTTTCGAAGTTTATAGTAGACACTTGCATCAATACCAGTAGCTGTCCAAACCTTTGCCCCTTTTCGCATGTCAAACACTTCCTGTGTTATGTTTCATGGCCTGGAAATATTTTTAGATAAATTAGACATGTGTAAATTTCTATAATGACCAAGAATACATGATTCCCAATTTTATAGAATTAGTTATGAATTCTGAAACTTCATATCAGTAAACTAAACCAGTGGCCCAGACAGTAGCGACCTCAGTGGATTTTTGGATGTCAAATGTTCTCCCCTTAATGATTTATGAGCTGAAATTATTTTTAGCATGGGATAGACATCCATATATTTCTTTAATGATAAAGTTTGTTGAGTTTTAATTTTTGTGAATTTAGTAATGAATTTCCGAAATTGTGACAGAAAAATTGAGAATTTGGCCGAAAATAATAGTGTGAGTTTGATGCTCCCCGTTGAATTCCACGAGTTGTGGGCCAACTTTGGTGATGCAAATGAGTTGTATGTATGTAATTAAATATGAGAATATAATGTATGAACTCATATGGTCCATGTGACACCGAATGGAATTTTCATACGCTACGCAACGCGAAATAAGGCATTATTTTAATGCCATCTTCCATTCCCTTTTGTGCAATTCATCATGGGAAAGGAAACAAGCTAGAAATATATGATGTTACACTTATCCCCTTCCTTAGAGCAATAAGAACATCCAACTGAGTTGAATTGTCATTTTAAGTACTAAAACTAAAAGTTGGTTCTTTGGCATGCATTATAGGAATTGTGCTTGGTTTATGTAACTTCCTTTTCCTTGTATACACCTAAGAATCTTTTTATGGCTGTTGTCCCATGTGAGTTTTAATAATAGGAACAAAATTATCCTTGATTATAGGGTCAGGTATATGAGTGTCACCATAGTTAGGCTTGAGTTCATGTATGGTAAGGTGTTTTAAGGAAATGAGGCTAGGTTTCAAAGACTGTGACATCCTAAGTGACTTAAAACCTTTTGGTGATAAGTGAGTAGCATATATATCCTTTCTCGTTAAGTAAGTATTCCATGAATAAATATTTAATGGACTTGGGATCAAGTTTGCCATTTTGATACATATGAAGAAATGAAGTGCACCTAAAAATCTTATGTGATAAGGTATAATGTAACACCATATATTTCGAGCTCATTTCATGACATTCACATACTTCACATTCATAGATTCCATGAAAGAGCAAGAAAAAAGAATTAAAATAATGCATTTCTTTGCGTTGCGTCGTGTATGAAAATTTCATTCAGTGTTACGCGGGCCATGTGAGCTCATACATCATATTCTCATATTTAACTACATGAATGCAACTCATTTGCATCATGAAAAGTGGCCTACAACTCATGGAACTCAAAGGGAAGCATGAAATATACATATTCATCTTCGGCCAGATTTTTCCACTTTTCTGTCACAACTTTGAAAAATCATAACTAATTCTAAAATAATCAAAATCATGCATTCTTAGTCATTCTAGAAAGATACAGATGTCTACTTCATAGTAAAAATATTTTTAGACCATAATATCCATCACGGAGGACGTTTGACATTCAAAATTATTCAGAGGTCAAACTGCCCACTGGTGCTGTCATAAATTTCTGCAGCAAATTTCAAACATGTCCAATTAATTCTAAAAAAATCTAATCCTTACAAATGATACCAATATGGAAAGCTCTGGATGTTAGCTAGAGGGAAAAATAACTCCAGACCATTTCAGGCACGTCCAGACCTCGAAATCCAATCAAAAAGTAACAGAAGTATGCTGGAGTTCCTGATATTGGATAAAATCTTTAAAAATTCATATCTCCCTCTCTAGATATCCAAATGAGGTTCTTCTAGTTGATACAAGTCACTATAAATGTCTAGTTTCTTTGTATATAAAATTTTGTAGTAATTGGACATCATTTGAGCCCTATGTGATAGATTTCATTTTTGAATCAGTATGAACAGTGACATGACCAAAACCAAAAAATTTCTTAACTTTGAAAATTCATCAAATATTCTCTAGACCTCCAAAAATTATGTTCTTTAGCTTCCCAAAATTTTCTTAACAAACTCTACTTGCATGCTAAATCTCAGATCAAGAAGAGCTCATTTGGATAAAAAGTGATATAGGGTTACAAGTTTGGCTCCATATGGGATACCAAAATGTCCAAATAGCTTTCCTTGGGGTTTGGCACTTCTTGGGCAAGTCCAAAAGCATAATTAGGACTTGTGTGAGCTGCCCAAATGATCTCAACCCTCATGCATCTCATTTTGGCGATCTCATCCACGCATATGCATAATTCCATAAACTGATTCAAGAAGCTACATTGCCCATACATACTCAAATTGCATACTAGTGGTCACATAATATATTATCCCATTTAAACATAACATATTATCATAATTACATATATTCCAAAGGCCATAGACCATTTACGACAATAATTTACATCATTAGGCATCATTATGGCTTCAAAGAGCAAAAACCATACATATTAGTGTCAATCTCTTCTCTTCAAGATGGTTGGCTTCCATTACCTTGTCCATTTAGTCCACCTAGCATGTTAGATCATTAAAGAGAAGGGAATGAGATTCAAAGAATCTCAATAGCTCATCTCTCATTCAATCATACATAATGGATGCAAACAAGTCTCATAAATGCATGCATGGCCTGTAGACATGTGTAATCATTTAAGGAGTATTCTTAGTATTTAAAAAAGTCACACATAGCATATAAAGGCTAGCCAAGCAAGTGGATTGGCCTCACCCAATTTCTTGTGGATATTGGACTTGCCTCACCCATTCTTTAAGAGATTCTTGGACTCAACCATGCTCTTGGGAGCCCACTTTACTTTTGGGAGACTCTTTACTTTGTCTTAACCAATCTTAAGGGTTCTTGACTTATCCTCACCATAGCTAAGGGTTCTTGGCCTCACCACACTCATGCAAACCCAAACACATATCATAACATCATTTAGAAACATAATATGTCATCATGAAACCATGGCATATAAAATCATGCTAGCATACTTTTTATGGCTTGAAAATACACATACACATATTCTAAGACAAGCTAAGCACATATCCATGCATGAAAGAAGGTGGAGAGAGCTACGTTATACATAATTACACATTTTTTCCTTTAAATCTAAGCTCCCCTTTTCAGCCATACACACACAAAAGTGTGGGGAAGTTTTCTCTTAGCCTAAACACAATTTATGGAAGCCAATTAGGTTCATGAACTCAATTCTAAAGCCATACATTTTGCTTAGACACTACGTTAGCTTATAACCTCATTATGGTTCCATAATTGTACCTAATGAAGCAACACCTCTCAATTAAATTCTAAGCTCTATTCTTTCCTTCCAAATATGATTCTTGACTCCTTTTAAGTCTCTTAGAGTCATCACACAATCAAAACCAAGAGCCCAACTATATGTTGTTTCTTTAGGTCTCATTATAGAACATAAAGTACTAACTCACTTTCTATAGTTTCTAAATTTCTCCCAAGGCTTACCTTCACATTCATTCATCATATATGACTCAAAAATGGGCTTAGAAAAATTTAAAACTCTCCCTAGCTACACAAACCCCTTTAGGCTAAGGCTATGGAAGAAATGGGGCTTTTTGGAGTTTGCCTTGTTTTCTCAAGGGAGGATGCATATGGGGAGCCTCTTAAGAGTCTTGAGAGCTCATTGAAACTCTTATTTAGGCCTAGAAATCATCATACAAAATCAGATTTTAGAAAGGTGCACTTGAAACCCTAGGTTTTGCACCTTGAAATTCCATGGCCTTTTCTTGAATTTCTTTGCATATTCTTACTCTCCTCCCTTAAATTCATGGAATTCACCCTTGGTTCCCCTCAAAATTCTAGCCCTCTAGCATCTACGTACATGGGGCGAAATATGGAGAAGAAGGGGGGAGGAGTAACTACCATGGGATGTAAGATTTACCTTGTTTTCTTGCTTTTTCTCACTTGAATCTTGTGTTCTTTGAGCTCCTCTCTTCAAATCCGAATTTTCCTCTCAATTTTTCCTTTAAAACAGATCCATATACTTCATTATAATTATACAAAATAAAGGAGAATGAAGGAGAAGAGGTTTGGAAGAGATAGAGCATGAAAAACTACTAAATTTCCATACCTTAAGCCTTTGATTTCTCCTCCTCTTTGCCTCCCTCTTGTGTGCCACTCTCCCTAAGGTTTTCCTCTAGTTTTAGGCAGAACTTGGTCATGAAAAATGAAGGGAGAAGAAGGGCGCATCATATATATAGGTGGGAGGAGGTTACACTTTTCAAAAATTCTCATTTTTCCCTTCATTCTTGACATTTTCGTTTCTCCTTCGTTTTAGCTCCTTTTTGAGAACCGTTTTTTTCATTATACAATTTAGGTTCCCAATTTAGTAAAATGACTTTAGAATCACTCAAATTGGAGTTAAAATATTTTCGAATGAATCCATCAAAGTTCAGGTGTACTGATGTTGGAAAATATCCATAAGAGGAGTTTTAACTGTCCTAGGTTTCCCATGGTTTTCAGGGCCTCTAAGAACCCTAGAGAACTCAAAATTTTCATTTAAAAGGTTCTTCTATGTGAATTTCAAAATTTGCTCAAAATTATAAAAATGCCATTACATTTTGTAAGCTTTTGTAAGAAATTATTTTTTTATTCTAGCTCTGTTTTTCTCTCCGTCTATGCCTGGGACTCTCATCTTTAGGAGTCTAGAATGCTTCCCAAATTTTTTGGGACCTTAACTACATCATTTTGGGGCACATCCTTTTGTATCCAGTGAATTTCGTTTATTGATGGAGAAATAGTACATTACGTTTCTCACATTTTCTTTCATTTTCAGAGAATCGGATGTTACATAGAAAATGTAGTAATAATGATAAGGAAGGCTTGCTAGAATTTTTCACAAAGGGTTTGAAATTTCAAAGTCCTTGAAGGCATTCTATGATAGGTAGAAAAAGAATAGAATAAAGAAAATATAAGAATAGAGAGATTCTAGAAAAGTTCCCTTCTATTACGACTCATTATATGTGTCAGTTAGTTATTAACAACCTACCAACTAACTAACCAAATTTAACTAATTTAGTCAGCAACTATCAACTCTTAATAATTTTCCCTTCCCTAAAAGACCTTTTATCTCAAGGGTCATGACAAAATTAAAGAACATTCTTACAAAAATTAGGAAACATCCTTTAAAGATCATAAAGCTTAAGCTAAGTAGCTTCCTCATTTAGCAATTCTTTCCATTGGACTAGTACTTCAGTCATTGGTTTATCCTTTTTTGCACTACTTTTATGTCTAGAACCCTCTTAAGTACCACATTTTCTAGTTGAATGGGCCAATTTGTTAGAGGATGTCTTTATGACTGGATTCAAACAAAGTTTCAATAGTGACATATGAAATGTGTGGTGAATCCATGAGCCCTTGGATAAATCCAGCTTGTATGCTACTACTCTAACCTTTTGTAGTATTTCATAAGGCCCAAAATGGCATGAAGCAAGTTTCTATGAGCTTCTAAAGGCTGCTAAAATTTGCCTATAAGGTTGTAGTTTTAGGAACACTCATTCCCCTTTTTGGAACTATCTATCCAACTTTCTTTTATCAATAGTTGTTTCATTCTATTTATTGCCCTATGAAGATAGTGTTTGATTGTAGCCACCATTTCCTCCTTTGTTGTAAAGGAGCAATCCATTGCATTAACTAAGGCATCTTTAGTCAAGTATAAATATGAATAAGTGGCTTTTGTCCATATACAATCTCAAAGGGAATAGCTTGCATTGTTGTATGGAAAGTGGTATTACACCACTATTTAGCCAATAATAACCATTTAAACTATTCCTTCAGTTTTTCCCATGTCATACACCTTAAGAAGGTTTCCAAATAGTAATTTAACACTTTAGATTGGCCATCGGATTAAGTTTGCTAAGATGATGATAACCTATATTGAACCCCTAATTGCCTTAAAAATTCCTTCCAAAAGTTACTAATGAAGATAAGGTCCTATCATTGATCACTTATGTTAAGGTCCCCTGTAGCTTGTAGACATGGCCTAAGAACTACTGAGTTATTGCATAAGTTGTATAAGGATGTGTCAAGGGAATAAAAGGAGTATATTTGCTCATTCTATCAATAACTGTAACATCATCCATCCATTAGGATTTATTAAATAATATTTGTGCGAATTAAAACAAATTAACAAATATTAGAAAATATTCAAAGGCTAAGTAATGGTCAATTGGTGAAGATTTAATGAAATGAAAATTCAGAAGACAAAGAAAATTTTCCAGGATTATCTACAATTTTATAAGAATTTTAAGAATTATATAGAAATTATTTTAATTGTGGAATAAGAAAAAATTATGAAAGAAATACTTGGGAATTTGAATTTTAGAAACTTTCGAAGTCAAAAATGCCCTAAAAATGTAAGAAAGATATTTGGAGAATAATCATATTTAGGTCAAAATGTTTAAGGTTAAAACATAATTATTAAAATTTTAATGTACAAAACTATAATTTTACCCAAGATTAAATTACAATTTTGGCTAGGCTTAAAGTATTATTTTAGCTTATGTTAAAATATAATTCTTATGGTCTAAGTGAAACAATAGAAATAACGAACAAGAACAGTTGGAAATTTTTATATGCACCTTTCTATGATTAGAAAATAATTTTTATACCTATTATTAAACAAATAAGAATAAATTATATTTGCCATAGTGCAAGTCAAATTAGTTTACTGACTTCCTCAGGAAGCTAGAAAATGTGTTGAGAGAAACCATGATTTCTAGAAATTTTAAAGGAAGCAAGCATACTCTTTATTTAATCCTCTTCTGTTCATTCAATTTGCAGCCTTATCAAATATATATATATATATAGAGAGAGAGAGAGAGAGAGAGAGAGAGAGAGAGAGAGTTGAGAGCAAGGAAAGAGAGAGTGAGACATAAAGAACAAAAGTTATAGAAGAAAAGAACTTAAGGAGAAAAAGAGAAGAATGTGAAGCAAATTTATGCCACTAATTGAGGTAAGACTTCTTGTCTAAGAATCCATGATTGCTCTCTTATATTCACCACCTTCTTGTTCCTCACTTTAAAGGATGTGTAACTTTAATGGTGAAACTTTGGATCTACATTTTTTAGTCTATGTTATGCTTAAGATGATACCTTTGCTAAGAGTAAATGCTTGTTTCATGCTTGCAAACCCTCTATGTCTTTTTCTTCATCCTTTTTCACTATTTCTCTCTCTAGAGCTCTAATGGTGGATTTTGGAGGCCCCTTCTTAAGTTGATGTTTTAGGCAATAAATGTTTGGATGGAATTAGATATTTACCATGCATTTAGAATCTCTTAGAAGCTACATCCCTTCATTTCCATCCTTTTACTCTCACTTTCTCTCTCTAAGGGATCTCTTTGTGAACCTCATGGATTCATGCTTTGGATGTTGGTGTATGGTTTAAATTGTGTTTTGAATCTGATTATTAGAATGGCTATTGAGGTCTATAAGGTCATATATGGAAATTTTCCTTCAATGGATGAATAGTAAAATAATATTGCAAATAAATAAGGAAAAGGCATGGTGCTTAGCTTAGCAAATTGCAGCGCTAGCCATTATGTCTTATAGCAACAAACACACATGGTGCCATAGTGCCACTTAAGAAAAATGAAGGAATAGCAAACTAAAATTTATTTCTTTTTGTATGGTTTTGTATCTAGTATGCATTCTATGTACTAATTAGAAATTATTAGGCATCACAAGCCATTTTCTAAATATTTTATAGCTTGAAATCTTTGTGAGAATGATTTCATTTAAATTGCTTTTATTGATTTCGTTGGAACCTTAAGAATAAGTGAAAACTAAACTTTTAACATTAATTCCCTTTGATGGAATATATGTGATTGGACCCCTTGCATAAAGACTACACTCCAAACTTTGCCTATGCATGGATGACCATACTTCTCCCAAAAACTATGATTCTTATACACAGATGACCGAGCTCAGAATGATACCTATGTATTAATGACCAGTGCTTGGACACAAGGTATGGAACATGGACTTCAAAACATTTAAGACACTAAAGGATATCATAAAAGAAAAGGTTCCATTGGAATTACTTTGAGCAACTAGAAATACTATTTTATATACATTGGATATATGAGCCCATGACATACTTATTATGTACTTGTATGTATGCTTACTCTATATCTAATTGAGATTGACAATTTCTTTGATTCTATTAAGAATGCCTTCTCAACATGCAGATTATTATGACTATGTTTTAGGCATATTTAAGACTTATGATATCATTAATATCTAAGAGAGATAATTCTTACAAGGACGATCTCCACAGCTTCTTTTCAGAGATGTACCAACTTCTTTTTGGAGATGTACTAGCTTATCTTTGGAAATGTATTATGAAACCTTATTTGTACATGTATTATGGATCAACTAGAGGGGATACCCTAGAAAGCATGTTTACTATTTGGTTTCTTATTATTTATGGATACTTCAATGGTTATATGTTGTAGATACAAAAGATCTAATGAAAATGATCCTTTGTTCTTGTCATACCTAGTTTAAATTCAATCACTTCCATTCCTCTCAGCAATAATCTTAATATTCATAACCAATTACACACATCCATCATAAAGTCAATCCATTTACGTATCAAAATGAGCTATAGGGGTCTGATATCATTTCTTTCTTTTCTTTTACACATATTTATCATAAATATACATGTTTCAACTCATTAGATCAGAAAATATGTATTGGAGACTAAGAAACCTCTTTGGCCCAAAATGATACCCTAAGTCATATTATGCACCAATTTCAAAAATTCATAACTCGGGTTACAAAATTTTGATTTGCACAAATTAGGTGTTTATGAAAATCTTAGGATATGAACTACATGTTGTAAAAATTTCAAATGCAAATATATCCATTTGGCCCATTAAAAACCACAGAGATCAGAGGCTACTATAATAAATAACCATAACCAGACCCTAAATTTCAAAAATGCATATCTTTGGTTACATAATTCTGATTTATGAAACTCAATGGTTACAGAAAGCTTATAATGTAAACTTTATTCTTATAAAATTTCATAAGTATCAAAGTTCATTTGACCGATCAAATGCACAAAAGATTAGAACTGACCAAATGAACAGACTAAGGCCAAAATGAAAATTCTACAAAACTTTGAAAATTCATGAAATATTTTGTACAACTTCAAAAATTTTGATTCTTAGTTTGTTAGAAAGTTCTATTAAAGGTATAATTGCATGCCAAATCTTAGACTCAAACTAGGTTATTAGATCACTTTTGACATAGATACAATTTAGGCCAAAATTAAGACCATTCTCAGGTTCCAAATGGACTAAATCATATCCAAATTGAAGACTTCCACTTGGATCAAAACTTGACCCCTTTGCATCCAAGTATGCATGTATATATATTAGTACCATATATGCCATTTGCTATAAAGAAGCTCATATCTCTCTGGAACATGCTATACATTAGAGTATTCTAACTTATACACATGGTCTCATCATCATATATGAAAGATGTACATTGTTTGACATCATAAATCATTAAGGATGCAAAAGAACGTCATATTACTACATATATCAAAATTTAGTATATGTAACATTTCTAGTATGACATTTCTAACATTTAGGTCTTCTTAATATCATTGCTTTAACTTGGTGACCCTGAAATAGTTAGTGGGAACATGGGGGCGAGATTCTAAGAGAATCTCAATAGTCAATTTCAACTAATTCAATGCACACATGAATACCATGAGTAAATGCAATGCATGTGGTGCAAAAATGCTATGCGTATGCATCATGTATCTCAAATGCATCATATAACATGAAAACACATTCATTTTCAAGTCATGGCATTATCATAAACTAGATAGGCTCAAATAATCTCAACTCAGGACCAAGGAAGAGTTACTGCATTCAATTCCACGCCTTAGAAAGTTAAGAGCCATCACATAAGCTTTTCATATACATATATACACATATAGCTTATTTGAAAAACATAATAAAACATTTCTCATGGAAGCATCAAATAATAATACACACAAACATTTAAACTCATTTAAACATTCAAATGTATATGAGAAAGGGAGATGGAGCTACTTTAAAATTTGAAAAGCTCTAACTACCATTAACTCACTTGGTCTAACCTTTTCTCTTGATTTTGGTGCACTTGACACCAACATTTAAGTGTGTTTTCACTAAATGGGCCTACACATAGCAATTATAAGGTAAATTAACCTAATTGAACTCATTCTAGGCATCATTATCTTTTTTTAATTCCATTAAAGCCTAAGGTGATAAATAGGGCTAGTTTAGGTCCAATATGAAGCAATCTTTAGTTTTTGTTTTCTAAACTCTAAACTCTTCCTTGGTACAAGCCTTAGAACTTTAAGAAAACTCGTTTGAACCATTACATGCTTGATTAGAGGGGTTTAAGACCAACTTGCTTCATTAACCCAATTTAGACCCTAAAAATTCAACTTCCATTCTAAGGCTTCTAAATTCAATCCAATGGTTTCATAATTATTTATTCATCATATCTAAGCTTCTAAATTCATTAGAACTCAAAAAATCACTCCCTAGGTGCCTTATCTATCTCTTAGTTGAGACCATCACCCATAAGGAGTAATATGGAGTTTTGTTGCTCCTTGCTAGAAGTTTGATACATATATAATTTCCTTGGTTCCTTTCTTACTCAACCATGAATTCATATGGCTCAACATACCTCCTAATAGTTCCAAAACTCCTCAGATGCAATTAAAACCCTAACTTTGTTATCTTGAATTCTAATGCTTTTAAATTGGTTCCAATTGCATAATCTAATTCCTCATGTCTTAAAACCCTTGTTTCTATCTTGCTATGGCTGAAATTCATCTCCCTATATATGGTTCTATGCTTGGCCAAAACTGGAGAAGAAGAGAAGGCAAAGAGGAGAAATTATTCAACCATGAACCATACCTTGTCTTAAAGCCTTTTAAGAGAGGAATTTGGTGTTATGCTTGTTTTCTTTAAAATCTCTCTTCCTTACAAGAAGTCAATCACAAAAACCCTTTATTTAGGAAACTAAAACTACTAAGAAAGAGAGCTTGAAGAGGAGAAACAAGTTGGTAATGAAAGTGCCATGAAAAAGAGCCAAAAATCTTACCTAGTTTAGCTTTTCTTCCACCTTCTTCCTTCACTCTCTTAGATGACTTGGAGGGCTGGACCAGAAGTAATTGAAATTGGTTAAAGGTCTTTAGACATGGAATGACTTAATAAGGGAGGAGAGGAGGTGGCTTGTAAACTTTTCAAAAATTCCCATTATGCCCTTCTACTTCAAATTCTATATTTAGGCTCGTTTGAGCTCCTTTTTGTGAATCGCCTTTTCCATATGAAAATTTAGGTCCTTTAGTTTGTTAAAAAACATTCACTTTCAATTTTCTGACATTCAGAGCTATCCCGAATTAATTGGTTAAAGTTTAGGTTAACCAATAGCCTAAAATATAAATTGGAAGGATTTTGGTTTTTTTTAAGGGTTTTTATGATTTTTAGGACTTCTGAGAACTCTAGAGAATTCAATTTTACTATTTAAACCTTCTTCCTTTGAATTTCTAAAATGTTGCTTGAAATTATGATTTTGCCACAGCCTTTTTAGTTAAATTTATTTAGCCATTTTGGTTTCAATTTCGAGCCATCTCTAACCTTGTATCCTCATTTCTTATGTGTAGATTATTAGTCTAACCTTACTTGACATCAATTCATCTGATTCTGAGGTCTTCCTTTATTATCTCATTAGTTTCAATCCAGTTTTAGAAAGACTAGGTATTATAATTCTTAGTTATACAATGATTTCAAACATTTAAGTCTGCATTCAGTGGTATAGGACACTAGATGGAGTTCTAATAAATATTTTTTTAATTTAACTAAATCATATTCCTAAGGACAATGAAGTCATGTTTCCATGAAATGAGATGATGACAATTGCCCAAGATGTTGATTTACATGATGATTAATGTAAAATGTTATTGATAGCTAACATACCTGGCTTGATTATTATGGTATTGCTATCATATGAGTTATGATAACTTGCTAAGTTCATGTTTTTCTCATGCAATTTATTGAGCCATATGTATAATGCTAGTATTTCTCTAGTAAGACAATAGTAGTTAAAAATATTTTCTGTATATGCAACAACTAAACCATTATCAATTTTCAAAATTGTTACTATCTTATTGAGAATTTTTATGATTCTCACATGTATGTTAATGTGTTTAGATACTAAATATGTCGACCACTAAATACACTATGGAAATAGAGTGGATGTATATAGATGTACTGGTTGTTGGCTAGTTGTAGGTAATTATAAATATGAAGACCACCACAGTTATGAAGGAGACCCAATAGGTTCCTTATAGTATTGGCATGTTAAACCTAAATAATTAGACTCTCAGAGGACTAGAAAAATTATGTAGCTAATACAAAGCTCTTTTTGTTGTATTATAGTAACTCCCTTATTTGACTTAGTTAGTATTTTATGATATGTTTGACTTAGTGCATTCTTTTGTTGTATTATGATGTGTATATATATGCCTTGAGAACTGACTAGTAATAAACTCATGATGACATATTAGTGGCCAAAGCCTTACATAAGGTTATTGGTCCAAAAACTATGATAATAGATATCTAGCATTGTGAGGAATATAATAATTCAATTTACATTTTATATGATGCATAATTTCCTTACTACTTTGCATTAAAAGTAAGAAAATAAGTAGCTTCTGCTATGAATAGTCTACTAATGAGGTAATGAATTAATGCATAAGTGTAAAAGGGCTACAATAACCACCATTATTGTATCCTTTCCATTTAAGCTAGGAAGCCTTTCAACTCAATCCATGGATATACTCTCCTAAATACCTTAACAAATAGGTAATGTTTGGAGCAATTCGAGGTTGACAATAGTTTTTCTCTTTCTTTGAGCACAGGTGTCACAATGGTTGATGAAAAGCTTAATGTTAACCTATATATTGTTCTAGCAAAATGAAGTTTTCAACCTTTGATAAATTGCCCTTACTTTTGAGTGCCCTCCTTATAGGGAAGAGTGCATCCATGTTAATAGCCTTTTTTTCAAGTTTACATTATTTCCAACCACCAATTTTCCTTTTCTTCTCAATACTTGACCATCCCTAATGTACTTAGTTTCGTTGTTGCTATTTTGAGCTAAATGATTAATGATAGCACTAAAGTTGTCATTTGGTTGCCATGAATCCTTGATTTATTGACACAAATCAGATGAGACATTAAATAAAGTCAATTGTAGTAGTTAGGTTCATTCAACTTGTGAGAGTGCATTTGCTAATCTATTCTCTACCTTCTTTTGGTAATGAACCTCATGGTCACAACCTGCTAACTTGGAAAGCTAGAAAAATTAGAATGAGGTTTTCAATTTTTGATCTAGCAAATATTTTAAACTTTGCTAATTGTTTCTTATAATAAAGTGTGTTCCATCTAAGTATTGATGCCATTACTCCACTACATGTATGGCTAAGAGCTCTTTTTCATTCACTAAAAGAGCTACAAGTTTAGGGATAAATCTTTGCTATAAAATGCTAGGGTTGGTTTTGTTAGATCACAAGCCCCTATCCCATGGCTAGAAGCATCAATTTCCACTACAAAGGTCTTAGAAAAATCAAGCAATGTAAGCATCGAGCCTGATGCTAAAGCCTTTTTCAATGCATGAAAGGCTTTAATTACTGCTTTAGTCCATATAAAGTTGTTTTGCTTGAGTAACTAATTCAAAGGCCTTGTTATCTCTCTATAATTCTTCATAAACCTTTGATAATACTCAGCCAATGTAACGAATGTAATTTTTGTAAAATGACGAAATGAGCCGTATAAAAACAAGTCCTTCAAAATGACTTAGATAATGTCCCAAAAAATTTGAGTAGAGTCCTAAACTCCTAAAAATGATAATTCTAGGCTTAGACGGAAAGAAAAATGGAGTTAGGACGATGAAACAATTTGCGACAGAAACTGATGAAACGTAATGGCATTTTCATAAATAAGTGCAGCTTTTAGAAAAACACATAGGAGGGCCTTTTAAATGAAAGTTTTAAGTTGCCCAAGGTTCTCAGAAGCCCCAAAAACTATAGGAAGCCCCAAGAATGGTAAAGCCCCCCGGTGTATGTTTTTCAATATTGGTTAACCAAACTTTGATCGGTTCATTCAATAAGGTTTTAGTTTCAAATTAAGTGATTCCAAAGGCATTTTATTAAATTGGGATCCTAAATTTTATGATGGAAAAGACGATTCTCAAAAAGGAGTTAAAACAAAGCCAAAACAAAATTGCCATTAGGAAGGACAAAGTTGAAATTTTTGGAAAAGCATGCTTCTAGAAACTCCCACACACTTCTCCTTTCTTCTCCCACCTTCTTAAGCACGAAATTTGCTCCCCAAATTTCAGAAATGAAAGCTCTCTTCTAGGTGCACAAAAGGAGGAGAAGAAGGAGGAGAAAAATCAAGAAAAAGGTAAGGAAATTTGTAGAATTTCATACTCTTCCTTCTTCCAATTCTCTTCCTCTCCTTCTTGACTTTCTCTCCATGGTTTTCTTTAGATGATTGGTTCCATTTTTGGTCTAAAAAGAAGGGGAAAAATTCAAATTTTCCAAGGAGAAGAGAACCAAGGAGAAAGACACTTGAAAGCTCACTTGAATCCTAAGCAATCTTTGCTTTTTGTTGCATCTTCTCTTCCCCCTCCCTTTGTGTGCATTTTGGCCAAGAATAGAACCAAAGGAGGGGAGGATGTTCTGTCCAAATACAAGGAAGGAACAAGGGTTTTAGGCCATGGGGAGATGGAATATGGCAAGAAGTTTCAAGAAAAATCAATAGAAAACAAGTTAGAAAAGTGTAGTGTTTTCTAGGGTTTTGCAAAATATAATTTTGTGTGAATGTTTTCTTGGCTATTTAAATGTTTCCTTGAGCTCCTAAGACCCTTAGAAACCTCCCCAAATGACTCTCCCATCAAGGAAAAATTTAAAACTCTAAGAACCCCATTATTGCTCATAAGTTCGCCCCAAGCTAGGATGGATGGGGTAGAAGGTGTTTTAAATTGTTCTAGCTTTGGTTTGGGACTTTATATGATGTTAGAAGATGGGAGAAACCATTGGAAAAAATTTAGGAACCATGGATTGGGAGATGGGACAATGGTGTCCATAATGATACTTTGTGAAGCAACTTAGTTTTCCAATTGTACAATTGAATGTGTGATAGCTCCAAGGACCTTAAACGAGTCCAAGAAGTTTAAAAACAATAAGATAATGGAGCCTAGAACTTGAAATGCAAGAGTTGCTTCATTAGGCCAATTATGGGACCATAATGCCAAGTATGAAACCAAGTGCGGGTTTAAGCTTTAGTTTAGTATCTTAGCTTGCTTCAAGTATGTAATTGTGTGTTGTTTATAGTGGCTAGGACAAGAGAGAATTCAACCACCTAAGTGCACTTGTGAGGCTAGAGAAAGGATCAAGAAAAGCTTGCGTAAATCCAAGGTAGCTCTCTACCTCATTCTCTTGCATTCTTGTGTGCATATGTATGTTTTTGTGTGCTTGTGTATGCTCTTATGATTTGAGAACATGCCACTTGATGTCTTGAGGTTGCATTGGTACCAATGTGTTGTCTTGAATGCTATTAATTGTGAGAATGGCTCTTAATGATGAGGTGATGCCAAAAGTCCCTTAAAGTGGGTGAAGATGTACCAAAAGTCTCAAGGCATGGGTGAGACTAGACTAAAAGTCCCTTGGATGGGTGAGGCTAGGTCAAAAGTCCCAAGGCCAAGAGTGAGGCAAATCCAAAAGTTCTAGAAATAGGGTGAGACAAATCCAAAAGTTCTAGAAATGGGGTGAGGCAAAACCAAAAGTCCCTAAAACATGAAAATGGTTTAATGTGGAAATGTAGTATAACACACCTTACGTTTGCACACTTGTGATTTTGATGTATGTATGTTTTGAATGTATGTATGAGTGGGTGTGTGAGCTATTGAGATTCTTGAAATCTCACTCCCTTTTCCCCCTCACTCTTGAAATGTCTAGGTGTTGCTCAAAAATCAAAGAAATGCAAGCCAAGAACATTAAATGGCTACACTTTGTTTATTTTGTAGTCTAACTTGTGATAGAATGTCAAAGAAGCTTGTACATATTATCTTTCATAATGTAAGACCTTGAGCACATGTAATATGATGTATATACTCTATGTAAACTTTATGTAGCATTAAATCAATGAGATTATGTATTTGGACCATTGAATGGCATGTGTGTTTAGTGTATTAATGGATATTGAATGGCCAAAATAAGATGTGTGGGATTTGGGACCATTTGGTTAGTTCCCACAAGTCATAATTGTGCTTTTAAACTTGTCTAAGATGGGCTAAACTCAAGAGGAGGCCATTTGGACCAAACGACTCTTGGTAGGGAGCAAAAATGACCATTTCATGAGGTTATATCACTTTTTATCCAAATGAGTTCTTCTTGGTCTGAAATTTGGCATGCATCTAGAGATTATTGAGTGCTTCTTGGGAAACTAAATTTGGTAATTTTTGGAGGTCTGTGGAATATTTGGTGAATTGTTGAAGTTGAAAATTTTTCTAGTTTTGGTCATTGGTACTATAGCACTGGTCTGAAATTAAATTCTATCACTCATAAGGCAAATGATGTCCAATTGTTACAAAATTTTATATAGAGAAACTAGATATTTCTAGTAACTTGAACTAACTAGAAGCACCTATTTGGATGTCTAGATAAGGAGATATAAATTTTTAAAGATTTTACATAGTATCAGTCTCTCAAGCTGACCTTAGGTACTATTTGATTAAGTTTTGAGGTTTGGGTATACCTGAACTGATCTAGAGTTATTTATCTCCTCTAGTTAACATCTTCAAATTTTCAAATTGATATCATTTTCATGGATTGGAGTTTTTTAGAATTAATTGGATATTTTTAAAATTTGCTGCAAAATTCTATGAGAGCACCAGTGGACAGCCTGACCTCTGAAATATTTCAAATGTCAAACGTCTTTTGTGTTATGTTTCACAACCTAGACATATTTTTATCATAAAGTAGACATGTGTAGCTTTCCAGAATGGGCAAAAATGCATGATTTCAATTTTTCTAGAATTAGTTATAATTTTTCAAAATTTGTGACAGAAGTGGGGAAATTTTGGCCAAAAATGCATATATGAATTTTATGCTTCCTCTTGCCATACATGAACTCTAGGTCAATTTTGGTGATGGAAATGAGTTGTATCCATGCAATTAAATACTCGAATATGATACATGAGCTCACATGGTCCACGTGACACCGAACAAAATTTTTATACGTGACGCAACGCTAAATAATGTATTATTTTAATGCCTTTTTCTTTGAATATTTACATGATTCTTGTAAATGAGTTATTTGAAGGTATGAGATAAGCTAAGAAACTATGGTATTACAACCAATCCCAAAAATGATCTAAGATGCTTTACTAAAGTTGGTATAGGCCATTATTGACTTGCTTGAATTTTGTAAAGGTCTATAGCGCAACAACTTCAGATGTTATTATATGGCCTAGATATTTTACTTGTCTCAAGGTAAATGAACACTTTCTAATCTTAGCAAAATATTAATGTTTTCTTAACACCTTCAGCACTAAGTGCTTTACATAGCTTCTAGATTAGGGTTACAAACCAAGATGTCATCAAAAAACACATGCAAGTTTGTTGATTTCTTGATCAATCTCTTACAATTGTTTCTAATTTATTAACTTCCACCTATTATGACTACTACCAACCAATTTTGTCAATTTCCTTTTATACTAGAATAGCATAATGAGATCAATGAATTCCATTGTACATATTTGATTGCCTTTAACCATTGAATCCCAAAGACCATATTACACTCATTTAATGCACTTACCAATGCATTTGTAGTAAACTCTTCCCCTTACATTCTCCATTTGAAGCCTTTGCAAACCCCTTAAATCCTTAATTTCTACCCATAAGTACTGTTACTTTAGCTTCTTCAAGTTTCCCTTTGCTTAACCCATTTTCTTCACCATTTGAAGGTCTAAGAAGTTATGGTGCTACCACTATCAATTAAAATTTAAATAGTTTTCTTCCTAACATGCCTTTCACTCTTATAGTAGTGTTGCTATCTACACTCTTTATAGGATTGAAGGAGGTTTTTGGTAATGGCTAATTTGATTCTTCTTACTCATCAAGTATTTCCATTTCTTCTTTTGTTGCCTATTAATTGTCTTTAATTTCTATCAAGTGAATTTGCATTTTCTTTCTTTAGGCACATTCATGATATTTAGTATATTTCTCATGACAAAAGTAAAGATTGTCAACCCTATGTTCCTCAATTTCTTTAGGACTTAATACCTTATGAAGCTTAAATCCTCCTTTATTACCTACTTGTCCTTCTTGTTTGCTATGATTCATAGAACCCATAGTGGTTGATCTTGTAGTTATTGACTTCTCCTTATTATTGCTTCCCCAACCTCCCATTCTTGTAATGTTCTTGACTCCTTTGGTCTTGCTTAAAAGTGATTCAATTCAAAGAGCTTAGTGATCCTCATGGTGTCAAGCAATGTCCTGGGCCTAAAGAGTCAAACTCCACTTGCAATATCCTTCTTAAACCTAGCTATGTAACAGCTTATCAAAAATGGTTCAAGTAGCTTCAATTTCCATGTTAATTCATCAAAATTGTCTTGATAGTCACTAACAATCCTATTCTACCTCAATTACATTAACTCTTCCATTAGGTCATTATAAATGGGTTGAAACCTCTTCTTAATAGCCTTTGCATATAACTCCCATGTAAGAATTTAGTCTTCTTAGACTCTTTCATATTATTGATGCCAACTAAATCCTTTCTCATCCAAATGTAAGCTAGCCATAATGACCTTCATCTCATTTGGCATCTTATTTAATAGGAAACACCTTTCACATTTCTTAATCCATCCAATAACACCGCCTTAAGTGAACTTTGGAAACTTTATCTTTGTGAATCTCATAGGTAGGTGATAATTTATCTCTTGTTCTTGTCACACATTTCTATTTTGCTCACCATTGCTCCTACCCCTTTCACTGTCGCCTTTGTTTCTCTCATTGTCCACTGATTCCATCGTCCTCATCACCTAGGTCATCTGTGCTAATAGACTTGGACACTTGTTGCTCCATTGTTGACATTCTCTGGTTGATTTTGTGCACCATCTATGATCACACCTTTTTATCTATCTCTCATAACAAAGTGTGTAAATGGGTCATCTCTACCATAGGTTCGAAGAAGAATGGTTCTGATAACATTTGATAGGTAGAAAAAGAATATAAGAGATAAAATTTAGGAATAGAGAGATTTGAGAGAATAGTAAATTGTATTAACTATCTAAGTGAGTTCCCTTCCTTCTGTTACAACTCCTTATATAGGATAGTTAGTTATTAACAACCTACCAACTAACTAACAAAGTCTAACTAATTCAATTATTAGATATAAACTCCTAACATTCTATTGATTAGGTATGTGGCTATAAGTATAGCCTCCCCTATAATATTTTGAGAACATTTGAGGCAATCAACAAGGATCTAGTAACTTTAAATAAGTGCCTATTTTTCCTTTTAAAAACTCCATTCTGTTAAGGGATGCTTACATATGTACTTTAATGAACAACCCTTTTTTCCTTTAGAAAATCACCTAGGACAATATTAAAGTATTTAGTTCCATTATCTAATTTGGGAATTTTTATAGTTGTGTGAAACTGGTTTTGAGCAAAGGCATAAAAGGCTTTGAATATGTGGGACACCTTAGACTTGTCTTTCATAAGATATGTCTAAGTGACCCTAGAGTGACCATTGATAAAAGTGACAAACCATTTTACACTTGTGACATTTTTTTTATTCTTGAAGGTGCCCACACATCATTATGGATTAATGAAAAAGGATGAGAAGAAACATGATAATGACAAGGGTAAGAGAATTTGATATGCTTGGACAATCGACACATTTCACAATTAAAATGAGCAAACCTTTCATTGAATAACTATGGATGCATTTTTTTTTCATGTACTCTAGGTTGGGATGACCCATCTTATAATGCCATAATTTTAAATCACTAAATATGGTACATGTAGATAAAGCTTCTTTATTGAGGTTTTCAGTTTTCTTGTTAAGGTAGAGAGTAGCACGTTCCTCAACATTGCCAATCCTTGGCCCCAACTTCGAGTCCTGAAATAGACAGCCACCAATAGTAAATTTAGTCATACAACTAACATCCTTGATCAACTTACTTATAGATAATAAATTGTAGGTTAACTTGGGTACCAAAAGGACCTTGTCTAGAATTAAATCTTTGGTTATCTTGATTGTACTAGTGTCAATAACTTTAGAGAGTGATCGAGTAGCAAGAGTTACCAAAAAAAATATTCTAAGCACTAAAGTGTTGCATAATTACCTATCACATGATCAGTAGTTCTAGAGCCCACTACCCACATGTTATTGTCTTGAACTCTAGAGTTTAGAGCAATTGGAAAGGCTACTTTGATGGGCAATAAGACTTAAGAGAAATCTGAAGTTGATTCCCAATCATCTTCTAAGGTAACTCCAACTATTTTGTGGAGAAGGAATTCAAAGTGGGCCGTGTTTTTCCTTTTTATGCACCATATACCCACTGCCCTTAGGCTTGTTCTTTATCTTCATGTTGGATTATTTACCATAGAGCTTCTAGCACACCTTTCTTGTATGGCCCAACTTATGATAGTGATCACACCGTTGTTTGCCTCCTTTTTTACAACCTATCGTTGTTTTTAGGAGCCCCTTTAGCCATAAGAGCTGATGTTTTAATACTTATGTAATGTGTTTTAGTCCTTAAAATGAGTGTCTTTTAGCTCTCTTTATTTAACAACAAAAAACACCTCTCCGAGAGATAGCAGAGTATTTAAACTTATAATTCTTCCTTTGGTATTGTCACAATTGGAATTAAGGTTCAGTGCAACGCACGAGGCCGTTAACGACCAAGAAAACCCAAGGTAAGGCCCAGAACAGAAAATGAAAGCATAGCAAATGCATAGGAGATTAAAACCCCAACATGGTTCCATGTACTTTGCTGATTTTAAAAGAAAAAGAAATACAAAAAATTCTTTTGAATTTTGGATCAATTATAAATAATTTTTAAAATTTTTAAAAATAAAAAAATTCTTTTAACTTTTACATTTAAAAAAATTATTTTGTCTATTTTTCACGTAGTGTAACATTGGAAGTTGATTTCTTTTTTTTTTTTTAATTTTTTGCAAATGTGCGAGCATTGGAGAGAAATAAGAATTTATTAAGTTAATTATGAAAACGTCTGAGATGACATTTGAGCTAATATTGTTTAAAAAAATAAAAGAATTTATTTTTTCAGAATGCAAAATTTGAACGCCTATTTTTTATTTTAAAAAATAATAAAACTATTTGTGAGTCATCCAAATTTAGGGAGGTTTTTGCATTTTTTTTTTCCTTTAAATACCAGTACTCTAATTCACATTTTAGTTGACCCGGTTGGTTGATCATTCAGGAGAGATTCGTTCAAACGAGAAAACGAATGACTTTGTGCTGCAGACAATCCATCTCAAGACCTAGTCCTATTCTTTTGATTTTCAGACCTGCACGTTATGATTAATGATTATATATTCATGCAGTTTTACTTTTTATTTGATTCTATATTTATAATAATCAAGTAACTGTAATTGAGACATAACTTAATACTAAAAAATTTTTAATATAAAAAATGCTGCATATTTAACCAATTGTGATGTCTTAAAAATCTCAAAACTTCTTTTTAATTTGTGTGATATTCTTTTTTCTTGATATTTGAGTCTTTCTCTAAAATAGTTCAAATCACAAGAGAAGTGTAGGCACAAAATGAAAAGGATTATTTTGGGAGAGAAATTGAAAAAAATAATTTTAAAGATAAAAATAACTCTTATACTCTTATCTTAAAAAAGTGATGAAATAATATTAAGTAATGAACACAAATGTATAATAAATATTACACAAAATTAATCGAAAGAAATTACCCTCTCTACAACCCAACGAAATGGACTATAAGTAATACTGCATCAAAATAACAATAATAATAATAATAATAAAAGCTTAGTAATATTATATAAATAATATTACAATCAGAATTTATACGTGCACACATAGCAACACATATTTAAGTCCCCATTTTTGCTAGAAAAGTATAAGGAAAATTACAATTAAGAGCTTGAAATTAAATTATTTTTTTAAAATATCTTATATTTCATAATTATTTTAGAGGAACAAAAAACTAATATTTTAATTTTTAAGTATACTAAAGGCTAATAAAGTTATTATTAGCAACCAATATTCTACATACCTTATCAACAAAAACTACTATTAGTTACAATGTGAAATTGTTATCATTAAAATCTTCAAGAGTTACTAGTTATTGTCACAATATTTAAAATATTATGTACTTAGGTCCTCTAAAATAATTTTGAAATATAAAATCCTTAAAAATAAATTTTTTAGTTTTATGGTCTTCACTCGTAATTTTCCCAATAACCAAAGGGATTTGAAATGTGCAAATAAACTATGATGAATGTTGGGAATAACCAACTTGGAAAAACTAAGATATGAGTTTGTGGTCTGTGCTTGATTAAAAGAGATTCAATGGTATGTGTTGATTATCAAATCTTATTTTTTAAGTTGGTTTGTTTTATATGACCCAACTTTATAGAATTCAAATATTATAATTATTTTGAAAATTGGGCACAACTTTTCACATAAAGGTCATAATACTTTGAATTCTTATTATAAATAAGAATTGAATATATTAGGGAAGAAAAAACTAACTGACGATGTATCCTTTCGCTTACTATGAAACTTTATAAAGTTCTATAAGAGAGATTTTAGAAGTTGATATTTATCAATGTTAAGATGCTTGCGATAAATCATAAGAGGGATTTCTCATATATATCCTACTACAAGTATAGTAAGGGCAAATATCATCTTAAAAACAATGTGATTTGCACACTTTATTTAGCACAATTTTCATCTCTATTCTTCATAATTTTAATTTTACAATCTTATTATAAGAAAGATGAAAGTAGCCCAGCTTGTGTTTTAAAACCCATCCTTTGAGGACAAGGATGATGGGCATAAAATGACTTTATGATATGATGGTTTGAGAATGGATGATTCATAAGTGTGAAGCATAGAGCAATGGCCAACATGTGAAAGTACATATACATTCACTGAAGAATATTTCTAAAGATTAGAAATAATAGCAGAAGATAAACTTACCCAATTGCTTGTGGTAGCACAAAATCATAGTGCAAACTTTGTGTATTAATATCCACATCAAGTGCACTTTAAACCTTTTACTCTTCCTTTTCTCTGTGTGATTCTTTTTAATTAACTTTTCACTTAGGGTTTAGGAAACACCTTAGCCCCTTATTTACATTTCTCTAGAAAGAGATCTAATAAGATATATCCAACTAATAAGATATAATCACTCTGTGAATTCAAATAATTTCAAATATTAATTATTAAATAATCAATTATCTCAACCCTTTTTAAGATAGTAAATAATTATCCTAATAATTCATTTTTTAATATCTTAAGTCAAATATTAAGATACTCAATTGAATTAGAATTTATCTCACATAGGCTAATAGATCCAACATCTCCCACTTGTATGTGATGGGATGAATGCACACAAAGTTTTCTTTGAAAAAGGAAATGTCTCTTCTTTCTTCTCAAGTTTTCATGGAGTGCCTGTCGTGACCACTTAAATACTATGTTTAGGAGTTCTTATACTAGCAATCCTTTTTAGAACTAACATAAGAGTCTACTACTCTTTTATTTACTTGTTGTGTGATGAATGTGCCTCTAATGTCTTATATTTGTCCATATACACTTTACATGCAATATCTCTAATTCCTCACGTGTTTTATTTTGTCATGACCTTATGATTATAATCTCCAATATGTCTTGTATCCACACTTATGATGCTTCTTGAAATAACTTCATAATGGACATGTCTTGGATGTAAGTATAGCGTTCATATACTTAACCTGATCTTCCTTTTACCCATATATCACTAAGATTAGAGTTAGTTGTTCTCTTAGCATTGTTTGTTCAAGTCACATTATTATAGCCCTTGGATACATATTAAGGTAGCATACACTAACTTGTCACTTCATGATACTATCAAAGTCAAAAAGACACTTGAAAGATTATTATTTCTCTTTGAGACTCACACAATAATGAAGCTAGAATTTGTTCACTTGCTTCCCAAATTGTGGTCATAAAACATGTGGTATGAAACGCATGCTACGGTGTATCTTTTATTTCATAAGAGTGTATGTCAATTCTTTTTTTCATTTGACATCATACAGATATTAGTTAAGGTACATCTTATCATCTTTCATGCACATAGAGGAGGTCTCATATTTGGTTATAGGTATTATGGATACTAGATATCCATAATTTGATCTTTCGTATGACATTATTTCTTTAGATCTCATCATTATCCCTTACTAATGTGACATTATCAATTATGTTGTGCTCTTATTAGCTACTCCATGCCTTTTAGTAGCCTTTTCTAGCACTTAAAGACACATAAATGTCTCATCTTGGCTAGCTCTTCATAAGCATCCAAGGCAGCTGCTTGTATGAAAAAGCTAACCTTCTCAACAATTACAATATAATACTATACCATGTTTGTGTCTATTGTAATGAATCAATTAAAAAAAATTAGAAACTCCACATTCATTTACTCTTAAAAAAATATGTCCATGCATTATGTTAAAAAACATTCAAATGAAGGAAAACATATAACTCTACAATATGCTTTATAAAGTAGTTTTCTTCTATGTTATGATATCTTTAACAAAATTACTTTATGCTAATTTGTTTAGCTTTCTTGTGACACTTAAGATCCTCACTATAGGCCATGGCTACTTGGCTATCACAATATAATATAATTGGATCTATTGGCCTACCAAAAGATCCTTAAATTTTTTGAGAACTCTTTTAGTGATACTACCTATTGCAGTATTATATAATATGCAACTAATTCAACTTTCATGGTTAACAATGTTGCGCATGTCTACTTTTTATTGTTCAAAGAAATTGTACCAAATTTAGCAAGAACACATAATCAAAGGTGGATTTGTCTATGCCCAAATTCATCACCCAATCAGCATTTGAGTAATCTACCAATTGTAAGTAATTCTACCCATAACTCAATTTGTAATGAGCAATGTGCCTCAAGTATATCAAGTTCCTCTTGACTACTTGCCAATTCTTCAATTGCTAGTTAGACTGAAAAATGGCTTATGAGACCCATAATCAAATTCTAGGTCATCTACTCATCATTCTTTATATTAAAATTTTCAATTATACTAAAGTATAGGACTCTATTCATGTCATTCTCTCATATTAAGTCTTAGGAATACATTTCCAATAATAAATGATGGCTTTTTGCCATAGGGGTGTCAATAGGTTTGTAATCTTTCATTCTAAACTATTTAAGAATCTTCTCAATATTTGACTTTTGTGACATAGTGATCAAATTCTTAGAGCGATCGCTTTGGATTAAAACTCAAAGGATGTACCCTACTTAATCAGTGTCCTTTATTTCCAAAAATGAGAGACAACCCTCCATTAATGGCATTTATAAAAATGAAACTACTTCCTACTAATAGTGTATCATCCATGTAAAGATAACATTACAAAATCTATTTCTCACCATTTTTCATTCATACAGTGGTTCTCATTGATCAATTGGAAATCATAAAATGTCATTGCTCGATGAAATCTTCAATACCACTATCTATATGATTGTTCCATTACTAAACCTATGAAATCTGCAAACTTTATGCTCCTCATTTTTTTGAACAAAACTCAATGATTGTTCTATATATATTTCCTCATTTAGTTCTTTAGCGAGAAAATCAATGTTTACATTTATCTTATATAATTCCAAATTTAGACTTGTAACTATTACTAGAATAAGCCTTCTTGAACTAAATCTCACTATTGGTAAGAAGATATCTTCTTAATCAATACCCTCTAGTTGTATATTTCCCTTAGCTACCAAACGAGCCTAGTTCCATTCAATAAAATCATCCTCCTTTCTTTTAATTTTAAGAACCCACTACAATTGCCTTTTAGCCTAATGAAAGTTCAACCAATATCCAAATATGGTTTGTCCTAATACTCCTCATCTCTTTTTCTATTTCTTTATCCACTTTTCTTTAGTAGGGGTATAAGAGAGCCTCTTATGTCAAATTTGGCTCTTCATGATCCAGTGAAATGACTATTAATGTTGGCCTTTCAATCTTAAATAAAGACCATTTTCTTGATCATTCCTATGTGACTGTGTCTTCTAAAGTTTATTCTCTAAAAGAATTATCCTCCACTTAGATTAATAGGTGGAGGTACAAATTGCTTCTTACTTCTTTTGTTTTGATTATTTACCTGCTAGTTAACTATCTCATAAAATAACACAGTTTTGTTAACATCTTTTTTACTCTAAAATTCTATCTAATAATGTGGCATCTTGTTATTCAAGTTCTATTATACTTTTGTCTTCATTTTGTCAAATGAAAACATAACCACTTGAGTGTTTAGTGTAACACCTTAACCTCTAGCTCATACCCAACATGCCCTCTTACTCATATGCACATGCGGAACTCACAAGGGAGATGATTTCTCTACCTTGGTGCTCTTTCTATATGGCACTATGTGTGGGTAAAGATCCACTTAGAAGTAACATGGACCGGTTGAGCTCGCTCTACTCATCCTCATGCTCAATTACACTATTGAGACTTATTTCAATCCCCACAATGTGCTTTAAACTCATGGAAAGCAAAAAGGGATTGGAGACATGCATTTTCGTTCTTGGCAGATTTTGCTTCATTTCTGGGCTAAGTTTGAAAATCCATAACTAAATGCAGAAAAATCGTAACTGCATGATCTGAGTCACTCTAGAAATCTTGAGACGTCTACTTCATGCTAAAAATAAGTAGAAGTCTCAATATCTCACATGCCCTACGTTTGACATCGAAATCGTTCACTGGTCAGAGGGGGCTCCTTTGCTGTCACAGTTTGCTGATATGGACTTTGAAAATGTCTAACTAATTCCACAAAAATCCAATGCTCATAAACTATATCTCTATGGAAATATGTAGATGTTAGCTAGAGAAGAAAAATATCTCCAGATCAGTTCACTAAGCCAAATTCCCGGAAACTGATGAAACAGTATTTCGGGTCTGGTTGGGTGTCTGATTCTGGGCAGGAACTTCGAAATTGTATAACTTCCTCTCTAGACCTCTAAATGAGGTGCTTCCAGTTCCTACAAGTCACTGTGACCATCTAGTTTCTATGTATAAAATTTCGTAGCCATTGGACTACGTTTGCCCCTCGGATGACACATTTCTCAAACTGAACAAATGAACAGTGTTTTCTGAAATCCGATTTTCTGATGTCAACTTTGAAAAATCATAGAAAATGCTATAGACCTCTAAATGACATGAACTCTAGCTTTCCAGAAAGCTCTAAACATAACCTAGTTACATGTCAAATTTCAAAATAAGAAGATGTCATATGGCTAATCTATGAAATCATGTGCAAGAAAGCCCTTTCTTGGCCAAAAGTGGGGTTCATAGGGTCCAATCTTGGTTTTTCTACTTCTATGACTCCTTGAGCACACGAGAAAGCATCTCTAGGAGCTATCAATCATGCCTCAAGTGTCTAATAACTCAGATCGGAGAAACTCACTACGCCATGCCCACTTATGTACTCTTATGACCTATGCTAACATTGAGCATTTCACATTCAAACTTACTTTCTCATTCATCATAGATTTCATTCTCATACATTCATCATTCATGACTTACTTCCTCACTCAAAATGAGTTGCATTCTCATATATATATCATCTTACATACATTGTCTTACAACATTTATAAATGCTACATCATATATATCATTTACATCTCATGTCTCATTTACAATGTACTCACAAGAAACCTTTACATTCTTCTTCATTTCTATCCCTAGCTTCATGCTTGGTGGTGGTTCCCATCTCTAACCTCACTTGGTCCACCTGGCATGGTTGGATGGTGGAGAGGGAGGGTGAGATTCGGAGAATCTCAATAGTTCAACTCTCATACAAACATACATATATTGCATGCAACAAGTCTCATTATGCATGTATGGCATGTTAGCATATAAAACCATGATGAAAATATTTAAAACATATGGATTGGCCATGCATAAAGGAAAACATTCTCAACATGTGAGTAGGCCACACATAACATTTAGGAGCTTGCTAAGTACTTGGATTAGCCTCACCCACTCCCTTGTGGCTTTTGGATTTGCCTTTCCCATTCTTTAGAGGTCCTTAGACTCCACCCTTACTCTTTGAGAGTCAACCTCACTTTTGGGAGACCTTTTACTCTTGTCTCAACCACTTAAGGGCTTGGCTCATCCTCACCTTGGCTATAGGGATATTGGCTTTTCCATTCCTCAAGCAAAACCCAAAATAATCATATATATCATCATTTCAATTCATATCATATCATCATGCTAACACACTTCTCATAGCTCATATCATTCATACACACAAGTAAGACAATGTAAACACACAATTATGCATGAGAGAAAGTGGAGAGAACTACCTTGTTAGCTATTCACTACTTGCTCTTTCACTTATCTCCTCCCTTGTTGGTTTTCACTACCACTTCTAGATGGGAGAGCTTCTCTTGAGCCTAACCACACAAAAGCATGGAATTAATACCTTAGTACTTGATTCTCAAGCTAGGGATCTCTTCTAATCAACTCTACTGAGCTTCTCAACCTAGGTTTCCTCCTCTCACTAGAGCCCATTAGCTATTCTCTCTCTTTTCTCAACTCTTAAGCTCTTAAGAAAGGGGGAAAGCAAGAAAGAGAAGACTATATACTTCTAATCTCTCTCAAGAATGGCTTCCCACTCTCTCTCTTCTGAACCAACCTCAAGACCTAACCATTTTTGCTATCTAAACCGTAGGAAAGAGGGGGAAAGGGGAGAAGGGCAACATACTAAGAGGAAGCCATGAGAATTCATACCTTTCTTGTGCTTTCTTCTTCTCTTCAGCTTCTCTCTCTCTCCTCCGCCCTTTTCTCTCTCCTAAGACGAGTTTGAGTCAGTTAGAAGAAGAAAGAAGAGATTTGGAAGCTTTTAAAAAGTCAAATTCTCTTTTTCTCGCTTTTCTGGACCGCTCTTGCTATAGAGAGTCATTACCCTCGCTACGGCGAGCTCGTGTCTGTTCCAGACCTCTGCCTTCGCTATGGCGTCGCTACAGCGAGCTCGTGTCTATTCGAGACCTTCGCTATGGCGTAGCTATGGCGAGATCGTCTATTCCAGACCTCTGCCTTCGCTACGGCGTCACTATGGCGAACAACTTCCTGGTTTTTGTATGGAATGCCCGCACTCGCTATAGCTAGGAACATATTCGCTACGGCGAGGGGGCATTCTCGCTATAGCGAGGCCATTTTTCGCTATGGCGAGAAGACTTAGAAAATTCTCAGCTCTTCGAAAATTTTCCAGCTTTCTCTTTTCCTTTTCTTTTCTATTTTCTTTTCTCTTTTCTTTTTCTGGGTTGTTACATTTAGAAAATCTAATAAATTCCTATCTTGCCCTTTAAGCCCAACTTTCCATATTTGTGGGAAGAGTCATGCATATAAACTACTAACCCTTAAGGTTGTAGTACAATTAAATTAGGTTTTCTACTTATCCATAATTCATAAAAGTGTGGAGTTAAGAGATTTGGAGGGCACTCCATTGAGTATAAAGGCTATAATCATCAATGTGTCTCCCTAATCGAATATAAGAAGATTTGTTTCCATTATATACTCACATCCATGGTTAACCCTAAATGTTTCATGCTTTAGATTTAATTAATTCTCAACCAACTTTATAAATTGTCTAAAGCATTTAAAGCTTTAGAGTTATAGGAGACTAAATGGACATGAGCATATTGAGTATAGTAAACAATGAAAGTAATGAAATGTAAGGCTTCTTATCTTACCCTCATAATTATGAGACTACAAGTCTTGGCAAATTAATTGCAATAAAAACAATCATAATTTCTTATTCACACATAAGTAGAAACTCACACTAAAATTTAGTTTAAGAAGAGAAACCACTAAAGTTAAGTTTTGCCAAATTCCTAAAATGAATTACATGTCACGTAAAAGTAGGATTCATCCATTATGTATCACTAGTTTGTGTATTTTGATCCCTTTCACCTTAATAAGTCAATATTTCTTACAAAAAACCATATACTTTTGAAAAGCAGCTAGCGATCCTTAAATGATTCTTTATCTTTTAAACTTGGGCTTAGCTTTCTAAATAGGCTCCTTAGATCCCTTCTTGTGCCTTGACTTCAAGGTCCAAGGTTTCTTACCCTCACTTTCATGTTGACATTGGAGGTCCTAACAAATTTAGCCAAGTAAGCTTGCTCAAATGTGTTAGCAACCACACGATGCTTATCCTTAAGCATGAGATAATGCTTAATATCCTCAAAAGGACTTGATACTTCCATAATAGGTCATGTTGACCTTATATTATCCTAGCTAATAGCTAAGGATCTAATGACAGCTAGTTCTTTTTGTTTATTTGAGACATTGTGACTAGCTAATTTTGACTTTCTTATCAAATTTGACATCTCTTTTAAATGCTACCTTATCATTTTTTTAAGGCACAATCTGTAAGTGTCAAACTTATTAGTCAAAGTCTTAAGTTTGCTATAAAAGTGTTCCTAAACTTGTCTTTCAATGCAATTCACATGACTTGAGCCATCAAATATGTAATAAATTCACACATGAGATTATCATTCATGTTGTTTAGCAATGTTATGTGAGTTATGCTATTCTTCCTTTTTTCAAGGTTGAAAAACCTCTAAATCTCTCATATACCATTATGTGTTTCCACACTCCATCTTAACCATAAGATGGTTTAGAGTCTTAAACATCTTGTTCCTCAAGGATGTACTAAATTTTATGGTGCCAAATTCCATAATTGTCACCATCTAAATCATTATCCTTACTTAGATTAGTAATGATAGTCTAAAAAGATATTTTCTCTAGACTATACATGTTGACATAGCACTAACTAACACATATGCAATGCCTATGTTTGTTGCATGGTGCAATTAGACTAATAATGGTATACAATTAAATTCATAATCAAAAGTTTACATTTATCTTACTTTCATCATATATTATCTAAGTATACCATCACTTTTCTAATTCAATTATGCATAGGCATTTAATCTTTTATCTTAGTTCTTGAAATGAGCCCCTTATCTACCAATTCAAGAACTTTCACTTGAATGAGAATAATTCAAGATTCATATTTTACATGTATCATATTTTCAAAGAATAAATTATATCATCAAAATTAGAATTAGGTTATTCAAATAATGAACCTAGCAAAAAATATTCCAAATATTGTCCACATATTTTCTTGTATTAATGAACAAGTTCATTAAAATAAATGTCTATAGAATTTTTATATCTTGTCTATCAATTTACTTCTTAAAGGCAATTCATTATTTTGTAATTTTCCTAAACAAAAATTAGATTTATAACCTATACAATATGCCATTTTAGTTACCAACTCATGGTCAAACTAACAATTGATCCATTTAGGGGAACCTTTCATATAAATCCTTTTATCAAGTGCATTGTAACTGAAATGTCTTGCACTTCTTATATTCGGCAATTGGAATAGTAAGATAGTTTGCCTTGTATCCATTCTCTTGTGGCGCTCTTTCATGATCTTTATCTCACTAAAACATCTAAGAAAACTAAGCCCTCTCTTGGCTCTCAAGTTTTCTTTCACAAGTTCCTAGTATTTGTCATGAGAAATGTAATGGATTATAACCTTAACCTAGGAGGCTTTTTGGATAAAGCCTTGCCCACTTGTCTTGGCTTTATCCCAAGACAATGCATTCTATTTGAGTGAGCTTTTATATTCTTATTCAATTCCCTAGCAAATTTTTGTGATTACTTTAGCTTACTAGTATTTTCAAGAACTAAAAAGACCCTCTTCTTATGATTCCTATATTTTATCATTGTTGGAATTTCTTTATATCTATTAAGTTAATATGTTTTCCAACCACTTCAGAAAGAAGCATTTCTTTTAGATATGTTAGGCCATGCTTAGTTGAGTTTTCTTCATCTCTTTTTCTTACAACATAAACCTTCAAATAGATTGGTAATCTGTTTACTCTAGAAATTATTGTTCTTCCTACTCTACTAATACTACAAACCATTACCATTTTGGCCTCCCTAGTAGGTCCTAATATCGAAGTGAAAGTTTACTTTTAGCACTCGAGACTCAAGTCCAACTAGGTAATTAACTGCATGAAAAGCATGCTATTTACTCTCTTCTAGGCATATCTAATCATTAAAATAATAGTTTTCCTTTTTTGAATAACATTACTTTTTCTCAAGTAATTTTAATAATATCATTATATGAAATTTAAAAAATTTAAACATAAGTTTTTAATTATTAAGCCTTCTATATGTCTTATATGTGTCTAAATACTATAAAAAACTTATTCAAACATAGTCACATTATATATCATCATGTAACCCTTCATTTTAGAAGAATTTTAAGGCTAAAACCACCCAAAATGGAGTTTCCATGCCCTTGCATGCACCTAAAAAGGGTTCTAATTAAAAAATTTACAAGAAAATATGAAGAATTGCCTACATCATGCACTTAGGTGGTATGTGTACCCTATGTGCCACCAAAATGACATTTTCTGACATTGGGGTTTATACCAAAAACTTTTCCTTGGCTATCTTTCTCTATTAGAGTCCTTGGCTATCCAATAGAAGACGGGAGTGAGTTATAACAACTTTAATTTTTAATTACCATAATTAGGCTTAATTATGCAGTTAATAATCATAAATTGAGGTTTAATGTCTTTAGAATTAATTAAATTAGAAAAAAGTAAAAAATTTGAACCTTAATATTATTAGGGTTATTAACCAAACCATCATAACTATTTAAGTCCACAAGTAATCCTAATTATCAATTAAGAATCTTTAATTTATGTTATTATTGATTTCAATTCACAAAATCCTTTTATAATGTTCCTAAGTCATTACATAACCTTAACATAGTGAAATTCAAAATTTCTAGGCCAAAATAAAAGTTTAGGGAAACTTTGCTGTGACTTGGACTCATCTCATCGTGGCTAGGTTAGTTATTAGATCCTAAAAACCAAGTTTGGGAACTTGCGCCATGACTCAATATGTCCACATCTCAATGTAAGTGGCTACTAAAGTTTAAAATAAAAAATACGAACCTTGTGTCATGACTCAGGCTTTCGGCACTGAGACTCAGGGCTCTTGAGAATCTACTATTCAAACTTTCACGATTCTCGCTGCAATGAGTTTGCTCTCTGTTACCCTCTTGGGTGAAAATTATAGACTTGTGCCATGACACCACTAACTTCTAGAACTCCTTTGGCCGCGACATAAATGGTTTTGGTTATGGCTCTACCCACTTCTGTACCTAAACTCTTTAAATTTTGTCCCACTCATACTAGACCTCCCTTTAGCAACATCCTAGGGTCATTTTACCTTAATTTATAAGGTTCTAATAGCATCCTACTATCTAAATTACTCAGCATACCAATTCTAATCAAATTCAAAACTTAGGAGTTTTTTCTACCCATCCATCTGCCATATATTAGCAAATTATGAACCTTGACATCAAGGAATGCAAAAGCCATTACTATTATCATTCAAATGTAAATTCCCATAAAGGTTTCATACATCACTAGTCTAAATCAGCATTTAAGGCAACACATGATTACCATCTCAAATAATAAGTCATATTTCAAGATCAATAAGGTTTCATATCATATATAAATGAGTGTATACATCAGATTCCAAATTTGTATAAGGTTTGGCTCCCTATTAGTTACATCATTGTTTACCAAACATCAAAATACCTACACTTGGAAATATGATTACATGATGATGCTATACAAAAGAACAACAAAATTAGCATATACCCTAAGTTAGGTTAAGCCAAGTGTAGCATTCCCCACATAGGGTCCCAACTCATGGATGTTCATCTACTTGCTTCCATTTATCCTTACCTAAAGAGCCTTTACTTGAAATAGTTAGCCCATGAAATGGGATGAGATGCAAATCTCAGTAACCAAAGGTAAATTTCATTCATATGTACTAAATTAATCAACATATATGCATTAAATTAGATAAGTATCGAAAACATCAATCGTATCAGCAAATGAAATAGTTGAACTATTAGTGACCATCATCCTATACTAGCAATCGCATACAACATGTTAAAGGCCAATGATACTGAAAAAGACCCATCAAAGGCGCCACTTCCCTATTGAATACAACTAGGGCTCAGTGCATTTAGGAGTTTGATCACAAATCGGTGCCTAATCAAAGCACAATGCACGGGTAGCAGCTGCACCACAACTCCACCATAGACTCACAAAGGTCCAATCACAACATATCAAATAGTCAACTAGTCATTTAGTATTTAAAATTATACATGTGCAATAGATATAAGATTAACTTGAACATATGCAAGGAATAAAAAATTAACCCGACCCGGTTACCTCACTTTATGGACAATCTTTAAAGGCTAACTACAATGCCAAAATCACCCTATAATCACAAAATCAGACAATTACTACTCTTAATTATTATCTATAGCAGTAAACTAGATACCTATAGAATTAAACTACCAATGACTACTTAGAGGACACTTACCTAGCCACTAAAGAGTCTCAAATTCGGATTTGAGTCTCACCTACCTAGAAACTCCAAAGTACCACTCAATTTTTTAGGTAAATTTGCACAAAATCAATGCCCATATTATAAATCAACTATAGGGGTCTTAAACCAATACAAATTATCTTAATATGAAAAGGAAATACTTACCCCATCACCTTCCTAGCCTTAACCTTAGAAAATCCTCCATGAAAACACCAAACAACATATTTAAAATTTGGGTGTGGATGAAAATGCTCCAAATGAAAAACCAATCAGACCAAATTGAAGAGGAAGAAGAGAGATTTAAGTGATATATAAGTTACCTTGGTTGAATCTTGCTCTAGAAGTAGAAAATGATGGAATTATGCCAAGAACCCTAGCCACCTCCCAAGACCTCCGAATTTTCTTTGCTATTTAAGTGTGTCTGTAGAATGGGGGAAAGGTTAAAGTGGTTTTAAGATTTAAGTTAGATTGTAGGCTGACCGAAAGGCCCAAATCCAAGTAGGTTCAGAATTTTGATTTGTTAGGCCAACTATAAGAGTCCATTAACATTAGGTCTACACATAACCAAGGTTGGACTTCTAAGAAATGGATTTGGGTTAGTCATATGGCTAAAATTAAATGTCTATCTCCCTTTCCACTTAATTAACTTTATTAATTAACCAGATTAATTCCTTAATTCATCATGATTATTCTAAATTAATTTTAAGGTGTTACATGAGTGTCATACATAGTGCATGAGAGTGGGATAATCACTTCTTCTTCAACCTCCCGCTTCCTTCTTTTCCAAAATTTTTAAAAATTTTCATGGTCAAATAGCCAACTTTAGAGCCTCATATTTTCCTTCTTTGACATCCAAATCACACATAATTTATACCATTGGAAAGCTTGAACTTTCTAATGATATATATTTCACACATAGTAGTAGCTAGATTAAGGAACAATTAGCCTCAAAAGATGGCTACTTCATCATGTTTTTCACAATCTAAAGGTTTAATTTTCTTTTCCTATTTGTTTATTCGATTAGTCCCAAATTTTAACCATCTGTTATACTATCTATGGGCATCATTTAGTGTAAAAATTAAGGCCCAATTTGGTCTCTATATTATTCCACTATTAACAGTCAAGTTTGCTTTTAACTTACAATTTAAGTAGAATGGCATCATAATACTTGATTGAAAAGAACTAACTATACTTTATAAAAAAAATTAAATGGACCCTTTCAATATATCACACAAGAAAGGAAATAGTTTTGCATTCAAAACAATAAGGTTAATATATGAAAATGAAGAATTTGAATTTTCTCAAATTTTCTCATTTGATTTTTTGCCAATTTGGAGAGAGAAAGTGTAATACCCCAAAATTAATTAAGGTGTTAATCATGGATTTGGGTTAATTAAGAATAATTAATATGGAATAATTGAGCAAGCTATGAGAATGAGAATTTCTAGAGCAATAAATTATTAATTTGGGTTTAAGGTTCAATTAGGGTAGAGGCTTAATTTGAACCTATAATTAATTTAAGTAAGCCATGGCTAGAGACTAATGGAGGCCTAATGAATTTAGGAGTAGACCCAACTTCCTATTATGAGTCTTAGCCTAAGAGAGACCACCTAGTAATGGCTCAATTTGATTTAATGAGTTAGAGGCCTAAGACCCAACTTACATAAGCTCTTATAATTGGTCAAACAACCCTTATGTAGACCCAAATCAAATGAGCTATTAAAACTTGGTCTAACCCAATTAAAATTCTGTAGCCTAACTTATGAAACTCAGCCTAATCCAACTTAAAATCTGAACCCATATGGATTTGGGCCTTTGGGTCAACCCATAACCCATTTAGGATCCAACCTAAACCTAACTAAACCCTAAAAACATGCAGCCCCTCCCATATTCTGCTGAAACATAAACACAAGAAGCATTTTCGCACATTGAGAGGAGACTAGGGTTCTCACCAACCTTTTAGCTCTATATTACACTTTTAGAGGGAGATTCAGCCAAGGTAACCTTCACAGAACTTAACTCTCTCTTTCTTCTCTATAATTTGATCCGAATAGCTTCTGGTTTAATGGATTTTCATCTTTTCCCAAGTATGAGATTTTCATTGTTGGTGCTTTCATGGAGGATTTTCAGAGGTTGAGGATAGAAGGGATATTGGAGAAGTATAAACTCTTCATTTTAATGTATTTTCTACTGATTTAAGACCCCTATGGTTGATTTGTAGTATGGGTATTAATTTTATACGAATTTGCTTAGGATTTAGGGTGATACATTGAAGTTTCTGGTAGAGGAAACATTCAATCCGAATTTTACTCTTGTAGTGGCAAGGCTGAGGTAGCATTATTGTTGGTTCTTCAAAAAATTGTCCGCAATTGAGGTAACTAGGGACTATATTAATTCCATGCATATATTTACTTTAATTTCATATTTGCTGCACATGAATGATTTGAAATGCTAAATGAATTAGTTGGCTATCTATTATATTGTGTTTGGACCTTGTGAGTCCATGGTGGAGCTGTGGTGCGGCTGCCACACGTGCATGTGCTTTGATCGGGCACCGAGTTATGATCAGACCTCAAATGCACTGAGCCCTGGTTGTGCTCATTGGGGAGTAGGTGACATGGATAGGCCTCTCCTGGTGTTATTGGCCTTTAACATGTGAAAATATGATTGCTAGTATGGGATAGTAATAATAGATAGTCTAATTGTTTCATTTGCTAATATGACTGATATGATTTTGATGCTAATTTTGATTCATGCATATATGTTAATTAAATTAGAATATATGAATGGAATTTACCTTTGGTTACTGAGATTCGCATCTCACCCCATTTCATGGGATCATACTTTTAGGTGAAGGCTCTTTGGGTAAGGATAAGGGGAAGCAAGTTGATGAAAATCCATGAGCTCCAACTATATGTGGAGAAGTCTATACTTAGACTAATTTGAGTAGAGTAGATACTAAATTTTGTATTTCTTTTTGTATAGCATCATTATGTAATCATGTTGCCAAGTATAGGTGTTTGTATTTTGGTTACTTAGAATATATCTATTGAGGAGTTAGGCCTTATTTTAGTTTGATATTGGATGTATGAACTTATAACATTTGTTATGAACTTTGTTGAACCTATGATATGATTTACTATTTGGGAAATGTAATTATGTGATACATTGGATGTAGATCTAAACTAGTGATATGTAACACCTTATATTTCTAGCTTATTTCTAACACATTCCCATGCTTTACATCATCAATTCCATGAAGGAAGTAAAAAAAACTATTAAAATAATATATTTTCTTGTGTTGTGTCATGTATAAAAATTTCATTCGGTGTCACGCGGGCTATGTGAGCTCATACATCACATTCTCATATTTAATTGCATGAATACAACTCATTTGCACCATAAAATGTGGCCTACAACTCATAGAACTCAAAGGAAACTTCAAAATATTCATGCATATTTTCGGCTAGAATTTGGCACTTTTCTGACTAAACTTTGAAAATTCATAACTAATTTTAAAAAAATCAAAATTATGCATTCTTAGCTATTTTGGAAAGCTACGGAAGTTACTTCATACTAAAAATATGTCCAAACCATAAAATCCATCATAGAGAATGTTTGACATCCGAAATGGTCCAGAGGTCAAACTGCTCACTGATGTTGTCACAGATTTCTATAGTAAACTTTGAAAATATCCAATTAATTCCAAAAAAATCCAATCCATGTAAATGATACCAATCTGGAAAGATGTGGATGTTAACTAGAGGAAAAAAATAACTCCAGACCAACTCAGGCATGCCCAGACCTCAAAATTTAATAGAAAAGTAACTGAGGTTGGGTGAAGCTCCTGATACTGGACAGAATCTTTAAAAATTCATATCTCATTCTCTGGACCTTCAAATAAGGGGCCTCTAACACAAGTCACTGGGAATATCTAGTTTTGTTGTATGAAATTTTATGGCAATTGCACATCATTTGAACCCTGTGTGATAGATTTTATTTTCGAACTAGTATGAACAGTGATATGACCAAAACTAGAAAATTTTTCAATTTTGGAAATTCATCAAATATTCTATAGACCTTCAAAAATTATGTTCTTTAACTTCCCAAAAATCTCTCAATAGGCTCTAATTTCATGCCAAATCTCAGAGCAAGAAGAACTCATTTGGCTAAAAAGTGATATAGGGTTCCATTTTGGTCAAATTTGGCTCCATATAGGATATCAAATTTTCCAAATGGTTTTCCTTAGGGTTTGGCACCTCTTGGGCAAGTCTAAAAGTATAATTAGGACTTGTGTAAGCTATCCAAATGGTCCCAAACTCTATGCATCTCATTTTGGCCATTTCATCCATATATATGCATAATTCCATAATACCATTCATGAAGCTACATTATCCATACATACTCAATTTACATTCTATCATTCACACAACACATTCTTTCATTTCTACATCATATATTATCATAATTATATATGTTCCAAAGGTCATATACCATATAAAGCATAGGTTACATAATTGAACATGAGTATGGCTTTAAAAAACCAAAACTTTGCATTATGTTGTCATCCTCTTATCTTCAAGGTGGTTGGCTTCAATTACCTTGTCCACTTGGTCCACCTAACATGTTAGATCATTGGAGAGGAGGGAATGAGATTCAAAGAATCCCAATTACTCATCTCCCATTCAATCATACATAATGGATGCAAACAAGTCTCATAATTGCATGTATGGTCATGTTGACATGTGCAAACATTCAAGAAGTATTTTCATCATTTGAGAATTTCATACATAGCATACAAAGGCTTGCCAAGCAAGTGGATGGCCTCACCTAATTTCTTGTGGATATTGGACTTGCCTCACCCATTCTTTAAGAGATTCTTGGACTTAACCATACTCTTAGGAGCCCATCTTGCTTTTGGGAGACTCTTTACTTTGTCTCAACCAATCTTAAGGGTTCTTGGCTCATCCTCACCATGGCTAAGGGTTCTTGGTCTCACCACACTCAAGCAAACCCAAGCACACATCAAAAACATCATATAAAACATAATATGTCATCATAAAACTATGGCATATGAAATCATGCTATCATACTTTTCATGGCTTAAAAATACACATACACACATTCTAAGACAAGTTAAGCCTACATTCATGTATGAGAGAAGGTGAAGAAAGCTACCTTGTACGCAATCACACACTTTTCTCTTTAGATTCAAGCTCTTCTTTTCAGTCACACACATACAAACTTGTGGAGATGCTTTCTCTTGGCCTAGACACAATTATGGAAGCCAATTAGGTTCATGAAACAAATTCTAAGGCCACACAACTTGCTTAGACACTAGGTTGTTCTATAAATCCCATTATGGTCCATAAATGTACCTAATGAAGCAAACCCCTCAATTAATTTCTAGACTCTATTTTTTCCTTTCAAATATGATTCTTGATTCCTTTTAAGCCTTTTGGAGTCATCACACAATTAAAACAAAGAGCCTAACTATATGTTGCTTCTTTAGGTCATAATATCGAACCTAAAGCACTAACTCACTTTTTATGAGTTCTAAATTTTTTCCAAGGCCTCCCCTCATTTTCATTCATCATGTATGACTCAAAAATGGATTTAGAAAAATTTAAAACTCTCCCTAGCTAGGAATACCCCTTTTACCCGAGACATAGGGCAATTTTGGCCTTCTTAGAGTTTTCTTTGTTTTCTCAGAGGGAGATGCATGTGAGGAGCCTCTTAGGGATCTTGGGAGTTCATTTAAACTCTTAATTAGACCTAGGAATCATATAAGATCAGATTTTACAAGGTGCACTTGAAACCCTAGAATTTGCATCTTGAAATCTAATGGTTTTTTGTTAATTCTCTTTGTATATTCTTAATCTCCACACCCTTTTTCCTTAAAATCACCCTTGGTTCTGCTTAAAAATCAACTCATTTTAAGTCTTCTCAAGTGGGCAAAATGGTGGAGAAGGGGAGCAAAGGGTAGCAACCATGGAAGAAGAAAATACCTTGTTTTCATGGCTTTTCTCACTTGAATCTTATGTTCTTTGAGCTCCCCTCTTCAAATCCGAATTTTTTCCTCAATTTCTCCTTTAAAATAGATCCATATACTTCATTATAATCATAGGAAATAAAGGAGAATGAAGGAGAAGAGGTTTGGAAGAGAAAGAGCATGAAAAATTACTAAATTTTCATACCTTAAGCCTTTGATTTCTCCTCCTCTTTGCCTTCCTCTTGTGCGCCACTCTCCCTAGGGTTTTCCTCTAATTTTGGGTAGAACTTGGTCGTGCAAAATGAAGGGAGAAGAAGGGTGCATCATATATATAGGTGGAAGGAAGTTACACTTTTCAAAAATTTCCATTTTGCCCTTCGTTCTTGGCATTTTCATTTCTCCTTCGTTTTAGCTCCTTTTTAAGAATCGTCTTTTTCATTATGAAATTTAGGTTCCCAATTTAGTAAAATGCCTTTGGAATCACTCAAATCAGAGCTAAAACTTTTCTAAACGAATCCATCAAAGTTTGGGTACACTGACGTTGGAAAACGTCCACCGAAGGGGCTTTAGCTATCCTGAGGTTTTCCATAGTTTTTACGGCCTTTGAGAACCTTGGGGAATTCAAAATTTTCATTTAAAAAGCCTTCCTATGTAAATTCCAAAATTTGCTCAAAATTATGAAAATGCCATTACATTTCGTAAGCTTTTTATAAGAAATTGTTTCTTCATTCTAGCTCCGTTTTTCTTTCCGTCTGAGCCTGGGATTCTCATTTTTAGGAGTCTAGAATGCTTCCCAAATTTTTTGGGACCTTAATTATCTCATTTCGGGGGACTTCCTTTTGTATCTGGTGAATTCATTCATTTACGGAGAAACTGTCCGTTACGTTTTTCACATTTTCTTTGATTTTCAGGGACTCGGATGTTACATGATGCATGAAATCTCTAATAGAATATGTATTTGAATGATAATTGTTGATAGCTGATAAAATTCTTGCTGTCATTAATCCATGAACTTACAGATATATAGTAGTTGGATGAGTAGGAATTAACACTTAAGTCTTGAATTGGTAACGATAGATAAGCTGGGTAAATTAGGTAGAGGAAATCCATTAGAGCCTGACAAATTAAGGTAGAGTGACCCTAGGGTGTTACTATAAGGAGAGTTGGAGTGTATGAAACAAAATTTTAGAAGTTGTAAGACCAGAAGGTGTTTCACTGCGGCTAAAATAGTCTTAACTGTGGCCAATAGAGGCAAAGTTACCCAGAGAGAGTCCAGAGAGCAATTTGCCACGGCAAAATGTGAGAGACCAAATTGGAAGTCATCCAGAGAGTAATTCATCGAGGCACAAAATGGAGTTCATTGCGACTAAAATTAAGGGGCAAGTTTGGTTGTGTTCCAGAGAGAAATTAGTCATGATGAAAAGAGGAATTGGCTGCAGCCAATATTGAAGGCGAGTGAGGTATGCTTTAAGAGGTCCTTTCGCCACAGCGCCACATAGGTTGGCTGTGGCGAGAAGATGTAAGAAGTAAATCCGAGAGCAATTGGCTGTGGTGCAAAAGCATTTAGTCGCGACAAATGTTCTCAAACTCTTATATTAACCTAGAAACCTTGGTTTTTCCTCTAGCAACATCAAGAGATGACTTAGAAACACTTATAAGGGGTTCTTGAAAGTTGAACATTAATGGGTAATAAATCTAAAGGCTCCTAATTGGGGATTTGTTTCTCTTATATACATGAATGGTTGTAATTGTTTGGTTAATGACTCTAATAACGTTAAGGTTCAAATTTCTTCACTTTTTCCTAATTTTATGATTTGAGATGAGTCTTGCCTCGGGTTATGATTTATGACTGTGTGCTTAAACTTAATTACTTCGATTAGAAGTTAGGGCCGTTACAAGAAGAGGGAAAGAAAAAAGAGAGAGAGAGTAGGTGAGACCAATTGAATAGGTTCTATACATTCTTTTCTCTCTTTCATGTATCCTCTCTCTTTCTTTCTCTAAATTAACAAAAAATTAAGAGAGAAAAATTTGAAAGGATCTAATTTGAAAAACAAAATTCTCAAATTTGAGTTGCAATTATTTTTTTTATTTTTATTTTTTGGGCTTTATATACAAAACTGAATTACGACAAAGATGCGTACACCAGACTATTCAACCAAAGAAAAAAAAAAAGTGACATTGAATCATACAAGTGACCTTTGCTGATATACAAAACAAAGCTGCAAAAATCAACCAAAATAATTTTTTTTTTTAAATTATCCACGACCCATCAGGCTTGCAATTCTAATTGTGCAAAAAATTACAGATAAGTTCCTGTACAAAGGAAGAATATTTCTAAATATTGGAAATAATAGCAAAAGACAAACTTACTTGATTGCCCATGCACGGGAGCACAAAATCATGATGCAAACTTTGCGTACTAACATCCACGTCCAGTGCACTCTAAACCCTCTCCTTTCCTGTTAAAGCAATATAAGATGCTTTTTTTGATCTAGATAGTTAAAATTTAACATTTTTTTAAAAAAATTTTAATCTTTTTTTAAAACTTAATTTGACTGTTAGAAAATTATTTTTATTTTTATTTTTTATATTTTAAAATAAAATTAATACCAAAATTTAAAAAATAAAATTTAAACTATTTAAATCTAATCTAGACCATCCAAAATCAAAACAATATTCTTTACTAGCATATTTCTATTTATATCTCTTTAGAAAAAGATCTATTAGAGCATATCTAAATTAATAGAATATAATTTTCTTTTGAATTCAAATAATTTTAAATATTAATTACTAGATAATTAATTATCTCAATTTTTTAAATAATAACGAATTATTTTAATAATTTATTATTTAATATCTTAATTTAAATATTAAGTTATTTAATTGAATTAAAATTTATCCCACGGATAAATCCAACATTCACAAAATCCAAATTAGTCTCCATATCGAAACGCCATTTTGCTCTACATCTTGGGATTTTGGGTTATGACGCCCCAGTTCTTGGCTTTTGGGACGGGTTCCCATATGCAAGTTTTGTTCGTCGAGAATGGAATATTCTATTCTCCATGCGGTTAAAGGTATTCTTTACATCGAGCATTCAGTCCTTAAGTGTTAAAAGTATTATCTAATTTTGAATATTATGTAATATTCGATGAAGCAAAGGGATAAGACAATGTTATTGGGATTGGCGTCATTTAAGGATTCATTTCTCGGTGGCTTTGATTTGTCATTTGCCATATTATCCTGATATTGTTTTATGTAATACAAGAATTTCTTGGATTATCAGTTTCAGGTTTTAAGTTTGTGAGTATATGTTGATCGTTAAATTAATGCTTGAAAAGTTATACAAAATGATAATAGATTTAAAATGATAATATGTTGTTCCCATTCAATTTTGGAAATAACTTTCAGACATAGGAACATATGTTTGACTTGATTAATATATCTTTACAAGAATAAGCATGGTGCGATAATAAATTTTTTTCTTTTGATTTTCTTCAAAGATGCTTACACACAAGTTACACAGTTTAAGTATCTTGAATCTATTATCCAATATGATGAAATTAAAAAAAATAAAACATAGGATTTTAAGCATAGTGGATAAAATGGAGGAGTATTTCAATATTATTTGTGATAAAAAAATATTATTTAAATTTAAAAGTAAATTCTATTGTACAACTATAAGACGAATAACATTGTATGAAATTGAGTATTGGCTAATAAAAAATTAACAAAAGAATAAGTTTAATGTTATACAAATGATATTGTTTATAAATGAATGTATTAGAGAGAAAGTAGAGGTTGTACCTATTATTGAAAAGATTATAGCATCATGCCTTAAATGGTTCAGACATGTGTAGAGAAGACCTATAGAAACTCCAATAAAAAGAGAAGATCAGATGGAAAATAACTCAAATAGTTAAAGATAGAAGGAGACCAATAAAAACTATAGGTGAAAGTATTAAGAAGGATTTAGACTTGAATGGATTATCTAAGAACATGATTTATGATAAGATTTTACTGCATTGTTTGATCCATATAGCCAATCCTATCTAATAAGAAAAAAAACATTGTTGTTGTTGTATGCTTACACACAAGTAGTACAAGTTATAATTATAATTACGCTATGCTATGAGCTAGTATTTGAATTCAAGAGAAGTGCAAGGGTCATATTATGGAAGCATTAATTTTGTATCAAAGATGGAGAATAGATATTTAAGAAACAATTTTGGAGAAGATGGAGAGGGGTAGTACATTGTCTTTGTATACAGGTTCATATTATATTCTTTTTATCTTTTAAGACTAATAATTATACCCATATTTGCTAATTTAATTTATTATACAGAATTAGATCAGTTTTATATAGACATAAATAATGATATAAACATGCTTTCTTGGATTAATAATTATTATGTAAATTCTAATTTTAATTAGACTAGTACATATTATCTTGCAAATTTATAATTTTAATTAGAATGGATAATAATTGTTTTATAAGTATCTAATTTTAATTAGAATTGTTATATATACATTGACAAGGTAGCAAAATGCCATATTAAAATTATTGTATGCTCATGATTTTGGTTAAGTATGTTGTTTGTGAAGTTTACAATTGCAAGATTGTTATAAATATGATGATATCTAGTGGGAAAACTATTTTCAAATAGTAAACTAGCTAGATAAACTTATCTTGTTTAATTTGTCTCATGGGTATAACTAAGCAATAGAAACTGTGGCGAATAAGGTAATTACTTATTTATATACTTAGATGTCATGAATGTCTATTTTCTAAGACAAATGGATTGGTATGAATAAATTAGGAAATATCTATTATCACAAATGGAATAAAAAATTTTATAAGATAGATGTTATTTTAGATTTAAAGTAGAAGATATAATGGGGGTTTATCTTAAATATTATTAACAGGTCATTAAAATTTAATAACTAGGCTTTAAGAGATAAAGATTCCTTATAGTGCTTCAGACAAAAAAAATCAAAACATTGATAGATCAATTGTTAAATTGTGCCATTGGATTTTTTTAGTGTGTACACATTTAAATTATACTAAAGGTTAATATATTTCACAAATTTACAAATTACAAAACAAAAAGGAAGGAAGCAAATACCTCATTATTGGAAGTGAAGAATTGTCCTAGGATATATTGAAAGAATTATGAATTTGGCACTTAAATTTTAGAAACTTTCATATGGTATTAGATTGACAAACTTTTGTTAGTTAGGTAATTAGTGTATATGGAATTAATTAGTCTACGACTTATTTTGTATCTATCCATGTTCAAAGGAGAATTTTTACTTTTAGATAGAAAAACTTATGTAATTCATTTCATGCCATGGAATGAGTTAGTGGTATGTAAAACAATGGATACAAAAGAATGGTTGATGATATAAGTAAAGAGTTGTGGCCAGGAATGGACCTACTATAAGCAACTGTCCCCCAAAAAAGTTACAAGTATTATATATGTATATAATAATATTTTTCTCCTAAAATTTTTAATCGGCCCTAAAATTTTTCATTTGCCTTTTTTAGTTTTTTAAAGTCTTAAAACACATGATAATTGCCTTTTATATTGATCATAAAAGTAAATTTTATAAAACAAATAAAATAATAAAATATATTAAAGCTTCTGTAAGAAAAACAAATGATATACTCTCCACTCTTTTTGACTCTCACTTGTTCACAAAATCCTTTCTTTTTTGGGTTCTTTAACCATACTCTCTTTTCAACATAAAAACAAGGTTTCATAAATAAAATGGAAGATGATTTTTTTGGAGATAATCGAGTTGTTTATATTGAAAAGGAGATTATAAATAATTTCACTTTAAAAAAATTATAAATGAATTCCATTAAATCAAGAATCTGAGAGCAAGATCCTAATGGCTAATATATATTGCATCACTTCTAGTATATACTTTTCTTGTATTAAGATAATTATATTTATTTTGGTGTTATTATGCTTCTCTAATTTTTTTTATTATTATGTCTCTAGTTTTTTATTTTACTAAATTTTATTATTATATTAATTCAATACATTCTTAACGTTATATTTTTTTAGTGGTTATTAGTGCTTGTTTCTATAGCCCCCAAACTATTTGTTTGGTTCGATCCCAAGTTATGCCCATAACCAAAACCAATTTTTTTCTTTGTACCATGTTTGTAAAGTTATCTAGTGTATTGTAGATTTTGTAACACCCCAAAATTAATTAAGGTGCTAATCATGGATTTGAGTTAATTAAGAATAATTAATATGAAATAATCAAGTAAGTTAAGTGAATGAAAATTTTGAGAGATAAATTAATAATATGAATTGTGAATTAATTAGGATAGAAACTTCATCTAGGCCCAAATTAATGTAAGAGATCATGATAAGAGGCTAATGGAGGCCCAATAAGTTAGGAGTAGACCCAATTTGATTTAATGTGATAGAGGCTCAAGATCCACCTTGTATAGGCTCTTATAAATAGCCTAATAAACCTTGTGTAGACCTAAAATAATAGAGTTCTTAAAACTAGGTATGGCCCGACAAAGCTAAAATTTGAAGCCCATTTGGAGTTGGATCTTGGAGCAGCCTATAACCCATAGAAAACTTAACTTAAACCCTAAAAACTAACCTAGTCACCTCTCCATTCTGCAGAACCACAAGAGACACACACAAAATTCGGAGGTCTAAAGGAGAGGCTAGGGTTCTTGGCATGTTTCCACCTTTTCCCATTTCTAAAGCAAGATTCAGCCAAGTTAATAGTTATATAACTTAATCTTCTCATCGTTCTCTTTATTTTGACCTGCTTAATGTTCCAATTAGAGCACTTTCACCCACACCCAAAATCTGAAACTTGCCATTTGATGCTTCCATGGTGAAATTTCGTAGGTTGAGGCTAAGGCTGATATTAGGTAAGTGTAAATTCTTTTTCTTGAGGTATTTCTACTGGTTTGATACCCTAATGATTGGATTATAGCATGGGTATTAATTTTTCACGAATTTGCTTACGATTTAGGGTGATATATTGAAGTTTCTAGTAGAGGACACCTTTATTCCGAATTTTGGGACTTTGTAGTGTGGGGAGGATTTTGTACCACTGGTAGCTTTTGCAATTTGTCTACAAGTGAGGTAACCAAGATTATATTAATTCCATGCATATATCTGTTTTAATTTCATATTTGCTGTACATGAATGATTTGAAATACTGAATGAATTGGTTGGCTATCTATTGTATTGTGATTGGATCTTGTGAGTCTATGGTTGAGCTATGGTGTGGCTGCCACCCATGCATGTGCTTCAATCGGGCACCGGGTTATGATCAAATCCCAGATGCACTGAGCCCTAGTTGTGCTCAATGGCGAGTAGGTGCCATGGACGGGCCTCTCCTGGTGTTATTGGCCTTTAACATGTGCAAATATGATTGCTAGTATAGGATAGTAATCATGATAGTCTAATTGTTTCATTTACTGATATAACTGGTATGTTTTCTGATGCTTATGTGAAATCATGCATATATGTTAATTAAAATGGAATATATGATGGAGTTTGCCTTGGTTACTGAGATTTGCATCTCACCCCGTTTCATGGGATTATACTTTCAGGTGAAGGCTCTTTAGGTAAGGATAAGGGGAAGCAAGTGGATGAAAATCCATGAGCTTTAGCCATGTGTGGAGGAAGCTGCACTTAGGCTAATCTTAGTAGAGTAGATGCAATTTTGTTAATCTTTTATATAGCATCATCATGGAATCATATTGCTAAGTGTAGGTGTTTATATTTTGATTAGTTAGAATGTATTTATTAAGGAGTTAAGTCTCAATATAGCTTGGTTTGGATGTATGAACTTTGTTGAATTCATGATCTGGTTTACTATTGGGAATGTCATTATGGGATATATGAGATTGTTAATTTGAATCAGTGATACATGAAATCTTTAAGGGAATGTATATTTGAATGATAATTGCTGGAAGCTTATGAAATCTTGCTATTTTTAACCTATGAGTTGCTGGCATATGGTAGTTGGATGAGTAGGGATTTATACTTAATTTTTGAATTGGTAATGGTATATTAGCTAGGTAATTAAGGTACATAAATACCATTAGAGTTGCATAAATTAAGGTAGAATGGCCCTAGGGTATTATTGGAGGGAGAGTGGAGAGTATGAGACAAGATTTTAGGAGTTGTAGGATCAGAAGGTATTTCGTCGCGGCCAAAATATTGTTAGCTGCGGCCAATAGAGGCAAAGTTGCCCAGGGAGTGTACCAGAAAGCAATTCACAGCAGCGAAATGTGAGAGGAAAAACTGGGAGTTGTCCAAAGGGTAATTCGTCGCGGCTAAATGGGAATTGGCCGTGGTGAACTTTTGCGAGATTTTGTTGGACGTTCTAGAGAGGAATTAGCCACGGCCAATAACGAGAGGCGAGCGAGGTAGGTTCCGGGAGGCTTCCTCGATGCGGCGCCATGTAGGTTAGCCGCGATGAAGGTCTAACTCGCCACAGCGATAAGTTAAGGATTGAACTCGAGAGCAATTGGCTGCGGCGCAAGGACATTTGGCCACGGCTAACGGTCCCAAATCTTCATTCTAACCTAGAAATCTTGGTTTTTCATATGGTAACCTCAAGGGGTGACTTAGAAACATTAGTAGAAGATTTTTGTGAGTTGAAAGTAATCGGTAATAGAATCAAAGGCTTATAAATGAATGTTTGTTTCCTTGATGTACATGAGTGCTTGTAATTATACGGTTGATGACTCTAATAACATTAAGGTTCAAATTTCCTTGTGTTTTCTAAAGGTAATTAGTCGTAATGTCTTGTAACCCCAATTTATGACTATTAATCATGAATTTAACCTTAATTACAATGATTAGAAGTTAGGGTCATCACAGATTTCACCAAGCATATATACATAATAGTTTGAAATATATATTAATTGTATGTGATAATATAATTTCAATTCAACATCTAAGGCCAAGTAATAACTTGGTAGATGTGCTTGGTAGATGTGCTTACAAAATGACTCACAAAAGAAATTTTGAAAGGAATGGGATTAAAACCCTTTAGATTTACCAATAATAGGAACCCAACCTTGAACAAGACTAAATATCGTTTAAAGATTCAATAGGGAAGAACAAGTTACTAATAAGTAGTTACTAATAAGTCACTATGGGAACTAGAGAATATTTGGCCATTTTAGATCTAGTGCATATTACAAGAACTCAAGTGTTCAGTATGAATAAAACTCTTAATAGTTTTAGGAAAGCGTAAGAAGATTAAGGCTTAAAGGAATGTCAACTATGTAAACATAAGAAGTGGTGCCTCTCCTCATAAGAATTTGGGGTTGATTCTTAGAAGTGTTCAATTTTTTTGGGGAATGTTCATAAAAAGCATAGGTGTAGCACATGGCCATATAAGTGCTACGAATTTTCTATGAACTTTTTAAAAGTTGTATAAGATGATGTGTTGGTATTTCTAGTAGTTCAATACTTCAAGCAACCATTAATTTGTTAGTATCTTGAAAAACTTACATTAAAGGTATATTCAAATCAAAAGGCACATATATTTATATATAGTCTTATAAATTAAAGAAGATGCTTAGTTTTTCAAATGAAGTGCAGGATTGTTAGGAATAACAAGTTTGGAAAAACTAAGTTATGAGTGTGTGCATTTGCATTGGATTAAATGAGATCTAATAGCCCACATTAATTATCAAAATTTATTTTTAATCTAGTTTATTTTAAATTAGTGATCTAAATTTATAAAATTTAAATATTATAATTATTTTGAAAAATAGGCATAACACTTAAGATAAGGGTCGTGATGCTTTAGAGTCTTATTATAAATAAGAATTGTACATATTAGGGGGAAAAAAACTAAAAACAATGTATCTCTTCTCTTATTCTAAAACTTCATAAAGTTCTATAGGAGAGATTTCAAAAGTTGCTATCTATCAATTTTGAGGTGCTTGGAATAAATTCTACAACAAACATAATAGAGGAAAATATCACTTTATTTGCACACATTTCTAGGCATAATTTTCAGCTTCTTATTCTTTATAATTTTTATTTTATAAAAGGAAACCAAAAAGCAAAGGTTAAAGTGGTGAATAAAGGTAGACCTTAGGGTCTATATATATGTATATATATTTTATAATAGTGCATACAAAACATACAAAGTGAACACAACATCATTCCTACATTGGTCTTGCATATAGCTACCCAAATTATCTACAATATGAAAATATTTAACAGAAGTAAATTGGGAAAGAAGATTCCAAATATCCTACTATAGCATTTGTAATTGTAGAGAAACATTTTTCTTGTTTAACAACTTGTGACAGTGTGCTCCTAAATATAGTAAAATATGGATTGGATATTCATGTGGTGCAAAATTTATTTCTTGTTTCCCTAAAGCCTGCAGTGCATGACAAAGTGCCTAAAAAAGAACTATTAGCTTCATTTGATTTCTTGTGGCCTTCTAAATCCACTTCTGGAAAACAATGATTCCAAATCATGTAGTGATGAAAATTCAATGCTTGGTTTGTTGAGTATTCCTTTTCGTAGTAAAAAACATTATCTACCAATGATTATTTTGTAGTAGCTATCCTAAACATTTTTCTATGTTTGTTCCTTGTATCCTTCCTCTTAAGTATGTGGTTAAGTATGAAAATTTGTATACTGATGAACAAGCTAGTTTACTCTTTGTAAAGGATATTTAGGGTCAATATTGTTATCCTAAAAAATATACTAATTTCAATGGTGTCAAATGGTATATAGGATAAAAATGGCCATTGTTCTTGTCTAACTATACTTCAAGAACTTTCCCACACTCTAATCCACCCATCGCTTAATCCAAATTTTGGAGTTGTGGTTCTTCCATTTTAATGCCTAATATTGATCCAAACCAAACTGCTTTTGCTAATAGACATAAGAGGAAAACATTATTTGGTGATTCATCTGTTTTATTAAAAAACAAGCATACTTCCTCAATAAGTAAATGGTGAGCCTTTAGATTTGACATTGTAGGCAAGACATTCTTAACTAATTTCGATAGAAACAAAATAATTCGCAATAGGAGATGAACCTTCCATAGAATTTGCTAGTTGCCAAAACTTGAATGATTGGCATACCCTTGCCATTACTATAAGAATTTGTACTCATATGCAACTTTATAAGGTCTTAATTCATTTCCTATCCAAAACAATTGAAACCTTTACCTCCTGTGGAGAAGGAAGTCTTTAAAATTTACTATACTTGTTCTTGTGTGTAAAGTTGTCTCAGGAGAGGTGTGTTTCAAATTCCTTGATCATGCATTGTAAGACCATTCACAATTTGATATTTGGCTTGACCATTTGACTTCATGGGCCACCAATGGTAGTTGAATAAAAAGATTTAGGTACCATTTCTTGTTTGCCATCTAAGATTCTTGTAAATAATTGGGAATGGTTTTCTAACCCCTTTCCACATATGTGCCATTGTAAAGTGATCCTTAAATCTTACTTCCTCAAGAGATTGACCATACATAAGTCATAACACATGCTAGAATAGAGACCTAGGACCTATCATGCCTAGTCTCCATACATGCTTAGCTAATAGTGTGCTATTAAAATTTTATGTTTGTCAAAAACCTAAATCTCCTTTCAAAATCAAAAAGCAAAGTTCCAACCATCTTATCAGATGGACCTTTGATTTATTTTCCAAAAAGCCCTAAAAGAAATTTGCAATTTTCATGTCAATTTCATGATAATATTTCTTTGGAAGCTCCAAACATGATAATGGATGAGTTAAGCATCAACTAACCCTACCTATTAGCAAAAGTAGCACTGATTTTTAAGCCTACAATTTTCATCAATTTTCTCAACCACTTTTTGGTACAACTGTGATTTTCTTTGACCTCAATCTACTTGTGTACCAAGATATTTTCTTATATGAGACATAAATTGAACCTTGAACACCTAAGAGAGTGTCTTTCTTATCCAATGTGATACACAAGGACTAAACACCAATGATAACTTATTAGGATTAACACTTTGACCCAAAATATTACTATTGCAAAAAGGTGCCTCTTACCTTGCAATATCTGATTTTTCTAAATTGAACCAAAACTGATGAGACAATAAAAGAAGACCCTATAATAAAGTTAAATACGGTAAATTAAGGATAGAAAAATAATCTAAGTATCTAAAAATGAGATTACAAAATTAAAGATGATCCAAAACTGGAGCTAAAATGGCTAAACAGTTTAAACCAAAAAGGCAGTGGCAAAATAGTAATTTCAAATAATATTTTAGAAACTCAAGAAATTTTAAATGGCAAAATTAAGTTTCTTAGAGTTCTTAGATATCTTAAAAATCATAGGAACTGTTAGAATGACCAAAACCCTTCCAATGTATATTTTAAACTTTTGATTACCTAAACTTTGACTAAATAATTCAAGATGGTTCTAAACCCCATACAATTGAAAGTAAATGTTTTTTAATAAACTGAAGACCTAAATTTTCATATGGAAAAGACTATTCTAAAAAAAGAGTTAAAATGAGCTTAAATGAAGGAATAGAAGTTAAAAAGCAAAATGGGAATTATAAACATTATCTTAAATCACCCTTCTTCATTTTTATTTAAGCCACACCACTCTCCCCAAGTCTAAACTAACTTTGAAAGTACCATGTAACAACTCTAATTCTTAATTATCGTGATTAAGATTAATTGCATGATTAATAATCGTAAATCAAGGTCTAGAGTCATTACAATTAATGAAAATAGGAAAAAAGTGGAGAAATTTGAACCTTGATATTATTAGGATTATTAGCTAAATCATCATAACTATTTGAGTCCACAAGTAATCCTAATTATCTTTAGACCTTTGATTCATTTTACTATTGATTTCAACTCACAAAACCTCTTATAAATGTTCTTAAGCCACTTCATAATACTATCATAATAAACTTCAAGGTTTCTAAGTCAAAAATAAGAGTTTGGAAACTTTTGTCATGACTTAGACCTTCCTCGTTGCGACTAAGTTGGTTACTGGAACCTAAAAATCAAGTTTGGAGACTCTCACCGTAACTTAGTACACTTGTGTCGTGGCATAAAAGGCTACTGGAGCTCAAAATAAAAAATATGAACCTTGCACCATGACTCAAGCCTTTTGCCCCTCAATGAAGGTGGTTTCAGGACCTACTATTCATACTTTCGCAATTCTCACTGCAATGAGAGAGCCTCCTGGAACTCTCTAAGCTTGCCTCTCGATGCTTGCCGCAGCAAGTTTGTTATCTTTTACTCTCCTTGGGTGAATTTCTTGCATTGCACCATAACAATGTATCTCGCACTATAGTGCTTCAAGCTTCTGGATCTCCCTTGGCCTTAACTTAGGTAGTTTTGGCTATAACTCAAGCCTCTACTGTATGTAAACTCTTTAAATTTCATCTCATACATATCAAACCTCCTCTAGCAACATCCTAAGGGTCATTTTACCTTAATTTGTAGGGTTTTAGTGGCATCCTACTATCTAAATTACTCAGTATACCAATTTTAATCAATTCAAAACTTTGGTTTTGATCTTTACATATCCATCTACCATATAACAGCAAATCATAGACTTTGACCCAAGGAATACTAAAAGCCACTATTATTATCATTCAAATATAAATTCCAATGGAGGTTCCATACAATATTAGTTTAAGCCAATATTTAAGGCAACATATGATTACATTCTCAAATGATAAATTATATCTCAAAGTTAACAAGGTTCCATATTAGATGTAAATGAGTGTATATATCAAATTCCAAATTTGTATAAGACTTAACTCCCTATTAGATACATCATAGAACACTAAAATACAAAACTCCTACATTTGGAAATATGATTACATGACGATGTTATACAAAAAAATAACAAAATTTAGCATCTATCTTAAGTCAGATCAACCCAAGTGTAGCATTCCCCACATAAGGTCTCAGTTCATAGATGTTTATCCATTTACTTCCCTTTATCCTTACCTAAAGAGCCTTCACCTGAAAATAGTTAGCCCATGAAATGGTGTGAGATGTAAATCTCAGCAATCAGAGGTAAATTCTATTCATATGCTTTAAAATAGTCAACATATGTGCATTAAACTAGATAGACATAAGAAATATCAATCATATTAGCAAATGAAATAATTGAACAACCAGTGACTACCATCCCATATCAACAATAACATCGAATATGTTAAAAGGCCATTAACACTGGGAGAGGTTCATCCATGGCACCAACTCCCCAGTGAGCACAACCTAGGCCTAATGCATTTAGAGATTTGATCACAACTCGGTGCCCGATCGAAGCACGATACACAGGTAGCAGCTACACCACAGCTCCACCATGGACTCACAAGATTCAATGATAACATATCAGATAGCCAACCATTCATTTAGCATTCAAAATTATACATGTACAACAAATATAAGATTAAATTGAACATATGCATGGAATTAGAATGAACCTCAGTTACCTCACTCTGTAAACAATTTGGAGACTACTAACAGTACCAAAATCACCCTATAATCACAACATTAGATAATTACTACTTTAATAATCATTTATAGCAACAAAGTAGATATCCAAAGCATTAAACTACCAATGACTATTTAGAGGACACTCACCTAGCCACCAAGGAGTCCCAAATTTGGACTTGAGCTTCACCCACCCAAAAACTCCAAGATGTTACTGAATTTTTTAGGTAAATTCATACAAAATGAATGCCCATATTATAAATTAACTATAGGGGTATCAAACTAGTAGTAAATGCATCAAAATGGGAAGAGGATACTTATCTAACCAGACTTCTAGCCTTAACCTCTGAAATTCCACCATGAAAACAACAAACAACAATTTTAGATTTGGGTGTGGGTGAAAATGCTCCAAATAAAAAACAAATTAGGTCAAATTAAGGAGAAAGAAGAGAGGATTATGTTATATATCAGTTACCTTGGCTGATTTTAGCTTTAGAAGTGGAAAATGATGGAATTATATTGCTAACCTTAGCCCCTTCCTTCAAGGTACGAAAATAGACTTTTATTTCTCCAGCACAAGTGTTTGGCTTCCAATTCTTGGTATGGTTGCAGAATAGGGAATAGAGGTTGACTAAATTAGGGTTTTATATGGGTTTTGGTTGACTCAAAGGCCCAAAATCCAAGGGAGTTTAGATATATGCTTATTGGGCCATGGATTCTAGGGTTACAAGAGTTAGATAAGAGTTGGACTAAGCTAAAGGGTCAATTACATTAAGTCTGCACAAAATAAATGTTGGGCCTCTAAGAAATGGAATTAGATCTCTCCATAGCTCAAATTGGGTTTCTACATTGGCCCAAAGCATAATTAAGTAGATCTTAAGGCCTAATTTAATTTTCTAAATTAATTATGAGCCCAAATTAAATTTCTATCCCAATTATATTTTAAGTCCACATTAATAATTTATTCCTCCATAAATTCCTATTTCCATAGCTTGCCTAAATTATTCTCATGATAATTCTTCTTAATTAGCCCAACTCCACGATTAATATCTTTAATTAATTTGGAATGTTACACACTAGAATAGCAGCTAAAACACCCACTAAAGGAGGAGGAAAAGGGAGGAAAAAAAAGTTAAAAATAGGTAAGAAAATTTACTCTTTTTCATGGTCTTGCCTTCACCAATCTTGTTCTCCTCTTTAAACTCTCTTTCTTAGTAGTTTTAGTTTCTTAAAATGAGTGTTTTTATGGCTGAACTTTTGGAAGAAAATGAGGATTTGAGGAAACTAAGCATAGCATCAAATTCTTCTCTTAATAAGCCTTAAAACAAAGTATGAATCATGGTGGAAAGATGGCTTCTTGTCTTCTCCTTCCTCTCCATGTTTGGCCAGCCATAAAACCATAAGAAGGGAATATGTTTTGAATGAAAATAAGGTAGAAGTAAGGGTTTAGAAGTGAGGAGAACAAAAGGAATCAATAGAATTCACTAAAAGCTTATGGAATGCAACTTATGGGTGTTATGGTTTCTATTGCACCTAGAGAGTTTTAGAACTATTAAAAACTATTTTGCGCTATATGAATTCAAGATTAAGTTAAAGAGAAACCAAGGAATACTTATATGCATCAATATCCAAAAAGCAACAAAGAAAATGCTATGTTGCTCTTCCATATGTCATGGTTTGGCCAAATGGGGTGTGGAGCACCTAAGGGGAGTTTTCTTGAGTTCCAATGATTTAAGAGGTGTAGATATGATGAATAAATAATTATGGAACTATTGGATTGAATTTAGGAGTCCTAAATTGAAAATTGAATTTTTAGGACCTAAGTTGGGTTAAAGAAAAAATTGATCTTATACCCCTCTAATTAAGCATATTAGGATTCAAATGAATTTCTTTAGAGTTATAAGAATTATAGCAAATAAGAGTTTGGAGTTTAGAAAGTAAAAACCAAAGGTTGCTACTTATTGGGCCTAAATTAATGTTAAACTCCATATTAGACTTTAATGAAGATAATGGGACCTAGAATGGATTCTAATGGATTAATTTGCCTTATAAATTGATGTTTGCAGGCCAAGCTAGTTCATACCTACCAAATTATGAGTGTCAAGCCAAGAAGAGCCAAGATAAGTAAACTAAAAAGTGGGTTAGTGGCATTTTGAACCTTCACAAGCTTTAAGGTAGCTTCATCTCCCTTTATTGCATGCATTTGAATGCTTGAATGAGTTTAGATGCTTGTGTGTGTTGTTGCTAGGTGCATTCATAAAATATGTTTTGCTTTTCCGAAATGAGTTATATGTACATGAGATGGCTATGTGATGGCTTTTAGCTCCCGATGGCATGAAATTGAGTGTAGTAGCTCTTCCTTGCCCCTGGGTTAAAATTAGTTGAGTATAGCTAGTTTATGAGCTATTTCTCTTTTAATAACTAATCGTGTCTAAATAGTTTATGGAAAATGATAATGTTGTAAAAAAATGATGAATAGTTATCAAGATTTGATCTTTGCAATAATCCTTTTGTTGCTAGTGAGTTCTGAAGCATGCCTAAAGGAGACCAAAGGCCCCTGTAAACATTTCAATAGTCAAGTTAGTATGAGACTAGCCATAAAGGATAAGATAGAAAATGTAAAATTTGCTTAGATGGTAGTTGATCCTTATATAGTTGGCACCTAAGAGTAGAATGGGTATTTGACCAAGGGCGAATAGTGCTAGGTAGTGACTAGTGAGCCATGTATTGACTCTCAGTTGGTGTATCATAAAAAGACCATTAGATGTTATGATGTACTAGTATGCATCATGTTTCTACACTTTATACATGGTCCCCCTCGGTGGCAATGCTCTCATATAGGCATTTTCAATAATAGCTTCACATAATTTCAAGGGTCAACATAGCTCAGATTATGGACCTTTTAGGCTTTTTGAGTCGAATCCCATTATTTAAGAGAAATTTTTGTAAAATCAATATAGGTAAAAAAATATTACACTAAGATACTATAGTCTTCATGGAAGTCAAAACCATTAAATATCTTTCAAAAAAATTGGAAGTTGGAACCTAACCATAGGTTTTAACTTCCAATTAATTTTTTTTTAAAATACATACTGGAAGTTAGAACCAATGATTCTAATTTCTAGTATGCAGGCTAAATAGCTTAGTTTGCATGTATGTAGGCTTAGCTACTTAGCTTGCAAAACCTACATATATGCACACCTAGCCTACATGTGTTGTCAACTTAGGGTGTTTTTTCAGTTTAAAATGCAGACCAAAAAAAAAAAAACTCCCTCCCTCCCTCCCTTCATGTTCTGCATTGTTTAAAAAGTGTAAGGACTCTCTTTAGGGTTACCTCTATTCTTCTCTTCTTCAACTAAGCTCTTAAATTTTCTACATCATTTCAAATGCGTCTTCTCTTCTTCAGCTGATCATTTGCAACTTATAAATTTGTAATTTCTAACTTTGATTCTTTAATTTTAATTTCTAAAATTTCTTAACTCTTCCTCTCAATTTTCCTTCTCTGGTCGATTAAAATTAGTATATTTTTTTAGTTATGTTATAAAAATTTATTAGTTAAATTATATATATTTAATTTTTTTATATTTATTTAATTTGCATATATTTTTTGTATATTTATTTTGGTTACATTTATTTTTATGCTATATTTATTATATTTGCATTTATTTTTTTGTTATATTTATTTTGTTTGAATTAAACCTTTTTATATTTATTTAGTTTACATTAATGTTTTAATTTATTTTGATGACATTTTTTTTGGCTCTATTTATTATGTTTCTATTCATTTTTTTACTTATTTTGGTTACATTTATTTTTTTCTATATTTATTATGTTTGTATTTATTATTTGTATTATATTTATTTTCTTTACATTTATTTATTTTTTGCTATATTTATTATGATTGCATTTAATGTTTTAGTTATATCTATTTTGTTTACATTTATTTTTTATATTTATTTTAGTTATATTTATTTCTTTGCTATATTTATTATGTTTGCATTTATATTTTATGTCATATTTATTTTGTTCACATTTATTTTGTGATTATATATTTTTTGTTTGGATTTACTTTTTTCTTATATTTATTTTATTTGCAAATCATACTGTAAAGAAAAATAATTACCAATAGAGTAAGATTGTATGCATATTTGCAAATAGGTGAATTTATGATAGTCTAGAAAGTGTGACATTTGAGTGCACCAAAGTAAAAAATAATGAAAGTTGATTTAGACATTACTTTGAAGAGGTTGAAGCAGATGGTTAGGCAAAAGTTATGACTTTCTTTAAACTAGTTTGTATATGAGTTAGTATATAAGTATTCGATGTTGTTGAATCCAACATGGTACCAAACATGTAACTTAGAAGATGATTATAATGTGTTGGAGATATGGTAAGTCAACTTGCAGTTCCCATCCCAATTGACTGGTGTAAAGTTATATATGTGCATCTTAACCAATCAGGTGGATTTGAACCTTAAATCATAACCATAAGAGGACCATGTTGTAGATATACTCCTATTTGTTGGCAATATGCATGAGCCACTAGGATAAACATCCCTATTCAGTGCATATCTTAGAGATATTCACCCATTTGATCCATAGGCTAGCTATAATCAACAATATAACATCCCTTATATGGACCACATGTTTCAATTGAGTTCATCCCATTAAGTAGTTGGCAATACTTTATCTCAATCTCCCATGGTTGCAATAGAAGACTTAACGGATGAATTTGAGGATGAAGATGAATATGACTTTGCTATCAATGTTTATTATAATGATGATGATGAAGATGACAATGAGTCTAATGAAGAAACCAACAATGGTGGGGATAATCCAACAAATCTTATGGTGACTGAAACTGCAGGTGAATATAATGACCTAGCAATTACCTTCTTCTCATAAGTTAATATAAAGGTGGTAAATGGTCCTAAGTTCTCTGGAAAGGGAAAGCTTATGAATCTTAGCGACAACCAAGAGTTGAATGTCAGCATGCAATATTAGATATAAAGGCATCACCCTACGTGGTTAAGTTGTACTCCATTCGAGTGCACCACACATTTCACATGTACCATTCTTTTGCAAAAAAAGAATACTAATGTATTAATTATAGCAGCAATTATAGTTAGAGGGTCAGAACATGCAAAAAAGCAAAAAGAATATATTAGGAGATTATAAAGTGTAGGAGACTATATACATGTCTTTCTGTGACATTATTCCAATATTACCTAAAGTTAGATTATGATATTATATCATCGTGTATTGTGGTAATGGTGACGACTAGCCAGAGGTTAAAATTTCCAAATCATTGAAAGGATGTAAAGTTTGTTTGGCTATATTGTGTCGTACAAAAAGGCATGGAAGGTAAAATATTGAGCCCTTAACCTTACTTTTGGTAACTAGGAAAACTTATATGCTTTATTGCCTAGGTGGTTGGCTGCTATTTAATATTTCATGCTAGCTCAGTCATATAGCTTTCAAACAAAAAATATCTACAAAACAGTTCTAAAAGGCAACCTATGGAAATATTTCATCAAATTTTCTAGGCATTCAAACCATGCATTAACCCATTTGAACACCTTAAATTGTTTATCCAAGTTGATAGGACATCTTGTATAGAAAATACAAAGGCATACTGTAACAATTGGAAAAAAGAAAAGAAAAGAAAAGAAAAAGAAAGAGAGAAGCTGAAAATTTTTGAAGTCTTGAAATTTTCTAAGTCTGCTAGCTATAGCGAGAAATGGCCTAGCTATAGCGAATGTACCTATTCGCCATAGCGAGAAAGGGGCTAGCTATAGCGAGAATGCCTTTTAACTATAGCAAAAATGCTTCTAGCTATAGCGAGTGCAAGCATCCCATACAAAAACCAGGGAGCTGCTCAACATAGTGTGTGCCGTAGCGAAAACAGGGGTCTGGGACTGATACATGCTTGTTGTAGTGAGGGTTATTCTTCGCTATAGCGAGGGTTAGTCTGGAAAAGCATGAAAAAAGAGAATTTGACTTCTTAAAGCATCCTAATCCATTCCTTTTCTTTTAACCGACCTAAGCTTCATCCAAAGGCTTGATAGAGAGAGAGAGAGACCAAGAAAAGGAAGGAAGAATAAGCAAAAGGTAAGCAAGCTTGAGATTTTCATAGCTTTTCTTCCTAGAAATTTATTCTTTTCTCTTTGCCCTCTCTTGTTATGGTTTTGGATGTTGAATTAGCTATATTTTGGGATTAGTTCAGAGAGGGAAAGTGGAAAACCACTCTTGAAAAATACTAAAACTCATGTATCTTCACTTCTTCTTCTTTGCTTTCCTTGAGAATGTTGGTTCTACCAACTTGAGAGCTTGAGAGAGAAGAAGAGTTGGTGAAATTCTAGAGAGAGAGAATCCTTAGTTTCTTATATGCTTTGTAGGGTTTGCTATGAAGAACCCTCTAGCTTTGTGACTATTGTTGAGTTATGAGAGAGTAATTCCATGCTCTTTGTTGTGTCTAGGCTCAAGAAAAGCACCTCCATCTAGTTGTGATTGTGAAACTAAAAAGGGAGAAGAGAAATTGAAAAGGAAGACTTGTGTTAGTTTATAAGGTAACTCTCCACTCTTTCTTGTTGCATTCTTGGATGTGTAACAGTCATTGTATGCTTGTGTATATGTTTGTGTTGTGAGCCATGGCATTTGATGTTGCCTTGATGCATTGGTACCAATATGTTTATGATATGGATTGTGAAAATTGCTCGAGTGAGGTAGTGCCAAAAGTCCCTTGAGATGGGTGAGGTAGAGCCAAAAGTCCCTAAACCAAGGATGAGGCCAATCCAAAAGTCTCAAAAACTTGGATGAGGCTAAACCAAAAGTCCATAGAGCTTATTCTTGGCATTGATATGAAATCATGGCCTAAAAATCATGTGTTGTGTAATTGTGAATGGTTTGCATGCTTTGACTTATTTATATATCTTGATTGCTTCCTTGAATGAGTGTATGAGCTATTGAGATTCCATGAATCTCACCCCCTTCCCTCTCTTATCTCATATGGTCTAGATGGAGCTCAAGAGCCTAAGAGTGGAGGCCATGAGGCATAGAAGGCCTTTGTTTTGGCATTATGCATACTCACACATAGTTTAATATATAGGAAAGCTAAAGTGCTTATGTATACATATTCTTTTGAGATGTAAATGCTTAAGCAAGTATAAAAGTATGTATAAATGATGTATGAACTACGTAGAGAGCCAAAGCAATGAAAATGTGGAATTTGGCCCTTTTGTGGATGGTATGCAATAGTGCATTTTGGCTCGTAGTATAGTGAGTTTGAGATGTATGATGATTTGGACCACTTGGGCATTTCATATATACTATGTTTATACTTTAAAACTTGCCTAAGAGATGCTAAAATATGTGGGAGGCCATTTGGACCCACTTTGAACCATTTTGGGTACCAAAATTGCCAAATTTGTAAGTTCCATCAAAGTATGACCAAATGAGCTCTTCTTGATATGAAATTTGGCATGCCTCTAGAGTCTATTGAGAGATTCTTTTGAAGCTTAAATGGGTAATATTTGGATGTCTAGGGAATATTTGGTGAATTTTTGAAGTTGGAGAATTTTCTGGTTTTGGTTATTGTATTGTGCAACTAGGTCTGAAAATGAATCTATGTCATTCATGAACCAAACGGTGTCTGATTGTCATGAAATTTTATGGGTATAAACTAGATATCTATAGTGACCTATACCAACTAGAAGCACCTCAATTGGAGGTCTGTAAAGGGAGAAAGAACTTTCTGAAGTTCTGTGTTAGTATCAGGGAAGCTATCCGACCTTCATTACTGTTCCATCAGTTTTTGAGGTCCAAGGGCTACTGAAATGATTTGAACTTATTTTTACCCTCAGTTAACATTTGTAGCTTTCTAAATTGGTATAGTTTTCCTAGATTATATTTTTGTGGAATTAGTTATGGATTTTCAAAATTCATGATAGCAAGCTGCATCAATACCAGGGACAGCCAGACCTTTGTCTCTTCTTTTATGTCAAAATGGCCCAAATGCTGAGATTGTGGTTATGGAGTATTTTTAGTGTAAATTTAACACTTATAGATTTCCAAAGAGCTATGGTTTGCTTGATTTCCATTTTTCTAGAATTAGTTATAATTTTCTAAAATTAGAGCCAAAAATCTAACTTTTGGGCCCATTTGAGAAATTGCATTTTCTTGGTTTTTGGCTTCATATCCATGGTTTATGGGTTGTTTAAGGTTATGTATGAGTTGTATAAATGGATTTTGAGTAGAAAATGTGAATTATGGGTTCACAGGACCCACAGGGCAAAATATGAACGTTGAAACCCCAGCTTAAAGTATTAAAATACCACGATTTTGGTTCTTTTCATGGGAAATCATATGGAATCAAGCCTAAGGGGAGATTAGTTAGAGTTAAGTCATTATGGTGTTACACATACTACTTATGGTTATACTACAAGATATTGATAGGAAGCATGTGCCTCTTCCATTTGCTATAGTGAAGGGAGAGACATGAGGAGTTTGGTCATAGTTCCTTTTCAATCATTTGACAAGTGTCATCAAGAATAGAAGAGGGGTTTGCTTAATATCATATAGACATCTTTCCATTTTATCAACTCTCTTTGATTCAAGGGTTAAGTGATACTTACCATATGGGCATCATGTTTTCTGTCTTTGGCATGTGGCTTATAATTTGCACAAAGTACATGGGACATGTAACATCTTATTCTCTGAAAACAAGAGAAAACATGAGAAACGTAATGCAATGTTTCTCCGTAAATGAACAAAATTCACCGGATACAAAAGCAAGTCCCTCAAAATGAGATAGTTAAGGTCCCAAAAATTTGGAAAGCATTCTAGACTCCTAAAAATGAGAATCCAAGGCTCAAACAGAAAGAAAAGCGGAGCTAGAATGAGGAAACAAATTTTGACAAAAAAACTTATGAAATGTAATGGCATTTTTGTAATTTTGAGTAAATTTTAGAATTCACACAGGAGGGCTTTTTAAATGAAAGTTTTGAGTTCTTCGAGATTCTCAGAGGCCTTGAAAACCATAGGAAGCCCTGGGATAGCTAAATCCCTTCTGGTGGACGTTTCTAGTGTCGGTGTACCCAAACTTTGATGAATTCATTCGAGAAGGTTTTAGCTCTGATTTGGGTGATTCTAAAGACATTTTACTAAATTGGGAACCTAAATTTCATAATAGAAAAGATGGTTCTCAAAAAGGAGCTAAAACGAGTTAAAAACGAAAATGCCAAAAATGAAGGGCAAAATTAGAATTTTTAAGAAAGTGGAAGGTTCTTGAACCCTCTTTAAGTTTCTTATTTTTTCTTCCCTTCATTTGCATAACCCATTCTGCCCCAAAACCATAGAAAACACCATCTCTCTTAGGCACACCATGGAGGAGAAGAAAGGAGGAGAAAAAGTAGGGAAAAGTTAAGGAATTTTATAGTTTTTCATGCTTTCTTCATTCTAAACCTCTTTTCCTCCATTCTCCTTTGTTTCCTATGATTATGATGAAGTTTATAAATCTTTTTTAAGGGAGAAATTAAGGGAAAATTTGGGATTTGAAGAGAGGAGCTCAAAGAAGACAAGATTCAAGTGAGAAAAGCCATGAAAATAAGGTAATTTCTTCTTCTATAGTTGCTACCCCTTGCTCCTCTTCCTCCACCATTTCACCCCACATAAGAAACCATAGGAGGGTTTGATTTTTAGGTAGAATCAAGGGTGATTCTTAGGAAAAAGGATGTGGAGATTAAGAATATGCAAAGAGAATTAACAAATAACCATGAAAATTCAAAATACAAAGTCTAGGGTTTCATATGTTCCTTGCAAAATCTGATTTGATACCTTGATTCCTATGTCTAAGTGAGAGTTTAAATGAGCTTCACAGATCCCTAAAAGTCTCCCCATGTGCTTCCTCCATCAAAAAAACAAAGCAAACTCCATGGAAGCCAAAGTCTTCCATAGCCTTGGCCTAAAAGGGTTTATATAGCTAGGGATAGTTTTAAAATTTTCTAAACCCATTTTTGAGTCATATATGATGAATGAAGATGAGGGGAGGCCTTGGAAAAAATTTAGAAACCATAGAAAGTGAGTTGGTACTTTATGTTCCATAATATAACCTAAAGAAGCAACATGTAGTTAGGTTCTTTATTTTAATTGTGTGATAACTCTAAGAGGCTTAAAAAGAGTCAAAAATCATATTTGAAAGGAAAGAATGAAGCCTAAAATTTATTTGAGGGGTGTTGCTTCATTAGGTGTATTTTGGGACCATAAAGGGTTCATACGTCAAGTTAGAGTTTAAGCAAATCGTGTGGCCTTAGACTTTACTCCAAGAGTATAATTAGCTTTCATATAATGTGTCTAGGCCAAGAGGAATGATCTCCACCTCCTTGGGTGTGTGAGGTCAAGAGAGAGGATTCAAAGCTTAAGGAAAAGTGTATAAATGCTAGCAAGGTAGCTCTCTCCACCTTCTCTCATGCATGATTGCTTGCTTTACTTGTCTTTGAATGTGTGTATGTGTATTTTAAGCCATAAAAAATATTCTAGCATGAGCTCTTACTCCATGGTACCATGATGATGCATTATATTTTTAAATGATGTTCATGATGTTTCTTTTGGTTTGCTTGAGCATGGTGAGGCCAAGAACCCTTAGCCATGGTGAGGATGAGCCAAGAACCCTTAAGATTAGTTAAGATAAAGTAAAGAGTCTCCCAAAAGTGAGGTTGACTCCCAAAAGCATGGTTGAGTCCAAAAACCTCTTAAAGAATAAGTGAGGCAAGTCCAACATCTACAAGTAATTGGGTGAGGTCAATCCACTTGCTTGGCAAGCCTTTGTATGCCATGTATGACTTTTTCAAATGCCAAGAATGCTTCTTGAATGATTGCATATGTCCACATGCCATGCATGCATTAGTAAGACTTGTTTTGCATCTTTTATGTATGATTGAATGGGAGATGAGCTATTGAGATTCTTTGAATCTCATCCCCTCTTCTCCAATGATCTAACATGCTAGGTGGATCAAGAGACCAAGGGAATGGAAGCCAACCATATGAGAGATGAGAGCTTGGCATCAAAATGGATAGATTTTGTTACTTTAAGGCCTTATGGATGGCAATTGATGTAATCCATAGTTGTATATGCCCTAGGATGATATGAACATATGTCATTATGATAATATGTCATGCATAAATGAGAAATTATGTTATGTAACCATTAGAATGTAAAATGAGTAAGTTATGACAATTTGGCTTCTTGAATGGTTTTATGCAAATGTGTATAAGTGTAAGTGAGATGGCCAAAATGAGATGCATAATGTTTGGGACCATTTGGGCAGCTCACACAAGTCATAATCATGCTTTTAGACTTGCCTAAGAGGTGCCAAACATTAAGAGAGAGCATTTGGACACTTTGGTATCCTATATGGAGCTAAAATTGACCATAATAGAACCATATATCACTTTTTATCCAAATGAGTTCTTCTTGATCTGATATTTAGCATACAATTAAAACTTGTTAAGAGATTTTTGGGGAGCTAAAGAACAGAATTTTTGGAGGTCTAGAAAATATTTGATGAATTTTCAAAATTGAGAAATTTTCTGATTTTGGTCATGTTATTGTTCATACTGGTTCAAAAATGATTTCTGTCACATAGGGATCAACTGATATCCAATTACCATAAAATTTTATACAAAGAAACTAGACATTCCCAGTGACTTGTGCCAATTAGAAGCACCTCATTTAGGTATCTAGAGAGGGAGATATGAATTTTTAAAGATTCTACCAAGTATTAGACACTCAAACTGACCTCAGGTATTGTTTGATTAAGTTTTGAGCTTTGGGCGTGCCTGAACTGGTCTAAAGTTATTTTTTCCTTCTATCTAACATCTGTAACTTTTCAGATTGGTATCATTTACATAGATTGGATTTTTTTGAAATTAATTGGTTATTTTTGAAGTTTGCTACAGAAACTTGTGATAATACTAGTGGATAGCCTGACCTCTAGACGTTTTCGAATGTCAAACTTTTTGTGTGTTGTGATTCATAGTCTAAACATATTTTTATCATAAATTAGACATGTGTATATTTCTATAATGACCAAGAATACATAATTTTTATTTTTCTATAATTAGTTATGATTTTCTAAAGTTTGTAACAGAAATAGCAAAATGCTTCCCTTTGGTTTCCATGAGTTGCAGGTCACTTTTAATGATGGAAATGAGTTGTATTCATGTAATTAAATATGAGAATATGATACATGAGATCATATGGTCCACATGACATTGAATGAAAATTGTTATACCTGATGTAACGCTAAAATAGTCATTATTTTAATGCCTTTTTCTTTGAGAATTTACATGATTCTTAGAAATGAGTTATCTAAAGGCATGAAATGAGTTAGAAATTATGGTGTTATAGGAAAAATTAGCTAAAAGAGAAATTCATAAATATTGAGTATGCATTGATGAGAAATTAGCTTAGCTAGCAATTTTACATAGGCCTATGGCTGCTTGAATAGCCAACAGTCCCAAGAAGTAATGATCAAGGGCTATGATGTAAAGAGCCAATGCTATGGTCACATGATAACAAATTTGGTTGAAACAATGAACAGTGTCCTTAAAAGGCATAAAGAGTTTGCCCATAACTAGCCTCATGAAGGCAACCACATATAAAGTAAATAAGTACTTTGTCGAAGAGGCTCAACAAGTGCATTCACAGATAGCAGCAGGCTAGATACTTTGTGAGACTCTTAATAAAATGTTGGCTTCAATTACGCAAGCTACCTTTATGTGTGTTGTTCAAGTATTTGATAAAAGAGCAGTGTCATTTGAGGTTAAGGAGCCCTACAATGTCTAAAATCATCAATTTGTTCAATATTGCAAGGTTAACTTAGTTAATCACAAATGTTAAAGGCGAGTTTCAAGCTGGAAAGTACCCATGTCAACATGTTATTACAACTTATGCTAATATTAGCCTTAACCATTTTAAGTTTGTCGACCACATTTTTTGCTTGGAAACAATGCGTAGCACATATAGCAATGAATTCCACCCTATTGGAGGCAAGGTTCATTGGCTATAAATGGATTCTTCAAAGATAATTCTTGAGCTATCGATGATTTGGGTGAAAGGGCACCCTTGTTCAACACATATACACAATGAAGTGGATTGGACACGATTGGGTTAGGCTAACAAGTGTAGGCTATGTAGGGAAGTTGGTCATAATCACTCCACTTATCCACATCATCATCCCACTAGCCAATAATAGGACTAAAATTTTGCATGTTTATATATAAAATCTTCACTTGAATGTATATGAGTTGAAACCATACTTTTGAATATACCTTATCTTTATGTATAAAAACCAATTATTATTGTCCTTAATGTGTAAATATATAGAAACTTGGCTTGATTGTATATGGGTTGAAACCTTACTTTTGAATGTGTGTTACCTTTGTGTATAAAAACTAATTATTATTGTCCTTGATGATTAAGACCCATCTTGATTTATATTGTCATTAACATAATGTGGTTTGCAGGAAAGTTTAAGCAATGGCACATCTGCAACAAGTTATCTAGTCAGGGCTAGAGGATGACTCCCTTTTGTACCTCTAGATATAACACGTGTCATAGCTTGTGTGGCTTGACCATGTAAGATAATTTTACAATCATATTATTTTACACTCATTATGTTTTACCTATACTTTATCTGATTCAATTGTTATAATGTGCACACAATGTTTTACACTTTTTTGTAAGATGACTGAGTGTTTTGGCTACAATGTGTCATACATAGTGCTCATCTACCTCCACCTCCACCTATTATTATTGACTATCTTTGATAAGCTAGATTCTATGGTGTTACTTAACTAGGCTAGTTTGAATATGATCCATCACAAGTGCCAGTGCTTATGGAGAGATGGTATCTTGAGACCTATATTTTTTACACTACCCACAAAAAATGCATGATCACTTTAGAGGATATTGCTGTGTAATTAAGCCTCCTTATGTAACATCTTGTGTTTTCTAAATGGACCTAGACCTCCTAATAAGTTAAAGGGATATGAGAAAAGGAGTAGAAGGCTAACTAAGAGAGAAAAGTAGAAAACAAAATGAGTTTCAAAGGCGTCTTAATAGGGAAATGCCAAAAAAGTAAGAAATATAGGGATTTTAATAACAAGTTAATTAAAGAAAGTTAATATTATTTTCCACTATATATAAGTTAAATGAGCTATTAAGAATGTTAGGAAGCATAAAATAGGTCAAAACACCAATGGCACAAAAAATGAGAAAGCCATTACAGTAGCATAATTTTAAGTTGTTTTATAATGTTCTAAGCACCAATAGCCTAGGAAAGTTAGCCTAAGGTTTTTAAGGCCCTCTAAATAAGAATATGAAGCTAAATTAGTAGAAAAATTAATCTAGAATGTAAAAATTTTAAGTGTAGAAAAATCAAGTCATAGATGGAATTTTTATAAAAGTTTACTGAAGTTGACTTGTTGACTTTCTTTAATTATATATGTGTGTCAACTAGCCTTAATTTCTACTTCCATCCAAAATTTTCTTCAGCTGGTTCATGCTTCATCCATGGCATTAGATTGAGAGAAGGAAAGAGAAAGAAAAAGGCTATCAAATAGGTATAGTTTTTGAGCTCTTTTCAAGTTATGGTAGTTAAGAAAAACATTCCTTTCATCAAGAGTTTCAATTTGGTGGCTTCAAATTCTATTTTAGAGGGGGTTGAGCTGCCAACAAGGGAGAAGAAAGTTGTCTTTTAGAATTTCAATTGGCAGTTTCAAGACAAGGTATATCTTATTATGGTTTAAGCTTGATTTTCTTGAGTTCTCTGCTTCTTTTGTAATATTCTATAGCTTTGGCAACTCAAATAGTCCCTAAAGAGTAGAATAAATTATTTAAAATAAGGTCACAGGCCTAGAGAAGGGTAATATGAGCTAAAAAGAATTGAAATTAGAATTGCTTAATTAATGAAAGAGGACCCTAGAGTAAAATGAATTAAAACAATTTAAGGGTAAAATGCTAAGTAGAGCATCTAGAGATGAGATTAAGAAACTAAGAATGGCCTAAAACCAAAACCAAAATTGTCATATCTTATTTTATAACACTTTTCCTACTACAATTACCTCATATAAAACTTAAAGGAGTTAACAGAAACTTGAACTGATAAATTTTTTTTTTCCTTTTAAAAACTTCCTCATACAATTTTACTATTCATGTGGTCATTCCCCGAATTTTGTCCAACTTTGAAAATACGTAATTAATTTTAGGAAAAATTGCATGAGGTTGGTTCAAGGCTCTACTTCAAGCTCTCTAAGCCCTTTACAAGGAAAAAATACTTCCTTAGCAAAATGCGTATCAATTCATATTAAAGTGCCCCTACAAAAACTGGACAATTTTACCCCTCACTTGACATATTGTTATTATTATTTTGCCTTTATATAAGCAGATGCATTTTTGCATTTTTGGCATGCCAGTCATATTCTATTTACTCAAGGGTTGATTATATTCATGATTTTTCATTTCATACCTAAGTACTTTACAGTGTCATAACATAACTCATACATGCAGTAGTGTAAAATATTTAATTATATGACAAAATGTGGTGCATAAAAGTAAGGTCCTCGATTTATGTCTCCACATTCTTTGCTCTTTCTTTGCTTGAACTTGGACCTAGCACAGGTTATGTTTAGGGTGAGATTATGAAATCTCAGTAGTAGTAAACCAGTCTCATTCACAAGCAAGCATGTAAGTACATAACATAATGCCAATCAACGTGCCATATACCACATAGTAATACAAGGGATTTCATACAAGGTCAAGCACAATCGATGTATACATATCTCATCTTATAACATAAATGACAACTTGATATAGCATACCACTTATCATTTTACAAACATACAAGCTTAAGGAAAGAGAGAGGAAAATTACTACCTTAGTAAACTTTGCTCCTCAATCCTTGGGACTCGGTTTACTTGCTTTTGGAGTTCCCAAAACAACATCGAACCCTATAATCATAATGATAATTCATTACAATCAACACATAAACCTTAACTTCTAAAGTAGGATGACCCTTTTAAACTTAATGGGACCATTGGAATTGGAAAAATCTAACTCCTTCCCTTCCCATTCATCATGGCCTAATAGTATGCAGTTCTTGGCCAAAATTTAGGAATTTTATCCCATGCGTTTTAGGGGCTTTCCCATAGGTATTCCTAGCTAAAAACACCCTTTTGAATCCATTGGAATGGATAACATCATCAAATTCCAGCCCCAACATCATGTTTTGATCATCACATAATCTAGCTCCATTTTAGGCTGAAAAGTGCGTTTCTTTGGTTCTAAAAATTCCATAGCCTCTTTCTTTTTGTTTTAAGACTTGAAATTTGGTATACATGACTTTAAGACATCAAGAAAACACCATAAAAATTTTGGGAAAATTCGAACAGCATCTCCCCATGATTTCTATTTTCTCAAAAATTACAATCTTTGTGTTTTTCAAAGTCCCAGCACATAACAACAATAACTAAGCTCATATGGCCTTCATGTTCAACATATAAACTTCATTTGAAGGCCTTCATATTCAACATATAAACTCCATTTCTAATGATTCATATGCTGTTCAAAAATGACTCATAGCTAGGGTTTAACAAAACTAGCTTAAAACATGTGATTTGCAAGTATAAGATGGAGAAAACTTACTCTTTAAGCTTAATTCTTGCTTCCTTTGAATTTCTCACACTAAAATCCTTTCTCTTCCCACTTAGAGCAACATTTCACCTTGAAGAAAAGATGAATATGAAGCTGCCCTTTGGAGGAAATGGTTGGAAGATGGAGAAGATGAAGAAATTTGGTGAAGAATGGTGGTAGTTTTGCTTGGTTTCACTTTTTCTTCCACTTTTTCTCCCTCCCTCTCTCTCTTCATGTTTTTCTCTCCTCCTCCCTTGTGTGTGGCCTGAAAATGGTGGAATGGAGGTGAAGGAGATGAATTTAGATGAAGTTAAATTGTCATACTAAATTTAGACCCTTGGATCAACCTTTTCAAGATCAAATCTTAACCTTCCATTTCTTTTTCTTTTGATTTTATAATTTCATTACTAAATATCTTCTTCCAAAAATTCTTGGCCACACACTTGGACACCTTTTATTAGCTCTTAAGTCATGAATAGTAACCATGGTTAATTTTCTTAACTTATCCATGGTCTACTTTTAACTCAACCATAGTTCTAACTTAACCATGGTTAATTATTTAAAATAACTAAAATCATTTTCCCCTTTCTTTTCATTTTATATTTATATTTGGGTTTCAATTTTTCTAAAATGCTAATTATATCTTCTCTTCTCTTATTAGGCCTTTAGAATCAGCTATTGGGCCTTACTGCAGTTTAAAAATTGGTGTCTGGGCCCAATTAAGGTTTTATGGTACAATACATACCTTTAGACTTTCTACAATTTATAAATATTGTTTCCTCTACTTTCTAGCCATACTGAGCTTCAAACATGGTTCAAAGGCCCTTACCCTTATTCCTCATAAATTTCGGTGTCAATCGGACACCCGGGTCTATAGGTGTAATTTTCACCGTTCTGTATTATGATTGTGCTATAAAATTTTCATTTACTATAATTCTGTCCCTGAAACTCCTTCAGGGTTTCTTAGCCCTTTAGCTATTTTATTTCTATAGTTGTTACAACTTCCTTTTTCTTTTTTGCTCATGGCTACTGATCGGGATAACCAGATCTCAGACCGAATCTCGCCCGGCTATCTGGATAACTTGACATCATTGGACCCGTCTCATCAAATGAAGTTTAACTGTGGGTCACGGATTTATGAGATTCTTGCCCGATTTTTTGATATTTGTGCCTAAAGCCACGAATAGAGGGTGAAACTAGGGTTCCCTAAACTTTTGGGCAATTTATACATCTTGCGCTGCTCATAATTTTTCTTTGCATTTTGGTCCCTAACTTCTTCATACTTAACTTCAGAGGCTCTTCGGGACCTTTTTCTGATCTCTTTTTTTTTCATCTATTTTAGCACCAATTCTAGAGCACCTCTGGCCTTGACTCATCATTGTTTGCAGTCTAGAATATTATTCTAATTTTATTAGACCTTAATTTACTCTATTTGGGAGACTTCCTTTTGTATCCGGTAAATTTCGTATGTTGACGGAGAAATCGTATGTTACGTTTCTCGGGTTTCCTTACATTTTCTTGGATTTTCAGAAAATTGGATGTTACAAAAATGGCTAAATAGAATGAATCTATAACTCAATGGTAAAATTATAATTTCAATCAAAATTTTAGAAACTTAAAGGAAGAGTTTTTAAATGGTAAAATTGAGTTCATTAAGGTTTTCAAAAGCCCTAAAAACTATAAAAACTAACAGAATAGTTAAAGTCCTTCTAGTATATAATTTAGGTCATCAATTGACTTGAACTTTGATCGAACTATTTCAAATTGTTTTGAACCCCATAAACTTGAAACTTAATATTTTTAATAAACTAGAGAGCCTCAATTTCATAATGAAAAAATAATTCTTAAAAATGATTTAAAATGAGCTCAACAAAGGGATTGAAGTTGCAGGATGTAATGGAAATTTTTGAATTTGTTATAAATTATCTCCATTCATCCTTATATCACCTCTCACCCTCCCATAACCAACTTTCTTCTACTCAAACCAGCCACCAAGTAATGTAAAGAAAAACCAAGGAAGAAGAGAGAAAGAAGCTATCCAAAGCTAAGCAAATGTGGATATTTTGTCTATGTTGCCATTATAAAAGTTTTTCTACTCATCTCCTCTTTCTTTCTATGGTTTTGGTTTTCTAAAAAAGGGAGTTTTGTTATTGAATCCATGGAGAAAGAAGTCCTTTGAAGGAAACTAATTACACTATAATAATCTCCATTTAATGGTATATAGCTTAGCATAAGAAATTTGCTCTTCCCTTACACCTTATGCTCTCTATGGTTTAGCCAACTTGTGAGAATTCTAGAAAGATTTAGTTTTTGGCCAAAACTTAATGGAAAAGGGGCTTTAGGAGTATGAAGATTAAGAAGGAACCAAGAAAATCAATTAAAAAGCCATAAGATGCAAGATATGATAATTAGGGTTTTGATTACACTTTAGAAAGTTTAAAATCTTAGAAAGGCATTTCAAACCATGTAAGATCATATTCAAAATAGAAAAGAGACAAGGATATTCTATATATGGCAAATTACATAAGAATAGGATAAAACTCCATGGGAGCCTTCCTTAGTGCATATCTCAAACATGAGCTAGATAGGGTACCTAGGATGTGCTTTGATAAATTTTAATGTTTTGAGGAGGTTCAATGTGATGAATAAATATTAATAGAACCATTAGTTTGAATTTAAAAGTCTTATTTTGAAAGATAAATTTTTAGGGTTTAATTAGGCCTAAAGAAGCAATTTAATACCAGGCTCTTTAAATCATGCACATGATTGCTTTAATGGGTTCTATTAGAGTCATATAACTTATATCAAATGAGGGTTTGGAACCAAGAGCTTGAATTTCAAGAGTTGCTTCTTAGGGTAATGAAAGAAGCCATTAGTTGTACCTAAAACTCTAACTTGCACATACAAAGCTAATTTGAGTGTAAGCATGGTTCCATTGTTGATTTTATGTTTTATTTGATGTGTCTAGGCCAATCAAGTGAATTGTCATTCAAGTGTAGGTGTAGGGTTGTGGAACAAGAGAGAGATACCAATGGGAATCAATTCGAATCCTTGTGTCAAGGTAACTTTTCCTCCATTCTTGTGTATGTATGTTTAGTTTGCTTGAGTATCTTGGATTGCTTGTATATATTATTTGCAACTTATGTTTATTATTGATTGCTTGATGATCATATACAATTACATGACCTTTAATTGCATTTGGAATTAGTTTGACTTTTGATGGGTAAAATTATACCAAAAGTCCCTTAAAATAGGTGAGGTAAAGCCAAAAGTCTCCAAATATAAGTAAGACTAAATCAAAAGTCCCAATTGTGGGTAACGTTAAGTCAAAAATTTATAAGAGTGGGTGAAGCTAAACCAAAAGTCTCAAGATGTCAGGTGAAGATAGACCAAAAATCCCTAGAGCATGATATTGCTCTTGATGGAGCCATGAGATCCCTAATGTATGAATATAATTTATATATGGTTGTATGACATTCATGCTTACATCTTGGATCTTGAGTGAGCCATATATGTATGCTTGAACGTTGGATTAACTATTAAGATTCTTTGAATCTTACTTTTTTCATATTTCTACTAACCATGGCTAGGTAGTTTTCAAGGAAGCAATAATGATGAACCAAAAGTTTAAGAAGAGTTACTTTGACAATAAAAGTTATTTTAAGGCATATTCTTGTATCTATGAATATGTATTTGCATATCTCGATGTATGGACATGTGAACATACTTAAAAGTATTAGTTTATGATGTAAAGACCCTTTATGGATTGTAACATATGATACAATGTAATTTGGCACTTCAAGTTTTAAATATATATATGTATACTTGTAAGTGGAAAAGTAAATTTGAGTTGTATGACAATTATGACATGTTGAACCAGCCAAATATGATGTATTTGTCATTTGAAAGTGCCCAAGAGAAGCAATGACATTTTAGAGCTCATTTGGCACCAATTAGAACCAAAATTTGATCCATTTGAGTCATAAAATGTCTTTCTACCTTTGATAGCCCAAATGAATGAATCTTGGGCTGAAATTTGGCAAGTAATTAAAGGACATTGGATATTTCCAAAGAACCAAAGATCATAATTTTTGGAGCTCTATAAAATATTTTATAAATTTTTTAAATTGGTTGAATTATATAGTGTATTGTTCATTTGGTGTAGTTTCGAATTTCTGTGCTTTTGAAGAACCAAATGAAGTCATTTTGACATGACATTTTTATAATATATAGATCTCATTACAAGCTTTATAAAGACGCCTAACTTGCATTAATCAAAGTTGTATATATGAAATTATGAATTTTTAAAATTTAGTCCCTAATATGTGTCAAATGGCTCAACTTGGGCATATGACTAAATGTATGAATTTGTTATGTCTCTATAAGTTATCTTGAGTACAACAAATTTGTTTAGTATGAATTTGAGGAATAGAATGATCAAAATCCTTGTTTGTGCATAATTGAATTATTTGAGACTTTTAGTAACAAGAAATTCTGTTGTTAAAGGTGTCAATATGACCATTTGTTATTAAAAGTTGAATATAGCATGAGTTATGTAACACCTTCATTTACTAGTTCTTCTTTAGGTACTATGGCTCATCAGCGAGTTCATTTACTTATGCAGGTAAAATAGTGAATCAAAAAATCTTAAATTTGTTCACTTATCTTTATCTATAATTCCATATCATTCCAGTTTAATAGATAAAGTATTGGTAATCCTCTATAACCAATTTACCTTAATAGATAAAAACTAAAAAACTCATATTACATTCTAAGGAAAATCTAAAAGAGTTTTTCCTTATAAAATCAATAACCAGACCAAATAAATGGCCATATCTCAACCCAAAACTCACAGACATAGAAAATACACATAATAGTAATATCAAATAACACTATCTAGATATACATTATCATCTATTACTAACAAACTTAAAAGTAGAATTACATCACTATTAATATTATATTATTTCATATATTACGTCACTAAGGAAGTAAACCTTGACATATATATTCATTGTAATATTACAACAAGATCAGATACATTTATGATTTATATTGTTTTCTAATTTCTGACATCATTACATTTCTTTCCCTTTGCTAGCATTGGTACTTTCGCCTAGTACTAGTAAATGGGAAGGATAGAAATAAGGGTGAGATTTGAGAGAATCTCAGTAAATAATCTCAACTAAATCAATGCATACAATAAAGTCATAAGGAAATGCAATGCACATGGTGTAAGCATGTGATTCTTATGCATTATGAAACTCCAAGGCAACTTTTAGCATAAAAATTCATTTTACAACAAGCCATGGCATTTCAATATACTAGCTAGGCTAAATTCCAGGCCAAGGAAGAGCTATTACCCCTCAATTCCCCAACATAGTGAGCTAGGAGCCAAAAACATATCAACTTAAACATAAAGCTCATATTAGAAAGCATGGTTAAAAAATACATCAAATAACAACACATACAAGCATCTCAACCCAATCAAGCATTCAAATGCATGCAAGATAAGGAGATAAAGCTAACTTAAATAGGTGAAAGGAGGTCCATAAAACCTTTAACCTTCCTGCTCTTTTTGTTGCTCTGTTTCCTTTTCCCTTTCGACTTTATGCCTACAAGGGGATAGAGTCTCACTAGCTTGTACAAAAATTGTCACATAAACATAACATCAACATCTAAAGCTCATAACAATTTCTCTTAACTTATTGATTTTAAATATGCTTTAGAGCACTTAAAGTGTCTTAGAACTCTCTTTTGCACACTTTTCAAGTTCATGCTTATTAGGTGGCAATTACATCATCTAAAATGCTCTATTTTTACCATATCTAAGGGCCTTACCTTATGAAATTCTTTTTAACTTTCAACTTCCTGTGATTAGTCCTTTACTTGGGCTTTAGGTTAGGGATTTCAATAAATATGGATCATAACCAAACTCATGCTTCTAGAATTCATAATTTAAGCCACAAATTCTATATTTATTATTCATATGATCAGTGGTACTATTCATTTAGTATTTTTTATTCTTGATATATTGGAACCCATTATGGAACCTTAAGCCTCAAGGGATATCTTCTAAAATTTCAACTTCTAAACTTCAAATTCTCATCATTTATAATCTAAATGACCTTAATAGGATTTATTAGACCCATCATAAACTTGCTTGAACAAACCTAACACTATTTGATCTCAAAATGCCCTTTCTTGAACCCTAAAAATTTAACTTTCAAAATATAACTTCTAAATTCAATCCAATGCTTCCATTACTATTCTTATATCATTTTAAGACTATTCATATCTCTAGAATGAATTGAAGAACTTCCTAGACCCTCCAAATTCATCATAGTTGAATATGTACCTTATAAACCCAAACTTGGAGATTTTAAGGATTTATTCAATTCTAGGCTTAGATTTTTATTCCTTACATCATCAAACATCTAAATATACTAATTAGGAATTGAAAACAACATGGTTCCCATTCATCTATGTCTTGGCCGAACATATACATGTAATGGCCTAGCTTGTTTCTTTTTTATGATTTAAAGGAAACCAATGGTAGATATGAATTCCTTGCATGCCAAAACCCTTGAATTCATTAAGAACACTTAAAACAAAACTCTCTTCCTCACTTTCTCTCTCGTGGCTGAACCATTAAGGCCAAAGAATACAAAAATTTTGCAAGTATTTCAATTAGATACTTACCTCAATGCGAAGTACCTTTCGTGTATTTCCAACTAATAGTTTCTTCAAAAGAACTTCTTTTTGCCTTGGGTCAAATCTGAACTTCAATTTTTCATGAAAATAAAACTACCATTAGAAAGCTCTCACAAAGTATATCAACTTTCCTAATTGACACAAGGTGAAACAAAGCCATTTACTTACCTAAATGGAAGCTTGAAATCTTTCTTTTCCTCCCTTAAAGGTGACACCATTAGAGCTTCTAAAATCTGAAAGTAGAAGCTTGGAGAAGATGGTGGGACATGGTTTTCATAGGAAGCCTCATTTATAAATTTTTCGAAATGATCATTTTGCCCTAACTTAGAAAATCGCTCTATTTGGACTTATTTTTTAGGCTTTTCAAGATCTAACTGCTTCCTATAAAAATTTGGGTGATTTTTCACATAAAAACATTATTCTTAGAGTTTAGATGGCTTAAATTAGTGAAAAATAGGGCACTTAATACCTCGGCAATGTCTGACTCTTTTAGCTTAAAGGAAGGGTTTTTATTGATTCTAACTATCCCTATGGTTTTTAAGACTTCTGAAAATCCTAGTGAGCTTAATTTTAACTTTTAAAACTCTTTTCCTTGAGTTTTCAAAAATTTGCTTAAATTTATGATTTTGCCATTGAAGTACCATTTTTCTCTATTTAACCATTTTAGCTTTATTTTCTTTTCATAAGTAATTTGACAACCCTATTTTCTTGATATCTTGATTAATTATTTACCCTGATTTAACCGTAATTTATTTTATTTTAGGGCCTTCTCTCATTATCTTTCCAAATTCTAAATCAATTTAAGTCGAATGTTACATTCTTGCTCCCTAAAATAAATTTCGTCCTCGAAATTTAGGGACTTTGGTATTATTCTTGTTCTAGTTAACCTTTCATTTCCTTTGTCTTTACTTATCTTTTCAGGGACTAATCTCTTTCAAATTTGTTCCACCATAAAATTTTCTCATAAATAGCTTAAATCTTGTTGTAATTTATTCCTTTCTTCTGGTGTTGTTTCTATAGAGCATATAAGTTACTCTTGTCATGAAGGTAGACTATCTTTTGATGCTAAAACATGTTCTAATAACTCTGGCCTATTATTGGGAGAACTTACTATTTTATATTTGATTGGTCCCAAACCAATTCATAGGGGTTGAGTTTTCCTATTTAGAGGGCTTACTTGTATTTATGATTGGAGATATTTTATTAGTATTAAATCTCCAATGCTGTACTCTAGTGGCTTTCTGCATAATCTCTTTATCTTTCTCTATCTATTGCAAGCCATTAGAGATTATTTACTATCTATTTAACTTATTTAAATGTTTAGTTAACTATTTACCTTTTATATTCTTTCCCATTAGCTCATTCCATAATAAGGGTTTATATCTCTTTCTATCTTATGTCTTATACTTTAACTACCTACTGGGATCATAGGTCATCTAAGGAACTTATATTCTTAATTGTCCCAATTTATATACTTCTATACTTGCCTTTTTAGGCCTAAAATTTTTTTTACTCTCTTTATTTACTTGAGAGTAAGTAATATTCAAGTTCTTAACCTTATAACTGACTACCGTGACTCTTAACTCTTCTTTATTAGCATTGAAGGGCGACTACCATTGACCAATACTATATTTATATGGGATACTAACTTCTCATAGCCTCAACTTCTGGAGGCATACTCTACCACTTACCCTATCATGAATAACTACACCGACCACTTTTTTTGGATACATAACTCTGGTATATAGAGATTTCTCTTTCTCTTAGCTAGGTGTAATAACTATTAGGTAGTGGTTCATCTAACTATAATTCTAGAAAGCTACTCTCTTACTTTCATCATCCCACATACAGTACTAATCTATCAAGGAAGTCTAGTTAGTGGCTTGGCTATCTAAGTAAAGCTTTAATAACTCTATTGTTACAATCTACTAGATCTAGGAAATTTGTAGCCTCTAAGATGAAAACTATTTGAAACTATACTAGTCTCTGAGACTAATATGATCTATAAAACTATCCTAGGCCATCATCTCCTAAGAGAACTGCTATACTATAACTATGAACTCTCTGTAACTCTATAAGATCTATTGTGACCCTTGAGTCTACTATAACCTCTAAAAACCTACTAGGATCTACTGCAACCCATTATACTATGTCAAGATTTACTGTGATCCATCTCTAGGAGGTTTTAGAGCCTAAGATCACTGTGTCTATAAATAAAATTCATACTCTCTAAGTCTGGCAATTATTACTCATAATCTCTGAGGCTAGACTTATATGTTTGCTATGCTCTTCATGTGAAGTGGATCCTATAACCATTGGCATTTTTGTAACAATCCTATAGTAATGACACTCATGAGTATTTTGACATTTACTAATTACTTCCAATGCGATCATCAGTTTCCCATTTCTAGCCTTATCATACTTTCTCTCTTTCTTTTCCTTATTAGCTTACCTTGCTTCACTTTCTTTGCTCTTACTAACTTGTTTTACTTTACTTTCTTTGCTTAATGATGTAAACCAAGCTTACACTTTACATGTATTCATTCTACCAATTTTCGGTTATCTTGCAATTTTTTTCATGCCCATACCTTACACTCAAGGGCTTTTAGCACTGGTGTGCTCTATATCTCATGGGGCATTTTACTCATCAAGTGTGTCTAACTTCTCTCACAAGATCAATACTATATGTTAGTCCCTTTAACATTCCATTCACTTATATTACAAGGGACTTATACTACACATGTTAAATTTATGCTACTTAATTTTTTTTTAAGATTCTAATGCTATAGGCACATTCCCTTAACATCACTCCATATTAAAGATTCCTTCTTAATACTTTTTCATATAGTTTCAATACTATTGGTATCTTTTTACCTTCTTTTCTTTAACTTATCCTTTAATTAAACTGACTGGGATACTCTTGAATCATCAAGATGTTCTTTATGGTTGATACTATCATTTATTATACACTTAAGTTACATTACCATTGAGTTGGCCAAACTCAGTATCATGTAACTATCGTGGCAAGCAAATCATGCATCAATCACTAATACACAGGCATATCATGACTGAGCCTAAGCCACTATTACTAGTATATTATAAGCTTCCCAACAATCTAGAATAGCCTTATCTTAGTTTTATGTTACTTCTTTATATTATATGATAATGACGAGGACAAATGAAACTCTTTCTCTAAATTTTTCTATTACTCATTACCTTATCCCCAGGATATCTTGTCTTATCTCATTGTGTTTACTTAGGGTACTATATCATGCTGTATAGATAGCCATATCAAGGACAATAGTGCCTTTGAGTGCACTGAGCTATATGGCTTTTTCATCTGTTCTTAATTGTATAAAGTTCTTGGCTTTGAAGTTGCCACCTTCTTTCCTATTTAATTCCTTATTGGTCCTTTACTCATCTATAATCAAGAGCTTTCCCTTACTTTTCTAGGTTCACCTTGACTTACTTACTTTTTGTAAAGATGGAGGGGGTCTAATTCATCTCAATCTTATTCTCTAATCTTTAACTACATTGTCCCTTTTTGGAAGGAACTTTATTCTATGTGAACCCCAAAGCTTATTTCTCTCAAGACTCTTGAGCTTATATAGTTATACTTTTATGACTTGGAACTCACCAACCTAAGTCACCGTTAACTTGCTATAGCTTTCTCAAGAGTACTGAGGTGCTAACTGCTTGCCTTAATTCTATTATTTCTTATAAGCAAAGGCTAGGGACTCCTTTCTTTCTTAGACCTTTTTTTGCTTTTATCATTAGGAGCGTACTTTACTAGTCTTAAGGCTTTACTAACCCGATTCAGGCTACATGTAATCAGTAGTCCTAAATCTATTTTACTAGCAATTTTATACTCCACATACTAATTTTATTAGTCCTATGCTTTTATATTACCCCTATTTCATACTAGGGAAAATAATCTAACTCAGTAGTGGATTCCTTATCTTTTATATTTATTAAGTTCTAACTTATATTCTGTATTTGCTTTTACTATACTTAACCTATTAGCTCTTCTTTAGTCACTACTAAAGTAAGGGTTCTTTCCATGTACTAATTTCTTAACTTTTCCTTGCTTTCTCTATGTCCTAGTAATTACTAACTTAGGGGTATTACTCTTAAAGAGTTACTAACTACTAACTAAGGGAGTTTCAACCTCATTACTCCTCATCCTCTTCTTTTCATACTAAAGAGAACCTTTCTCTAGTTGCTTTTCTAGGCCATTTGCCCTTTTAAATTATGGTTCTCTGTTTTGCTCATATCACCTTATATATGAGTTTCTACTCATTATTGTTCTTAGGTTGTAGCTCATAACTTAGCTTAAGACACTTTACTTATTAAGGGTTTCTTGAAATCTCTAAGTAACAACTTATTATGGATCTTACTAGCTCACTTGGGCTTATTGTATATTGTCACTAAACTCTCTTAGACTTTTTTTTCCTAGTCTTATTCTCTTTTTTGTGTCCAATAGTGGTCCTTAGCAACTTTAGTGTCATATTAGTTATTTGAATTCCCTACATATCTAACACTAAATTGATTACAATTTTTCTAAAGTACAACCTTGCTAGATACTCCTAACATTCTCTAGCGTTATCTTATTCTTTTATATATACGTATACTCAGAACATTTTTTGTACGTCTTGGATTGATATTGTTGACCCATCCACCACTATCATATAGAGTAGCATTATAGGTAAGAGTTAACACCTCAAGGTGGCCTTTACAACCTTTACTATTCATATACACTATCACTCTCATTCCAAAGTACTTCTATTTCTTAATTACAATTGTCTCAGTGTTAAGACACCTCAACCTCTTTCTTGGACTCATATACCAGGCCCACTACTCTTCTATCACTTAACTATTCTCTATAAATATCAAATCTATTTCTAAAGGTCTCGGGTTCTCTAACTTTCTTTTCTCTATCTCAACCACAGTAATTTGTTACTTTCATTAACCTAAATATGGCCAACAAGGCCTCCTATTTTGAATTATACTCTATAACCATGAGTAACTCTTCTAATTATTAACCTAAGCCTCAATTGTTTCTATATTCATCTCACCATTAAGGTTAAAGGGCCCAATCTTTTGCATTAATCTTTTATTAGCCAGATGGTGGGTTGAGGCTGGACAGGGTTCTATGGAGTGACACCTATGGGTTCTGGCTAGAAGGGATAACTTTTAGATTCTTTGGGTCATTTGGGTGTGGTGGCTGAGGGGAGCAACTCTCTCAATTTCCCTCTAAACTAATCCTCTTGTAGCTACAACCTTTCTTTCTGCTACGCTACATCATTGCTTATCATTACACTAAGCAGAACATCATACTCTGTAGAGTTGCTAGCTTAGGATTTACAGGGTCTACTCTAGCTGGCCTTATCTTTGCAATACTCATCATGCTATTAGGGCCAAGTAAACTTCATAACATAACTTACCTATAGGCCATTAATATACACACCTATAATTTCATTGAAAAGCCAGTACCTGTCACATGTATTCCTCTTCCGCAAGCCCTAACCATATTTAACATGCTTGAACCTTTACTCTAATACCAACTAATGTAACACCTTCATTAACTAATTCTTCTTTAGTTACTATGATTCATCAGTGAGTCCATTTAATTATGCAAGTAAAATATGGAACCCAAAAATTTTTAATATGTTTACTTATCTTTATCCATAATTTCATATCATTGCAGTTTAGCAGATAAAGCATTGGTAATTCTTTACAACCAATTTACCTTAACAAATAAAAACAAAAAACTCATATTACATTCTAAGCAAAATTTGGCAAAGTTTCCTGTTATAAAGTAAGCTATCTAAACCAAATAAATGATAATATTTCAACCCAGAACTCACAGACATAGAAAATACACATAATAGTAATATTAAATAACACTATCTAACCATACATCATCATCTATTACAAACAAACTTAAATTGGAGTTACATCACTATTAACTTTATACTATTTCACATATTACATCACTAAGGAAGTAAAACTTGACATATACATTTATTGTAATATTACAACAAAATCATATGCATATATGATTTATATTATTTTCTAATTTCTGATATCATTGTAATGACCTTAATTTCTAATTACGCTTATTATGTACAACTACACAATTAATAATCAATACTTAAGGTCTAAAGTTGATACTAATCACCAACAAATGAATTTTATGGGAAAATTTGAACCTTTTAATAATTATTCACTACTATTCATATAAATTAAAAGGTTTAATTTCATAGGGAATGTAACCTCTCATTTTAGCCTTCTAACTCACCCACAACAAAATCTAAAAGCATAAAACCTCCCATATAATTGTTTACAACCCTTACCTATGCTTATCACAAGGGAAACCTAGGTTTTAGGAGGTAAAATAAAGGTTTGGGGTCTTAGGCTGTGTAACACCATATTTATTGAACTCATCTCATAAAAATTCTAGGCTTCCTTCCATGAATAACACAAGAGGAAAAAGGAAAACCATTAAAAACAATCAATTTAATTGCATTACGTCATAGATAAAATTTTCATTCAGTATTCTGTGGGCCATATGGAGTCACCCATTTCATTTTCATATTTAAATACACAATTAAAACTCATAACAAGCTCAAGAAGTGGCCTAGAACTTGTGCAAGTGGGAGGTACACATGAAAATATAGTGTTCAGCCTCAGGTTGGAATTCTAGAATTCTAACATAAAATTTGAAAAATCATAACTAATTCCAAAAAAATCAAAATCATGAACACTATACCATTCTAAAAATTTACAGATGTCTAATTTATGATAAAAATAAATCCAAGCCACAATAGAGACTGATAGTTATCAAAAATTGATAGAACAATACCAGAGGTCGACTGTCATTACTGGTACTATCCTTCAACTTCAAAAATTCATATCTCCCTGTTCAAATGTCCAATTGCGGTATCTTGGTTGCCATGGAAATCTTATCATGTCTAGTTTATGTTTGTAAATTTTATGAGCATTGGACACCATTTGACCCCCGAATGGCATAGCCTAATTTATTGACCATATGAACAGTGTCAACATCAGTTTAGCAGAAAAATATAAATTTTGAAAATTCATAATTAATTTCACAAAACTCCAAATAATCTAATCTTTTGCTTTCCAAAAAGCTTTGGATAAGATCTATATGTATGCCAAATTTCATGGGCAAAATCGTTCATTTGGTTAGATTTTAATATTAGGTTGCATAATGGTCAGTTTTGTGTCTTATAAGGGGTCCAAATGGTCCAAAATTGCTTCTAAGACAACCATGGCTACTTGAGCACGTGAGAAAGCACCAAAATGGTCTACTAAACTTGTCTCAAAGGTGCACAAACCTAGATTTTTCAAATTGACTCACCCACCCTAAGTTATACACAAGAGCATACATGTTAAGGCTTGCCTTTCAATGTCCAAAATGCACTATATCATACATATGGCATTAAATTCCAATCATATATCATACATTTATATATTTACATATGGTCATAGAGTCATACAACATATACAATAAAGGATTATATCACATGCCACTCATATGGCTATATAATAGCAATTTTCCACACTTTGTTGGCAATCTTCATTCTCTAAGCTTGGTGGCTTCCATTTCTTGGCTCACTTGGTCCACCTAGACATGTGAGGAGGAAGGGATGAGATTCTAAGAATCTCAATAGCTCTTCTCTTTTTCAATTACATATAAAGAATGCAAAACCAAGTTTAGAAATGCATGCACGACTATCATGGGGCATGTGATCATTCAATAAGCATTCTTGGCATTTGCATAAATCATACAAAGCATACATAGGCTTGTCAAGTCAGTGGATAGTCTCACCCATTCTCTTATAGATTTTGGACTTGTCTCACCCATTTTCCCTGAGAGGTTTTGACTTAACCTTACTCTTGGGAAACTTTTTACTTTGTCTCAACTAATTTTAAAGGTTTTTGACTCATCTTCACTATGGCTAGAGGGTTCTTGGCTTTTCCACACTCAAGCAAACCAAGAAAAAAATATAAAATATCATTTGAATGCATAAAACATCATCATGGTACCATAGCATATGAAATCATGCTAGAACACTTTTCATGGCTTAAAACACACATACACACATTCAAAGATAAGGTAAGCACATATTCATGCATGAGAGAAAAGTGGAGAGAGATACCTTTACCACACAAGCACACTTTTTCTCTTGGAGTTATGCTCCCTCTCTCGGCCACACAGTCACAATGATGTGAGGCTTGTTTCTCTTGGCCTAGACACATAATATAGAAGCCAATTATACTCTTGAACCAAATTCTAAAGCTACACATTCACAAGAAAAGTTAGGTGGTTTATATGGCTCTTTTATGGTCCATAATGCACTTAATGAAGCAGCCCAATGGAAACATGATCTTTGCTCTATTCTCTTCATTCATTTATGATTCTTGACTCCTTTTAGGCCTCTTAGGGTCATCACACAATCAAATCAAGGAGTTTAGCTAGGTGTTGCTTCTTTAAGCCATAATATGGAACCTATGATACCATCTCACTTTTTACGGCTTCTAAAAATTTTTCAAGGCTTCCTATCACCCTCTTCCATCATCTATGACTCAAAAATAAGCTTGGAATAAATTAAACCTATCCCTAGGTGCTCCATCTAGCTTAGGCCGAGGCTAGGCTTCAAGGAAGCACTAAATGGATTTGCTTTGTTTTCTTGATGGAAGACGCATATGAGGGGCCTTCTAGGGATCTCAAAAGCTCATCTAAACACTCATTTAAACCTAGGAATTATTATATCAAATTAGATTTTTGGTGGAACACTTGAAACCCTAACTTTGCTATCTTGAAATCTAATGGCTATTTGATTACTTCCTTTGCATATTCTTGTTCTCCTCCCTCATTTTCCTAAGATTCACCCTTGGTTTAGCTAGAAATCCAACTCCTCTTGGTTGGTCTCACAAAGGGCGAAATGGAGAGAAGAAGAGCAAGGGAGATAAGTTGGAAAAAGGCAAAATACCTTGGTTTTCTTGGGTTTTCTTGCTTGTTTCTCACTTTTCTTGGCCTCCTCTCCTCAAATCCAAATTTTTCACCTCTGTTCTACCCTCCATACAGACCTAAAAACTTCAAAAAAACTATAGAAAGAAAGAGGGGAAAGAGGAGAAGGAGATTGGTAAAGGAGAAAGCATAAAAACTATGAAATTCTTACACTTTTTGCTAGGCTTCTCTCTTCTTTCTTCCCTCCATCTTGTGCACCATTCTCCTCTACCCTTGGTTCTGTTTTAGCCCAAAAAATTCATTCATAAGGAGTGGGGCATAAGGATAGATGTTTTTATAAGCCTAGGGATTCATTTAAGTAACTTTTAAAATTTGCAATTTAGTCTCTCTTCTTAGTTTTATCTATTTGGGCTCATTTCAACTCTTTTTTGAGAACCGTCTTTTCCATCATAAAATTTAGGTCCTCAATCTTATAAAATACTTTTGAAATCACTCAATTTGGAGCTAAAACTTTTCGAATGAATCAGTCAAAGTTTATGCTCACCTCTATTGGAAAACATCCATCGGAGGGGTTTTAACTGTCCCAAGGCTTTCTATGGCTTTCAGAGCCTCTGAGAATCCCAGAGAATTCAAAATTTTCATTTAAAAAGCCTTCCTATAAGAATTCCAAAATTTACTCAAAATTACAAAAATGCCATTACATTTTGTCAACCTTTTGTTCAATTTCGTTTCTTCATTCTAACTCTGTTTTTCTTCCTATTTGAGCCTAGGATTCTCATTTTTAGAAGTCTAGAATGCTACTTAAATTTTTCAGGACCTTAAATCACTCTATCTGGGGGACTTCCCTTTGTATCCGGTGAATTTCATACATTTACAGAGAAATCGTACATTACATTTCTCACATTTTCTCTCATTTTCAAAGAATTGAATATTACATTTAACACCTTACAAAGCTATCAACTAATATTGTCCCCGTATTCTATAGCATTGCTTCTCCAGTAAGGCTTGGGTTTTGTTCCTCTTAGAAGATGGCTTTTCCCATTAGCTCCGAAGAAAAGACTTCGTCAAAAGGGAGAATACTATTCCCACTTATAAGGACCTAGCCCAGGGCCTTCCTATTCTATGTGGGACTTTTACATTCCACCCTCCTTTGAGGCCAACCCGTCCTCAAGTTACACATGCGACTAGGCCGAATCTGATACCAAACACTCTACAGAGCCCTCGACGATATTGTCCCCATATTCTATGGCACCACTTTTCTGGTAAGGCCTGGGGTTTTGTTCCTCTTGGAAGATGGCTTCTCCCATTAGCTCCTAAAAAAAGACCTCATCGAAAGGGAGAGTACTACTCCCACTTATAATGACCTAGCCTAGGACCTTCTTATCCGATACGAGACTTTTACAGGTTGTAACTTTTCTGCAGCTAACCTATCTACTAAGACCTAAAAAATGAAATATTAAACTTATACTACAACTTAAGGGACTACGCCACAGCCTAACTTGCTACTAGAATGCAAAAACCAAATTCCCTTGTTGTGACTCAAACTCTCTACGCCACTATGAGGTTCTCCCCTAGGTGTCATTATTCAAAATTTCTTGACTCTCACTACGGTGAGCTTATGTGGCAGTGTAACAAGTGAGCCTACTAGAACTTCTACAAGGATTTTGCTTGACTCTCACTGCCGCAAACTCCTCTCACACAGCAGTGCAATTGCTTTGGGAACCTTCAAAACCTAATTTTCTCGTGTTGCACCGCAACTTAAAAACTTGAACTGCAGTGCTCTCAACCTTTGTTTCTCTAAACTCCATTTTCAGTCACAACTCAAGGACCCCTGGTCGTAACTCTACTCCTTTCTAATCTTATTCTCTTGGTTATACACTCCCCAACCATTTGCCACCTACTCTAGATAGATTTTAGGGTCTCCATAGCTAAAATGCATGGTTCTAATGACTTACTAGCTCTTATACCTCTCAAATTACTTAGTCTCACTATTTGGAGACCTATAAATTGATCAAGCCAATCTACCTTGCCATATATTAGTAATTCACTAAATGTGATAGTAAAAAAGATACTTAGGGCCACTAACGATCATATCAAGATGTGTATTTCCTTACTATCTGACCTCAGGCCACCTTGGACAAGTTTCCTTAGTCTAAATAGGCTCGCTTCTGACCTTAAAAAGCTAGAGTATCATCAGGTATATAACTTGGCTATGCCGTCCTACCCATTCCACACCTAAGGCACAGATATCAATAAAGAGCTCCATGCAATAGAAATTCAAATTATGTTTTCAATTGATAGCAACATCCTCAATTGTAAATTACTATTTAAGCTTCATACATAAATATTTGTCCATAATTGGTTGATAATACCATTACATCATTATTCATGTAAATTAAAGCTTAGTCTTAGGGAATGCATCCTAAGTTACAAAATGTCAAAATACCTACATTTGGAAAAAATGGATGCATGACGATGTTATACAATAAAAGTTAAATAAAATTAGTATCTATACAATTCAAAAGCCTCCCAAGTGCAGAAGTCCTACACCAAGCTAAACCTATAGATGTTCATCCACTTGCTTCTCCTTTTCCTTACCTAAAAGACCTTTACCTGAAATCATTAACCCATGAAATGGTGTGAGATGTGAATCTCATTAACCAACAGGAAAATTCCATACATATTAGCACATTAATTAACATATATGAATTTTACAATAGCAAATACCAAAATTATCAATTCAAATAGCAAATGAACTAGTTGAGCTCCTAATAACTATTATTCCATACTAGCAATTACAAATAACATGTTAATGGCCAAAAACAAAGGGAAAGGCCCATTGACAGTGCTAACTCCCTATCGAGCATACTCACGGCTTAGTGCATTCATAAGTTTGATCACAATTCAGTGCCCGATTGAAGCACAATACAATGGTGGCAGCTGCATAGCTTCACCAAGGACTCGCTCATGGTCCCAAAACAATAATTCAAGTAGTCAATTAATCATTTAGCATTTCCAAATCATACATATGCAGCAAATATAATATTAGAGTGAACATATAGAAGGAATTAAAAATTAACCTGGGTTACCTTACTTAATCATGTTAAATTTCAAAGTCAAGACAAGTTTTCAACTTTCTAGTGATCCTAATTTACCAAAACCAATTTCTTAGTCAACACCCAACATAAAAATCAATTACCCACCATTCTAGCATCATGAGCTATCTAAGGGGCACTTACCCAGACTCCAATGAACCCAAATTTAGACTTGGGTCTTCCTACACCAGAAATCTCAATGTCTTTCTCCCAATCCTTAGCATTTTTGTGCATCAACAAAACTCAGTATATAAGTTAGTCCTTAGGGCATATTTCTAGCATGAAATACATCAAAATGAGAAGAAAATGCTTACCTAATAATCCCTTTAACTTCAACCTCTGAAAATCAATAAAGGAACCACCAAAAGAACAAGTTTTAGGTTTAGGAATGAGGTGAAAATCCACTAAACCAAAAATTATTTAGGGTAAATTGTAAAGGAAAATAAGGGAAACATATTTTATATAACTCACCTTGGTTCATTCCTTCTTTAGGAGTGCAAAATAGAGCCAAATAATGATGAAACCCTAGCCTCCACCCAAAAGAGGGGAAAATTCTCTCCTCCCTCTATAGAACCCCTCAAATTTTTAGCACAATGGTAAATGGCAAATCGGTTTTCTTAGGGTTTTAAGTGTATTTAGGCTGACTTTAAAGCCTATGACCCACTTTGGTCCATTTTCTAGGTTTTGGGCTTCCAAGAAATGAAGTTGGGCCTTCATACAACTAAGATTAAGCTTCTATAGTTGGCTTTTAACATAAACAAATTGATCATCAGGCCCAAATTAAGTGCCCACCGACCCTTAACAAATTTCTTAATCAACCCAAAGCTATAATTAATCGATTTTCACTTAATAATGGTCAAATAAGTATTATTGTCTAAAAATGTCTATAATAAATCCATTTTTTTAGAAATTTCTATTTTCCTTAATTTTCCCAAATCCCCATAGTAATTTCTTAATTCTTCATAATTACTCTTGAGGTGTTACAATCATCTTCTTTCTTTCCCTTGGCTAGCATTGGTACTTCCACTACCATTGGTTAGTGGGAAGGATAGAAATAGGGGAGTAGTTAATCTCTACCAAATTAATACATACAAGAATGCCATGAGAAAATGCAATGCATGTGGTGTAAGCATGTGATTCTTATGCATCATGAAACTCTAATGCAACTTTAAACATGAAAACTCATTTCACAAGAAGCCATGGTATCTCCATATACTAGTTGGGCTCAACTCATCTCAACTCTAGGCCAAGAATGGATTACTGCGCTCAATTCCCCGACATAGGAAGCTAGGAGCTAAATACATATTAACTTAAGCATAAAGCTCATAATGGAAAGCATAGCTCAAGAATAGATCAAACAATAGCACATACAAGTATCTCAACTCAATCAAGCATTCAAATGCATGCAAGATATTGAGATAAAGCTATCTTGAATAGATAAAAGAAAGTCAATAAAACCTCTAACCTTCTCACTCTTTTTGTTACTCTACACCTACACCTACAAGGGGATAGAGCCTCACTAGCTTATCTTTAAAATATTATGTGAACATAACATCAATATCTAAAGCTCATAACAATTTCTGTTAACTTTGTTGGTGGTTATTTTTCACTTTTATTGGCGGTTTGCAACCACCAACAATACAAATGCCAACAAAAGGAGCAACTATTTGTTGGCGATTTTAAATCGCCAACAAAAGTCCTCTTTTATTGGTGGTTAAATACAACAAAAGTTGTATTTAGTGCTATTAGTATGTAATTTGCTATTATTAGTTGCAAAAAGAGAACTTAAGACTTGGGGAATCTTTGTTTTTGAGCTGTTATACTGCTGGTTTTTTTTAATATAGAACTTGCTTTAAAAAATACTTCTAAGATTTGACCAAATTTCAGTCATCTAACTTTAAATTGTTGTTATTTCATTTTGCAATATTTCCTAGATGCATATTGCAAAGAATACTCTAATGCTCAGATAGATGAATCCAGGGAAGAGTGATCTCAATACGTGTTCCAACAGTGTCTGTTGATTTAGTTGAAATTTGCTTATGTTAATTTTTACTAGTTTTATAATTTTTAGTAACATTTGATTTATTGATTGTAATTGTTATTTGATTACTTTATAATAGTTCTTCTTGCTGGTTGTTGATACCATCATATAGTTAAATTTTATTACCCAAGGAAACATAGTGTGACAACCCTATCTTCTAATCATTGTAATTATAGCTAAATACAAGGTTTATTAATTAATGATCAAGGTCTTAGGTCATTATATTTTACCGCATTACGAAAATGTGAGGGAATTTGAACCTTGATGTTAGGGTCGTCACCATGCCACCTCAACAAAATAAAATGTGCATAAAAGAAATCTTACTACCATAAGAGACTCATGATTCAACCATCCATTAGTTTCAACACTCAATAACCTCCCGGCTTGTAATCTTGTATCATTCTCCTAATTCCACAACCGCGGTGAGTTGGACCTTCGCCGCGGCCAACCTATGTGGTGCCACGGCGGAAATGCTTCCTGGAACTTCTACTCGACTCCCAGAATTCTTGCCTTGACGCAATATATTTGCGTCGCGGCAAGTTTTGCCTCTATCCAACACAAATTTTAATTTTTCGACTCGCGCCGCGGCGGAAAACACTACGCCGCGGCGAGTTTTAGTTCTGTTACCCCCCTGGGTGAATTTTTTGCTTCGCGCCGCGGCGAGGTTAGTTGCGCCACGGCGCCTTTCGGCTCTGTCTCCCCTTTGGCCGCGGCGAAGCCTTCTTGGCTGCGGCGTGATTCCCTTCTATGACCATATTACCCGAATTTCGCCCTCTACACTCTAATTCTCACCTTAGCAACACTCTAGGTCCACCTACCCTTGTTTTAAGTGATCATAATGGTGTTTATCTTCCCTATTTATCCATCAGTCCATCCATTACCATTATGTAACTCAAATGTCACTTCCTACTTGTTCCACTAACTCATACCAACAAATTCATAATTAAATGGCAGCAAGAACACATGCATTAGCAATAATTTACATCCCATGCACATTCCATAGATATTCCATTCAACAATAGCTTACCTCTAAGACATCATATGTCTACAATTCCCATAAGGTGATCCATATCACAATTTCAGCAGAACTACATACATATATATAATGCTATAAGTTCATACATTGATATTCCACTATGATGTGCTCTAAATCCTTAACGGTTACATTTCAATCAAGCAAAATATAAACGCCTACACTAGGCAACATGATTACATGATGATGCTGTGTAAACTAATAACAAAAATTTGCATCTATCCTACTCTACTCAGACCAAGTGTAGCTCCCCACACCTGGCCTCAGCTCATGGATGTTCATCCACTTGCTTACCCTTATCCTTACCCGAGGAACTTTCACCTGAAATGTTAATCCCATGAAACGGGGTGAGATATAAATCTCAGTAACCAAGGCAATTCCATCATATACTCCATATTAATTCACATACATGCATAATTTCACATAAACACTAGCAGTAGACCATTCACATCAGTAAATGAAATAATTAGGCTATCATGATTACTATCCCATACTAGCAATCACATTATCGCATGTTAAAGGCCATTAACACCGGAGAGGCTCGTCCACGGCACCTACTCCTCATTGAGCACAACCGAGGCTCAGTGCATCTGGGGTTTGATCATAACCCGGTGCTTGATCGAAGCACATGCACGGGTGGCAGCCGCACCACAGCTCCACCATGGACTCACAAGGTCCAAACACAATTCAACAGATAGCCAACCAATTCATTCAACATTTCAAATCATTCATGTATAGCAAAATATGAAATTAACACAGATATATGCATGGAATTAATGTAAACCCAGTTACCTCACTTGTAGACACTTGCAATAATCACCAATGGTGCAGAAATCCCCCTATAACCATAACATCATATAATTACTACTCTAATTCATCATTAATAATCATAATCAGTACCCAAGGAATTTAAAATGCCAATGACTACCCAAGAATCATTTACCCAGCCACAACAAGTCCCAATTTCGGGTTTAAGTTTCCTCCACCAGAAAACTCAATATTCTACCCAAAATCCTAAGCAAATTCGTACATAATTAATACCCATTTTATAAATTAGCTATGGGGGTCTCAAATTAACAATTAAAGCATCAAAATGGAGGGTTTAAACTCACCCAAGGTCAGCCCTAATCCCAACCTACGAATTTCATCAAGAAAACCCCCAAACACTTACATTTCAGATTTTGGGTAGGATGAAAATGCTCCAAATGAAAAACTAATCAGGCCAAATTAAAGAGAAAGATAAGGGGATTAAGTTGTATAACTATTACCTTGGCTGAATCTTGCTCTAAGTATGAGAAAATGCAGAATTTTGGTCCCAAACCCTAGCCTCCTTCTCCACCTCCGATTTTGCCTCTTGAATCTTATGTTTCAGCAAGTGAGAAAGTATCAGGAATCTTAACGGTTACATTTCACAGTGACCTGTACCAACTAGAAGCACCTCATTTGGAGGTATAGAGAGGGAGATATAAATTTTTAACGATTTTGTCCAGTATCAGGAGCCTTACCCAACTTCAGTTACTATTCCATTGAATTCTGAGGTCTAGGCTACCTGAACTGGTCTAGAGTTATTTTTTCTCTCTAGTTAACATCCACAGCTTTCTATATGGGTATCATTTTCATAGATTGAATTTTTTTAGAATTAATCAAACATTTTCAAAATTTGCTGCAGAAATTGTGACAGTTCTAGAAGGCAGTTTGACCTCTGGACCTTTTCAGATGTCCAACATCCTTTGTGATGGATGTTATGATTTGGAAATATTTTTAGTGTAAAATTGAAATCCATAGCTTCCCATAATGACCAAGAATTTATGATTTTAATTTTTCTAGAATTAGTTATAATTTTCCAAAATTTGGTTAGAAAAGGAGCCAATTCTGGCCAAAAATGCACATGACTATTTTGATCTTTACCTTGAGTTCCATGAGTTGTGGGCCACATTTTATAACCCAAATGAATTTTATTCATGTAATTAAATATGGTAATGTATTGTATGAGCTCACATGGTCCATGCGATACCAAACAGAATTTTTATACATGACGCAACGCAAGAAATTGAATTATTTTAACTCCTTTTCTTGCTCCTTCATGGAAATTATGAATGTGAGACATGTAAATGTTGTGATATGAGTTAGAAATATATGGTGTTACACCCACTCTATACTTGTGATACTAACTATTTCATTTCTCATAATTCCTTCCCAATAATTCTTCCCATGTGTTGAGATACCGAAAGCCTAATATTATTGACATTAGATAGGTATTCGGTATAGAATTCAACAGCTTTTTTGACTATGTAACGTTCAACAATGCAACCTTTTGGTTGACTTCAATTTTTAACATACCCTTTTAATATCTTCATGTAACACTCAATTGGATACATCCACCTCAAATAAGTTGGGCCATACATCTCTGTCTCCTTAACCAAGTGAACAGTAAGTAAACCATCATGTTAAAGAACAAAGGTAGGAAATGTATCTCAAGCTCACACAAAGTGACCACAATTTATCTTTGTAATGCCAGCAATTTTGCAAGGTCAATTACTTTACTACAAATGGAGTTGAAGAAGAAGCATAGTTTAGTGATTGTCCCTTGTAACAGCCAGGAAAAATAAAGAAAAAGAAAAGAAATGAGAAAAGGAAAGGAAAGGAAAAAGCTGAAACTTTTGAAGGGCTGAAAATTCTAATTCTACTCGCCATAGCGAGAAATGGCCTAGCTATAGCGAGAATGCCTTCTCGCAATAGCGAAAATGCTCCTAGCTAGAGCGAGTGTGGGTATTCCATACAAAAACCAGGGAGTTGCTCGCCGTAGCGACGCCATAGCGAAGGCAAAGGTCTGGAACAGACACGAGCTCGCCGTAGCGAGGGCGATGGCTCGCTATAGCGAGGTCAGTCCGAAAAAGCGAGAAAAAGAGAATTTGACTTTTTAAAAACGCCCAAACCTCTCCTTTCTTCTTCTAACCGACTCAAGCTTACTTTAAGAGAGAGAAAAGGGCGGAGGAGAGAGAGAGAAGCTTAGAAGAGGAAGGAAGACCAAGAAAGGTAAGGATTTCCATGGCTTCCTCTTAGTATGTTGCCCTTCTTCCCCTTCCCTTCTCTTTCTACAGTTTTGATAGCAAAGATAGTTAGGTCTTGAGCTTGGTTCAGAAGAAAGAGAGTGGGAAACCACTCTTGAGGGAGGTTAGAAGTTATGTAGTCTTCTCTTTCTTGCTTTCCTTCTTAAGAGCTTGAGAGTTTGAGAAAAGAGAGAGGATAGCTAATGGGTTCTAGTGAGAGAAAGAAACCTAGTTTGAGAAGCTCAATAGGGTTGATAAAAAGAGATCCCTAGCTTAAGAATCAAGCGTTAAGGAATTAATTCCATGCTTCTTGTGTGGTAAGGCTCAAGAGAAGCCCCCCATCTAGAAGTGGTTGTGAAACCCACAAGGGAGGAGACAAGTTGAAAAAGAAAGTTGTGACTAGCTAATAAGGTAGCTCTCTCCACCTTCCTTCATGCATAATTGTGTGTTTACATTGTCTTACTTGTATGTATGTATGATATGAGCTATGAGAAGTGTGTTAGCATGATGATACATTATGAATTGAAATGATGATTTATGTGATTGTTTGGTTTGCTTGAGGAATGGAAAGGCCAATAACCCTTTAGCCATAGTGAGGATGAGCCAAACCCTTAAGTTGGTTGAGACGAAGTAAAGGGTCTCCCAAAAGTGAGGTTGACTCCCAAAGAGTAAGGGTTGAGTCTAAGAACCTCTTAAGAATGGGTGAGGCAAGTCCAAAAGCCACAAGTGAGTGGGTGAGGCTAATCCATGTACTTGGCAAGCTTCTAAATGTTGTGTATGGCCTACTCACATGTTGAGAATGTCTTTCTTTTATGCATGGCCAATTCACATGTTGCAAATGTTTTTAGTATGATTTTATATGCTAACATGCCATACATGCACCATGAGACTTGTTTGCATGCTATATATGTATGATTGAATGAGAGTTGAGCTACTGAGATTCTTTGAATCTCACCCTCCCTCTCCACCATCCAAACATGCTAGGTGGACCAAGTGAGATTAGAGAAGGGAGCCACCAAGCATGAGGCTAGGAAGACCAATGGAGATTTGGCAGGAACTTCTTGTAATTATGTTGTACTTAAGACAAGGGATGTAAATTAATGATGTACATGATGTAGTACCTATGAATGTTTGTTAAGTAATGCATTTATGATGTATATATGAGAATGAGATCCATTTTGAATGAAGAAGCAAGTCTTGATTATGAAAAGCACAATGTTAGCATAGGCCATTTGAAATTTTTTTGTTGGTGGTTTCTCAGAACTGCCAACATTACCCTATTTTAATTGGAGGTTCTGATGAACCGCCAACTATGAATGATTTTTTTTGGTGGTTCCTTAGAACTGCCAAGTATTAGGTTCGACATTTTATTTTATTTTTTGTGATAATTATAAACTACCAACTATACCTAACTTTTGTTAGTGGTTTTACAAGAACTACTAACAAATGTGCGACAATAAATCCAATTTCTGTGGTAGTGTTATTGACTTTTAAATATGCTTTAGACCACTTAAAGTGTACTTAGAACTCTCTTTTGCACACTTCTTAGATTCATGCTTATTAGGTGACAATTATATCATCTAAAATACTCTATTTTTACCATGTTTAAGGGACTAACCTTATGAATTTGTACTTGGCTCTTAACTTCCTATAATTAGTCCTTCATTTAGGCTTTAAGTTAGGGATTCCAATAAACATGGATCATAGGCAAACTCATGCTTCTAGAATTCATAATTCAAGTCGCAAATTCTATATTTACTATTCATATGGTCATGGTACTATTCATTTAATATTTTTCATTCTTGATACATTAGAACCCATTGTGTAACTTTAAGCCTCAAGCGGTGTCTTTCTAAAAATTCAATTACTAAACTTCAAATTCTCATCATATATAATCTAAATGACCTCAATAAGATTAATTAAACCCATCATAAACTTGCTTAAACAAACCTAACACCATTTGATTTCAAAATGCCCTTTCTTGAACCTTAAAAATTCAACTTTCAAAATATATCTATAAATTCAATCCAATGCTTCCATTATTTTTGTATATCATTTTGAGACTATCCATATCCCTAGAATCAATTGAACAACTTCCTCGACCCTCCAAATTTATCATAGCTGAATATGTACCATATAAACCCTAACTCGGAGATTTTAAGGATTCATTCAATTCTAAGCTTAGATTTGTATTCTTTGCATCATAAAACATCTAGATATACTAATTAGGAATTGAAAACAACATGGTTCCTCTTCATCTATGTCTTAGTCAAACATACACACATAATGACCTAATTTGTTTTCTTTTGTGATTTAAAGGAAACCAATGGTAGATATGAATTTCTTCCATACTAAAACCCTTGAATTCATCAAGAACACTTAAAGAAAAACTCTCCTCCTCATTTTCTCTCTCATAGCAAAACCAATTAAGGCCAAAGAATATAAAGATTTTACAACTGTTTCAGCAAGAAACTTACCTCAATGCATAGTACTCTTCATGTAGACTAATTTCCACCAATTAGTTTCTTGAAAAGAATTTCTTTTTACCTTGGGTCAAATCTGAACTTCAAGTTTTAATGAAAAGAAAATCACCATTAGAAAGCTCTCAAAGAATAGATCAACTTTCCTTACTAACTTGAGGTGAAATGGGGCCATTTACTTACCTAAATAGAAGTTTGAAATCGTCTCTCTCCTCCTTCAAAAGTGAAACCATTAAAGCTTCTAAAATCTAAAAATGGAAGCTTAGAGAAGATGGTGGGATGTGGCTTTTATAAGAAGCCACATTTATAAATTTTTCAAAATGATCATTTTGTCCTTACTCGCAAAATCGCTTCGTTAGGCCCCATTTTTTTAGGCTTTTCAAGATCTGACTACTCCCTACAAAAATTTGGTCACATAAAAAAAATTATTTTTAGAGTTTAGATGGATTGAATTAGTGAAAAATAAATCTGCTTAAAGTCTTAGTACTGTCTGATTCTTTTAACATACCAAAAGAGTTTTTACTGATTCTGACTATCCCTATAGTTTTCAGAACTTCTAAAAACCTTAGTAAGCCTAAATTTTGGCCTTTAAAACTTTTTTCCTTGAGTTTTCAAAAATTTGCTCAAATTTACAAATTTGCCACTAAGATACCACTTTTCTCTATTTAGCCACTTTAGCTTCATTTTCTTTCCATAAGTGATTTCACAACCCATTTCTTGATATCCTAATTAATAATCTATGATAATAGTACATCATTCATTTCATGTAGAGATTCTCTTGCATGCAATTGATCATATGAGGCATGTAGAAGTCATTTAGGGTGTGATACTAGAGAGAAAATGGCTAGAGAATAAAGAAAAATCCATAGGGCAACCTTATGTATGCCTCGGCTACCCCTGGGAAATGTGATCAAATGAGCTTATTTTTTTGTTCTAAAAAATTTAAAGGTCCTTTAGAAAATTATAGAGGTTAAGGGAAGCATCAATTTGAATTATGAAAGCCATATGCGAAAGTCAAAATTTCCATACACCTTAGAAACCCTAGTCTAAGTAATTGAGCATCCATGTGTATAGTATTGAGTTTGAGGCCTCTAATGAACTCAATTTAAGTCTGATAAGCTATCTTAAAAGTCAAAATGAGGTTTGGAGGCAAAGAATAGAGTTTAGCAAAAATGGCCTAAAGCTACTGAATATGTCAAGTTAAGAAATGACCAAATGAATAGCAAAATGCCAATTTTTTGCTCAAAATAAGAATTTAGGGAGCTTAAGTTGCTCAAAAAAAGTTACCCATGTGGAACCCTAAGTCAAAGCCTATAAAAAGGGCAAGCAAAAAAAGCTAGCTAGGCAACCAAGTTAGAAGAATTTCAGGCTCTATTTTAAGGCAAATGGTAAACTAGTTGAGCCCTAAAAATGTGGTCATTGAGTTACAAAAAGAAAGTCCTAGAAAAAGAGTCTTAAAGTGCCTCCAAAGAGCCAGAATTTGCATGAGTCATGGTATAGTCCAGCATAAAATCAGCATTTTGAAGTCTTGGTACTGATTTAAATATAATGCAATATTGTAGATTACCAGAGTAGTAAAGAAGCTCAATGTCAGTGCCTGACAGGAAAAGAAATGGATCAAAAGGGAAAGAAGTTTAATACATGTGGCATCAGAAATAAACTTACAATAGGTAGTATTATCCTCCTCTTTGTCATATTTTTAGCTGCTTGAGCACTTAGGTTGTTTGTATAACATGTTTGCTTAATTACTTTAATGAGTTATATAAGTTTTATAAGTTCTATGAGATTTCTATTAATTTTTGGCCCAATAAGCAAAGCTTTACCTAATAATGAATAAGAGAAGAGGGTCACAGAATTGAGTACAATAGTTCTTTCCTGTGCTAAGTATTAGAGCCATTCAAGAAAGAGTCTAGTAAGCTTGGCTAGATTCTAGCTACATGCATGCATATTTTTCATATGTTTAGAAAACTCATATGTTAGAAAAGCTGCATTTATGCATACATGCATATATGCGTGCTTGAGTGGTTAAAACATGTTAGAGTAGGATTGTGCTTTTAAAATTCTTTCTAAAATCTTACTCCTTTATCCACTACCCCCTTGCCAAGTTAAGAGTAGCAGACTGGCTAAGGAAAGACTTTAGCTCCATGAAGAATTATGTTCTTAATGTTGTATTTTCTTATTGTGATTTGTTAGACTGTAATTTGAGATAGACATTTGTGTAATGACTCTAATGTATATAAGATTAGCCTAGAAAGGATAGGTAGAGATGAACTAGTGAATGTATGGATAATTTTAAGCAATATAAATGCTATTTAATATTTTATAAGTATCTTGTTATTCTTAGCTAATTGATGAGACCAAATCTAAGGGCTAACTAATAATTGAGCCTGAGGACTATTGGAAGTAAGTTAGAAATTAGTACATTGTATTTAAATTATATGCAAGCAATAGATTTCAGTAGAAGAGAGGGCAAGAATGCCCGGGTAGCATTCTATTTCTAGTCATTATTCTACTACATTTTTAGTAAAGTAGAACGTATGACCATATGATTTAAGTACATATATGAATTTGAAGTGGGATAATTGATTGTGTAACAATCAAGAAGAGAGGTTTAGTGACGTAGAAGTAGTACTAGATTGCTAAGATTTGCTCTAACGTTGACTCCAGTCTAATGTACTATTTGGAACTATAGAGTATTAGAGTTACACATGTACAATGATCTAATTAGTAATGAATTCATGAAAGAAAAAAGTTTTGAAATTTCATGCTTTTTATTATACTTTAATGCTTGAACTACCAACCTTGACTATTTTATTCTCTTAAACCTAATATGGGCATCAACAATAAGGGCTAAGGTAATAACTAAAGGTAAAAAGGTTAATGAAAAAGGTCTAACATCTCTTACATGGGGAGATCAGTCATTGGTCACATGAACCTCATATGGCCACAAACATGTGAGTGGCTACTTAGAATTATACCACCAAATAATAAAATAATTGGACAAAGGGTCGTTATCAGTTAGTTGGTTGAGCACTTCAATGAACTACCAGATGATGAAAATGATGAAGATGTGCAACGATTTGTATGTGCATACATATTAAGGTTGATTAGTGGTTATCTAGTGTCAGATAGGTTTAGTCACAAGATATACTTGGTATACCTCCCATTGTTATGGCATTTTGAGCAAGTTAGCAAATATAATTAAGAATCTGCACTATTGGCTCACTTATATGGAAAGCTTTGCAATGCAAGTAACCCTAAGGAATAAGACATAAGTGGTTGTCTAACCTTACTTCACCTCTAGGCATGGGATAGATTCCTAATGTTAGCACTATGGAGACCTTCATAGCCAAATCCCCATACAAATATCTATCAGTACTACATCTTTTAGGGTTCAAGTAAGACATGATAAACAATTTGTATATATTCTATGGTTTCAAGACATTATTTATTCCTCTGTTAGCATGTTGCAATGTGTTTATTTGAAACCACAAATGGAAGAATGTGGGACAACCTCCCTAATCGAGTGTCATAGCCTTGCAGTAATATCAAATTTTGTTGGACACAATATGACATAATGAGGTTTATTCACTTTACATGGATTAACCTTCAGTAAATCAACTATTGTATATGATGTATTTATTATGGCATTTTCATATTTTTTATATAGATCATTTAACAACCATATAAATCAGGCAATGTGTAAGAGCTTATCTTATAATATTGCTTGGTGTCTCGAGACATTTGGTAAGCTTCAATACTTCTTATTTGATTTCATATCATAGAATAGCACCACCTAGATTGTTTACTATGTTAGTTTGGTAGGTAGCAGCCAATCCTCGCTTCTTTAGTCAATTTAGGGGCTTGTCATACATTACAACTATGAGAAAAAATCTCAGCAAAATTGGTAAGAAGAGCATATAGGCTCATTAAGGTATGGAATGCATGACAAGATGCTGTATCTCAATTGCCCATGGCTACAGCACCTATGGATCACACTTCTAAATACATGCAATGGTATTGGATATGTACTTATCAGTAGATCTACCCTGCCAATGGTGTTGCTAATTTTGTAATAAATTTTTGGGCTTGTCACCTTTACTATTTCATTTTGTTAATACATAATATATCTTTGTTTTACCAGGGTAACTTTTTCTTTAGGCCGATACTGCTGAAAATCTCTACAAGTTAAGCATTCATGATTCTCAATAAATGGACTATTGTGACTCTTGAGAAAGTGTAGTTAAGACCAAATGAACATCTTATTGGCTTAGGAAATAACACTTCACAATGGTCTCCCAGCTTGCTCCACTTGCACTTAGTTTACCATGACTAAAAATTCCATAGTACAAGCCAAGGAAGAGACATGAGGGTTACATGTCTACCTAGTTGCTCATTATTGACCAAGATGAACAAAATCATCATGGCATCGGTGCTTTGATATCATCTACACCATTTAAAGGTGTTGCTATAATGACCTAATTCCTAATTACAGTGTTCAGGCTTAATTGCATGATTAGTGATCACAAATCAAGATATAAAGTCATTATAATTAATTAAAACAAGAAAAAGGTAGAGAAATTTGAACATTGATATTATTAGGGTTATTAGCCAAACCATCACAACTATTTAAGTCCATAAATGATACTAGTTATCAATTAGAGACCTTTGATTCACTGTTACTACTGATTTCGACTCACAAAAACCTCTTATAAACGTTCCCAAAGCATTATAACATTATCATAGTAAATCTTAAGGTTTCTAAGTCAAAAATAGGAGTTTGGGAACCTTTGTGCATGACTTGGACCTTTCACACCGCAACTAAGTTGGTTACTAGAACCTAAAAACCAAGTTTGGAGACTCCTGCCATGACTTGGTATACCTGCTGTGATGATCCTAACTTCTAATCATTGTAATTAAAGTTAAATATATGATTAATAACCATAAATCAGGGTTATACGACATTACAACTAATTACATTCAGAAAATGCAGGGAAATTTGAACCTTAATGTTATTAGGGTCATCAACTAAATAATTACAAGCATTCATGTACACAAGGGAAACAAACACTTATTTATAAGCCTTTGATTCTATTACCCATTAATTCCAACTCACAAGAATCTTTCACTAATGTTTCTAAGTCATCCCTTGAGGTTACCATAGGAAAACCAAGATTTCTAGGTTTGAATGAGAGTTTAGGGTTGTTAGCTACGGCTAAATGTCTTTACACCATGGCCAATTACTCTCGGGTTCACTCTTTATCTTCATAGGTTTTGTCGCGGCAAGTTAGAGCTTCACCACGGCTAACCTACATGGTGATGCGGCAAGGAAACCTCCTAGAGCCTACCTCGCTCGCCTCTCGCAATTGGCTGCGGCCAATTCCCTCTTTAGCCGCGGCTAATTCCTCTCTGGAACGTCTAACATAATTTCATAAAAGTTCATTGCGGCCAATTCCTATTTAGCCATAGTGAATTACCGTCTAGATGACTCCCAATTTGACCTCTCACATTTCGCCGCAGTTAATTCCACTTCTAGCCGTGATGAATTGCTCTCTGGTACTCTCCTTGGGCAACTTTGACTCTATTGGAGTAATAATATTTTGGCCGCGGTGAAATGCCTTCTAATCCTACAACTTTTAAGACCTTGTCTTATACTCTCCACTCTCCCTCCAATGACACCCTAGGGCTACTCTACCTTAATTTATGGGGCTTGTAACAACCCTATCTTCTAAACATGGTAATTATGGCTAAATACACGATTAATAAGTAATGGTCAAGTTTTGGAGTCGTTATAATTTATTACATTATGAAAATATAGGAAAATTTGAACCTTGATGTTAGAGTCATCACTAAACAACCACAAACGTAAGAATGCATAAAAGAAATTATACTATCATGAGGGGTTTGTGATTCATCCATCCTTCAGTTTCAACATACAAAAACCTCCCATTAAGTGTTCCTATATCATTTCCTAGAATTTCCATTGAAGAAACTGAGGTTTCTAGGCTAAAGGTAGGAGTTTGTGGACCTGCGCCGTGACTTAAAACCCTCCCACCACAGCTAAGTTAGGCTCTGGAGCTCGAAAACTACATTTTTCACTTTGTGCCATGGCCCCCGACCTTCCGCGCAGCGGCTAAGTTACTCGAGAATCTTTGGGCAATTTACGCGAATTTCGCCACAGCTATTGGACCATCACTGCGGCCAGCCTACCTGGCACTGTGGCGGAAATGCCTCCTGGGATTACTATTTAAATTCCCATGATTCTCGCCTCAGCAAAAAACTCTTGCACCGCAGTAAGGATCGCCACTCAACACTCCTTACTTAGTTTCCTCATCTAGCGTCGCAGCCAGACCTGTTGTGCCGCGGCAAGGTTTCTCTCTACCACCCTCCTAGGCATTTTTTTTTTGCACTAAGCCACAGTGAGATTCCTCAAACCGCAGCGTTCCTCGCCACTGTCACTCTCTAGGCCGCAGCGTGATTCCCTCCTCTAACTACATCTCCCAAATTTCATCCCATGCTCTCCAATTCTCTTCTCAGGAATACCCTAGAACCACTTCCCCTTATTTTATATAACTCTAATGGTATTTATCTACCTTATTTATCCAACTATTCTACCATTACCAATTCAAAACTTAAGTACTAATTCATACTCATCCAACTACCACATATCAGCAATTTCATGGATTAATCACAACAAGAATTCATGCACTATCAAAAATTAACATCCAATACACATTTTGTTAGAGATTTCATACATCAATGGTTCATATCAACATCTAATGCATCACATAATTATATTTTCAATAGTATACCATACCATAAATTCAGTAAAATTCATACATCAGGTGTTATAGGCTTATACATCCAATAACAAGCTAAGATGAGGCCTAACTCCTCAATAAATACATCCTAAGCAATCAAAATATAAGAGCCAATAGTAATGATAGCAAGAATTCATGAACTATCAACAATTAACATTCGATACATATTCCGTTAGAGATTTCATACATCAATGGTTCATATCAACATCTAATGTATTACATAATTACATTTCCAATAGTATACCATATCATAAATTCAACAAAGTTTATACATCAGGTGTTATAAGTTTATACATCTAATACCGAGTTAAGATGAGGCCTAACTCCTCAATAGGTACATCCTAAGTAATCAAAATATAAATGCCCACACTTGGCAACATGATTACATGATGATGCTATACAAAATGGAATACAAAATTTAGCATCTATTCTAGATAAACCAGTCTAAGTGTGGCCTTCTCCCTACATGGTTAGAACTCATGGATTTTCATCTACTTGCTTCCCCTTATCCTTACCCTAAAAGCCTTCACCTGAAAGTATAATCCTATGAAACGGGGTGAGATGCGAATCTCAATAACCAAGAAAATTTCCATTCATAATATCCAATTTAATTAACATATATGCATGAATCAAAATCAACATCAGAATCATATCAGTCATATCAGCAAAGGAAATGGTTAGGCTACTATGATTACCATCCCATACTAGCAATTATAATTCCACTTGTTAAAGGCCAATAACACCTGGAAAGGCCCATCCATGGCACCCACTCCCCAATGAGTACAACTAGGGCTTAGTGCATCTGGGGTTTGATCATAACCCGGTGCCCGACGAAGCACATACACAGGTGGCAGCCGCATCACAGCTCCACCATGGACTCACAAAGTCCAAACATAATACAATAGATAGCCAATCAATTCATTTAGCATTTCAAATCATTCATGTACAGCAAATATAAAATTAAAGCAGATATATGCATGGAATTAATACAGTCCTGGTTACCTCACTTGTAGACAAGTTGGGAAGCTACAACAATACCAAAATCCTCCTAAAATCACAATATCAGAAAATGATCATTTTTATCAGTCCATTACTATCTCATTCATCATTTGTGGTAATAACCCAATGCTCAAAGAATTAAGTTACTAATAGTTACCTAAGGGATACCCACCCAATTACCAAGAGCCTCAAATTTCGGATTTTGCCTTCCCTAGACCAGAAACATCAATATATCACTCCAAATCACAGGGAAATTCGTACAAAATTAAGGCTCATACTATAAGTCTACTATGGGGGTCTTAAACCAGTAGGAAATGCATCAAAATGGAGAGTTTATACTTACCTAATAACACCCTCAGCCCCAACCTAAGAAATTTCACCAAGAAAATCCCAAATAACCACATTTCAAATTTTGGGTATAATGAAAATACTCCAAATGAAAAACTAATCAAGCCAAATGAAGAGAAAGAGAAGGGGATTAAGTTATACAACTATTACCTTGGCTGAATCTTACTCTAGAAGTAGAAAATGATGGATTTCTTGCCCCAAACCCTAGCCTCCCTTCAAACCTCCGAAAATAAGTTATGTGTTTTGTGTTTCTACATAAGGGAAGGGAAGGGCTGAATATGTTTAAGGTTTTGGATGGGTTTGGGCTGACCCAATGGTCCAATTGTAAATGGGTTTTAATTTAAGCCTTATTGAGATAGCTTTAATATGTTGGGCTGCAGAATTTAATTGAGCCAGACTAAGTTTAAAGAACTCCATTGTTTTGGGTTTGCACAAGGTTTATTAGGCCATTTATAAGAGCTTATGGAAGTTGGGTCTTAGGTCTTTAATTCATTAAATCAAATTAGGCCCTCCATTAGTTTCTAACCTTGGCCTACTTAATTTAATTTAGGCCTAGATGGGGTTTCTAACTCAATTAAATCTTAAACTCATATTAATAATTTATTTCTCTAAAATTTTCATTCATTTAACTTACCCAATCATTTTATATTAATTATTCTTAATTAACCCAAATCTATGGTTAATACCTTAATTAATTTTAGGGTGTTACAGAGCTCCAATAGCTTTCACTAACATAATTTACCCAGCTTATCTATCCTTACTAGTTCAAGACTTAAATGTTAATTTCTACTCCTCCAACTACCCTATTTTAATAAGTTCATAAAGTAATGATAGCAAGAATTCATGAACTATCAACAATTAACATTCAATACATATTCCATTAGAGATTTCATACATCAATGGTTCATATCAACATCTAATGTATTACATAATTACATTTCCAATAGTATACCATATCGTAAATTTAACAAAGTTAATACATCAGATGTTATAAGTTCATACATCTAATATCGAGCTAAGATGAGGCCTAACTCCTCAATAGGTACATCTTAAGTAATCAAAATATAAATGCCCACACTTGGCAACATGATTACATGATGATGCTATATAAAGAATAACAAAATTGTATCTATTCTACTCAGATCAACCCAAGTGTAGCCCCTTCCACACATGGCTAGAGCTCATAGATTTTCATCCACTTGCTTCCCCTTATCCTTACCCGAAGAGCCTTCACCTGAAAGTATAATCCCATGAAACGGGGTGAGATGCAAATCTCAGTAACCAAGGCAAATTTCATTCATATATTCTAGTTTAATTCACATATATGCATGATTTCATATAAGCATAAAAAAATTTACCAACCATATCAGTAAATAAAACAATTAAGCTATCTATAATTACTATCCAATACTAGCAATCACAGTTCCACATGTTAAAGGCCAATAACACTGGGAGATGCCCATCCATGGCACCTACTCCCCAATGAGCATAATTAGGGCTCAGTAGATCTGGGGTCTGATCACAACCTGGTGCCCAATCGAAGCACATGCACAGGTGGCAGCCGATCCACAGCTCCACCATAGACTCACAAGGTCCAATCACATATAACAGATAGCTAACTAATTCATTTAGCATCAAAATCATAATCATGCAGCAAATACACAATTAAAATAGACATAAGCATGAAATTAACATGAACCCCAGTTACCTCACTTGTAGCCAATCCTCTAAGAGCCAATTGAATGTTACTTCAGCCTATGGACACAAAATTAAGCCATTACTATCCCTAATTACAATTTATATTAGCAAACCCATTACTCAAGGAGTTAAGCTATATAAAACTACTCAGAAACACTTACTCAATCACCAAGAGCCTCTAATTTTGGGTTTTGCCTTCCCTAGACCAAAAACATCAAAATATCTCTCCAAACCATAGGATAATTTGCATAAAATTAAGGCTCATACTATAAGTCTACTATGGGGGTCTTAAACTAATAGAAAATGCATCAAAATAAAGAGTTTATACTTACTTAATAACACTCTCAGCCCCAACCTATGAAATTTCACCAAGAAAATCCTAAACAACTATATTTCAAATTTTAGGTATGGTGAAAATGCTCCAAATGAAAAACTAATTAGGTTAAAATGAAGAGAAAGAAAAGGGAATTAAGTTATATAACTATTACCTTAGCTAAATCTTGCTTTAGAAGTGGGAAATAGTGGAAATATGTCAAGAACCCTAGCATCCCCTTTAGACCTCCGAATTTCCCTTTTGTTTCTTATATTTTTGTAGAATGGGGTGGCTAAAATAATTTTTTAGGGTTTTAAGTTAGGTTCTAAATGGGTTATGGGTCAACCCATCAGCCCAAGGACCTATTGGACTCCTATTAGTTGTTGGGCTAAAGTTGTAATTTGTTGGACCAACTTCAACAATTTAAACTTTTAGTTAGGTTGGGTCAAGTTTTCAAGAGCCCACTTAGTTGAGGTCTGCATCAAGGGTATTGAGATAAGTTAGGTATTGGGCCTCTATCTCATTAAATCAGATTGAGCCCTCCCTAAGTGCTCTCTCTTGGACTAAGTCTCACGTTAAAAGGTTGGGTCTACACCTAAAATTATTGGGCCTCCATTAGTTCTTAACCTTGGCCTACTTAATTTAATTTGGGCCTAGATGGGGTTTCTAACTTAATTAAATCTCAAACTTATGTTAATAATTTATCTCTCTAAAATTTTTATTCACTTAACTTGCTCAATTATCCCATATTAATTATTCTTAATTAACCCAAATCCATGATTAACACCTTAATTAATTTTGGGGTGTTACATTCTCCCCTCCTTTTAGAAATTTTGTCCTCAAAATTAGACATGCCTTGCTCAAATAATGTAGGATAATCCTTCCTTATTGCCTCCTCTGTCTCCTAAGTTGCTTCATTCGGAGTAAGTCCCTTCCATACTACCTTTACCAGGAGGATGTCCTTATTACACAGCTGTTTGACTTTTGAGTCCACAATCCTTTCCGAATCAACCACATAAGACAAATCATCTTGTAGATGCACATTCTCATGCTCAATGACATGCAAAGGGTCCGGGTGATACTTTTTCAGTTGAAACACATGGAACACATCATGCAATCTATGCAGGTTTGAAGGTAAAGTAATTTTATAGGCCAAGGGTCCTATCCTTTCAAGGATTTGGAAAGGACCAAGATAACGAGGACTGAGCTTTCTTGTCCTAATAGACTGTCCTACACCCATCACCGGAGTAGCCTTAAGGAACATATGGTCTCCTACCTTAAATTCTAAGGGTCTCCTTCTCTTATCCCCATAACTCTTTTGCCTACTCTGGGTAGCCAACAACTTCTTTTTGATGAGTTCTATTTGACAAGTGGTTTGATCCACTATATCCAGTCCCAAAAGACTCCTCTCACCAAGTTCTACCCAACACAAGGGTGACCTGCACTTTCTTCCATAAAGTGCCTCAAATGGTGCCATCTGGATACTAGAATGGTAACTATTATTATAAGCAAACTCAGCTAAAGGAAAATACACATCCTAACTCCCTTTTAACTCTAGCATTCTGGCCCTAAGCATGTCCTCAAGGGTCTGAATGGTCCTCTCAATCTGTCCATCAAACTAAGGATGATAGGCAGTGCTAAAGTTAAGACTAGTATCTAAAACTTCTTATAGAGACTACCAAAATTTTGATGTTAACCTTAGTTCTCTATCTAACACAATGCTATTAAGAACACCATGTAATCTTACAATTTCATGAACTTACAATTAAGCTAGTCTATCTAGAGGATAAGTGGCTCTAATAGGTAGAAAGTGGGCAGGCTTCGTCAATCTATCCACAATCACCCAAATGGCATCATAACCCGAGAATGTTCTAGGCAAACCCATCATAAAATCCATAAATATACTATCCCATTTCCATTCCGGAATTTCTAAAATGTGTAACAAACCTGCGGGTCTTAGGTGTTCAATCTTAACCCTCTGACAAACTAAACATCTAGCAACAAACTCTGCTATGTACGACTTCATCCTAGGCCACCAAAAGCTCTTCTTTAGATCCCTATACATCTTAATGGTGCCCAAATGAATGGTGTACCTACTCTTATAAGCTTTCGATAACACTATATTCCTTAACTTTTCATCCTTAGGTATGCACACTCACCCTGGTACCTCACCAACCCATCTTGTGATAGGTCAAAATCTTTGACCTCACCACTCCCCAGTTGCTCTCTAATTCTTCCCTAGTATTCATCTAGTTCTTGGGCCTCTTTAATGTGACAGCCCTATCTTCTAATCATTGTAATTATGGTTAAATATATAATTAATAATTGATGATCAAGGTTTGGAGTCGTTACAATTTATCACATTATAAAAATATGGGGAAATTTGAACCTTGATGTTAGGGTCATCACTATACAACCACAAACAAAAAAAATGTATAAAAGACATCATACTACCATAAGGGGTTTATGATTCATCCATCCATCAGTTTCAACACTCAATAACCTCCCACAAGTATTCTCATATCATTTCTTAATATCACCATTGAAGAAAAGGGAGTTTCTAGGCGAAAGATATGAATTTGGGGACTTTCATCGTGGCCTATACCTTCTCTATCGCGACCAAGTTGCTCTCTGAAATTACTAAGCAAATTTCACAACCCTTATCGCGGCTAACCTACGTGGCACCACGGCAGAAATGCCTCCCGGAACTACTATTCTCAACCCCACGATTCTCACCTCGGTGCAATACGTTTGCGCCGCAGTGAGTTTTGCTATTGTGCAACCCTTTATTAATTTCCACGACTCACACCACGATAGCACATACTGCGCCGCGGCAAGTTTTGGTTCTGTTACTCTCTTGGGTAATTTTTTTCGCTTTACGCTGTGATGAGATTTCTCAAGCCGTAGCGCTCCTCGCCACTGTCACCCCCCAGACCAATTTTCTTCTCTTGGCAAGATGCATTATGCCACAGCGCCCCTCAACTTTGTCACTCATTTGGCCACAACAAAGCCTTCTTAGCTGCAGCGTGACTCCCTCCTGTGACTACATCACCCAAATTTCATCCCACACACTCTAGCTCTCATCTTAGGAACACTCTAGGACCACTTTCTCTCATTTTATATGACTCTAATGGTAGTTTCCTATCCTATTTACTCATCTAACTCTCCATTTCCAATTCAAAATGTAAGTACTATATCCTAATTGCCCAACTATCTCATATCAGCAAATTCATTAATTATCTTCTCTTGCGCCGCAGCAAGATGCGTTATGCCGCAGCGCCCCTCGACTCTGTCACTCATTTGGCCACGGCAAAGCCTTCTTAGCCGCGGCGTGACTCCTTCCTATGACTACATCACCTAAATTTCATCCCACACACTCTAGTTCTCATATTAGGAACACTCTAGGACCACTTTCTCTCATTTTATATGACTCTAATAGTAGTTTCCTATCCTATTTACTAATCTAACTCTCCATTTCCAATTCAAAACGTTGGTATTATATCCTAATTGCCCAACTATCTCATATCAGTAAATTCATAGATTAATGACAGTAAGAACACATGCATTAGCAACAATTAACATCCCATGTACATTCCATAGAGATTTCATTCATCAATAGTTTATGTCCACATCCAATGCATCACATGACTACAATTCCCATATGGTAAACCATATCACAATTTCAACAAAACTATATATATGATGCTACAAATTCATACATCAATATCCAACTATAATGAGACCTAAATCCTTAATGGTTACATTTCAACCAAGCAAAATATGAACGCCTACACTTGGCAACATGAATACATGATGATGTTATACCATAAGGAATACAAAATTTAGCATCTACATTAAATAAGTCAGCCTAAGTATAGCCTTCTCCCCATATGCTGGAGCTCATGGATTTTCATCCACTTGCTTCCCCTTATCCTTACCCGAAGAACCTTCACCTGAAATGTTAATCCCATAAAATGGGGTGAGATATAAATCTCAGTAACCAAGGAAATTTCATCATATATTCCAGTTTAATTAGCATATAAGCATAATTTCACATAAGCATCAGAAAAATACCAGTCATATCAATAAATGAAGCAATTAGGCTATCATGATTACTATCCCATACTAGCAATTATATTTCCACATGTCAAAGGCCATTAACACCGAGAGAGGCCCATCCATGGCACCTACTCCCCATTGAGCACAATCATGGCTCAGTGCATTTGGGGTTTGATCATAACCCAATGCCCAATCGAAGCATGTGCACGGGTGACAGCCTTACCATAGCTCCACCATGGACTCACAAGGTCCAATCACAATATAATGATAGCCAACCAATTCATTCAACATTTCAAATCATTCATGTATAGCAAAATATAAAATTAAAACAGATATATGTATGGAATTAACATAAACCTAGTTACCTCACTTGTAGACAATTGCAATAGTCACCAATGGTGTAGAAATCTCCCTATAACCATAGTATCATAAAATTACTACTCTAATTCATCATTAACAGTTGCAATCAGTACCCAAAGAATTTAAAATACTAATGACTACCTAAGAATCACTTACCCAGCCACTACAAGTCCCAAATTCTGATTGAAGTGTCCTCTACCAGAAAAGGTCAATATTTCATTCAAAATCCTAATCAAATTCGTACAAAATTAATACCCATATTATAATCAAGTCATTAGGGTTTCAAATCAGCAGAATTACCTCAAAAAGAAGAATTTATACCTATCTAATGACAGCCCTAACCTCAACCTACGAATTTCATCAAGAAAATCCCCAAACACCCATATTTCAGATTTTGGGTATGGTGAAAATACTCTAAATGAAAAATTAATTAGACCAAAATAAAAAGAAAGATGAGAGGATTAAGTTATATAACTATTATTTTGGCTGATTTTGAACTTAGAGGTGAGAAATGGTGAATTTATGCCAAAAACCCTAGAGCCTCCTTTGGACCTTCGAATTTTGAGATGGGTGTTTGTGTTTCAGCAAATGGAGAGGTGGCTGAAGCATTAAGGTTTAAGTTGGGTTTTAGTTGGGTCAAATATGGGTCATGGGTTGCTCCAAGGTCCAACTCTATTTGGGCTTCAGATTTTAGCTTTGGTTGGGCCAATTTTGAGGTGTTGAGTTGCCGAAATCCAATTGGGCCAGACCAAGTTTTAAGAGCCCAAAGGTTTTGAGTCTACACAAGGGTTATTGGGCCAATTATAAGAGCCTATACAAGGTGGGCCTTAGGCCTCTATCACATTGAATCAAGTTGGGTCTGCACCTAGCTTATTGGGCCTCCATTAGCCTCTTATCATAACTTCCTACATTAATTTGGGCCTAGATGAATTTCTCTCCTAATTAAATCTCAAACCCATATTAATAATTCATCTCTCTATAATCTCCATTTACTTAACTTACCCGATTATTCCATATTAATTATTCCTAATTAACCTAATCCATGATTAACACCTTAATTAATTTTTAGGGTGTTATATTTAACCCTCTTCCTAAGGTCATTTTCTATCCTCAATTTTCCTAAAAGAAAGCTACTAGGATTCATTGAAATTGATAGATTCAAGTCTTTTAACTCTTTAATCAACCTTCGCTCCCTAAGCATCATCATTGCCATATGAATAGATTTCCTACTCAAGGCATCAACAACTACATTCGCCTTCCCTGGATGATACTTTAAGGAGAAATCATAATCCTTAAGGAATTCCATCCACCTCCTTTGCCTCATGTTTAATTCTTTCTATTCAAACAAGTACTTCAAACTTTTGTGATCACTATACACCTCAAATTGGGCACCATAAAGATAGTGCCTCTAAATCTTAAGGGCAAAAATTATAGCCGCTAGTTCTAGGTCATGGGTGGGGTAATTTTTCTCATGAGGTCTAAGTTACCTAGAAGCATAAGCTATCACCCTACCTTATTGCATTAAAACACACCCTAATCCCTTCTTAAAAGTATCATTATAGACTGTGAATGTCTCTTTAAGGTCAGATATCACTAATACAAGTGTAGTGGTAAGCCTATCCTTAAGTTCTTGAAAGGAATTCTCACACTTGGCATCCCACACAAATGGTTGGTCCTTCCTAGTTAATTTTGTCAAAGGCATGGCTAATTGAGAAAATCCCTTCATGAATCTTCTATAGTAGCCAACTAGACCTAAGAAGCTATAGATTTTCGGTCACTATTTTGGGTTTCTCCCAATTCAATATTGCTTCTACCTTGCTAGGATCTACTGCTATCCCTTGTTATGATATCACATGACCCAGGAATTTGACCTCCTGCAACCAAAACTCACACTTGCTCAACTTAGCATACAACTGATGCTATCTCAATGTTTGAAGAACTATCCTAAGATGACTAAAATCTATAGCTTCTTAGGTCTAGCTAGCTACTATAGAAGATTCATTAAGGGATTTTCTTAGTTAGCCATACCTTTGAAAAAATTAACTAGGAAGGACCAACCATTTGTGTGGGATGCCAAGTGTGAGAATGCCTTTCAGGAACTTAAGGATAGGCTTACCACTGCACCTGTATTAGTGATACCTGACCCTAAAGAGACATTCATAATCTATAGTGATGCTTCTAAGAAGGGATTAGGTTGTATTTTAATGCAACAAGGTAGGATGATAGCTTATGCTTCTAGGAAACTTAGACCTCATGAAGAAAATTACCCCACCCATGACCTAGAACTAGCAGCTGTAGTTTTTGCCCTTAAGATTTGGAGGCACTATCTCTATGGTGCCCAATTTGAGGTGTATAGTGATCACAAAAGTTTAAAGTATTTGTTTGACCAGAAAGAATTAAACATGAGGCAAAGAATGTGCATGGAATTCCTTAAGGACTATGATTTCTCCTTAAAGTATCATCCAAGGAAAGCAAATGTAGTCACCAATGCCTTGAGTAGGAAATCTATTCATATGGCAATGATGATGCTTAGGGAGCAAAGGTTGATTGAAGAGTTAAGAGACTTGAATCTATCGATTTCAATGAATCCTAGTAGCCTTCTTTTAGGAGAATTGAAGATGGAAAATGACCTTAGGAAAAGGGTTAAAGAGGCCTAAGAACTAGATGAATACTGAGGAAGAATTAGATAGTAACTGGGGAATGGTGAGGTCAAAGATTTTGACCTATCAGAAGATGGCTTGGTGAGGTACCAGGGTAGAGTGTGCATACCCAAGGATAAAGAGTTGAGGAATATAGTGTTGTCAAAAACTCATAAAAGTAGGTACACCCATTCATCCTGGCACCACTTAGATGTATAAGGATCTAAAGAAGAGCTTTTGGTGGCCTAGGATGAAGTCGGATATAGTAGAATTTGTTACTAGATATTTAGTTTGTCAGAGGGTTAAGATTGAACACCAAAGACTCGCAGGTTTGTTACACCCTTTAGAAAATCTAGAATGGAAATAGGATAGTATATCCATGGATTTTATGATGGGTTTGCCTGGAACATTCTCGGGTTATGATGCCATTTGGGTGATTGTGGATAGATTGATGAAGTCTGCCCACTTTCTACCTATTAGAGCCACTTATCCTCTAGATAGACAAGCTCAACTGTATGTTCCTGAAATTGTAAGATTACATGGTGCTCCTAATAGCATTGTGTCAGATAAAGACCCAAGGTTCACATCAAAATTTTGGTGGTTTCTATAAGAAGCTTTAGGTACTAATCTTAACTTTAGCACTGCCTATCATCCTCAGTTTGATGAATAGATTGAGAGGACCATTCAGACCTTTGAGGATATGCTTAAGGCTAGTATGCTAGAGTTAAAAGGGAGTTGGGATGTGTATTTGCCTTTAGCTGAGTTTGCTTATAATAATAGTTACCATTTCAATCTCCAGATGGAACCATTTGAGACACTTTACGAAAGAAAGTGCAGGTCACCCTTGTGTAGGGTAGAACTTGGTGAGAGGAGTCTCTTAGGACCAGACATAGTGGACCAAACCACTTGTCAAATAAAACTCATCAAAAAGAAGTTGTTGGCTGCCCAGAGTAGGCAAAAGAGTTATACATATAAGAAAAGGAAACCCTTAGAATTTAAAGTAGGAGACCATATGTTCCTTAAGGCTACTCCGATGATAGGTGTAAGATGGTCTATCAGAACAAGAAAGCTTAGTCCTCGTTATCTTGGTCCTTTCCAAATCCTTGAAAAGATAAGACCCATGGCTTATAGAATTGCTTTACCTCCAAACTTGGCTAGATTGCATCATGTGTTCCATGTGTTCCAATTAAAAAAGTATCATCTGGACCCTTTGCATGTCATTAAACATGAGAATGTGCATCTACAAGATGATTTGTCTTATGTGGTTAAGTCGAAAAGGATTGTGGACTCAAAAGTCAAATAGCTGCGTAATAAGGACATCCTCCTGGTAAAGGTAGTATGGAAGGGACTTACTCCAGATGAAGCAACTTAGGAGATGGAGGAGGCAATGAGGAAGGATTATCCTATATTATTTGAGCAAAGTATGTCTAATTTTGAGGATAAAATTTTTAAAAGGAGGGGAGAATATAACACCCCAAAATTAATTAAGGTGATAATGATAGATTTGGGTTAATTAAGAATAATTAATATGAGATAATTGAGCAAGTTAAGTGAATGAAAATTTTAGAGAGATAAATTGTAACATGAGTTTAAGATTTAATTGAGTTAGAAACCCCATATAGGCCCAAATTAAATTAAGTAGGCCAAGGTTAGGAACTAATGGAAGCCCAATAATTTTAGGTGCAGACCCAACCTTTTAATGTGAGACTTGGCCCAAGAGAGAGCACCTAGGGAGGGCCTAATCTGATTTAATGAGATAGAGGCCTAAGACACAACTTATATAAGCCCTTGTAATTGGCTCAATACTCCTGATGCAGACCTCAACTAAGTTGGCTCTTAAAAACTTGACCCAACCCAACTAAAAGTTTGAATTATTAAAGTTGGTCCAACAAATTACAACTTCAGTCCAACAACTAGTGGGAGCCCAATAGGTCCTTGGGCTAATAGGTTGACCCATAACCCATTTAGAACCCAACTTAAAACCCTAAAAAACCATTTTAGCCACCTCCATTTTGCAGAAACACAAGAAACTAAAGGGAAATTCGGAGGTCTAAAGGGAAGGCTAGGGTTCTTGACATATTTCCACCATTTTTCACTTCTAGGGTAAGATTCAGCTAAGGTAATAATTGTATAATTTAATCTCCTTCTCTTTCTCTTCATTTTGGCCTAATTAGTTTTTCATTTGGAGCATTTTCACCATACCCAAAATCTAAAATGTGGTTGTTTGGGATTTTCTTGGTGAAATTTTGTAGGTTAGGGCTGAAGGTGTTATTAGGTAAGTATAAACTCTTTATTTTAATGCATTTTTCTATTAGTTTAAGACCCCCATAGTAGACTTATAGTATGGGCCTTAATTTTATGTGAATTTTCCTATGGTTTGGAGTGATATTTTAATGTTTCTAGTTTAGGGAAGGCAAAACTCGAAATTAGAAGCTCTTGGTGATTGGGTAAGTGTTTTTGATTAGTTTTATATAGCTTAACTTCTTGAGTAATGGGTTTTCTGATATAAATTGTAATTAGGAATAGTAATGGCTTGATTTTGTGTCTATAGGCTGAAGTAACATTCAATTGGCTCTTAAAGGATTGGCTACAAGGGAGGTAACTGGGGTTCATGTTAATTTCATGCATATGTCTGTTTTAATTGTGTATTTGTTGCATGATTATGATTTTGATGCTAAATGAATTGGTTGGCTATCTGTTATATGTGATTGGAGCTTGTGAGTCCATTGTGGAGTTGTGATGCGGATGCTACTCGTGCATATACTTTGATCGGGCACCAGGTTGTGATCAAACCCCAGATGCACTGAGCCCTAGTTGTGCTCATTAGGGAGTAGGTGTCGTAGATGGCCTCTCCCGATGTTATTGGCCTTTAACATGTGGAACTATAATTGCTAGTATGGGATAGTAATCATAGATAGCCTAATTATTTCATTTACTGATATGGTTGGTACATTTTCTGATGCTTATATGAAATCATGCATATATGTGAATTAAACTGATGAATAGAATTTGCCTTGATTACTGAGATTTGCATCTTACCCCCATTTCATGGGATTATACTTTTAGGTGAAGGCTCTTCGGGTAAGGATAAGGGGAAGCAAGTGGATGAAAATCCATGAGCTCCAGCCATGTGTGGAGGGGCCTACACTTGGGCTAATCTGAGTAGAATAGATGCAATTTGGTTATTCTTTTATATAGCACCATCATGTAATCATATTGCCAAGTATAAGCGTTTATATTTTGATTACTTAGGATGTACCTATTGAGGAGTTAGGCCTCATCTTAGCTTGGTATTGGATGTATGAACTTATAACACCTGATGTATGAACTTTATTAAATTATGATATGGTATACTATTGGAAATGTAATTATGTGATACATTAGATATTGATATGAACCATTGATGTATGAAATCTCTAATGGAATGTGTATCGAATGTTAATTATTGATAGTTCATGAATTCTTGCTGTCATTACTCTATGAACTTGTTAATATAGGGTAGTTGGAGGAGTAGAAATGAACATTTAAGTCTTGAACGAGTAAGGATAGATAAGCTGGTAAATTAGGTAAGAGAAAGACACTAAATCTTCACATACTAAGTTAAAGTGGCCTAGAGTGTTGCTAGAGGGGGAATTGGAGAGCATGGGATGAAATCTTGGGAGTTATAAGAACAAAAGGGAATTGGCCATAGCCAAAATTAATTGGCCTTGACCAAAAAAACGACGAAGTTATCCAAGGAGAGTAACAGAGGGTAATTGGCCATGGCCAAATGTGGCGAAGCTACTAGGGAAGAAAACAGAGAGCAATTGGCCATGGCGAACAGTGAGGTTAGCCGCGGCCAAGTCTGAGAGTGTTCCAGAGAATATTTGGCCGCAGCGAAATGTGCAAAATTTGTGAAAGTATAAGGAGTTGAACCCGAGAGTAATTGGTCGTGGTGTGAGGGAATTTAGCTGTGGCAAAAGTGCTAAATTTCTCATATTCACCTAGAAACCTTAGTTTCTCTTATGGTAATGCTAAGGAATAATCTAGAAACACTTGTAGGAGGATTTTGTGAGTTAGAATTGATGGATGGAAGAATCAAAGGCTCCTCATTGATAATTAAATTCACTTGTACATTCGAATAATTGTGGTTGTCTAGTTAATGACCCTAATAACATTAAGGTTTCAATTTTTCCTACATTTTTTGAATGTAATTAGTTGTAATGACTTTTAAACCTTGATTTATGATTATTAATCGTGTACTTAACTTTAATTATGATGATTAGAAGTTAGGGTCGTTACAACCCGCACTGTGGCGTAGGTAGCTTTTGGAACTTAGAATTGAAATTTTGCACTTTGTGCCGTGACTCAAGTTTTTTGTAACACCATAATTTCTAGTTTGTTTCATAATACTCATATGCTTCACATCATTAAATTCCATGAAGGTGTATGAAAAAGGAAATAAAAATAATGAATTTCTTTGCATTGCGTCATATTTAAAATTTGCATTCGATGTCACATGGACCGTATAAGCTCATACCATATATTCTCATATTTGATTACATGAATACAACTCATTTGTATTATAAAATGTGACCTACATCTCATGGAAATCAAAGGAAAGCTCAAATATGCCTATTAAAATTCGGCCAGAATTGGCCCTTTTTTCTGACCAAACTTTAGAAATTTATAACTAATTTTAAAAAAAATAGAAATCATGCATTCTTAATCATTCTAGAAAGCTACAAATGTCTATTTCATACTAAAAATATTTTCAGACCATAACATCCACTATAGAGGACGTTTGACATCCAAAAAAGTCTAGAAGTCAAACTATCACTAATGTTGTCACAGATTTCTACAGCAAACTTTGAAAATGTCCAATTAATTTCACAAAAATCCAATCCATTAAAATAATACCAATATGGAAATCTATGAATGTTAACTAGAGGGGAAAAATATTCCCAGATCAGCTTAGGTAGCCCAGGCCTCAAAATTCAATGGAACAGTAACTGAGGTCGGACAAAACTCCTGATACTAGATAGATTCTTTAAAAATGCATATCTCCCTCTCTAGACCTCCAAATGAGGTGCTTCTAGTTGCCATAAGTTACTGTAAATATCTAGTTTCTTTGTATAAAATTTTATGGCAATTGGACATCATTTGAGCCTTATGTGACAGATTTCATTTTCAAACCAAATGAATAGTGCAGCAGACCCAAATTAGAAAATTTGCCAACTTTGAAAATTCATCAAATATTCTGTAGACCTTTGAAAATTATGTTCTTTATCTTTCCAAAAAGCTCTCAACAAGCTCTAATTGCATACCAAATCTTAGATTAGGAAGAGCTCATTTGGCTAAAAAGTGACATGGGGTTCCATTATGGTCAATTTTGGCTCCATATAAGGTACCAAAGTAACCAAATGGCTTTCCCTAAGGTTTGGCACCTTTTGGGCAAGTCTAAAAGCATGATTAAGACTTGTGTAAGCTGCCCAAATGGTCCCAAACTTCTTGCCTCTCATTTTGGCCATCTCACCCACACTTATGCATAATTCCATATTATCATTAAGGAAGCTACAATGCCATAACATGTCCAAATTTCATTCTAGTGGTCATATAACACATTCTCTCATTCATACGTGTCATAATATCATGATTACATATGTTTATAACATTATAATACATATACATCTATTGAATACATCAATTGCCATTCTGATAGCCTTAAAGTAACAAAATTTCTATATTTCCATGTCATTACTTCATCTCTCATGTAGTTGACTCTCATTGCCTTGCTCTTTAGGTCCGCCTAGCATATTAGATCATTGGAGAGAAGGGAATAAGATTCAAAGAATCCCAATAACTCATCTCCCATTCAATCATACATAATAAATGCAAAGCAAGTCTTGAAAATGCATGCATGGATATCATGAAAGTCATGAACATTCAAGAAGCAAGCTTGGCACGTGAATAAGTCATACAAGACATCCAAGAGCTTGCCAAGTGGATGGATTGGCCTCACCCTTTTCCTCATGGATTTTGGACTTACCTCACCCATTCTTTAAAAGATTCTTGGACTCAACCATGTTCTTGGGATCCCACTTTACTTTTGGGAGACTCTTTGCTTTGTCTTAACCAATCTCAAAGGTTCTTGGCTCATCCTCACCATAGCTAAGGGTTATTGGCCTTCTCCACACTCAAGCAAACTCAAACAAACATCACGATATATTTAAAAACATAATATGTCATCATGAAATCATGGCATATAAGATCATGCTAGCATACTTTTCATGGCTTGAAAATACACATACACACATTCTAAGACAAGCTAAACACGCATCCATGCATGAGAGAAGATGGAGAGAGCTACCTTGCACACAATCACACACTTTTTCTCTTGAAATTCCCTCTCTTGCTTCGGCCACACACCCACAAACTTGTGGAGATGCTTTCTCTTGGCCTAGACACATTTATGGGAGTCAATTAGGTCCATGAAACAATTTCTAGGGTCACACAACTTGCTTAGACACTAGGTTATCTTATAAACCCCATTATGGTCCATAAATACAACTAATGAAGCAACACCCCTCAAATAATTTCTAAGCTCCATTCTTTCCTTTCAAATATGATTTTTAATTCCTTTTAGGCCTCTTGGAGTTATCACACACTTAAAACAAAGAGCTTAACTACATGTTGCTTCTTTAGGTCATAATATGGAACCTAAGGCTCCAATTCACTTTCCATGGGTTCTAAATTTTTTCCAAAGGCCTCCCCTCATATTCATTCATCATATATGACACAAAATGGGTTTCAAAAAAAATTTAAAACTCTCCCTAGTTACTCCATCCATGCTTGGCCGAGACATAGCCCTTTTTTGGCCTCATTGAAATTCTTTTTGTTTTCTTGAAGGAGGAAGCATGTGGGGAGCATCTTAGGGATCTTAGGAACTCATTTAAACTCTTAATTAGACTTAGAAATCATCATGCAAAATCAAATTTAGGAAGATGCACATAAAACCCTAGAATTTACATTTTGAAATCTAATGATTTTTTGTAATTTTCTTTGCATATTCTTAATCTCCACACCCTTTTTCCTTAGATTCATGCTTGGTTTGGCTTAAAAATCAAATCCTCCTATAGCTCCTAGGGTTAGGCAAAATGGAGAAGAAGGAAGGGTGAAGATATCAACCATAGAAAAAGAAATTACCTAGTTTCCTTGCTTATTTTTGCTTGAATCTTGCTTTCTCCAAGCTCCTCGCTCGAAATCCGAAAATTCCCTTGAGTTTCTCCCTTGAATCAAATTTATAAACTCCATTTTAATCAAAGGAAATAAAGGAGAAGGGAGGAGAGGAGGTGTGGATGAAGAAAAGCATAAAAAACTACCATGGAAACATACCTTTAAGCTTGATTTCTTCCTCCTTCTTCTTCCTCTCTTGTGTGCCCAAAACCATAGCTCTCACTTCTGAAATTAGGCAGAAATTTCTGATTCCAAATGAGGGAGAAAGTGGGGCAACACCTATATATCGGAGGAGGTTAATGGCTTTTTCAAAAATTTCAATTTTGCCCTTCATTCTTTGCATTTTCGTTTCTCCTTTGTTTTAGCTCATTTTTTAGAACCGTCTTTTCCATTATAAAATTTTAGTTCCTAATTTAATAAAATACATTTAGAATCACTCAAATCAAAGCTAAAACCTTTCTGAACAGATCAGTCAAAATTTAGATACACTAACATTGGAAAACGTCCACCAGAGGGAATTTAACTTCCTGGGGCTTCCCATGGTTTTCAGGGCCTCTGAGAACCCCGAAGAACTCAAAACTTTCATTTAAAAAGTCCTCCTGTATAAATTCCAAAATTTACTTAAAATTATGAAAATGCCATTACGTTTCGTAGGTTTTTCATCAAAAGTTGTTTCTTCATTCTAGCTCCATTTTTCCTTCTGTTTGAGGCCAAGATTCTGATTTTTAGGAGTCTAGAATGTTACTCAAATTTTTTGAGACCTTAACTAGTTCATTTCAGGGGACTTGCTTTGAAAACGCACCCGTTTCTATCATTTAATGAAAACCTAACATTACATTTTTTGCACTGCGACAAAAGTGCTATCAGCAACCATTATTCACATTTCCACGATTCTTGTAACGTCTGATTTTCGTAAATACTGAACTGAGTCATTTTTCAAAGCAAGTCCCCTGAGATGAGTGATTCAAGGCCCAAATAAAATTGGAAAAAAAAATTTAAATAATAGAAAATGAGGATTTGAACCTTGAGTTGCCCAGAAACTGGGTCGGAGTGATTCGAACAAATTGTCGAAAGGCCAATGGCATTTTCGTAAATAAGTGCAATTTTGGAGAAGCACCTAGGAGGGATTTTTAAGTATAAATTTTGAGTTGCCCAGGGTTCTCAAAGGCCCCAAAAACCATGGGAAGCCCCGGGATCGGTAAAGCCCCTCTAGTGTACTCTTTCCGACATCGATTGATCTAAATTTTGACCGATTCGTTCGGAAAGGTTTTAGCTCTGATTTGAGTGATTCCAAAGGCATTTTATTAAATTGGGAACCTATTTGTTATGATGGAAAAGACGGTTCTCAAAAGGAGCTAAAACGAAGGAGAAATGAAAATGCAAAGTATGAAAGGGCAAAAATGGAATTTAAGTGTTAAAGGAAGCTTCCAAACTCTTTTTATAAGTCACGTTCTTCCTCTCCTTCATTAAACCGACTTGCTTCTGCCCATTTTCAGAGAAAAACTCCAGCTTCTTAGGCGCACAAGAGAAGGAGGATTTTGGAAGAAGAAATTCAAGAAAAATGTAAGAAACTTTAAGAAATTCCATATCCTTCCTTCTTGAAACTTGCTCCCCTCCTCTCAAGCTTTCTTTCTATGGTTTTAATAGAGAGTTTGGTGCTGTTTTGGGGGCAGAACAGAGAGGAAAATTTCGAAAATTGAGGGAGCAAGCCAACCAAGTGGAAGAGCAAGCAAAGAAAAGCAAAAAAATAAGGTAAAACTTCCATTCTTTGGTAGTTTCTTCCTCCCCTTCCCTCTTGCACGAATTTGGCCACCATGAGCCCAAGTCTTAGGGGCTATTTTCTGTCCAATTCATGGAAGGATTAGATGTTTTAGGTGGCAAAGATTAAGAATGAACTAAGAGAATCAAGAAAGGGGCATTAGGAAACAAGATGAAACCATTAGGGATCCAAATGCTCCTTTGCAAATCTGATTTAACATGAATGTTCTTAGGCTTAAATGTGCTCCTAAGATCCCTAAGAGGTCCCCCATATGCTTCTTCCTCCATGAAATCAAACAAAACTCCATTGAAAGTCATGAACCTAGAAGTTGGAAAAGTGTAGAGCACTTAAGGGGATTGTAAAAACTGATTTAATCCATAAGTTCTCTTGGCTATTTAAGTGTTCCCTTGACCTCCTACAACTCTTAACAACCTCCCTAAATGGTTCCTCCATCAAGAAAAAATCAAGAAGCCATTAAATCCCATTTATGCTCTAGGTTTCGGCCAAGTAGGGATGGCATAGTTAGGGAGAGTTTTAAATTTTTTCAAGCCCATTTTTGAGTCATATATGATGCATGAATGTGAGAGGAAGCTTTGGGGAAAATTTAAGAAGCTTAGAGAATGAGTTAGTGCTTTAGGTTCCATATTGTCACCTAAAGAAGCAACATGATGTTAGGCCCTTTGTTTTAAAGATGTGATGATTCCAAGAGGCCTAAAAGGAGTCAAGAATCATATTTGAAAGAAAAGGATGAGGCCTAGAAGTCATTTGAGGGGTGTTGCTTCATTAGGTGCTTGTATGGACCATAATGAGGTTTATAGGATAACCTAGTGTTTAAGCAAGTGGTGTAACCTTAGAAATTGTTTCATGAACCTAATTAGCTTCCTTAAATCATGTCTAGGCCAAGAGGAACCTTCCCCACACTTTTGTAGGTGTGTAGCCGAAAAGAGGAGCTTAACTTCAAAGGGAAAAGTGTGTGAATTTGTGCAAGGTAGCTCTCTCCACCTTCTCTCATGCATGGATGTGTGTTTAGCTTGTTTTATGATGTGTATATGTGTATTTTTAACTATGAAAAGTATGCTAGTATGCTTTTATATACCATGACTCTTGATGCCATATTATGCTTTCAAATGAACATATGATGTGTGATTGAGCTTGTTTGAGTGTGGAGAGGCCAAGAACTCTTCCCCATGGTGAGGATGAGCTAAAAAACCCTTGAGCTTGGTTGAGACAAAGTAAAGAGTCTCCCAAAAGCAAAGTGGACTCCCAAAGAGTGTGGTTGAGTCTAAAGATTTCAAATAATGGGTGAGGCAAGTCCAAATACCATGGAGAGAAGTGTGAGGCCAATCCAAATACTTGGTGAACTCTTGAATGCCTTGTATGATGTGTTTCTATGCCAAGCTTGATTTTAAATGTTCATGACTTCTTCTTTTTCCACACATGCATTCATAGAACTTGCTTGCATATATTATGTGTGATGGAATGGGAGATGAGCTATTGAGATTCTTGAATCTCACTCCCTCCTCTTAAATGTCCTAATATGCTAGGTGGACTAAGTGGACATGGCAATGGGAGCCAATCACATTGAAGGAAGAAGATGGCCACCCTTATGCTTAATTTTTGTGTTTTTGACTCATAATGAGACTTCATGATGTATATTATGATTGTAAATAGTCTATGACCCCTTGGACAAATGTAAAAATAGTATTATGTGATAGATAAATGAATGAGTATGGTGTATGTATTCTAGATCATAAAGTGAGTGTTTATGCCAATGTATGCAATTGAGAAAAGCTTGGTGTAATGTGTATGAGTGAGGGTGAGGAGGCCAAAATGAGATGCAAATGGTTTGTGATCATTTGGGCAGCTCCCACAAGTCTTAAATATGCTTTTAAACTTGCCCAAAAGGTGCCAAGACCAAGGGAAATCCATTTGGCAATTTTGGTACCCAATATGGAGCAAAATTGACCATAATGGAACCCTATACCATTTTTTGGCCAAATAAGTTAGTCTTGCCTGAAACTTGGCAGGCAATTAGGTCTCATTAAGAGCTTTTTAAGAAGCTAAAGATCATAATTTTCAGAGACCTAGAGAATATTTGATGAATTTTTAAAGTTGGAATTTTTCATGGATTCTAGTATGGGTACTGTTCATACTGGCAGTTTGGAATTCTGTGTCACCCGATGGCCAAATGGTGTCCAATGCTTATGAAATTTTACATGTATAAACTAGATGTTATAAGATTTCTGTGGCCACCAAGATCACCTCATTTGGAGGTCTAGAGAGGAAGATATGCATTTTCGAAATTTCTGCCCAGTATCAATCATCTTGCCTGACCCGAGGTACTGTTCCATAGATTTCTGAGAGTTTGGCTTAATGAACTGATCTGGAGATATTTTTCCTCTCTAGCTAACATCCACATATTTCCATATTGATATCATTTGCATGCATTGGATTTTTTTGGAATTAGTTAGATATTTTTGAAGTTCATATCAGTAAACTGTGACAGTAGCAGGACCCACTCCAACCTCCAGATGATTTCACGTGTCAAACGCCTTGTGTGTGGGATTTTAAGGCTTCTACATATTTTTATTATGAAGTATACATCTTAAGCTTTCCAGAATGACCAAGATCACACGTTTTTTTATTTTTCTATATTTAGTTGTGATTTTCTAAACTTTGCCCAGAAATGAGACCAAGCCTGGCCGAAAATGAACATGCATGTTTCATATTCCTTTTTGGTTTCCATGGGCTAAAAGCATGTTTTTGGGATTGAAATGAGTTGTAATGGTGCAATTAAATATGAGGATGCATAGCATAAGCTCACACGGTCCATGTGACACCGAAATGAATTTTTAACCATGACACTATGTAAGAAAGTGTATGAATCTAATAAGGAAGACCTTACTTTATTCTTCTTATACCTCATATGAGCATGTAAGGCATGATGGGTATGAGCTAGAAATGATGGTGTTACAATTCTCACTAAGGCAAGCTTATATGGTGCTACAGTGGGAGAACCTCATGGAGCTCTCCAAGCTTACTTTCTGATGCTTGTTGCGATGAGCTTCTCTTGCGCTAAAGTAAGGTTTCTCTCTGTTATTATCCCTGGGCAAATTTTTTTCCTTGCGCAGTGGCGAGACATCTCGTGCCGCAGTGCTCCTTGCTTTTGACTGACTCCTGGCCGTGACTCAACTATTCTTGGCCACAATGTGACCTTTTTCTGCACCTATACGTCCCAAATTTCGTCCCATACACTCTAACTCTCCCTCTAGTAGCACTATAGGGCCACTCTATCTTAATTTGTGAGGCTCTAATAGCATTAATCTACCTAATTTACCCAACATACCTATCATTACCAATTGAAGACTTAGGTGTTGATTCCTACTCATTAAACTATCACGCATCAGCAATTTATGTATCAATGATAGCAAGAAGGATTCATAACTACTAACATTTTCATTCATGATAATACTATAACATACTTCCAAGAAACAAGTTATATATAAATATATATATATATCCATCTAACAAAGTTCCATATTAGATATAAACAAGTGCATACATCAAACACCAAATTATAAAAGAGCTTAATTTCCTATTAGTTACATCATTGTTTTCTAATACACCAAAATACCTATGCTTGGCGATATGATTACATGATGATGATACTATACAAAAGAGTGACTAAAATTAGCATCTACCCTAAATTAACTTAACTCAAGTGTAGCTGTCCAAACAAGGTCTCAGCTCATGGATGTGTATCTACTTGCTTTCCCTTATCTTTAATCGAAGAGCCTTCACCTAAAAGTATTATCCTATAAAATGAGGTGAGATGCAAATCTTAGTAACCAAAGGCAAATTCCATTCATATATTCCAATTTAATTAATATATGTGCATGAAATCAGATAAATATCAGAAAATATACTAGTCATATTAGCAAATAAAACAAGTATACTATTAGTTACTACTATTTCATACTAGCAATCACATTTTCATATGTTAAAGGCCATTAAAACCAGAGAGACCTGTCCAGGGCACCTACTCCCCAGTGAGTATAACCAAGGTTTAGTGCATTTAGGGGTCTGATCACAAGCCAATGCCTGATTAAAGCACAATGCACAGGTGGTAGCTGCACCACAACTTCACCATGGAGTCATAAAGTCCAACCACACCATACTGGATAGCCAACCATTCATTATGCATTCAAAATTATAATTGTGCAGCAGATATAAAATTAAAGTAGACATACATATGGAATTTAACATTAATCTTGGTTACCTCACTTGTAGACAATTCTTTGAGAGCCAACAATAATGCTACTCCAGCCTATGGATAAAATACCAAACCATTATTATTCCTAATCATCATTTGTAGCAACAAACGCATTACATAAAGAAGTAAACCACAAAGGACTACCTAGAAAACACTTATCCAACCACTACAAGAACCAAATTCAGATTTGGTTGTGTCTACATCAGTAACCTCATAACAACACTCTAAATTTTGGGCAAATTCGCACAAAATCACCACTCATATCACAAATCAGTTATAGAGGTTCTAAACTATTAGAAAATGCATCAAAATGATAAGTTTATACTTACCCAATATCTCCTCTAGCCTTAACCTCCAAAAATCTTCCAAGAAAATATTAAACAACACATATCATATTTGAGGTGTGGGTGAAAATGCTCCAAATGAAAAACTAATCAAGTCAAATTGAAGAGGAAGAGGAGAGGGTCAAGTTATATGACAACTACCTTGGCTGATTGTGACTTTAGAAGTAGAAAATAGGGCCAAGAAGGTGATGGAAAACCTAGCCTCCAAGGGACCTTCAAAATTTTTTTATCTTTGAGTTTTGCAGAATGAAGAAGGGTTGCTAAGGGTCTAAGGTTTAAGTTTGGGTCTTAGGCTGACTTAAAGACTCAAAATCCAAGTGGATTCAGATATATGCTTGTTGGGCCATGAATTCTATGGTTACAAGAGTTAGATAAGAGTTGGGCCAAGCTAAAAAGTTTCATTAACATTGGGTTTGCACAAAATAAATATTGGGCCTCTAAGAAAATAGAATTGGATCTCCTTAATGTTAAGATTGGGCTTCTACATTTAGCCCAAAACATAATTAAATTAATCATAAGGCCCAAATTAATGTCTACCTCTCTCTTAATGAATTGTCCTAATTAAACCTATATTAATTCCTAATTAATCATAATTATTCTTAATTAATTTTAGGGTGTTATAGTCATAACAGAACAATATATTGACATAGTCAGTTCATCTTCTTCTATGCCAATTGGCTAATATATAGACTTTAGAGGTGTTGGTCCCTCCTATGATGAACCTCCTTTACCGTTATTGCAATTTAGATCTCTTGATCCCTCTTAATTTGAGTCATTCATATTATTATTTGATGATCCAACAATCTTTAATACTAAGTATGGCAATTAATTTTTTGAAATTAGAGGATCATCATATTATGGGTTTGTAACCCCTTAACATCTTATTTCTTCAGTGTATTCTCTCATATTTAATGTAAATTATTCACCACCTACTCCTATTAACAATCATCGAATCAAGAACATGAAGAACCTGTGGGTGAACGGTGACTACGACATGAAAGGCAAAAGATTTGTTGTAGTATTAGCAGTCACTATTTTTTATATATATAATTAAATAAATTATTTTTTGTATATTGTTATAAACAATCTCCATGATATTAATTCTATTCATCACATATGTAAAAGCACATTATATTTTTTTTAATTTTTCACACAACAATTTTCATTTTTAATTATATTTCTATATTTTTTTTTAATTTTTCTCTATCTTTATTTATTTTATTTATTTAATACATTAATAATTATTTTAATTATTGCTACTTCATTAATAATTATTAATGTTTACTATCTAACTAAATTTATTAATTAATTATTACATAACCAATATTTATTATATATAACATATTAATAATAATTAACTCTAAAACAAATTAATAATTAACTCTAACTAATTAATCATACAATAATTATTACTTTTTAATTATAAAAGCTACTCATCAAACAAATTATTAATAACTAACTCTAAATAATTAATCATATAATAATGATTATTATTAATTACACCACTCACTTATCTAACAAACTAATAACAACTAATTTTAACTAATTAATCATACAATAATCTTTGACTAATCATACAATAATGATTGGCTCTTCATTACACTACAAATATTTGATTTTTCTTTTTCAAAAAACGTGCTAGCCACAAAATCAAATTCAAGAGATTCGATTTTCACAATCTATAATATTTAGGTGTAATTCTTTTTCTTCACATGAATTTGATAATATAATTAGTTAAAAAATTAAATTTTGATCAAAATCTAACTTTTAATATTTGGGAATATATGTCAGCTATTATCAGCTCTTTATATGTTTCACAATATACAAAAATATTGAACCTACAAGATAGTTATATCGTTGTTGTTAAACTCACGAGTTGACTCTCCGATTTTAATGAGTTTAAGTTTCTATTTAAAAAAATCATGTTAACTCGTTTGTAAACTCGCACTTAATACAAAATGGTTTAATTTATCTTTGATTTAGATAAATTCAATTAACTTAATGTGTTTTGAACCAAATTTGATGAATTCCCATATAATTAAATCAAACTGAGTTTAAAAAGAATAAAAATTATTAAATCTAGTACAATCCATTAAAAAGGGACTCAAAAATAATATTTATGTATAAATTTTATTAGAATTTTTACATTGAAAAATATGAATTATAGAATATAAATAATTTAAAAAAAAAAATTGGTATAATTTAAAATGTATTTAAATGAATTCTATTTATATATTATATTTTATAAGTAATTATTAACAAATATAAACTTTATGAATTTACGATATGAATCAACATTACGAGTTTATCCTTTCTTTACGAATTTATTTAAACTCACGAATTTGACAACCTTAGTTATAACACATTAGGACATTAAAATTGTATAGACTTAAATTTACGTTGATTTGCTCAAATTTACATTAAAATAAGTTGAGCGGAACCGCTCCAACTTATCATGAACACCTAATCACCGCCAATGCTAGTTACCAACTTCTGAGGACAGAGCCGTTTTTAAAAAACTCCAAGGTTGACCGGTTATTCAAAGATCAAGCCAATGGTGGAAGTACATGCATGTAGAGATAGAAGAGCCAGGTCCAATAAATGTGCATCTCGGATTACATCTAATCTACTTCAGAAGTTTTCGAAATGCAAGAATTATCTAAATAATTTTTTCTGAAGTTTCTCAATAAAAACAAAAGTCGAAAACAATTATGTTAATTTTAAGCTTTAATTAATCCTTAGAATTTCAATTAATTTTTATATATGTCTCTATAATTTAAAAATTTTTAAATGTGATCTTTTTAGTTTAATTCTTTTAATTAGCTAGATCCTCAATGCTTAATCTTTTTTCATGTTCTTTTAACTAATTAATGACATGGAGCCAAATAAGCCAACTTATTATGTGACTTGCACGTGGGATTCTTTTTTCCCCACTCCCCAAGCCTACCTTCACATGGTGTATAGCCCAAGGCTGAAAACAAAGCCAGAGAGTCGAAATGGAAGAGCTTACGCAAGCTCTAACATGGCGTCTGTAACCTTATTGTAATATCGAAAATTATAAATTTGACTTATTTTAATTAAAAATTTTAAAAATAAAGTATAAAGATTTAATAACGAAGATTTAATTTAAAAATTGAAATTATATTTAAAATTCCTATTAAAAATTTTTAAGCTATAGAAACTTGTTTAAAAATTAATTGAAATTATAAGGATTAATTGTGTAATTAAGCCTAATTCTAATTAGTAATAGTTTTTTATTTGTCCTAAACAATAATTCGGGTTTGTGCCTGTATACAACTATACTTTGGATAAAATAGCAACATAACGTATAGTTTTAGAGTTCAGAGACCGTTGACTAGTCAGTCCCGTTGCTCGAATTTGACTTCTATCAAACGAAACGTTTCATTTAACCTTCAATTTCTTTTACAACGTTGGCTGGCATTGTATTGAAATTAAGAGATATTCAAATAGGTTGGATTTTTTAAAAATAAATAAATAAATAATGATAAACATATAAACACATTATACTGAATTTGATGAAAAGTATGTTAATATATTTATTTATTATTAGATCAATTTATATATTTTTGATAAATAAATTTTAATCTCAAAATTTTTCTGGTTGGTTCAAAGCTTCTATTAACACGTGTTCTAGTATAACTTTTTTAATAAATTAGATTTATTTGTGATAGGCCATTAAACAAATTAATAAAAATTACCAAATTAATAAAAAATTTATTTTTATATATTTTTTTAGTTTTTACCATTATTTGTTATTTTTATTTACAATAAAAAATTAGTTAAGTAACTACTTTTTATAATAAATGTTGCACCAAAAATTGAAAAAAATTATTTAATAATGTAAAAGTTGACATGATTTTTTGAAAAAAAAAATTATTATATAAATATGCTAGTAAGGTCTAGTGAAAAGTTTCCCTTGTCTGCCTGACTGTTTTTAGTTTTTTTTTCTCTTTACTAATCTAGAATTATTTTTTCTACTCAAATTGCCAATATAAAATTTAAACATGCATAACACACACTTGTATATATATAACATAATTTTTTTGTTGACTTATCAAAGTTTTTAATTATTTATTATTATATATTAAAATTCATTAATTAATTATTCTAAAAGATGACATCTTGGGTGTGGCCACCAAAAACATCATACTAAAGTCAAATTCAATTATATATCTTAGTCTTCAGAAAAAGAAATAATAATAATAATAATAATAATAATAATAATAATAATAATAAAGTGCACTTGACGTTGCTGACCCAGTCATTTTTCTCATATTTAACCAAGCACATCATATTTCAGAGCTGCATGCATTGAGCAACTGTGAAAATTAAAAACAATAAATAGTTTATGGTAATTAACTAAGGGCTTAATCATAAAAAAAGCCTATGGAGTTGGTCTAATGTGCACTTAGTTTTATTAATTTTTTACAGTCATGTAGCTAAAAATAATTTTGGGTGAAATTCTTAATTTCTTTGTAAATAGCCTGCTTTTTTGTGTGATAAAATATAACCTTACTTTTAATCAAATAGGATAAATAAATAATTAATACATGAATAATAGAAAAAAATATATTTTATTTTTATAAGTTAAAGTTTAATTATAATGTTAGTATATGTTATTGAGGTCTCATAATCATAAAAACACCAATAAGCCTAATGCGATCTAACTCACTTTTAGAAAGTCTAAATACTCAATTGTTGTAATTCAAAAAAAAAAACTCAATTGTTGTAATTCATCAAATTATATACAAAGAATTAACATAACGAGCTGTTTAAGTTATTCTAAATAGAACAATTTCACCACAACAAGCCATTCCGATTAAATGGCTTCTATAGCTCCATTAGGCAATTTGATCTAATTACTATCATTAGCATATTATCAATGAAGCTTATAAATAAAGATTCCAAATGATACACAAAAAGGCATTCATACACAACAATATACGCACACTTAGTTCAAGCTCAAGCTTTCCATACACCTAGGCTTACCAAGTCTAAAGGGCTTGCCTCTCGCTTTGTCTTGTTATTATATTTCTCTTCACAGACCTCTATTTTCATATCCTACTAATCCGCCATTACTTCTATCTCTCAAACCTCTAATCCCTTTTTTGTCTGAATCATGATCTCTTGGACCCAAACATTTGACATGTCAGGTAGGAACCTTTAGGCCTCTTTTTGCCATTTTGTTTCAATGAATCATGATAGACAAAAGGGAACCATTCCCTCTTACTAAACTATCTCAAGAAGCCTAGATAAGTATGGCAGTGTAGTGATTTTTAGTATCTATTGTCTTTAGTGCTAGAACAATAAGATAGTATAATAGCTAGTTTACATTATCTTTACCTATAGGGTAACATGGTAGGGGGTGATGATCTTTAGTTTGTATAGTGACACGGTAATAACCTTGCCTAAATCAAGTGAGCGTGATAACCTCGCCTGGGATAAGAAAAAAGGATAACATCACCAAAGATAGGTAAGAAGGATAACCTTACTTGAGACAGAAAAACCATATTAGTACTTATAATATTACTATTACTTTGCAAGAAAAAAAGAATTACAATTTCACTCCCCCTTTTTTAGAAACATTTGTTTCATTTGGTTTTAAAATTATATTTCAAAATTGACAAGTTATTTTACTTTACTGGAAATAATTACATTTTCACTTTTCCTTTCAAAGGAAAAGCATATTTTAGTTAATTTTAAAATTGTATTTCAACTATATTTTCTGTTTAAAGAAAAAGAATCATATTTCAATTAGTTTTGAAACTATATTTCAACTTTATGGTTATCTTAACCAATTTCACTCAATTAAAAAAAGTATATTTCCTATTAGGAAAAGTCATATTTCAACTTGGAATCATTTTTAACTCTATCTAATATTTTAACATATATTATTATTGTCATATTTACCTCACTTACTAGGAAAAACGTTTGCATTGCAAAGCTAAAGCTGAGTTTATAGCATGAAGAATGATCAACACGCTGCAAAAAGGCTGAAAGTCTCAAGTATATGCCATAATACACAATGTGATACAACTCTGATATAGGGCAAAGGCCCCAAGTAAGCACCACAAAAAATGATCCAGTGCTATGACCCCAATGAGAATAAAGCCTTATGCAACGAGAAACATTCAAGATCTCTTGATTAAGGCCTCAATAACCAAGAAGAAGAAACTCTTTATTGAAATACATGTTCAAGCAACCCAACAAGATTTCGAAAGGATTATCAAAAGAAAATTAAGGGTCCTCCCTTCTATGTCAAACATCTTCCTCGAAGAAATAGATCAAAAGATCAAGGATACACTTCCCACAACACATCTTTTCAAAGGTATGCATTTTACTATATAAATTTTTCTCTATTTGTAAAGCACATCTTTTGATCAAGTTACATACAAAAGGATTGACGTCACAAGTTGTCAAAGTTGCTTTGAATAGAACAATTTTAGCATGACAAGTTACTTTAATTGAACGACTTTTATGATTTTACTAAGCAACTTGATTTGATCATCATTGGCATACTACCAAGAAATTTTACACAAAAAAAGGAATTCATACATAGAAATATACATGTGCTCAATACAAGCTCAAGCTTCCTATACACGTAAGCTTGCTAAGTCTAAATGGCATTACCTCTCACTTTATCTTGTCTCTCCAGAGACCTCTATTTTCATATTTTAATAAACCACCATCATTTCAATCACTCAATTCTCTAATTCTTCTTTGTCTGAGTTTTCATATTTCAAAATGATGCAATATATAAATTTAAAATATAACAGAATATTCTTAGAACATTAAAATATAATAAAACACTTTTTTAAATTTTGTGTATCATTTACGGGATATTTTGTTATATATTAAAATTTAAAAATTTTATTATATTTTAAACTACAGTTTATATATTAATTTTATAATTATATTTTATATGATCACATTAGGATACGCTCTCATAAGAATATGAAAGGGCTAAATAATCATAAAATAAAGGTTATATAATTTTATTTTAATTGAAATGTTTGACGAGAGTGAGGGGAAGAAAAGGACAGAAAAGGAGGTAGGTAGGTAAGTAAGAGAAGGGCCTGAAGAACGCTTGGTATGGGAGACGTGGCGTGGATTTGTGCTCCACATCTACTACGCTCTTCCTAGATCATCCCTCTCTCCCCTACCTAACACCATCCCCATACCCTTGGTTTTGCCTTATAATTACTACATATCTTCCTCCCTTCCATTCAAACTCTTTCTCTCTTTTCCCACTCCACGTTGGTTTCAACAATCTGATTACACAACCATGATTTCTGTTGAAGCTCAACAAAGCCCAGAACTTTCATCACCTCCTCCAAAACCTGCCCATAATGATGATAATTCAGCAAATTCTCCCCAAACTACGCACGTCTTCAAGTCAAAATTACCAGAGATACCTATCTCCAACCATCTTCCCCTTCACACCTACTGCTTCGAGAACCTCTCCCAATTCGCCAACCGCCCCTGCCTCATCGTCGGCTCCACAGGCAAAATCTACACCTACGCCGAAACCCACCTCCTTTCGCGGAAGATCGCCGCTGGCTTCTCCAAGCTCGGCATCGAGAAGGGCGACGTCATCATGATCCTGCTCCAGAACACCGCCGAATTCGTGTTTTCATTCTTCGCAGCCTCCATGATCGGCGCTGTGGCCACCACCGCCAACCCCTTCTACACCGCAGCCGAGATCTTCAAGCAGTTCACTGCCGCCGAGGCTAAACTGATCATCACGCAATCCGCGTACGTCGGCAAGCTCCGAGACCACGAGGGCGCGGACATCGGAGAGGAGCTTAAGGTGATCACCATCGACGACCCGCCGGAGAAGTGCATGCATTTCTCGGTGGTGTCGGAAGCCGACGAGAGCGAGGTACCGGAGGTGAAGATCGAGCCGGAAGACCCGGTGGCGATGCCGTTCTCTTCGGGGACGACGGGGTTGCCGAAGGGCGTGATTCTGACGCACAAGAGCTTAACGACGAGCGTGGCACAACAGGTGGACGGAGAGAATCCGAACCTCTACCTGAAGCCAGAGGACGTGTTGCTGTGCGTGCTTCCGCTGTTTCACATATTCTCTCTGAACAGTGTGCTGTTGTGTGCTCTGAGGGCGGGTAGTGCGGTGTTGCTGATGCACAAGTTCGAGATCGGGGCGTTGCTGGAGCTGACGCAGAGGCATAGGGTGTCGGTGGCAATGGTGGTGCCGCCGCTGGTGCTGGCACTGGCAAAGAATCCGATGGTAGGGGAGTTCGATCTGAGCTCGATACGGTTGGTGTTGTCGGGGGCGGCGCCGCTGGGGAAGGAGCTGGAGGAGGCTCTCAGGAGCAGAGTGCCTCACGCTGTTTTGGGACAGGTAACACTGCCTCACCTCATTCTCATTTAATTACACAACTAACTTTCGCTTCTTTTAAGGGTAGTGAGGGACCATCTGAAAGGAACGAAATTAAACTAGTGTTTTTGTTACAAAAATGTAATTTTTTAAATTAGTTTTGGCTTTTTTTAAGAGATTAAATTGAGATAATTTAAACATAAGTTACATTATTTTCAAGTCTATAATAATAAAGGAGGGTATTATTGTCATTTTCAATTAGCTTTTTTTTTTTATTTTGCTGATTTTTCTTATGCGGTGTTTGGTAGTAAAGAATTGAGATTAGGAAATGGAAATGAGAATTAGTTTGTCATAAAAAATGTATTTCATAGGGACAATTAGATTAAGATTACTTCATTTTGAGGGAATAGAATTCTCGTAATATGTTGATGGAATCCAAACCATTACTATGAATCAAGATGGAAAAGACATGGATGCTCTCATCATCCTAAATTATGCCGACATTTGAAAATAATTTTTATTTACAAGTAAAAAAAAATTCAATATATTAATATTTTAATCAAAGGTAATTAAAATGACATTTATTTAAAAATTTTAAAATAAATATTTAAATTTTTTTTGGAATACTTAAAAAAATATTTGTTTACAAATTAAAAAAATAAATTAATGTTTTAGTTTTTTTTAATTAAGGATATGTAAAAAAATATTTTTTAACAAATTAAACAAAAAAATTATATCTTAATATTTTTCCCCCAAGGGTATTATAATAATAATTTATTCATATTCTCATTCTATTTTATATTATTTTTATCTAACTAAACATACTAATAAAATAACATTTTTATTTATTTTTATATCATATCAAATATAATTAAAACTACATGATTTTATTCTATTCACATTCTTATTTCCATTCACATCCTCGTAAAAGTCATTTTCACCTATCAAATAAAGCATTAGTTTTTGGGTTTTTGCTCGTTGAGTTATTCTCTTGGAACAATTGTTTTTCGCTCAAAGAAACTCTTCATTGAAATAAAAAAAATTATTCAAAAATTTAAAAACTCAAGTCTATATTGATGCTTTTTTATACTAGGTACAATTTTAACACCATATTCTTCAGCACAATTAGTTAGATTAGTATGGACACGTTAAAATATAATGATTCACTAGAAAAATAAAAATTATTTTGCTAATTGGGAATTTTTTTAAATGCTTTAACACATCATTAGATTTACATGTGTATTCAGGTTTGTGTCTAATTTTGTAGCATTTCGCATCAAGCATAGATTAATAAATAAGAACAGTCTTGGCATTTTGATTATCCTTTTATTTTAATATTTTAAAAATTATTTTGGGTATCTTTTTATTCATGATTTTCTTGCATAAAAAAATTTCAATTAGAAATTCTAGCGCATATATACTACACAAACATCTCGATCTTTGAAGATGTAGCCAACTACGTTTCTCCTGCAAATGCATTCAAACGCTTCATTAATACTCCCTTCAGTCTCTTTTATAAGAAAATTTAAGGGGATTTTTTTGATCTCAAAATATAAAAAATATGGTATATTTTTTATTTTATAAATAATAAATTTTTTTTACCTATCATTTATTATTACACCTAATACATTTAATAATGCATAACGTTTTTTTATATAAAATAAAAATAAGTAAAATAAAAAAAATTATCAAATTTGAACCTAATCAATGAGTCAAACTAATATTAATTATTTTTTTTAATACTAATAAAATAATTTTTTGTTTCTAATAAAAAGAACCGGAGGTAGTACATTATATTTAAATTATAGTGAAATAAAATAAAAAAGGCGGTGAAAATAGTAAAATTGAATGCCATTAGAAGATTGTTGTTTGCTGAAAAACTAAAAAATTAAATAAATAAAATATTAGTATATGATAAGAATGATAGTGATGGTAGCGCATTCATCCTCCATATCCTTATTTGGGTGGGTTGACTGAGTAGAAAGGAACTTTTGAGTAAATTCTTAGGAAGACCAAGTTTGTCAAAATATACATGTGGACAGAGTCAACTGAAAATAGATATGTATATATTAATTTAGGTTAATCAATATCAATTTAATAAATTAAGTCTACTCATAAGGATTTGTTTATGAGTTTTGAAAACAATAAAGTGGGATGGAATTAGAAAAAGAATTATTTCATTAAGTTTATTTAAATAATAATAATAACTTACTCTAACATTTGGAGTAAAAAAGTAAATAAAAATTAAAAGACACTCAACCTATTTGAAGCTTTTTAATTTGGAGTAATTCAAGTCAACTTGACCAATCAATGGTGGTTATCTATGCTATAGTTTACTTCTTTAAAACACATTATAAATTTTAAAGAATTTTTTTCAATTAATTAACCCTAATAATTTTAAAATAAAAATTTGTTATGAAAAGTTGGATCTGTTAACAAATCAAACTCTCCATAATTGAATCCCCTGAAAATGTATATATTGAATTGTGCATGTACAAAGGGGTACGGAATGACAGAGGCAGGGCCAGTGCTCTCAATGTGCTTGGGGTTCGCAAAACAAGCATTCCCAACAAAGTCAGGGTCATGTGGCACTGTGGTCAGAAATGCAGAGCTCAAAGTGATTGACCCTGAAACAGGTCGCTCTCTTGCCTATAATCAACCTGGTGAGATTTGCATCCGAGGCCACCAAATCATGAAAGGTATGGGTATATCTCCTACTCCTACTTACGGAATGCTATGGGAAGAGCTTGAGCTTTTGAGTCACTTGATTATTCTTAAGATTTGTGTATAATAATAAAATATTATCATGCATAAATTTAAAAAATGATCAAAAGACAAAGGGCTCCAACTCTCTATGGTCTTTACCCTTATACTTTCCTGAGTCGTACATATTATAGTATATTACCTGCAACACCAACTCCACAATCATTACCGGTATATATGCTAATGGGCCTGATTTTTATTAAATTCTAAAGGAATTCTAACTCAGAATTCAATAATTTTTTTCGTGAACAATTATATTTTATTAGAATCCAACAATTTTTTTTTGAAAACTTATATTTTACCCTTTTAAATTTGTGAATTTTTAAAAAGAATAAGACACCTTTTTAAGTTTTAGACTAAAATAAAAATTAAATTTCTTTAAAACTAATGGCAAGGGGCTGCGCTAATTTTGACAGTAATGACAATGCTTGGCTCAACTCAATATTTAAATTTGTAAAAAGTTTATTTTAAATTTTTAACATTTATTTTTTAATTTCAAAATTTTAACTGAAATTTAAGTTTTTTATTTTAGTTCAGAGTACAAGAGAGTATTTTATTATGTTTTAAAGTTTATATGTAAACAGGCTTAAATTGAAGGGAACAAAAATATAATTTTTCAAAAAATTATATATATATATATATATATATATATATAATATGATGGGAATTGGCGTTCAATCTTAATAAAGAAGATTAAATAAAATGGGCTTTATTTATGACAATGGTGTTTTCCACTCAAGTGTAATTGCATAAATGGTGATATCAGACATTGGACATTTTAGGATATCTGAACGATGAGAAGGCCACAGCAGCAACTATTGATGCAGAGGGTTGGCTTCATACCGGTGATATTGGCTACGTAGACGACGACGACGAAATTTTCATAGTTGACAGGGTTAAGGAACTCATCAAATTCAAAGGCTTCCAGGTCTGCATTTTTAATCCTCATTTCTTTTCCATGCAAATATAAGTACTTTTCCATAACAAAATATAATGTTAGCCAAGAAAAGAAAAAAAAAAGAGAGAGAAATCTTTATGTTAAAATTATCTCTACATGAAGCCACTATATACCATTTAAAAGTTAAGGATGGCAATGGGAAAATATCCAGTCAAGTTTTAGATATTCGAATCCGAAGTGTATATCTATTGGTGTCGAACGAATGCCAGATGTCCGAGAACTAAATCCAAATCTGTTCATTAGTTAATGAGATATTAATTTTTGATACTTGTACTCTGTTTAATATTCAATGAATATTATATACTTATTTTGAACGGATACCTCTGGTACCCAAAAAAGCCAAATCCATTGCCATCCCAAAAGAAATCTTTGGTTTAAATCCTTGCTCCATCATGATCATTTATAGGCTTTTGCTTGATTTGTATTGGTCTACATTTTTGCGTCAAATTTTAGTATAAGGAACAATCCTTCTTAATCTTATTCTCTGTTCTTTTAGGTGCCACCAGCTGAACTGGAAGGTCTTCTTGTAAGCCACCCTTCCATTGCAGATGCAGCTGTTGTCCCGTAAGTATCATTAAAAACTCAATATAGATGGTGTTGGTGTATAACCAATATTTAATTTGAATATATAAGAATTAATTGTTTCTTGGGAGTAATAATTATAATGTTAAACATTTGAACAGGCAAAAGGATGACGTTGCTGGTGAAGTTCCAGTTGCTTTCGTGGTTAGGTCAAATGGCTTTGATCTGTCTGAGGACGCTGTAAAGGAATTCATAACTAAACAGGTTTGTCCACAATTTAATTGGGATGGGCATATTCCTAAGCTTTTCTACGATAATGTAAATAAGTATGTTACATAAATTAAAATTCTGAAAGTATTTGACGAAAGAATGAGTGCTTTTATTAATTTGTGTTCGAAAGTTCTCTATGTTCTCCTATAATTAGAGGGTATGTGGTATTTGCTCTGAACAGGTAGTGTTTTACAAAAGACTGCACAAAGTGTACTTTGTTCATGCAATCCCGAAGTCTCCATCTGGGAAGATATTGAGAAAAGATCTCAGAGCAAAGCTAGAGAGCACCACCCAAACGCCTTGAAATTTTTTAAGCTTGTCTTTGTTTATTTATTATTATTGCTATGTTTTTTCAAAAAAGAAAATGTAGGTGTCATATGTAATCTATGATACAAAACTTCATGGCTTAAGCCAATTCTAGAAGGAGTTGCTCATAATTCATTTTATCTTTTACCATTGTTCTTTTATTAGGTTTTTCGCTTTTCTCCCTTGTACATTGTACGTACCTTGTAACGTGATTTGAAATAAATTTTTTTTGTCATACTTCGGTATTTATGCTTCCATAGTTCCCAAAGGATTGTCTCATTAGTTTGGAACGGTGAAGCTATGAGTTTGATGGTTTTTTTTTTTTTAATTGAAGAATGAGCAATTAAAGAAAATTTATATCCTGTAAGATCATAATGAATATCTAAAATTTTTTGTTGAGAAAGAAAACCAATAAAAATTCTAGTGATCCCCTAAACTTCATGAGAAGGATATTTTGCCCAAGATCTAATAACTATTTTAACCAGTCAACCTTGCCTCCTACTTAGGGACCACATAAATGAATACACAATCATAGGGGTATAACTTGACTAAATCATGCATCATCTCATAATTCCTAGATCAATTCTAATGTCACCTAATCTTCAATAAGCTAAACTACATGCCTGTCTTTTAAGATTTCAGATCCAATTAATGCATGACACATGAATTAGGGCTACCATCAACATACTAGTATAAATAGTCCTTAGGGTGTCAATGTATGATTTATGTTCTATTATTCTCTTATACACTTTGCCCAATCACCAATTTAAGCATCAAAGTCTTTACAAGGGCACTTGTTTTCCTATATTTTTGTGAGGACTCATCATGGAAGTTACATCTGGATTGCATTGGGATCTGCTCATTTTTTAATGCAAGAATAAGTGGCTCATGTTAGAAGCATCCACACTATTCAACCAATCCAACTCGTCCTATCATACCACATCGTCTTTCAATATATGAAATGCAGCATTTCTTTGTCCCTCCTTTTTTTTCTCCCTTATTTTTAGACGGCATCTGCCTCATCCAATGCATCTACCTCAATGATCGTGCCACGTGTCCCATGCCTACTTACCTATTGCTGCATTAGATTTGGCTTAAATTAGAAAGTCATTTTCACCTCAAATTTAGGTTTCCTTCCATCCATCAGCCTCTATTCCTCATATTTGGTTTTAAAATCATGGATTTCCTTTGCATCTTTAGACTTCAGTGAGATCAAGTTCTTGTTCCATTAACGACTTGATTAAGTTCTAGTTCGATGGATTTTAAAGCTAAGGTTTGCAGCCATGGCTTCTAGAGGTATGATTTCACCTAATATCTAGCCTTCCTTCTATTTGTAATCTCCAGCTTTGTAATATTAGGATATTAGTTTTGTAACACCCTAAAATTAATTAAGGCGTTAATCATAAGTTAGACATAATTAAGAATAATTATTATGGAATAATTGGGCAAACCATGTGAATGAGAATTTAGAGAAGAATAAATTATTAATATAGGTTTGAGATTTAATTGGATTAGAAACCTCATCTAGGCCCAAATTAAATTAAGTAGGCCATGGCTAGAGACTAATGAAGGCCCAATAATTATAGATGTAGACCCAATTTCTTATTGTGAGACTTGGTCCAAGAGAAAGACTACTTAGCATTGGCCCGATTTGGTTTAAGGAGATAGAGGCCTAAGACTTAATTTACAGGAACTCTTATAATTAGCCCAACATCCTTTATGCAGACTTAAACCAAATGGACCCTGGAAACTTGGCCTAACCTAAATAAAAATCTGAACTCTTGTAGTTAGCCCAACAAATTAAAATCCTTAGCCCAGCAACTAGGAGGAGCCCAATAGGTCCTTGAGCTGATGGATCAACCCATAACCCATTTAGGACCCAACTTAAAACCGTAAAATCAGTTTGGCCACCCCTTTTTTTGCAGAACCACAAGAAACATAAGGCAAATTTCTAAGGTTTGGAGGGAGGCTAGGGTTTTTCTGCAATCTTCCACCATTTCTCACTTCTAGGGGAAGATTTGGCCAAGGTAATCTATATAAAATATGTCCCCCTCATTCTCCTCTTCATTTTGGTCCGATTAGTTTCTGGTTTTGGGCATTTTCATCTATTTCTCAAATATGAAATTTGGTGTTTGGGTGACTCCTTACAAGATTTTCGAAGTTAGAAGTTAGAGGAATGATTGGGTAAGTATTTCTCTTCCATTATATACATTATTTTGCTGGAAAATGTCCCTGCACACTGATTTTCATAATAGGTTTTGTTATTGTGCAAAATTATAAGGAAATGAAGATGGAACAATAAAATTTCTGGGCTTCATGACTCAAATCCGAATTTTGGAATGACCCATGATGTGTTTTTGATAGTTGAGGCTCAACTCAATCCATTTAATCTCTCGGGTGTATGGGTAAGTGTTCCTCTTTCTCTTGTGTGATATATATAACTACCTTAACTTCTAATCATTATAATTAAGGTTAAATATACAATTACTAATTATAAATCAAGGTTAAAAGTTATTACAACTAATTACATTTAGAAAATACAGGAAAATTTAAATCTTGATGTTATTAAGGTCATTAACTAAACAATCACAATTACTCGAATGTGCAAGTGAAATTAATTATCAATGAGGAGCCTTTGATTCCTCCATCCATCAATTTCAACTTACAAAAATCTCCTACAAGTGTTTCTAAATCATTCCTTAGCATTACCATAAGCGAAACTAAGGTTTCTAGGTGAATATGAGAAATTGAGCACCTTTTCCGTGGCTAAATACCCTTGCGCCACGTCCAACTACTTTTTGGATCACCTAACACATTTTCACAAATTTCACTGTGGCCAAATACTCCTTTCGCCTTGACGAATTACTCTTTGGATGACTCCCAATTTAACCTCTCACATTTTTTTGCGGCTAATTTCACATTTGCTGTGGCTAATTCCTATTTGTTTCTTTCCCTGGACAACTTCGTTACTTTTGGTTGAGGCCAATTAAATTTTAGCTGCGGCCAATTACCTTCTATCACTCTCCATGGGCAACTTCGTCGCTTTTGGCTGAGGCCTATTAAATTTTTGTTGTGGCAAATTATCTAATGTTCCTATAACTCCCAAGGTTTCATCCCACGCTCTCCAATTCTCCCTCTAGTAACACTTTAGGCCACTTTAACTTAATTTATAAAGATCTAATATCATTCTTTTACCTAATCTACCCAACACATCTATCATTATCCATTTAAAACTCAAATGTGGATCATTAATCCTCTAGCCACCATAAACCAGTGAGTTCAAAGATCAATGACAACAAAGAGTTCATAAACTACTCACAATTCCATTCAAGCATAAATCTCAGTAGAAGTTTCATACATCACTAGTTTAAGTTGACATCTAATGTATCATATGATTACAGTCCCTATGCTTGGCAATACATGATACAAGGTGGCAAAATTACGACACAACAAATAATGCTAAAATACCTACTATACAATCCATTTAAACAAGGCATTTAAGCCTATACTCTACTAAACCATCGTGATAAGCTCCCATTAACTTCTTCTTGCTATTAAGAGGTCAGGTCCCTGAAAATGTTAGCCCACAATTAGGGTGAGATATATAATCTCAGTAACAAAAGGTAAATTCCATATATATATGTATAGATTAATCAACAATGCAATTTTATATCATCAATACCTGAATCATTAATTCAATTTGCAAATGAACCAGTTGAGCTACCAATGATTACTATCCCATACTAGCAATCACACACATGTTAATGGCCAATAACACCGGGAAAGGTCCGTCCACGACACCTACTCCATAATGAGCACAACCAGGGCTTAGTGCATCTAGGGTCTGATCACAACCTGGTACTTGATCGAAGCACATGCACGGATAGCAGTCGCACCATAGCTCCACTATGGACTTACAAGGTCCAATCACAATAACAATTCAAGTAGTTAACCAATTATTTAGCATTTCAAAATCATATATGTGTACACAATATCATATTAACATGAACATATACATGAAATTAGGAAATTAACCTCGGTTACCTCAATGAAGCTAATTACTTTGCCTCTAACTACCATTGTAATTCAAATGCACGCCAAGCCTAAAACATTTATAGTCATTATTATTTCTAGTAATAAATCATATATCCAAAGGGTTAAACCACCAATGGCTATCTAAAAGTTACTTACCTAGCTTCTTAAAGAGTCTATTGCACCAATTCAAGGTCAAGATATCAAAGCTCACAATGGTTCACTCCTCACATCTCTATTTTCGCACATATATAAGTCATGTACCAAAAGTCAGTCCAAATGATGAAAATTTAGTACATACATCTCATAAAAGAAGAAAAATCACTTACCCATATATCTAAGAGGTTAAATGGACTAGGTTGAGCCTCAACTACTAAGAACACACTATGGGACATTCCTAAATTTGGATTTGAGTCATCAAGCCCAGAAATTTCAGTCTTTCACTTTCATCTCCTTGTAATTTCGCATAATAGTAGAACCCATTATGAAAATCAATCCTTAGGAACATTTTCCAGCAAAATAATACACAAAATGGAAGGAAAATACTTACTCAATCATCCCTCTAAGTTCTAACTCCGAAATCCTTGCAAGGAGCCACCCAAACACTAAATTTCATATTTGAGAAGGAGATGAAAATGCCCAAAACCAGAAACTAATCTAACTAAAATGAAGAGGAGAATGAGAGGAACATGTTTTATATAGATTACCTTAGCCAAATCTTTCTCTAGAAGTGAGAAATGGTGGAGGAATGCAGAAAACCCTAGCCTTCTCTCTTCCTATGCGAAAATGGAGTTCTCCCTTGTCTAAGATTGAGTTGGTTTGCAGAATGGAGGATAAGGGGCTGAGTAAGTTAGGGTTTTATATGGTTTTAGGTCAACCTTAAAGCCTAAAATCCACTTAGGTTCAAATATGTGTTTATTGGGCAATAAGTTGAAGGGTTTAGTTGATGAAATGAGAGTTGGGCTCTTAAGAAATGAGATTGGAACTTCTTATAAACTAGAAGTGAGCTTTCTTATTTGGCTTATGACATAAATACTTTGATCATAAGGCCCAAATTAAATGTCTAACTCCCCTTAGTTAATTCCTTAATTAAACCCATAACCATAATTAATATATCTCCACTTAATAATAACTAAATATGATTATTAGCTTGAAATGTCTAAAATAAATCCATTTCTTTAGAAACCTTATTTTTCTTATTTTTCTCAAATCCTTGTATTAATTCCTTAATTCATCATAATCATCATTAATAGATTCTAGGGTGTTACAATATATATACTGAATTTCCATCATTTGGACTGACTTTTAGTGCATGGCTTTTACATGTGCGAAAATGGAGATGTTAAGAGTGACCCATTGTGAGTTCTTATTGTTGTAACCTTGAATTGGTGCAGTAGACCCTTAGGAAGCTTAGGTAAAAATTTCTCAATGTGCTCTTGTTAAGATTAATCTGCGGATAGGGAAATTCCTTGCTAATGGCAGTTGAATAATGATGATTATGCTTATGTTAGGCCTGGTGTGCTTTAAATCATGGTGGTAGCTAGAGGAAGAGTAATTGGCTTCATTGAGGTAACAGAGGTTATTTTTCTTAATTCCATATATATGCGCATGTTAATATGATATTTGTTATACATGCTTGATTTTGAAATGCTAAATGATTAGTTGACTACTTGAATTATGATTGTGATTGGACCTTGTGAGTCCATGGTAGAGTTGTGGTTCGGCTGCTACCCGTGTGTAACATCCCTAAAATTATGATTTTTTAATTATTTAGTATTTTATGTAATGAATTTATTAAGTTTTAATAAAAATAATTTGAACGAAATAACTTCGTATATGAGAAATATAAGTTGAATAGGACCCATAGGAATTTTTGAGATTTTAAGGGGTTCGGGGGGCCCAGGGGTAAAATTATCATTTGTCATTTGGACAAACTTTAATAATTTTTCTAGAAGGAAGGGGAGTTCAAAACTAGTCAAATATATATATATATATATATATCAATAGTTAGAAAGTAGTGCATAGAAAAATATAAAATTCGTTGCATAAAATTCTGGATTCGTTAGAGCTAGAAATGACCTGAAACGATTACAAGCTTATACGAAGATGAACTAAAACCCTGATAGAAATATGGAGTTACGGAGAAGATATAAGTGAAAAACGAACAGAGGTGCTTGTCTGTCATGTCACTATTAGGGGGCAAAATGGTCATTTAGACCTTAAAATAATAAAATATTATGAAAATAAATAATATTTAAATATATGATTGGAAACATTAAATGAGACCCACATAGGGCTAAATAATATTAAAATATAGCAGAGAACTTAGAATATGCAAATTAAATAAGATATTATGGAAAACCTAGAAAAACTGTGGCAATTTTGTAAGTCTAACCGGGGAAGAGCTGACGTGGTACTAGGAAGTTGGGAAGGTGCTAATGTAGCGCCATGTAGAAAGGAACTGGAAGTTGGAAGAGAATTCTAGAAGCTGCAAGAACTATGAAGCGATTTCACAGGCTTGTGTCAACAAATCTTAGAAATCTCACACATTACAAAAAAGTTACTGCTGACTTCAGCATGACATAGATGCTGACTTAAGTGGCATTAAATGCAATTTTATCTTCACACATTACAAAAAAGTAACAAGGGTAATCCAATGGTTAATATTCGTCCATAAAACGTGACGCGATCTAAACCATTTATGCAATCTAATGGCTTAGATTTCTTTAACTTTTTAAGATTAAACCACCACCTTTGATCTAATCCAAAGGCCTACATTTTATCTCTTATTCCAAGGTTAAATCTTGACCATCCATGTAATTTACAGGCTAAGATCTTCCACCTTAAAGTTAATTAAATCTTAACCATTCATAACTAATATATATATATATATATACCACACACATACTTTCATGCCATTCTCACACACAAAATACACACCTCAAATTCGGCCAAGATAAAGAGAAGGAGAAGGAGAGGGAGCTCGGCCTAAGGAAGAAGAAAAGGGAGAAGGAAGAAAGAAAGAAAAGCTGTCGAGAAAATCAAACACTGCGGAACTAAGGTAACATAGATAGCCTTTCTTCTTTTCGGTTTTTCTTTTTTAATTTTCTCCAAGAATTTTCTCTTCTCTTTCTCTTTAATTTTCGTCCATGGCAAGAGGGGATGGCAAATTTTATTGTTTCCATGGATTCTAGCCAAGAAAAGATGGAGAAATCATATATATGGCTTATGGTTTCATGTGATTCAAGAAAATTCCTAATCTTGGCAATTTTCTACAAATCAAGAAGCTTTGTATTTCAAGATGCCATGGGAGAAATTAAAGAGAAAATAAAGGGGGAAGTGATGGAAGAAAGCCCAAAGAAGAGGAAGATTAATACAACTTTGATTTTTATAAAGAAATTGGCAAGGAGCCCTAGAATCTTAACTTGAGAAAAATGTAGAATATATATGAAATCTCTAGAAATTGATTGAGGGCTTTTGTTTATCATCCTTGAATATATATGTGTGGCTATTTGGTGACATGAAAATGAAGAAAAATCACATGTCGTTTTGGATGCATAGGTTTGGCCAACACATGTACATATACCTAGGGAAGAGTTTTCTTAAATCCAACTAAATTAGGATAATCTATATAAAAAATAAGGCCTATGGTGAAATCTTAGTGAATTATGGATCATTGTCTAAAAAGTCAAATTTTTCAGAAAAAGTGTTGACCAAGATGTTCTTGAATTTTCCTTGATATTTTTTGATATGTTTTAGATGATTGTTATGGTCTAATATGTTCTACATGCTATTTGGATTATGCTAATATTTATTTTATGAATTTTGGAGCCCATTTGAGATAATTAGAAAATTACATAGCGTTATGTCAAGAATGGAATATGTGAAAACATATGTTCTGGAATTTCACTGTTTGCTGTGCTAATATATTGTCTTATTTCTTGACATGGATAATATGCTATTTACTGCCTGATTATATAAGCATGGCTTATTTGGTAAAGAACTGGCCAATATATAGGGCAGACAAGGGATGAGCCCAAAGAACTGGCTAATATATAGGGTGAACAAGGGGTGAGCCCTATGTATGTGCCAGAGTTGACCATTGGGTAGCTGCTGTTGTGTTGGATGTCTATTCTCAAAGATATTTAAAAATATTTAAACCACTAATTTTTGGACTCCAATACGCAGTTATGCTACCGAGATTATTTATGCACAGAGTTATGCAAGGTAGTTCTTTCCCAAATATACCTATCATGCCTTGATCAAGAGAGAATAAAGGAAGCAGGGGTGAGCCTGCTATGTCATGGCAGTGCAACATAAGCTGGGCTTGAGCCTGCTAAAGCCATTGTGACATGGTCTGAATGTTGGGCCTAGCAGTCTCCAAGGCCTAATGGTCAAAAGAGAATAAATATTGTATGTGATATCTTCTATATTTTATGCATGTAGAAAACTCTTGAATATCTTGCAACTTTGAATATCAATTACGTTGAGACAATTCTTGTATTTTATTCATGTTCTATCTTTAGATGTAATATGTCTGTTCACTTTGCTATTTTATATTCACATTAGATATTGCTAACAGATATATCTCTCCGTTTATATTGTTTAATAAATTTACTATCTTGCCATTATATTGCTTGTGGTCTGTTAAAAGTATTTGACTCTTCTTCATGGATATTATGTGGTATTAATCCTGTCTATGTTACTGAGAAAATTATTTCTCACTCTATTGTGGTTTATACTTTTCTTAGATGCTGATTTATCAAGTGACCCTAGAACTCCAGGCGGAGTGGATTCAGTTCCCATTCTGGGGATGGGTCTTCGTCATCCATAATATACGCATCATATCATGTGATGATGTTGTTTGTGCTGTACTGGTATATTTTGTGTCCTCAGGAGAGCTGGAGTCCCACACATTCCCAATGGATGGAGTTGACCCTCCTGCTCCTCTGTTTGCATGAACAGAGGCCCAATCGCTAACACTAACCCTTTTGTGAACATAAGGGACTGACCTTTTTAGTCTTTTTGTTATTTGGGGATTTTTTTGTTTGAATGATTATAGGATCGATCCCCTTTTTATGTGATGTGACCTGTGTGACCCCGTTCCCTTATAAGGAAACTCTTAAACTAGTTTGTATGAATTACAGTGTATTTCTATTATTTTCATAGCCTGCTACGTCATTAATTAGATTTATTATGAAAAAATAATTAAAATAGAAAAAATAATTAAACTCAATTAAGGAATCCTTCAAAATAGATATAGCTAAAGATGGGTATTTAAAAAAGGCCTTACACTGTGCATATGCTTCGATCGGGCACTAGGTTGTGATCAGACCCCAAATGCAAAGAGCCCTTGTTGTGCTCATTATAGAGTAGGTGCCATGGACGGACCTCTTCCGGTTTTATTGGCCATTACCAAGTTATGTGTGATTGCTGGTATGGGATAGTAGTCATTAGTAGCTCAACTAGTTCATTTGCAAATTGAATTAACAATTTTAGTATTGATGATATGAAATTACATTGTATTGATTAATTTGTACATATATATGGAATTTGCCTCTTGTTACTTAGATTGTATATCTCACCCTGAATGTGGGCTAACATTTTCAGGGATCGAACCTCTTAGTGGCAAGGAGAAAATTAATGAAAGCTTACTATGTGGTTTAGTAGTAGGTAGGTTTGGAAACCTTGTCAGATAGTATTTGTATAATTAGACTACTAGTTTATGTAATTATCACATTGCATTATGAATTACCAAGCATAGGGACTGTAATCATTTGATACATCAGATGTCAACTTAAACTAGTGATGTATGAAATTTCTATTAGAATTTATATTTGAATGGAAATATGAGTAGTGTATGAACTTTTTGTTGTCATTAATCTATGAATTCACTGGTTTATGGTGGCTAAAGGGTTAAGGATCCATATTTGAGTTTTGAATGGGTAATGATAGATGTGTTAGGTGGATTAGGTAGAAGAATGATACTAAATCTTCACAAACTAAGTTAAAGTGGCCTAGAGTGTTACTAGAGGGAGAATTGGAGAGCATGGGATAAAATCTTGGGAGTTATAGGAACATAAGGGAATTGGCCGTGGCCAAAATTGAATTAGTCGCAGCTAACAGTGACAAAGTTGCCCAAGGAAGGAAACAGAGAGTTATTTGGCCACGGCGAAAAGTGAAGTTAATGCGAGAGACAAGATTGGTGGTGTTCCAGAGGATAATTAGCCATGGCAAAAGGGGTATTTGGCTTCGGTGAAATGTGCAAAATTTGTGAAGGTATAAAGAGTTGAACCTGAGAGTAATTGGCCATGGCACGAGAGAATTTAGCCACGGCGAAGGTGCTTAATTTCTCATATTAACCTCGAAAACCTTAGCTCTTTCTATGGCAATGCTAAAAGATGGTTCAAAAACACTCGTACGAGGTTCTTGAGACTTGAAATTAATAGATAATAGATAATAGATTTAGAGGCTTTACTTGAAAATTTTGATTCACTTATGTGCTTGAATGGTTGTGATTAATTGGTAATAACTCTAATAGCATCAGGGTTAAAATTTTCTCCTCTTTTTCTTAAAGTAATCAATCATGATGACCTTAAACCTTGAATTATGGTTTATATTTGCATATTTAAGTTTAATTACTATGATTAGACATTAGGGTCGTTACAAGTTTCATCCATTTTGTCTTCCTTTTCTTTTAAGTTATTCGACCATTGAAGGTCATTACATACCTAAGGCTTCCATGGCTATGTATTGATGAAATTTTTAGAATGGGTTTGTATACCCAAATGCTAGAATTGTAATTACCTGCAATAGCATCAATTTTGCTTCATCAATTCTTTTTTCTTTAAGATAGATTTGTTTGCATTAGATGCCAAGTTGTGAGCCAAGGTTGATTGGCATTATTATGATGGCATTAACACTTAATGGCATTATTATGATGGCATTTGGAAATCTAGTGTGATAATTGACAAAAAATGCTTTTAGCTAATTTATATGCATACTATTCCTTAACTAATAACTAATTTGTGTGCTAGTTTGTTTTAGAATATTACTATACTGATTATTTTTTCTATTTCTGATTATTGTTTCTATGTACTGATTGTTTTTGCTTTGCTTGCAACTGATTAGATGGTCTTGTTGTTTGCTTAGTTTATTTTGCAATATCATCTTTTATGGTTAATAGAACATTGTGAGGGAAACATCTACAATAAACAAAGATGATACTTTGAGAAGTGAAAAAGCCAATGAAGAAAATATTAGAAGGCTTGAAGCAATTTTTTGAAAAAGCCAATGAAGAAAAAGTGGCAATGAAGCAATTTGTTGAAAAAATCAATGAAGAAAAAGTGGCAATGAAGCAATTTGTTGAAAAAACCAATGAAGAAAAAGTGGCAATGAAGAAAAAGCAATTTGTACTAAATAAAATATAAGATAGGAGTGATTTTGTAACAAAGTGGTAATGTTGTATGAATTGACTTGTATATAAAGTGGCAACGTTGTATTAATTTGAGGTTGTGCATTACAAGCATACAAATGTCATAACCTTGTTTCTTCAATGTAATACAGATATTTCTTCAATGGACCAAAAATTACTAAATGGACTTGCAGGTTTAAAAAAATAACATTGTTTCTTCAATGTAATTACTTTTGGTTGTTGACCTTTGTAACATCATTATAGAGGCCTACTAGCTTATATGACTATTCATGATGATCAAATAGTGCCTATATTACATAAGATTAAAAAAAATAGACCATGAAGAAAACAAAATATTGCTTCGCAAGAGCATTTAAAATTCTAAAAAAGATCAAGAATATTGCTTTTTAATATGACCAATAAGAAACTAGTCCAGCTAGTATTACCAAATTGACTTGTTGGTATTTGAGATATTGTGTACAATGATTGGCTTAAAGAAGCTTCATTGTCCTACAAAGAAATAAAACTAATTTTATGAATTACAAAATGAAACCAAAGAAGTAGAATAACTTATTAGTGAAAAGCATAACTTCACCTACCATTGAATGTTGACTCTGATGAACATGTGCACTTAGAGAGGCTATTTCATATTACACTTGACTTAGATAAGCTTCATTACCTTACAAAGAAAATGAAAATTGATGGATTGTTTAATTACAACAAAAACACAAATTACAAAGCAATCATCTTGATCTTTTAAAATTTGAAATGCTCATACCGTAATCCCACTAAATTCATTGCCTAGTGGAAGAAGTAATACATGAGGTGCTGGCAATTCTAAATATGATATTCTTAATTGCATTTGAACTCTTGTAGCTAATCTTCTTTTAGGTAGACGCTTAAGACAAGACTTAATTTGGTTCTTATTCTTCAAACTGATTCTCTTCTTGAATCCATTTAGGATTACTATAGTGTCACTTGCCAATAATGTGATAGCACCGCTATTGTTGTCTAAACTCCTTTGCACCTTACAAAGCTTTGTTACTTGCTTACTTAGTTCTTCCACAGCTTTATGTACCATCAAGAATCTTCTAGAAAGTAAAAAACCTCAGTAACTAATCTAATTAATTTAGGATAAAGCAATCGATACTGATGTATGCTATCAAACCTAGAATCTTCTTTAACTTCCTTTCCCCTAACATCATATACCACACTTATACGGATCAGGAAGGACTTTAACATCCATGACATCAAATATCTTTAGGGTGTGGCAGCACAGTATACCAAATGACTCAAGCTTCCTATAATTATAAGAAATTGAATGGGTGCACAGATTAAATAACACTTTGTATTCTTGCTCTTGATGGAATAGAGTAATAAAATACTTAAACAATGGTGGACTTTCAACTTTGTATTTTATACATGCAACATACACTAAATGAAACTCTTTTTAGAATAAGTCAAAGATGGGGGTGGTGTTAATTTGAGAAAGTTGTTGCAACATAAACGATTTCTCACTTCTTAATCTTGATATTTTTTTTGTTGTAAATCAAATTCACACTTCAACTCATTATATCGTTTGTTCTTTACTACCCACTCAAAGTGCTTAAAGAATTGAAGGATATCCAAATTTGGTTTCATCCAACTCTTAAATTCTAAATCAAGGCTTTCACTAAGTTGTGTGCTTTGCATATCAAGAGTGGCAACTTTCTTCATGTAACAAGCTACCCATTTCTCCTTTATATTATAAACCAATTTCAACCACGTGTTTTCATAAATATCATATTTTGATAGCAAGCTACTCTATGCCACCTTAAACATATCTTCCTCATCATATCCATACATGCATCACTTGAAGTTAGTTAAAAAACATGACCCCTTTTTCATTAAATTGCCTTGGTGCTTGCTACCATTTTACATTAAGTGTCATGTGCATAATTTCTATGATGTCTCTGGTATCACCTCAAGTAATGCTTTTGCCTAGTCTTGATTAGTGAAGACAATAAGGGGCTTTTATGCTTTTGTGCCTTTAGAAAGGTTTCAAGGAGCCATTTAAAAGACTCAATTGTTTCATCATATAACAAGGTTACCCCAAATATCATTACTCTTTTGTAATGATTTAATTCATAAAGCAATGTGAGTGGTCTAAGTGCCTTATTTGTACTGTGCATTGTGTCAAGGGATACTACCTCACTAAAATAGTCATAATCAATCAACATTCATGCATCAACCTAAAAGACATTAGTTATTTGTTTATTCATATACATTTGATAAGTATGGTAAAATGATGGATGATCCAATAACTGTCATCGGAAATATTGTAATAAAGCCCTGGTTTCTCCATACATCATGCTTCCTCATCTCTTGCCTTAAAGATAACTCTTAGCATCCAACCATGTATGCCCCAAGCTAGCTCTTCCTCTTATATGCCTACTTATTAACTCAAAAGATCTTCATTGTTGAAGCCTAGAATCTTCTGTCAACTCAATATCATCGGCTTGAACTTTAGTTATTTTACATTATGATGACAACATGTAAGTAGTTTTCACAATATAAAGTCATTGATTATGTTCCTAAAATAATTCATGTAATTTATATTTTCCATTCACAAGTATAATTCTCATTCTTGCCATACAATCAATCTTGGTCTCTTGTCAATGATTGGTAGTCATGGAATGCCTTTTATCTTCCCTGTGAGTACTTTGCCTACAACAAACATATTTACACGATGATATAGAGCCATCTTTGTTCTTGTTGAAATATTGTTTCCTAACTTCAAACTTGGTTCTCCCACTGTAGTCAATCCAAAACCTCCTTACTAGCTATAAGTTATCAAGTTCCATGCCTAGTTTGGGCTTCCAATATACTTCCATGTAAGTGTGCTATAATATCAACTTTCTCTACAAATTAGATGTTGTACGTTAGAGATAAGTATATGAAAAGCAATTTTAACATGGAATATAATTAATTTTATGATTTAAAATGCCCATTAATTATCTTAAACTATTAATTATTAATTATCATCGGCATGGACAGTAACTATGACATCAAAATCTTAACAAAAAATGATTGTAATTAGTTTTATGATTTAAAGTGTGATAATCACTAATATAATCACTAATTTTACAATAGATTCTACAAGCGTATGGATCGAGTACGTAGTATAGTGGATCAAGCTCGTCCCATAGGGTATTGGTTTAGACACAGTTGGGCCTAAGAAGTTTCACTTTTATTTGAGTCAAGAAAAACACCAAAATATTAGTGTAATAAAATAAAATGAAATTGGAAGAATAACTGAGTATTTAGGATTGTTCTTGTAACACCATAATTCTCTAGCTTATCTCACATTATTTCTCTGCTTCTTCCCATACAATTTCAAGAATTCAAGGAAAAGCCATTAAATATAATCAATTTAAATTGCTTTACGTCGTACATAAACTTTTTATTCTATGTCCCGTGAACTATATGGACTCATCCATCTCATTCTCATATTTAATTACACAAATACAACTCATAACCATCTCAAGAAGTGGCCTAGAACTCGTACAAATGAAGTATACACATGAAAATAAGGTGTGTAGCCTCGGACTGAAATTTCAAAATTCTATCATGAATTTTGAAAACTTATAACTAATTCTAGAAAAATAAAACTCAAGCACACTATACTATTATGGAAAGCTATAGATATCTACTTTATGGTAAAAATAATTTCAGGCCACAACAGGGATGTCTAGCCACTGGAAATTGATGGAACAATACCAGAGGTTGCTTGTCACTACTGGTACTGTCCTCCAACTCAGATGTCCAATAGGGGTGATCTTAGTGGTCATGGAAAGCTTATTATGTCTAGTTTGTTCCTATAAAATTTCATAAGCATTGGACACCATTTGCCCCTCAAATAACACAGCCTAAGCAACTAACCCTATGAATAGTATTTATATTAGTTAAGCAGAAAAATACCAACTTTGAAAAATCATAATTAATTTCACAGAGCTCTAAATAATATGGTCTTTAGCTTCTCAAAAATTTCTGAATGAGATCTATATTCATGCCAAATTTCATAGATAAATTCGTTCATTTGGTTAGATCTTGACATTGGGTTGCAAAATAGCTCATTTTGTATCACATGAGGGCTCCAAATGGTCCATTTTGGTTCCTAAGACAACCATGGACACTTGAGCACGTGGGAAAGTGCTAAAATGGTCTACTAAACATGTATTAAAGGTGAACAAATCCAAATTTCACAAACTCACTCATCCAACCCAAGATATACACAAGAGCATACATGCCAAGTCTTGCCATCCAATGTCCAAATCATGCTATTTCATACATATGGCATTAAATCTCATTCATACGTCATACATTTACATATTTACATATGTTTATAAGGTCATACAACATATAAAATAAGAGATTACATCATGTGCTACTCATATAGCTACAAAATTGCATTTTCACATACTTGGTGATCACTCTTCTTCTTCTCGGCTTGGTGGCTCCCATTCCTTTGCTCACTTGGTCTACCTAGACATGTTAGACATGTGGGGAGGAAGGAATGAGATTCTAGGAATTCTAATAGCTCTTATCCCTTTCAATCATGCATAAAGAATGTAAACTATGCTTAAAAATGCATGTATGAACCTTATGGAACATATGATCATTCAAGAAGCATTCTTAACATCTAAAAAGTCATATAATACATGCATAGGCTTGCCAAGTAAATGGATTAGCCTTACCCACTCTCTTCAAGGTTATTGGACTTGCCTCACCCTTTTTCTTAAAGGCCTTGAACTAAGCCTTACTCTTGGGAGACTCTAAACTTTGTCTCAACCATTCTTGAGGGTTCTTGGCTTCACCACACTCAAGCAAACCAAAGCAAGTTTACAAGGCATCATTTAAAAACATAATACAATATCATGATACCATGGCATCTAGATACATATTAAAACGTTTTTTCATGGCTTAAAACATACATACACACATTCAAAGACAAGATAACATCCACTCATGCATGAGAGAAATAAGAGAGAGCTACATTTGTTACAAATGCAAACTTTTTCTCTTGAACTTGGTTGCTCTTCCTCGGCCCCACACACACAAGAAGTTAGGACTTGTTTCTCTTGGCCTAGACACATCATATGGAAGTCAATTATACTCTTGAATCAAATTTTAAAGCCATACATTCATTAGAAGAGCTAGGTAGTTCATATGACTCCCTTATGGTTCCATAATGCACTTAATGAAGCAATCCTATGAAAACATGATCTTTACTCCATTCTTTTCATTCATTTATGATTTTTGACTCATTTTAATCCTCTTGGAGTCATCACGCCATCAAATTAAGGAGCCTAGCTAGGTGTTGCTTCTTTAAGCCATAATATGGAGCCTATGATACCATCTCACTATCCATGGCTTTTAAAATTTTTTCAAGGTTTTCTCTCATCCTCTTCCATCATATATGACTTAAAAATAAGTTTGGAACAAATTAAAACTACCCCTAGGTGCTCCAGCCTCTCTAGGCCGTGGCTATGGAGCATGTGAGCACCAAGTGCGTTTGCTTTGTTTTCTTAATAGAAGATGCATATGAGAAGCCTTTTAGGGATCTTAGGAGCTCATCCAAACACTCATTTAGGCCTAGAAATTATTATATCAAATCAGATTTTTGATAGAGCACTTGAAACCCTAACTTTGCTATCTTGAAATCTAATGGCTATTTGATTGTTTCCTTTGCATATTCTTGTTGTCCTGCCTCATTTTTCTAAGATTCATCCTTAGTTTAGCTGGAATTGCAACCCATCTTAGCTGGTCTTACCTAGGGCAAAATGGAGGGGAAGAGGAATAAGAAGATTCAAACTTAGAAAGTAGTAATTTACCTTGAATTCTTTCTTTCTTTGGATTGTTCTTCACTTGGTTGGCCTCCTCCCTTGATTTTTGAAATTTCCACCTTTGTTCTGCCCTTAATATAGACCCAAACACTTCATTAAAACCATGGAAAGGAAGCTTGAGAAGAGAGGAACAAGTTTTAAGAAGGGGAAGCATGCAAATTCTTAAGAATTCTTACCTTTCTTGCGTTGATTTTCTCCTTCTCCCTTTCTTATCTTGTAAGCCTAATTCTCTTGAGTTTTCTCTGGTTTTTGGGCAAAATAGTCGTGGAAATGATGAGGGGAAGAAAGATGAAACTTACAGAGGTTTCAAGAAGCTTCCACTTTCTTAAAAATCCCAAGCTTGCCCTTTCGTCTTGACATTTTCGTTTTAGCTTCATTTTAGCTCCTTTTTTAGAATCGTTTTTTCCATCATAAAATTTAGGTTCCCAATTTTATAAAATACCTTTGAAATCACTCAAATTGGAGCTAAAACCTTCCTGAACGAAAGGGTCAAATTTTGAGTCAATCGACATTAGAAAACGTCCATTTGAGAGGTTTTAACTGTCCCGGGGCTTTCCATGGTTTTTAGGGCTTATGAGAATCCCAGAGAACTTAAATTTTTCATTTAAAAATCCCTCCTATGAGTATTTTAAAAATTGCCCAAAATTATGAAAATGCCATTACATTTCATTACTATTCTGTTAAATTTCGTGTGGCTATTTTAGCCTCTGTTTCAGGGTACCTTTAGCTTCCTAAATTCATTATTTGAGGTCTAGAATATTGTTCTAATTTTATTGAACCTCAGATCACTCTATTTAGGGACTTTCTTTTGTATCTAATGAATTTCATACATTTACGGAAGAACTATACATTACGTTTCTCTCATGTTCTCATACTTTTGAAGAACTGGATATTATAGTTCTAATGAGAATTGGCATTGAGAAGCATCTTAGGTTCCTATCCCTTTATTGCCAAAAACTTAGTCGTTCAGTTAATTAGTTTAATTAGTGATTTCAGAGTTAAGGAATTAAAGTGTGCCTAAGTGTCTCTCTAATCACTCGAACTTCTATCTTATTTAATTGTAAATTTCTGTCAAAATTAATTAGGTTGATCATATTCAATCCTTTTAAACCACTTTGGGTTCTTATACATATTTCTATACCTGAGAACAAATTAGGTCAACCTAATCCTAAGTTACTCAATCTAATGGTCCATTAAGATTTTCCTTTCTCAAGATCTAATCTTAAACCCCAAATCTATGAAAGAGGTGGCCAAACTTTTAAATGAACAAAAAGAACTAGATTAAGCACTCAAATAAAAAAAAAAACTAAATTAACTACACAAAATCTCCATTACATGATAATAGGTTCAAGTAAACCTAAGATTCATTAAATCTAGCCACACATGGCTTTGAACATTGCAACCTAAACAAAAGATTCAAAGAAACAAGAATTCATGGAAGAAGAAATGGAAAAGATTAGAAAACTCAGTGATAGTGTGTTGATTTGGCCTCCAATCTTTAATCTAAACTTTTTGCCTCTAAATCTCAACTCCCTTATGTATTTTTCTCCTTAAAAGGTCTCCTTCTAGGCTCAGATTCCCAAAAACCTAGCTACTCCTCGAATTTTCAACCCAAAAGTTGAAACTATGCGTTTCAGTAATTGAGTCTTGCTATAGCAATAAGTACTTCTCGCTATTATGAGAGCTTATTAGTTCCAAACTGCAAGTGTCCTCACCACAACCCACATTATTGCTAGAAGTTTCCTTGATTTTGTATGAGCTACGAACTCACTATAGTGAATTGGCATCTTTACTATAGCAAGAAAACTTAGACAACTTGCTCTTGATTTTCCAGCCTCCTCCTTTTCTTTATTCCTTCTTAGCAGGTCTCTATCCCTCTCCTGAGATTAAAATCAAAATGAAATGTAACACAAAGCTACTAAAATGACTACAAAGGCTAAATTTTATTTATTTACATTGATTAGAAAAAAAATTTGAACTAAAATGTAAAATTTATAAGAAGAACAACCTGATGCTCCCTAATCCATCATAAAATATGCCATAAAATACCAAAATTAGGGAGTCATCAAAGACCACATTTGAACTGCTGCTTGTCCTCAAGTAATTCTCAAAAATATCAATTAAAAAGACCATTAACATATTTACTTTCCACAATTAAGGTCCAATAAATCAAGATTAAAAATTCCCCCACACTTAGAATATAACTAGAGTCAAAATTAGGCCATTAGCTAAACTCAAATTGAATTCAGCAGTTAATGCAATTATAACAATCCCTTTCTTAAGTCTAAAGTGCATGTGTGGTTCAACAGATAGTTCTTGAAGTAACTGAGTGATCTTATCAATAACCACATTACAATTCCAAGAATAATTCCAATTATTTACTCTAACTTCAATCATCAAAGTTAATTAAGAGACATCATTGGTTTTATTATTTAACAACATATCAATTTCAAAACAATTATCTAATTTTCCTTTTCTTTTCTTTCTTTTCTTTTAATTCTTTTCTCCTCTTACTCATTTCTCCTAATCCTTTTTATGGGAATGACAACATTAGCTATGAAACCACCCGGTTACTCAAATTAAAGAAATTGATTCAAAGTGCTTAATGCATACTCTTGGTTTTCACCATTGTTTGACGCGAAAGTTTACACTTTTTGGTGCAAACTCCTAGTTACTAAGTAGCTTTGATGCAAAAGTCCATACTTTTTGGTGCAAACTCTTGGTTACTAAGTAGCTTCAACCATTGGAGTATATTCTTCTTCTTTTTTTAAGCACTACAAAGCCAAATCATTTCTCTCTTAAATAACAATTAGACATCCATCCATAAGTAAATAAATTGGATTTATCAAAGAAAAATAACTATAGTTATATATAAAGAAAAACTAAATTACTATAATTACCATCTAGTTGAATAAGTGCTTCAATTATGGAAATTTACTAAAAATTACATTAATTAATTCATTCAATTCAAGTTTATTCAACTTCCCAATTCCTTATCCCATATTCATCAAGTGCAGAGGGGAAACTAAATCTAAAATCATTGGTCAGAATTGTGGAGACACTATAATTAACTATGTATCCTAATTAACTTTTCTAATTTTTTTAAGCAAAAAAAAAAAAAAGAATACTAATTATCAAAAAGAGACTTACATACTAACTTAAAAATGTCACAAATTTATCACCTTCCCCCACACTTACAATTACATTGTCCCCAATGTGAAAGAAAGAGATAACTAACGAAAAAAAAATAGAAATAAAAGAGAGAGGAAGAGAAACAGAGACTCCCTGACAAAAAGACCTAATAGGAAAAAGAGACTTGATCAAAACCTATATCTGGGAGATAAAAATAGATAAAAGACTAAGAAACAAAGAGTAAGTGAAATTTTAATATATCAATAGTGAATGAAAATCCTGAGTTAGATTAGAGTGTACAATCATCCATATACAATTATCCAAAAAAAAACATAAAGCAATTAAAAAGTTTAAACGCTAAGGGCTAGATGGGCTAAGTATGTCCTAGGAAGCCAAATCATGTGGAAGGATAATAATGAAAGACTGAGGCACTTTTGGAGGTGGTAGGGGAGGGGTGGGCACCAGATAATCTATTAACATTTGTAGCTACTCCCGCATAGAAAGTACATGACCCTCCAATCTCTCAGTGGACTCTCTCACCCAGCCCTTAAACTGTGTTTGAGGTAGTGCATCATGAACTATAGGCTCTGATTCCTGCTCTTGTAGAGATAGAGGTGGAGGTATCTCCTCCTGCTGCCGTGCTTGAGGTGTTCTAGGCCTACTAGGCTCATCTTTCATATTGTCATATTTGAAGGCACCTTTGGGCTTCAATTGTGCATCATTTTTGGACACCAGACTACCCCCCATTTGAAGCAACTTAGTAAACATGTAAGGGCAAGCTAAACTAGCCCGCTTAGACCATGCCACTTGTTTGAAATTCAAAATCATAAGATAAGGAATATTCACCCTCTTTCTCGTCATAAAACAATAAGTAAGCAGAGCTCTCTCCTAATTCATGTCTGATCTATGGGAGCTAATCAAAATATTGCTTGAAATGAATTGAAGCCAATAGTGAGCAGGCTTGCTTAACTGGGCTATTTTATATAATTTGTTGGTTAATTAAACTCGCCCTTCATTGGCTATTGTGACTTTAACCTCCTCCCATAGAATAGACTATTGATCATCCATATAAGCTTGAAAGGCACAGTTCTCAACATCAGGGAATTCATAGAAATCTTGAATGACTTTCTCATTAATCTTGACCTATGCAGTCCTACAACAATACTCATTTTTATCTTCTTCAGTGTCTTCAAAATTTGCATAGAATTCTTGGATCATTATGGGAATGCGATGCATAAGCTTCTTAATAAAGCCTTGCAGGTGATGCCATTCAAAATCACTAAAAGCGAGATCCAATGGATAAGGCTCATAATATCTATCTTCAGTGATGCCTCGATCTGAAAAGTTATGCTCAAAACGAAATTCAACCCTGGTAGATGCAAATCTATCCTTGTCATAACTCTTTTTCTTTTGTTTGGAGGAGGATGCTTGAGTTATCTTAGCTCGCTTCTTAGGTGCCATAAAGTCTACAAAAGTGATATATAAAAATCAATGCAAGTGCAGTTAAGCACAGAGAAAATAAACAAGCATCCTTGGGAAAATAATGAAGTAATAAATGATAGATAACTAAAAGCCCAATCATTAAAATGTCCAAACTAAAGGAAAATAAAGCAAATGAAAAATCATCATGTTTTGGGCAAGGACAAGGAATCCTAAAGAGAATCCTATGTGTAAATGAGTTAGTCAGGGATAAAATAAGAGCAAACAACTTATTCAAATAAGAGGAAATAAAATAAAACAAGTTAAATGATGCAGGATAACAAAAAATTGAATTATGAGAATTATGCTCATCCTCGCCATAACGAGGAAGAACAATATTTGCATAATTGTGTTTTTGAACCCAAAATACTTGAACAAAAGAAAACACTTGCAAAGAGAAATGCAAAAAGTAGACCCAAACCAGTTATTACTAGCCTAGTCACCTACATTTACCAAATCAAAGCCATTCAACTTCTCAACCCTAAGTTCTCAAAGCCACAAAATCTCAAGCAGAATAATGGAGAAAAGAGGAAGAATTAGCATACCTGGTGTTTTGTGACGATTAAGAGATGAAGATGATCGCATGAAAAGAAGGAATGGGTGAAAAGAAAGCGAGATGCACGGGGTAAGGAGTGGCTACGCAATAGTGAGTAATAATGTGCAAAAAAGGGGAAGGAAGCTTTAGGTTTTGTTTTTATTTTTCTTTTGTTTTTGTTTTTGTTTTTGTTTTTTATTTTTTTCAAAACACTTAAAACCTAAGATAACCAGAGACGCTCGCTATTACTCAAGTAATAGCAAGGAGTTCTTTGGAAAATGCACCATATAACAAAACTACCATATCTCGCAAGTGCAAAGTGGTCCTCTCGTAGTGGCAAGAACACTTGGTGGTTTTGGTTAGCCATAGAGTCTCGCTATAGCTCAGGCTATAGTGAGAAACTCGCTGGAATTTGTACTGGTCCAGAGGCATAAGGAATTCGCCATTGCGAAAGGGCAAGTATGCAATAGCAAATACACTTGGAATAAATTTTAAAGATAAGATTTCTCGCAATAGCGTGTTATGGTGAGGAACCCTTTGGATTTTTTACCAGATTGGAGAAACAAGGGTCTTGCTATGGTGAAAAGGTATGCACACAATAGCGAGAATAGTTGACAAAATTGGAAATATGTATTTTCTCACCATTGCATAGGCCATAGCAAAGAACTCCTTATATTTTATACCAAAACAAGTGACGCTTGCAATAGCAAAATTAGGCATTCACAATAATGAAAATAAAAAATGATGAAACTTAGAAAATTTTAAGAAGAATTTTTGTCTCACTCTTTTAATCCCTTGACATAATTCCTTTCAATTTAAAGAAAACTAATTAATTGAAATGAAATGAAGACATTAACCCAATTAACAAGAACTCTCTACTTCAATTAGATGCTTCATTGCAATGCTTCCTCCAAAAAGGAATTGTTCGAAACTTTCAACCTTTCCTGTACACTCTAACCTTGCAAGATCAAATAAAGGACTAAAACTCAAAATCCTACAAACAAAATTGAAACCAAAAACCAAAATTTAGAGGAAAAAAATTTGGGTTGCCTCCCAAGAATGCTAAGTTTATGGTCTTCAGCCAGACTATCCCAAATAATCAAGAAAGTGATGTGAAGCTATGGACCATCTTCTGTTAGTCCCATTCTCCCCCAAAGTACTATTTGAGTCTTTACCCATTGACTTTGAACTAATCACCAGATTTTTCATCTTTAATCTCTACAGCTCTATGGGATGCAACAACAATTACAGTGTAAGGGCTTGACCATCTTAATTTGAGCTTCCCAAGAAACAACTTGAGCCTTGAATTGAATAGCAGTACTTGTTGTCCTGGTACAAAAGTTTAATGAAGAATGTGTTGATCATGCCATTTTTTACTTCTTTCTTTATAAATTCTTGAACTTTCATATGCTTCCAGTCAAAATTCTTTAAATTCATCCAATTGAAGTATTCTTTGAGTATTAGCAAGTTTGGGATCAAGATTGAGCTTCTTAATAACCCACCAGGCTTTATACTCAAGTTCCAAGGGTAAATGACATACCTTCCTATAAAACAAGCCTATAGGGTGACATCCCTATGGGTGTTCTATAAGCAGTTTGGTATGCCCACAATGTAACATTTAACTTGTCAAACCAATCCTTTCTAGAGTGATTAACAGTTCTGTCTAATATTCTTTTGATTTCCTTATTAGTGATCTCACACAACCCATTGGTCTGAAGATGGACCCCATACTTAATCAATCGATTCTTCAACTGATTATTGTGGAAGTGAGTGCCTTCATCAGTAATAATAGCTCGAGATACCCCAAACCTAGTGAAGATGTACTTCTTGAGGAATCTGATTACTATGTTTGAATTGCTGGCTACACAAGCCATTGTTTCAACCTATCTACTCACATATTCTATAGCTACTAGTATGTAATGGTTACCCCTAGATGAAAGGAATGGGCCCATGAAATCCACATCCTAAACATCAAAGAGTTCAATTTCTAAACTCCCAGATTGTGGCATCTCATGCTGCCTTGAAATGTTTCGTGTTCTTTGGCATCAATCACACTTAATAGTAAAATTATGAGCACCTTTAAACAATGTAGGCCAATAAAAATCAAATTCTAACACCCCATATGCAATCTTTTGACCCCCATAGGCAAATGAATGGCAAGTATGCAAAATGGCCTCTTGTTCAACTTCAAGCACATATTTTCTAATCATAGAATCAACTTATCTTTTAAAAAGACAAGGTTCATCCCATAAGTAATAAGTCACATTGATAAATGCCATTTCTTTTTATATATTTTATTTCCCTTATTTTAAACTTTTTGAAGATAGATTATGGCTTAATAGATTTAATTAGGTGAGATTTGATTTTATTAGCCATTGTTGCATCTTAGGAATTAATTTACAAATTATTGGTTTTTAATGCATAAATTTTTTTTAAAATAATTTTCTAAATATTTTTATTTAATAGTTTTTATTCTTTTTGTGCCGATTTTTAATGGACAATAGGAATTCAAAGGATGAAAATTAATTTGGAAAAGAAGTGGAAGGCACAAATTGAATCAAAGGCTAAAAAAAATTTGAGGATGAAGCTTCCTATATGCAATACCAAGTTCGGAAGAATTTTAGAGAATGGAAAAATGGGAAATAAATTGAAGGGAACATGTGATTGAGAATGGAGGGCCATGGGTTTCATGTGAGAATGATGCACACATACACTTGGGCACTCACACATCCAACCATTCACAATCCACGAGCTCATGTGGTTGATATTTCTCTAGCTCACTTACACACTCCTTCCTATCATTAACACTCATGCATGTTCACACATCCCTTACACTCTCGTCTCTCCCACATTGAACCATCAGCCATGTTGCAATTTACTTCCAAGCATTTGACACCCTAATCACGTCCAGGATATACATACACAATTGCATTAAGCATATATACTGGACAGTCCACATATACACACATGAGCTAGAGAGATAGACTCACAATCATGCATATAGCCACTGCATAAAAACTCCATGGGTTTCATTTACTTTCATGCATGCAGCCACCATTCCTCTGTTCACGTTCATGGGATTGACACACAAAGCATATGCAACATTAGTTTCTCAAGTTAACACATAAGCATGGTAGGCAGCTCACATGCATGGCTCATTCTTTCACTCACACACGAGTAAATGAGGGAAGAGCCATGGTTTGGATGTCCAGAAGAGAATACATGTGGAATGGGAAGCACGGCTGAATCATGGGAGAAAATACACGTCCATCTCTTTCATTCATATTGATGCACACACAATCATCATTCATGCACCAAGTGACGTGGAGACTCAAGGAAAACACACGGGTTTTTCATTCACATAGACCACTAATCACACATTCAAGTGATTTGGTCTTAGGTTCTAGGGAATGAAAAAATAATGTTCGTGAGAGGATCTTCATGAAAACATGTGAAGAGAGGAGGTGGCTAGGTCTGGATTGGAAGAGAAAGAATAATGCACCAAATTCTTACATGGAGGAGGACATTTAGAATGTGATTAAGGTGAAGAGCATGAACCAAATTTTATAATACATTAACATATTGCTCACATGCATGGGAGGCTCACAAAATTTATCAAGGGAAGCATGGGTTTTGATATAGAGAGTAGAACACGTGACTAGCAGTTGAGGAAAAAAAATGCACACACATGACTAGAGCATGAGAAAAGAAAATAACACGTGATGGGGGCTGGAGAGTCAAAAGGGGGCTCAAACAAAGAGGGATTGGGAGGCTGGGAACGAAGAGAATGAAGAGAAGAGAGATGTGAATATTTCCTCCTCCATCAGGCTCAAGAATGAAGGCTTCTTCCTTCCATTTTCCTCCATCTATCTCCTCAATAAAAGTTTGAATTTACTTAGGTAGCTAGCTAAGAATGTGACTTTTATAGATGAAGATTTAAGCTCCAAGATACATCTCCAAATTGGCTAAATTCTCTTCTCTCCATCCTTTATTTTTAGCATTAATTTCTTTGTTTAATTTAGCTAAGTTTAGCTTGTTAAATGGAGAATTTGGTGGTTGAATGTACTGGATTAATTTGTTCTGCATTTTTATTGTAATTTTACATTTGGAGCTTGTTGTGAAGTCTAGGTGTTTGTAAAAAGTCCATGCTTAATGGCTAACCAATTTGCTAGTTAATTCCTCTTGTTCTTAGGATATTTAGTGTAAAGGCATTATATTAAGTGGTCGGAATTTTGTGTGATATTTGTAGTTGAGAAAATCTTTAATCTAATTAGTTGATTAACATCTTTAAACAAATTGTTCAATGAATGTGATAAACATTTAGGTACTATTTTGGTGTGTTCTTATTCATAACTTAAGTTACTAGTTTTTTATGGTTCTTTGTGGTTACAAATTCTATGATCAATAGTAATTTGAGTCTTGGATGGTAATTTAAGAATCTTTAGGAAGAATACACTAAAAAGCAAGAATTTAAGTCCAAGTTTTCATATATTAAAAAGGAGCAAGGATAATTGAATCATAGGAAGTCCATTCTAAAGCTAGTTACCACACTTTGCCTAATTGTTGCATTACTTAGTTTTAAACTTTTAGTTCTTGTTATTTTCTTTAATTTAATTAAAATTTAGTAATTCAAAACCCCCTAAACACTTCTCATTTACTATCCTTAGGGGAATTTTTTCATAAATAATTAGAAGCAAAAACTCCTTGGAAAATGATGTAGGTTGTACAATTAGCTACAAATATTTAATCAACCTAGTTTATTTGAGATTGCTGAACACAACTGTCAAATTTGGCACCGTTGTTAGAGAGTTTGGATTCTTAATTGTTTGAAAAGGTTTTTCTAGCATTTTTGCTCTATTTTTGTGTAGTGTTTGCTCTGTTTTAAACTTAGTTTTTGGTCTTTTCGGTTACTTAAATCAATTACCCTGCTTACTGGAATTTTTGTTTGACGTGCCCAGAAAATTCTCAAACTTTGTTTGTGTTTTTGGGTTAAATTCCAACATTTAAGGCACTTTTTTCTAATTTTTAAGTATTTTCTCAAAATTTTTAAGATTTTTCTAATTTTTTTGAATTTATTTTCTTTATTTTTGTGAGCTTCTTTTAGTGTGATTTGTCTTTGTTTTTAAGTGTCTATATATGTTAGGTAATTGTTAGTTTAATTTGGATTTAATCCTCTTGCTTTTTGGTGTAAGGAATTGAGCTAATTTAGTTACTGATTTGATTGTTCAGTGTGCTTTGATTTTTCTTGAACCACTTGCCTAGAAAATTTTAAACTTGGTACTTTAATATTTTGGGTGGTTTTGAGTAAAAGGTACAGCTAAAGTTGTGAATTAATCCCTGGATTAGCCAAATTCCTTTATTTTCCTTGAGTTTTTCATTTTTCAAGTATTTTTTTGATTTTCCAAACATTTTCTCTATTTTTCTAGATTTATTATTTTGATTTTTCTTGGCTAATTTTTGTTCTATTTCTTAATTTTTGCTTGCCTAATTGGTTTATTACAAGGTTCTCTAGTGAGAAATTGATTGATTTGGATTCTGAGATTGAAAGAACCTTTAGAAGGGAAGTAAGGATTAAGAAAAATAGTGATAGTATAGAAAATAGTGGTAGTACTTCTACTTTTGATTGTGTGCAAGGAATTGATTGTATGCTTCAATTTGCTGGTGCTAATATGGCTAAACAAGAGCAAGTGAATGCTAACATGAATATGCATGCCAAGCTAATTTAAATGCGAATGCAAATTTGAATGATAACATACATGCAAGAACCATTAAAGAATTGTCAGCCCCTAATGCACACTATTAAAATCTTTGTATACAATATCCAACATTAGATGCAAATTTTAAGCTCAAGTCTAGTTTGATTCACTTACTTCCTAAATTTCATAGACTTGCAAAAGATGACCCTCACAAGTATTTGAAGGAATTTCATGTTGTTTGCTCTACAATGAAGCCACAAGGAGTGTCAGAAGAACAAATTAAGCTAAGACTATTCCCTTTTTCTTTGGATGGTGTGGCTAAAGACTAGTTATACCATCTACCTCTTAGTGCTATTACTTCTTGGGATTAACTGAAGAGGCTTTTCATAGAAAAATTATTTCCTACTTCTCGTACTGCATCAATAAGAAAGGAAATATGTGAGATTAGACAGAATGGTGGAGAGACCCTATATGAATATTGGGAAAGGTTCAAGAGATTGTTGGCTAGTTGTCCTCACCATCAAATTTATAATCAACTACTAATTCAGTATTTCTATGAAGGGCTATTGAACATAGATAGAAACATGATTGATGTTGCTTCCAATTGAGCTTTAGGTGATTTGACACCTGCAAGAGCTTGGGAGTTGATTGACAAGATGACTTAAAATGCACAATAGTTTGGTGTAAGACAGACAATAAGAGGAGTCAGTAAATTGTATGCTCCACATTATGATCTGAAACTTGAGAGCAAAATTGATAAGATGTCCTCTGTGCTCCGAAACTTGCTTTAGCTCAGCAGCAACCACAGTCAGCCTCTATTCCATCTCAGGCTTATACATCATAGTCCTATGCTACTTAGATGCATTCTTATCCACAACGCTATACACCTAGGCAAACATCTACCTCTACTGCCTTGATGGGACCCTTATGTGATATATGCTATTTGGCCACACATGCTACTGATTAGTGCTCGATGTTAGATGACAGGGTAGAGACTTATGCTAGGATGTTTCCAGTCAAACCAATGCAACAAGGGTAGCAAAAGTATGATCCCTACTCTAACACATATAATCCAAGGTAGAGGGATCATCCTAACTTGAGATATGAGGGAGGGCAATAGTAGAATAGGTACAATGCTGGAGGACCTACTGTACAGCCTTCCTAACCTATGAGGCAGTCAGTCCCTATACAGAAGGAACCAAAGAAAGGAAGTAATTTAGAGGATATGATGAAGCAACTTATGGAAAGTAATGCACAACTTAAGCAACATTTGTAGCAACAACAGTAGCAGCTATAGATGAGCATGCAAAATTTGGAAAGAAAGGTTAATACTCAGTTAAGCCAGTTTTCTACCTTTCTTAGTGAGGTGAAGTCTCAGGGTTTAGGCCAATTGCCATCATAGACGATTGTAAATCCAAGGAATAGCAGTAATGTTAGTGCCATCACTCTTAGGAGTGGAAAGGAAGTTCAAGGGTCCTCAGATACTATTACCATGGATAAGTCGAAGTCATCAAAAACACAAGTCGCACCGAATAAGCCTAAGAAAGAAGAGGAGCCAAAGAAGATTTTGCCTTTCCCACATAAACCTACTTTAGGAAAGAGGCAAACTGAAGTAGAAATTGAGAAAGAAATTCTTGAGACTTTTAAGAAGGTTGAGATTAATATACCTTTATTGGAAGCAATCAAGACCATCCTTAAGTATGCCAAATTTCTTAAAGAAATATATACCAATAAGAGGCAGCTAAGAGAAAATGAGAAAGTCAATTTTGGCAAGAATGTTTCAGCACTTATACAGCCAACAATGCTCACAAAATGTCAAGATCCAAGCACTTTTACAATTCCATGCACTATTGGAAAATTTGAGTTTATCGATGCTTTGATTGATCTTGGTGTTGTTATTAATGTTATGCATAAATTAGTGTATTTGTCTTTGCAAATAGGAGAATTGAAACCTACTGGAGTGGTTGTGCAGCTTGCAAATAGGAGAATTGCTTATCCTTCAAGAGTGTTAGAAGATGTCTTAGTTAAGGTATGGGATTTGATATTTCCAACTGATTTCTATGTCCTTAACATGGAGGATGATAGATATAGGTCTCATGCTCATGCCCCACTTATCTTAAATGGACCTTTCTTAAAAACTCCAAAGATAATTATAAATGTGCATGAGGGTACTCTTCAAATGGAGTTTGCTGGCAATGTGATACATTTCCATGGAGTTTGCTATTATTTTTGCTATGATCAATATGCACAGTCACTTTAGCACCCATCAAATAAACACAACATTTACTGAATGCAAAAGCCATAGCTAATATTTCCTTATCAGTTGTGGAATAGTTTATCTGAGTAACATTCAAAGTTTGGTTAGCATAGTAGATTGGGTAAAATACCTTGCCCTTCTTCTATCCAAGAACAGCTCCTATTGCATAATCACTTGCGTCACACATGAGTTCAAATGGTTGACTCAAATCAAGAGCTACAATAATGGGTGCAATAATCAACCTTTACTTTAGCTCTTTAAATGCTCTCAAGCATTCATCAGTAAACTCAAAAGATATATCCTTCTCCAAAAGTCTACAAAGGGGTTTTGCAATTTTTGAAAAATCCTTAATAAATCGGCAATAAAAACCAACATAATCAAGAAAACTCTCCCCATCATATTAATGGGTGGTGGAAGTTGCTCAATCACTACAATTTCAGAATAATCCACTTTCAGACTGTGTTTAGAGACTTTGTGGCGTAAAACAATTCCCTCAATGACCATGGAATGACATTTTTTTCCAATTTAACACTAAATTTGTTTCTTTACATCACCTCAAAACTTGTTATAAATTTTCCAAACACACTTCAAATGATTCTTTAAAAATAGAGAAATCATCTATAAAGATTTTCATTGTGTTCAATCAAATCTGCAAAGATTGACATCATACAACATTGAAAAATGGCGAGAGCATTACATAGCCTAAGAGGCATCCTTCGAAATGTGTAACACCATATATTTTTAGCTTGCTTCCTATCATTTCTAAGTTTCCCATGATGAATTGCACAAAAGGGAATGGAAGATGGCATTAAAATAATGCCTTATTTCGCGTTGTGTAGCATATAAAAATTCCATTCGGTGTCACGCGAACCATAGGAGTCCATACATCAAATTCTCATATTTAATTACATACATACAACTCATTTGCATCACCAAAGTTGGCCCACAACTCATGGAATTCAAAGGGGAGCATCAAACTCACACTATTATTTTCGGCCAAATTCTCAATTTTTCTGTCACAACTTTGGAAATTCATAATTAAATCCAAAAAAATTGAAACTCAACAAAATTTACCATTCCAGAAAGCTCTAGATGTCTACCCCATGCCAAAAATAATTTTAGCTCATGAATCATTAAGGGGAGAACATTTGACATCCGAAAAGCCACTAAGGTCGCTGCTATCTGGGCCACTGGTTCAGTTTACTAATATGAAATTTCAGAATTCATAACTAATTCTAGAAAATTTGGAATCATATATTCTTGGTCATTATAAAAATCTATACATGTCTAATTTATTATAAAAATATTCCTAGGCCATGAAACATAACACATGAAGCGTTTGGCACATGAAAAGGGACAAAGGTTTGGACAGCTACTAGTACTAATGTAAATGTCTGTTATAAATTTCGAAAATGTCCAATTAATTCAACAAAAATCTAATCCATGCAAATGATACCAATTTGGAAATATATGAATGTTAAATTTATGGAAAAAATAGATTCAGACCAGAGCAAGCATGTTTAGCTACTAAAATTCAATGGAATAGTGACTCAGGTCGTACTGCACTACTATTGCTGTTCTAGAAATTCAAAAATTCCTATCTCTTAGGTCAAACCTCCAAATGAGATTCTTCTAGTTGCTACAAGTCACTGTGAATGCCTAGTTTCTACTTATAAAATTTCGTGGCCATTGGACCACGTTTGTCCCTCGGATGACACAATTTCACAACTGACCAAATGAATAGTACTAATGCAAATCCAAAATTCTGATACCAACTTTTGAAAAATCATAGAAAATTTCACAGACCTCCAAATGACCTAATCTTTAGCTTCCCAAAAATCTCTAGGCAAGATCTAGTTGCATACAAAATTTTAAGTCAAGAAGAGGTCATTTGGTTAGACTTTGCCATAGCTCAAGAATATGGCAATTTTGGTCCTAACAAGAGGCAAATTTGGTTCAAATGAGTCATCCATTATTCCACACACATTTGAGCAACTTAGAAAGCATAAATATAGCATAAATAAGTCTCTCATAAGGTCTGAACCCTCATGCAACTCAAATTCACCATGCCACTTCCATAAATATACATACATAAGTGGGCTCCCAAGTAGTCAAAATACACAATTCTATTCATTAAACTCTATTCTTGATACATACACTAACTTTACATAGTTTTACACTTGTTCAAAGTGTCATGGCTCAAAAATAATATTTACATATCTACTTTGACATTCTATACATCATAGTACATCAAAAATGGAAAGATTTGCCAAGAGATGGAGATTTAAGCTCCTTGGCTTCCATCCTTTGGATCTTGAACTCCACCTAGATCATATGAGATGAGAGAAAGGAGGGGGTGAGATTCATTGAATCTCAATAGCTCATACACCTATTCAAGCACATTTTCAAGGCATAAAACATTTCAAAGGTACAAGTATGCAATCAATCAATCTATGAAGCATTCATCTTTCACATTTTTGTGTCACAAACTCATGTCAAGCACAAGAATGAGCTCTAGGGACTTTTGGTTTGGCCTCACCCCATTTTTAGGACTTTTGGATTGCCTCACTCTTGGTTCTTAGAACTTTTGACTCAGCCTCACCCATCCAAGGGACTTTTTGCCTTGTCTCACCCATGCCATGAGACTTTTGGCATCTTTTCACCCATATTAAGGGACTTTTGGCACTACCTCACCCTTATGAGCCATTTCCACCATTCAAAGATATTCAAGAAAGCATATTAGTACCAAAATAGCAACATAGCATCAAGTGGCATGTTTCAAACATATAAACATACACACAAGCACACAATGACACCATATGCAATAAGAAAATGCAACAAAAAAAGGTGAAGAGCTACCTTGGTGCAAATTCAAGCTTTACTTTGCTTATTTCTTCTCCTTTCGGTTCCACAAACACAAGGAGGTGGGGTTAGATTTCCTTGGCCTATTCACAATAAACAACACTTAATTATACTCTTGGAACAAGTTATGACATTTAACTCACTCTTAAGACTACACTTTGTTCTATTTGTCACAATATGGTTCCATTAAGGACCTAATGAAGCAACTACCATAATTAACATTCTTGGTTCCATTCTCTTGCCATATTTAGACCTCTTGACCTCATTTAAGGTCTTTGAAGCCATCACACACTCACTTTCACAAACCTAGGTCCATGTTGCTTCATAAGGTTACATTATGGAAGCTATTGCCTCATCTTCTAACCTAAGGCTTCTAAATTTTTCCAATGGTTTCTCCCATCTTCTAACATCATATAAAGTCCCAAACCAAGGTTAGAACAAATTAAAACATCCCCTAGCCTAATGAACCTAGCTTGGTCGAAATATGCACCATAATGGAGGTTCATGGACTGTGATTTTCCTTGATGGGAGAGCCACTTGGGAGGCTTTATAAAGGTCTTAGGAGCTCAAGGAAACATTCACACAAAATCAAATTTTGCAAAACCCTAAAAAACACTACACTTTTCTAACTTGTTTTCTATTAGTTTCCTTGGAATTTCTTGCCATATTCCATCTCCCCATGGCCTAAAACCCTTGTTCCCTCCTTGTATTTGGACAGAACATCCTCCCCTCCTTTGGTTCTGTTCTTGGCTGAAATACACACAAAGGGAGGGGGAAGAGAAGATGCAACAAAAAGCAAAGATTACCTAGGGTTCAAGTGAGCTTTCAAGTGTTTTTCTCCTTCATTCTCTTCTCCTTAGCAAATTCAAAATTCTCCCCTTAGGTCTGGATCAAAAACAGAACCAAATCATTTAAAAAAATCCATGGAAAGAAAGGAGGAAGAGAGGAGAACAAGATTGGAGGAAGATAGAGCAAGAAATTTCATGAAATTACCTAGTTTCTCCTTGGCTTTCTTCCTCTTTTTCTCCTCCCTTTGGTATGCCTAAGAGAGCTGAAGATTTTCTATATTTTGGACAGAATGGGTTGTGCTCATTAAAGAGGAGAAGAAGGGAGAAAAGTGTGAAACTCTTTAGAACATTCAAGAAACCATAAATTCTAATTTTGCCCTTCCGTAATGGCAATTTCGTTTCAGCTTCGTTTTAGCTCCTTTTTGAGAACCGTATTTTCCATCACAAAATTTAGGTTCCTAATTTAATAAAATGCCTTTGGAATCACTCAAATTGAAGCTAAAACATTCCCAAACGAATCGGTCAAAGTTCAGGTCAACCGATGTTGAAAAGAGTACACCAGAGGGGCTTTACCGGTCCTGGGGCTTCCCATGGTTTTTGGGGCCTCTGAGAACCTTGGGCTACTCAAAAATTCTATTTAAAAAGCCCTCCTAGGTATTTTTCCAAAATTACACTTATTTATAAAAATGTCATTAGCCTTTCGGCAAATTTTTCGAATCGCTCCGACCCTAGTTTTTGGGCAACTCAAGGCTCAAATCCTCATTTTCTATTATTTAAAATTTTATTCAAATTTTATTTGGCCTTGAATCACTCATCTCAAGGGACTTGATTTTCAAATCGGCTCGTTCAAGTGATTGTACAATGTACCGGGCGTTACAAAAATGCAAAGGTACTATAAGGGCAAGTAAATATTATCTTTTCTTAATCTTCTAGAGCAAATGCTATTTGATTGTATCTTGAATATCTATGTAAGAAATAAAAATATTGCTTTCCAACTAAACAATCAAGCATCTAGTCAATGAATGGGAGGGGGAAGTGATCTTTGCATGTTGCCACATTCAACTTCCTATAATCCATACAAATACACCACCCAATAACAATTTTGGTGGAGATAACCTCATTTTGATCATTCTTCACCACTGTTATTCCCCCTATTTAGGTACACACTATATTGGGCTAACCCAACTACTATCCCAGATAAGATATATGATCCCTGCATCCAACCACTTAAGTATCTCCTTCTTAACTACCTTCTTCATGATTGGGTTTAGTCTCCTTTGCCCATCTATGTATTTTTTATGCTCATCTTCCAACAGGATTTTGCGCATCACTATTGCTGAACTAATACCTTTGATATCCGCAATTGACTAACCCATAGCTAACTTGTGAGCTCTAAGCACATCAATCAACCTTTACTTTTGTTCATCATTCAAAGAGACAGAAATGATAATCGATGAAGAGTTATTTGTACCTAAATAAGTGTACTTCAAATGAGACTACAATAATTTCAATTCCAACCTTGGAGGTTCTCCAATAGATGATTTCATTGATGGAGCCACTCTAGACTCCAATTCTAAAGGTTCAAATTTCCTTGAAGAACTCAACCATTGAGGATTTTCATGTATCATCATCTTACATTCATTAATCTCCTACTGTTCAACTATGTCAATCTCATGCAGCAATACTTCTAATGATTCTTTTTCTCTATATGTTTCTAGTACTTCTTGAATGCATTCCTCATAAATCTCAAACCAAAAACAGTCATTTGTATGATCAAAGAATTTCATGGCCTTGTTCATATTAAAGAGAATATCTTCATCCCCCACTCTCAGCTTGATTTCACCCATCTCTACATCAATTAGAACTTGAGCTATTGCCAAGAAAGGTCTACCCAACAAAAGAGATAGCTTCCTATCAACTGGTATGTCCAAGATAATAAAGTCAACTGGAAAGATAAACTTATCCACCTTGATTAGAACATCTCTAATAACACCTTTTGGACAGACAAACTTTGATCAACCAGTTATAGAGTAACTAAAGTGAATTATACTTCCCCAAGTTGCAGTTGTTTAAAAATTGCAAGTGGCATTAAATTCACACTTGATCCTAAGTCATATAAAGCTCCTCCTTCAAATTTGTCTCCAATAACACACGACATTGAAAAGGTACCTAGATCCCATAGTTTAGGAGATAGTTTATTGAGAATTATTCCATTGCATTTCTCTGTATGTATAACTGTGCCTACCTCATTCAACTTCTTCTTGTTACTTAACATCTTCTTCAAAAACTTTGTGTATAGAGGCATCTACTCCAAAGCTTCAACAAATGGGATGCTAATATGAAGTTGTTTGAATACCTAGAGAAACTTCTTGTATTTCTCTTCTAAGGCTTTCTTTTGAAACCTTTGCAGAAAAGGAAGGGGAGGCATTCTTCTTTGAGGTTCTACTATCTTATCTTTACTTTTATCTTCCTTCTCGACAACTTTATTTTTCTTTTCTTTACTTAACTTTTCCTTCTTCTCTTCTAAATTAGTCAACTCTACACTTTCCTTCAGAACAACTTGATCCCTTTCACATACCGATTTCTCTCTGGACTTGTGAACTTCAGGCAATTGCTTACCACTATACAAAATAATTACTTTACATTCCTCCTTTCCTTCTCTTCTAAGATTAGGAACTGTATCACTAGGTAATCCACCCTGCTTCATCATATTCAACTTTAATGCTAATTGCATAATTTGCATTTCCATTTTTTCATTACTACTTTCTGCTTAGCCATAAACTGCATCATCATCTCTTCTATTCTTGATTTCTTTTCTTGAATGGGTACTTGTTGCCTTGGCTATTGTGTAAATCCTAATAGTCTCATAGGAGCCACTGATCTGGGTCCAGAGGATGATGCTTGATTAAGAGATGTACCTTAGGTCCATGAAAAGTTCTAGTGGTTCTTCCAACTAGGATTATATGTGTTGGAGTATGGATTATTTGGACCCCTCTATGGATTTCCAATATAATTGCAAGACTCAAGGGTAATTACTGTAGGGCAAAATTTAGAAGGATGTGCTTCCCCACAATAGTCACAAGAATTAGTTGGCATATAGACTACATTAACTTCTGTATAGCCAACTTATCAAAATGTTTATTCATGGATGCAAGTATTGCGTCTATTTAAGAAGTGGTATCATCTAAACTCTTCTTAATCATTTTCATTGGTCACCACTCACTAGAACATTGTGCATGCTTTGCTGCTAGATCATCTAGACATTTTATCACATTATTCATCGGTTGCCTTCCAAAGCCTCTATTTGTCACAAAATCCATCAATGTTTTGGATTCTGGAGTTAACCGTGAACAAAACATTTGAACTATAACCCATTTATCTTGATTATGACTGAAACATTGTCTAACCAGCTGTTTAAACCTTTCCTATGCTTCATATAAATTTTCACCCAACTATTATCTGAAATTATTAATCACTGCTCTGGCATTAATCATCTTGTCATAAGGGAAAAATCGTGCCTGAAATCTTTCTTCAAGATCCTCCCATGTCTCCACTAAACCTTTTGGCAAATCATTCAACCACTCTTTGGCTTTCTCTTGTAAAGAAAAAAGGAAAAGCCTCAATCAAATCATGTCCTTTGGCACACCATTTTGCTTAAATGAATCACACACCTCCAATAAGGATAAGAGATGTTTATTGTAACATCTGGTTTTCTGAAAATCCAAGAAAACGTAAGGAAACACGAGAAACGTAACATATGATTTCTCCGTCAACGTACGAAATTCACCGGATATAAAAGGAAGTCCTCCAAATAAAGTAAATTGAGGTCCAATAAAATTAGAATAATATTTTAGACTACAAATAATGATGAGTCAAGGCTAGAGGTGCCCTAAAATTGAGGCCAAAATAGATGAAAAAATAAAGATAAAAAAAAGGTCTTGAAGAGTCTCCGAAGTCAAGTATGAAGGAGACAAGGACTAAAATGCAAAGAAAAGTTGTATGTTGGGCAAAATGTATAAATTGCCCAAAATTTTAGGAAACCCTAGTTTCACCCTTTATTCGTGGCTTTAAGCACGAATATCAAAAAATCAGAAAAGAATTTCAGAAATCCGTGACCCACGGTTAAACTCAGTTTGATAAGACGGGTTCAATGATGCCAAGTTATCAGGATGGCAGGGTGAGATTTGGTCCAGGATCTGGTTATCTCAATCAGTAGCCATGAACAAAATAGAAAAAGTAAGTTGTAACAACTATATAAATAAAAATAGCTAAAGGGCTAAGAAACCCTAAAGGAGTTTTAGGGACAGAATTATAGTAAATAAAAATTTTATAGCACAATCATAATACATAATGGTGAAAATTATGCCTATAGACTCAGGTGTTAGATTGACACTGAAATTTATAAGGATTGAGGTTAAGGGCCCCTGAACCATGTTTGAAACTCAATACGGCCAGAAAGTAGAGGAAATAATATTCATAAATTTAAAAAGGTCTAAAGGTATGTATTGTACCGTAAAATCTTAATCGGACCTGGATACTGATTGTTAGACTGCTGTAAGGCCCAATCGCTGATTCTAAAGGCCCAAAAGAGAAGATAAAATATAATTAGGGTTTTAAAGAAGATGAAACCCAGAGATAAATATAAAATAAAAGGGAAAGAAGAAAAAGATTTTAGTCATTTTAAAGAATTAACCATGGTTAAGTTAAAAACTAACTATGATTGAGTTAAAAATTGACCATGGTTGAGTTAAGAAATTAACCATGATTACTATTCATAACTTAAGGGCTAAGAAAAGGTATCCAAGTGTGTGGCCAAGAATTTTTGGAAGAAGATATTTAGTTATGAAATTAGAAAATCAAAAGAAAAAGGAATAGAAGATTAAGATTTGATCTTGAAAAGGTTGATCCAAGGGTCTAAATTTAGTATGACCATTTAACTTCATCCAAATTCATCTCCTTTACCTCCATTCCACCATTTTCACGCCACACACAAGGGAGGAGGAGAGAAAAACATGAAGAGAGAGAGGGAGGGAGAAAAAGTGGAAGAAGAAGTGAAACCAAGCAAAACTACTACCATTCTTCACTAAATTTCTTCATATTTTCCATCCTCCAACCATTTCCTCTAAAGGACAGCTGCATATTCATCTTTTTTTCAAGGAAAAATATTGCTCTAAGTGGGAAGAGAAAGGATTTTAGTGTGAGAAAAGTAAAGGAAGCAAGGATTAAGCTTAAAGAGTAAGTTTTCTCTATCTTATACTTGCAAATCACATGCTTTAAGTTAGTTTTGTTAAACCCTAGCTATGAGTGATTCTTGGACAGCATATGAATCATTAGAAATGGAGTTTATATGTTGAATATGAAGGCCTTGAAATGAAGCCTATATGTTGAACATGAAGGCCATATGAGTTTAGTTATTATTGTTATATGCTGGGACTTTGAAAAATACAAAGATTGTAATTTTTGAGAAAATAGAAATCATGGGGAGATGCTGTCCGAATTTTTCCAAAATTTTTATAGTGTTTTCTTGATGTCTTAAAGTCATGTATACCAAATTTCAAGTCCCAAAACATAAAGGAAAAGGATATGAAATTTTTAGAACCAAAGAAATGCACTTTTGAGCCTAAAACGGAGTTAGATTATGTGATAACCAAAACGTGATGTTGGGGTTGGAATTTGATGATGTTATCCATTCCAATGGATTCAAAAGGGTGTTTTTAACTAAGAATACCTATGGGAAAGCCCCCAAAACTCATGTGATAAAATTCTTAAATTTTGGCCAAAAAATGCATACTATTCGGCCATAGTGAATGGGAAGGGAATGAGTTAGATTTTTCCAATTCTAATGGTCCCATTAAGTTTAAAAGGGTCATCCTACTTTAGAAGTTAAGGTTTATGTGTTGATTGTAATAAATTATCATTATGATTATAGGGTTTGATGTTGTTTTGGGAACTCCAAAAGCAAGTAAACCGAGTTCTAAGGATTGAGAAGCAAAGTTTGTTAAGGTAGTAGTTTTCCTCTCTCTTTCCTTAAGCTTGTATTTTTGTATAATGATGAGTGTTATGCTATATCAAGTTGTCATTTATTCTATAAAATGAGACATGTATGCTTAGATTGTGCTTGGCCTTGTATGAAATTCCTTATATTGCTATGCGATATGTGGCATCTTGACTGACATTATGTTATGTACTTACATGCTTGCTTGTGAATGAGATTGATTTACTAATATTGAGATTTCATAATCTCATCCCAAATATAACTCATGCTAGGTCTGAGTTCAAGTAAAGAAAGAGCAAAGAATGTGGAGACATAAATCGAGGACCTTACTTTTATGTACCACATTTTGTCACGTAATTAAATATTTTAGATTACTGCGTGTATGAGTTTTATTATGACATTGTAAGGTACTCAAGTATGAAATGGAAAGCCATGTATATACCTAACTCTAAAGTAAAAAGAGTATGAGTAGCGTGCCTAAGATGCAAGAATGTTTGTGCTTATATAAAGGCAAAATAATAATAATAATAATATGACCAATGATGGGTAAAACTATCCAATTTATTGTATGGACAACTTTATATGAATTTATATGTGCTCTGCTAAGTAAGTATTTTCCCCGTGTAAAGGGCTTAAAGAGCTTGAAGTAGAATCCTGAATTAACCTCATACGATTTTTCTATAATTAAGTATGTATTTTCAAAGTTAGATAAGAATTTGGAAATAACTAAATGAATAGTAAAATTGTATGAGAAAGTTTTAAAATGAAAAATTTTTATCAGGTCAGGTTTTCGTTGACTCCTCTAAGTTTTATATGAGGTAATTGTAGTAGGAAAAGTGTTATAAAATAAGGTATGACATCCATTCGGGTCCTCATGTTAGGCATCACTAAACTGTTCATTCATTTAGAACATTTGCAGCATTGTTTGTTTAATCTCAAAGTTATTTGCTTGAAATTCTGGGACTTTGATATCCAATTAATACCCACAATTGTTACGACTGAGGAAATCATTAACCCCTAACCTCTCATACTCTTCTTCTGCCATAGCTACAACTCTTCCTTGTCTTTCTTCTTGAACTATCCTTTGTTCTTTAATATGAGCTGCCCCTTGTGGTTCACTAGAGCTTTCTCTTGATTCTCAATCTATTCTAACTCTTCTTCTTTAGTAAATGTGAATTCCATAGGTGAACTCTCAACTATAATCTCCTAGACACTTCTTATCTTTGACGTGGTTCTCAATTTAGATTTTGCCTTGGGTGGCATAAACTATGGTACCTGCCAAACAATATGTCCAGAATTTAAGTCCAAATAACAAAAAGGTTTAATTAAACTAATAAAAATCTTGAACTAAAATTACTAAAACCCTACTTAATTCAAAGTAATCTAACTAAATTCTCCGACAACGATGCTAGAAAACTTGATAACTACTAATTTTACAATGGATTCTGCAAGCGTACAAATCAAGTACATAGTATAGTGGAACAAAGTTATCTCACAGGAAATTGATTTAGACACAATTGGGCCTAAGAAGTTTCACTTTCATTTAAGTCAAGAAAACACCAAAATACCATAATAATAAAATAAAATGAAATCGAAAGAATAACTAAGTGTTCAGGATTGTTCTAATGAGAATTGGCATTGAGAAGCATCTTAGGTTCCTATCCCCTTATTGTCAAAAATTGAGTTGTTCAGTTAATTAGTTTAATTAGTGATCTGAGAGTTAAAGAATTAAAGTGAGTATAAGTGTCTCTCGAACCATTCGAACTTTTATCCTATTTAATTACAGTTTCTCTCACAATTAATTAGATTAATTATGTTCAATCATTTTAAACCACTTTGGGTTCTTAGATATATTTCTATACTTGAGAACAAAATTAGGTCAACTTAATCCTAAGTTGCTCAATCTAATGGTCCATTAAGATTTCCCTTTCTCAAGAGCTAATCAGAAACTCCAAACCGATGAAAGAGGTGGTCAAACTTTTAAATGAACAAAAATAACTAGATTAAGCATTCAAATTAAAAATCAAACCAAATTAACTACACAAAATCTCTATTACATGGCAACAGATTCAAGTAAACCTAGGATTCATTAAATCTAGCCACACATGGCTTTGAACATTGCAACCTAAACAAAAGATTCAAAGAAACAAGAATTCATGGAAGAATAAATGGAGAAGATAAAAAAACTCAGTGATAATGTGTTGATTTAGCTTTCAATTTTCAATCCAAGCTTCTTGCCTCCAAATCTTAACTCCTTTGTGTATTTTCTCCTCAAAAGGTCTTTCTCTAGGCTTAGATTCCCGAAAACCTAGCTACCCCTCAAATTTTAAACCCAAAAGTCAAAGTTGTGTGTTTCAGTAAACAAGTCTCATTATAGCAAGAAGCACCTCTTTGCTATTGCAAGAGCTTATCAGTTCCAGACTCCAAGTGTCCTCACCCCGACCCATGCTATTGCTAGAAGTTCCTTAGATTTTGTATGAGCCATGAACTCACTATAGCGAATTGGCATCCTCGCTATAGCGAGAAAACTTATACAACTTGCTCTTGATTTTTTAGCCTCCTTCTTTTCTTTATTCCTTCCTAGTATGTCTCTATTTCTCTCTTGAGATTAAAATCAAAATGAAATGTAACACTGAGCTGCTAAAATGACTACAAAGGCTAAATTTTATTTATTTACATTGATTGGAGAGAAAATCTATACTAAAATACAAAATTTGTAAAAAGAACAACCAGATGACTCCTTAATCCATCATAAAAAATATCATAGAATACCAAAATTAGGGAGTCATCAAAGTGAATTCCAATACTTATATACAAGGTTCTAGTACTAACATTCTTCATCTTTAAGAAAGCTTACTTAAATTAAAAATTGACAATCCAAAGCTTTTGCTAGCATATATGCTAATATATGCTAACCTTGTTGTATATAGCTAGACCATATGCACCTACATAGTTTATAGCCATTATCCATAATTAGTTTTAAGATTTAAAGTGTCCATTAATTATCTAAAACTACTAACATCCTAACTATTAATTATCATGGACACTATCTATGGCTTCAAAATCTTAATAAATGATTATAATTAGTCTTATGATTTCAAGTGAATTCCTATACTTATATACATGTGTCCAAAACCACATACACATACAATAGATTGTGTATGTTTATGTATATGTTTTGTTCTCATGCATATGTAACAAAAATTACACACATATAATATTAAACATTTACTTGTGTCCTTGTGAGAGAATTACTTGCAAGGAGAATGCATTTTAAAGTTGGAAAAATTACTTCTAAAAGGTATAAAAGCAAGGAATACTGAGCTTCTTCAACTTCAAGGTATAAGCATCTTACCAATTTTAGATTTAAGCTTAGCTATGTGGGTTTCAAGAAACAGAATAATGAGACAAAAAATAGGGGTTTCAAGATTCAAGCTTCATGGTAAATGTTTTCATCATCAATATGAATGAACACTAGTTCGTTCTAAACTCCAAGAACAATATAACATCAAACTAACCTCTTCTACCTCCTAAATCAGCATTATTGAAGCCTTTTGGCAGATGTAGAACAACAATCGTGGAGTAGATAAATGGAAACTAACCACTGCCAAGATGAAACGACAACTTCATAAATGCACCAAAAACACAGAGGGATGTCCAAAGAGGAAGGAATGTTTTGTGCCAAATGCTTGCAGCATCTTGTATGGAAAAGGGCAAGCTTCATCTAAGCTAGATGTAGGAAAAATTGGTTTCTAATATAAGCCATCGAAATGTCGCATGGGACATGTGGCACGATCATGGTGGCAAACATGTTGGATGGCTCAAATGCCATTTGAAAACACAGACGAAAGGTAAAAAAATGATGAAGAAACAATACATTTCATATATCAAGAGATAATGTGGTGTGGCAAGACGTGTTAGATTGGTTGAATGGTGTGGATGCCTCTGACATGAGCCACTCATTTTCGCTCTTGAAAATGAGTGGATCCAATCCCCATATGAATCCTTGTCAACATACCATTCACTTGGCACTACCTTTGGGAAATCCACCATCTTTCTATTGGCATAGCCTTTGAAAAAAGATTGTGCAAAGATGAGGAGGATGACCACTTCCTCACAAAAAATAGTTCCTTACAAAAATTTCTTGAAAGATTTTTTTTTTGTTAGAAAAGGAAATTATTATTTAGAAAAATTTTTTCTATGATATATATATTTTTTCTATTTTCTAGAACAATTTATTTAAAAATAAAGTACCAAAACAGCTTTCATTTTTGCTTCAAACCATTACTATCAGTCAACAAATACTGAATGAATTTTATACACAACAAATTTAAATTGCAGCAATTCATATCCTCTATATCTGAAATTCTATAAAATTCAAAATTATAGCATTTTTAAGAAATCTAGAGGATCTCAATCCATTAATTACAAGGTATGACATTATGGTTAGTGGAAAGAAGATCATACAGTTTCATTTGCCACTTTGCCTTCAACAGATTCAATTTCTAGAGTTGTTATAAGGTTACAACTTAGCACCGAGAAATAAAGTCAGTTCAGCGAAACAAGAGTCATGGAAGTGCCATGGGAACCCCACACTTCCCAGATGAAAATGGGCACATTTCAATGAAATATTAGCACAACAGAAGTCACCTCATGTATCCCTTAATCACCTACATATTATCAAGTGTCATACAACAATCAATCCACTTAATGTATGGACGTAGAAACAATCTGACATATTTTAAAAGAATGGTATTGGCATTTAGAACTTGAGCATGAGCCTGCAATGCAGCTCAAATACAGGAGCATGAGCCGAGAATGATTAGACTATCATTCCAGTATAGGCATCACGTGTTACTGTTGACTGTTGTACTACCATAACGATCTAAAACAAACTCGAGGTTAGGCATCTGGTATTCTAAAAGGCTGCAACACTGTCCAAAAGTTCACTTTGTCCTCTCTGATTGAACATCTTTGGCACTGCAACTAGAATCCTGATCAAGTTGCATTTTCTCGATTTTCTTTTTCAAGGCCTTGTCAAAGTCACCACTTGATAGGGACAGAACCTGGTTTAGCAGCAACCTCACTCTGGACTCTTTCATACGAGCATATCTTGGTTTAATCCTCTCTTCCAAACTGTAACCAAAAAACTGAGGGAATTTAACGAGCTCTGATTTCGAGTAATCCATGGTCAGAAAGAATTCCCACTTTGGAATCAAATTATCTGCCAAGCTAAAAGTATATAAGGCACCATATCTTGAAATCATGGTCCCAACTTCCTGTAACGTGTATCCCTTCTCCAAGAAAAATTCTGTCACAGGCTTTAGATTGGCATCAATGCTAAGACCGAAATTTTGTGGACATCGAAATAGAAGAATGCCAACATCAACTCCCAAGGAACGGAAGTAATTAGCTGTGGGTCGTAGCTTGTCCTCTACACTGTAACTAATAATACTGGGGAAGCGAGTTAAAATCTTACCTATGCTCTCCTTTGAGAGGCCTGTTTCATAGAGGAAATCTATACTTGCCCTCACCTTCTGCTTGCTATAAGTTAAAAGCGCTGGAAATCGGTATATCACCTTTGCCCATTGCTGCTTGTCCACACCCAAAGTTTCTAAGAACTTCATGGTAGGTTTAAGATTTTGGGAGAGACTGATACCACATAATTGAGGCCTTTTAGTGAGGATGATGGGAATGTCTGCTTTTGGCACTCCAAGTTCCAGAAGAAACTCAACCACTGGCTTAATTTTCCCCTCCAAGCTATAGTAGGCAAATGATGGAAATCTTCGAGTGATACTTTTGATCTGCTCAATATCCATGCCAAGCTCCAAGAGATAGACAATATGAGGGCGAAGCTTGCCAGCTGGGTCTATCTCACTCACTCGAGACATGGCTTTCATCTTCTTAGATTCCACCAATGGACTAGTGATAGAAATGGGTACTGCCGGCTTTTCCTTGACGGGAGGGTTTGGATAGTTTTCCACAAAATCCATCAAAATGTCTCCATACTCTTCAAAAAGGGATTCAAGATAAGGAATTAGAGCATCCCTAATCTCAAGAGTTGTAAGTTCTCTTCCTGTTCACGTCAAGGAGACTCTGGTTATCAAGACTAACGAAAATAGAACATATAAAAGAGCAAAATTCTGTTGCAATCGAACCTACTAGATACCGAGATTTATGTTTAGAGTGAATCCTTGACACAAGGTGGTCAATGAAAACGTCTGACTTGTTGATGGTTCTTGCAGCAACTGCATTGCTCAAACCTTGTTTCTTCAAAAACAAGGTTAATACAGCCTTTGCTTCTTCCTTTTCTGCTGCTAAAAGGGTTGGAGGCATCAACTTTAATGACCCGTCTGTACCAGAGATCAATTGACGTGAATGGACTACGCTTAATAGATTAAAATTGAACCTCATCACAATTTTAAAGTCAGCAAATCAATGCTTACCATTCTTTGCCTGGCAAATGAAAACCTTTGTGGGATGAGGAAGTTGAGTCCTGATGTACAAAAACAACAAATAAATTTATATAATATTACATTCAGGAAAAGTAATATAAGATAGAAGCAAAAAGGAGGGCCCATGCATCTTCTATTGTACTTCTTTGAAAGAAAATGGTATAGTTACGCTACTTAGACAGCTGAAATTTAGGACTTGGCAATGGTTACACACTGACAAATAATGATGTCTTCTTCCACAAACCAAGATTCCACGTCAAGGGAGCAGAATCTTAACCTTCATTTAGGTGTCTTTGGCTTGCATTAATTTGCACCCTTTTAGAGTGTATCAGTTTCATGTATATTCTGGACATATAATGTAAGCTCGATTAGCTACGGACCATCTTTTAAAACCACAAATTATAGGATATGCTAACAGGTACACTGCAACAAAATCACCTCTGAATGTGCCTAAAATCAACTTAGCGTCACCTAATGGTGGCTCCTAGTATGTTCATTATGATCTTTTCCATAACTCAAGTTTTATTCTCTTCTCATAGTTCTCATCCCATTTACCAATCTTCTAATCCTTTCAAAACATGCCAGTTCAGTGTTTTGGTATTTCAACTGCTCAATAAATTTCAGGGACACATTATAGCAGCTTAAACCCTTCTTGATATGCATGTTTACTATTTAGACTGACCCATTAACTTACAATACTTCTCCTGCCAGTTAAAAAACCCAGGCTTTTCATTTTCTTCTAAATGCGCACGTGCGTGCGCGCTGCGCGAGAGAGAGGGGGGGGGGGGAGAGGGAGAGAGAGAGCTATTTTCAGGCTATTTATACCCATAATTTTTGTTTCCCATTGTTATCCTTCTTCAGCCGTCTGATTGAAAGGCCAATCACAAATGAAGAAAAAGAGTATATTACACATACAGGAGTATGCTATTTGTAAGATATTGATGGATGCTTGCAAATGTCGATAATAGTAAAAAGAGAAAGATCACCTTGTGCTGGTGTACACTCTTGCCCAAGAGGAATGCTGGGCGAGGTGCTTTAGATAAGGAATCTCCATCTTCAGTGAGTCAAGGGTTCAGCTAATAGATGCTGAGGAAATATCTCTGCAGCAGAGAAGAATCACCTTTTGGACCGAGATAAGATAGGTCGGCTCTTTTATCAAAACTAAATGATAAAGTGCCAAAAGAGCAACTGCACCATACTCACCCGAGAAGAGTAAGAGCGGAGAGTTCTAGAGTCTTTCATGCCAAATAGGAAAGTCCAAAAAATATATCAAAGCATGCTATCATACTCCTTTTAGCAGCCACATTAAAACAAGCAGAATCTTAAGTACAGTCTAAGTCAACACAATACCACTTAAACATCAACCCAATCAATCGGGACAAAAAATCAGGGAATTAACCAAACGCTGACTTGTTTGACAAAAAAAATTCACTTTCCATCTACTACAAATCAAAATAACAAAATAAATATATCAGGGCTAAAAATCCAACACAAAGGGAAAACAAAAGCTGAGTAATTCAATCTTATGGTAGCAGTCCCTAAAAACAGAGGCAGCAAACACAAACTCAAAATTACAAGGCAGTGTAAATACATTCCCAGCTCAACCCAAATCAACTGGTAAACAAAACACAGACCCGTCATGTACCAAAATATGGTAGCACAGAAAATTATACCAGACACAAGACCATTTGATACACAAGAATAAAGCACACAAAACACCAACATAGGGCATGCCCCAAATCATGAAAACCGAAAATGTCCTCAACATTATTCTTGTGAAAAACAAGTCAGAAACTCATGGAAGCAATGAACAGTTTTCTTTACGTTTTAATTTTCGCAACAAGTCAGAAATTCCTCCAAATGCACACGCATCAATAGGCCTTAAATCACATAAACAACTAAGGCAACTCTCCTTTTAAGAATGCTAGTTCCCGGACACGAACTTGACTTCATCCATGATACATATAACAACCAAAAAGTAATCATCCAAATTCATAGCAGAAAAAAAATAAAATCAGCATGGAAGCCCCAAAATCAATTTAAATCAACAGAATATATTTGGACAGGAGGAATAACTCTTCAAATACCAATCGAAATGTAGTTGATGCGATGGACGAGATTTCTCCTCCCTTGACAGTGCGTTCTAATCCGAAATCGCAGAATGGGATGAAGGGAGCGTCTTCACCCTCTCTGGTCTTCACCCAAATGGACAATGTCTGAGCAGGAGCTCTCAAGTTTGCTTCCTCTTTCTCCGTCACGTTCCATTTCTTTTTCTTTTTGGTCGCCCCTTCCCTCTGGATTCATCCCCATCTAGATAAGATAGGGCGTTAAAATAAATAAACGAACCAATCAGAATGTGACCTGCATAGAGTAGGTGTGGGCCAACACTTCTAACTAGTTTTTTTGAGTTTGCATAACCGGCACGCACAACTAGCTGACTAAAGCATCCGCATCGCCTGCTCATTCCCCGAGATGGAAAGAAACGTAAAGTGGCCTCGGTAGTGAGAATTGGGGTGAAAAAACAAAGGGGAGAGAATGAAAGTTTGAAAAAATTTTAATTCTATTTTTATAATAATTATTTAATATTTTTTAATAATAATTATTTAATTATTAAAAATAAATATATTATAATTATTTTTTATTTATAAAATTATATTTTTTAATTTTTAATTTTCTACATACCAAATGTGTACTTTCTTTGTTTTTATGTATAACATTTTTTAAACAAATTTATAATAATATTTTTGCCCTGTTCATTCATATTATTATTAATGATATATAATATATTTATATTATATTATATAAAAAATTATATATATTATATTATATTTATTTATATTTCATTATTATTTATTATATGAAATAAAAATAATAATATTATTTTTAAAAAGAATAATAAAAAATAAAAATATTAAAATTGTATTATAAACATAATTAATAATAATTATATTTCAAAAATAATAAATGTTTTTATTATCAAAATTAATTTATAAATAAAAAATAAAAAAATTACCAACTACTTTGCAGTGTCCAACCAATTAGCAGTTGGTACGACTACCAATTGGTTGGTTATATATATATTAGGCAAATATGTTGCCCCTCTTTTATATATTTGTTATATTTACATATGTTATATATAAATATATATATATATATATATATCAAAATATTATTATAAAAATAATTAATAATAATTATATTTTAGAAAATAATAAAATATCTTTTATGTGATACATTATATTTTTATGTTTAAAATTGTTAGTTTATATACTTTTAGTTAAAATATTATTATTTATTAACTTTTTTAATTAATTACAAAGTAAAAAGTTAAAATGATTATTATCGTATTATTTTTTAACTAATTACAAAAGCAAAAAATATTTTAATGGCTTTTTTATTTATTAAAAAATCAAAAAATTAATAAAATTTACTAATATGCAATATTAAAAATAAGAAATTTGATGAAAAAAATTTAAAATAATCTATTGATATTCAATTGAAATTATTCAATCAAAATTCAATCGAATCAAAATTCTGACTAAGTATCAGTCGGTGGCATATTCATTGTGTCACAATTGATTTTATATGTATATATATATAACATTATATATATATATATGTATATATTTATATTTTAAATATTTATATAATATTATATATTATACAAATAAATATGTATAATATAAATGAATATATTATTTTATATTATATATATTATTATATTGCTTTTTAAAAACACTAAGATAAAAAAATAAAAAAATTATATTATAAAAATAATTAATAATTATTATATTTTATAAAATAAAAAATATAATTTAATATTAAAATTAATAAATTATTTTTTTAAATATCAATTAAGATTTAGTCAAAAGTATCCGATACATCTAATTTAATTATAAAATTATTGGTCCGACCGATAATTAGTCAAATATACGTGTGGTGATCCCCCACCCACCATACATACACGTGACTGCGCAGGCGCGCGCCCTCTCACACACACACACACACACACACACATATACATATATATATGTTTTGTTATATGTAAACATATATATAAATATTTATTAATTGTACTTTAATATATAATATTTATATATTAAAATATATTATAATATATATTTTTTATTATATTTAAATAAATTAATATATATCAAAATAATATATATAATCATAAAATAAATATTTGTTTTTTATATATATTATTCTATAATTATTTTTATATATAATAATATATATAATGTTAATAAATAATTATATATATAATAATATTATTTATATATATCAAAATAATATCAAATCAGTTATGTAAAGGAAATATAGTATAACGGCAATTTGGTCATTTTACTTTTTTACTTTCCATTTCATTTCACTTTCATCTAACAATACAATTAATTATAAATATATTCCCTTTCCTTTTTTATTCTTATGAAACATAATTTTTTCCATTACATTCAATTCATTTTTCCATTTTCATTTCCATCACCAAGAAATCTGCATGCCGAACAAGGCTTAAATTTGACCTGTTTAGATTATTTAATTTCAAATGCTTAAATTTTATTATTTTTTATTTTTTATAATTCAAATCATTATTTTTTTGAGGTTAGTAACTAAAAGAATAATTTTCATTCACAATTCTCTATCCTTCTAAAAAAAAATCAAAATATTAAAAAAATTATCAAATTTACACCATTCAAATTTAATTTGAATAATTGAATTAGAGAAAGCACCAAAATGTGTAAGGGAACCAAATTCTTGATTGAATGGGTTGGATTGAATTTTGAGCTAGATGCATTAAAAAAAAAAATTAGTCAAATTCTAGAAGGTAAAAAGTATTAGCTGCAAATGATATACTTTCTATAGACTCGAATTCTATGAATTCAAGTTCTCATTTTTTTTCACTGAAATCAATGATGCCACCAACAAAACTCGGATTAATCTAAGGTTTATCTTTTTAATGGATTTTGGATTCATAGAATCCAAGTTCACTGGAAACTTTCACATGCTAGGCTAATGTTTTTCGCAGGTCTGATAGGCTAGTCATATAGGCTGATCAATCATAGCTTGACTAAGGGGATAAGCTGAAGGAGCCATGTGGTGTGTTATGGTTATCTGTGAAGATTACAACACCATGTGATGCTTTCTTACTACTCCAGTTGAGATAATTTTTTTAAAAAAAATTATATTTTGCAATTACCATTATACCATTGACTGCCAATGCATAAAAGCCATCTTCCTCTTAGTTGAAAGAAATGTTTATATTCTAAAATTTTCTTAAGTTGTGTCTTCCCTCTTTAGATTTGCTAGCAAGTTGCATAAGTGGTCCACTAAATCTTCTATTTATCTTTTTTTTTATTCTCTATATTAAAGATAAGTGCCCATTTCTTTTTTTTTAATACATCATTTTTTTATATCATTTTCATTTTTTATCTATTGCACAAAAATATTGTATTTGTGATTATTATTTTATGGTTATAACTTTTTTTAGGTGAAGGAATATAATATCCAGTATCCTTAGACTGGGCTAAACCTTAAGACGAGGTCAAGGCTAAGGTATAAAGGGTCAAAGCTCAATTAGCTAAGAATGTAGTGCCATAGTCTGATTAAAGTACAAAAAGTGGTATTGTATTAGCCCACAGCATAATAGGGGTAAAATGGTAATTTTAAGGAAGTTTAGTATCCAATATTTCTAAAGTAGACTAAACCTTAATATCAACATGAGGTAAGGTATAAAAGAAAAAGAAGAACAACTAAGAAGAAAAGGAAAGGGTTATAAGTCTATTTAAGATGTCAAAGCGGGTACTAGATTAGTTATATCATATTCGAAGGGTAAAATGGTAATTTTGAGAAATTATCATTTAGATGTGAAAATAAAGTATTATATGCTAAAATGAGGTTAATAAAGGTTATAAGATTTTCCATGGTGCGAAAATGGCATTAGAATGGCTATATAAAACACCAATGGCATAAATCATAATTTTGGCAAATTCAGTGGCAAAATTATAATTTCAAGCAAGATTTTAGAAACTCAAGAAAAAAATCTTAAGTGCCAAAATGAAACTCATTCTAAGTTTTAGAGGGATTGAAAACCATAGGAATGATTATAACTAGCTTTAACCCTTTTTGTGCAAAAAATGAGACAGCCAAATTTTTTACTATATGCAGCATCATTTGTTTTTTTATTTTGAGCCATTGAACCCCAAAAATGATGTTTTTATATGAAAGAGTGTGAAAAATTACATAGGGAGTAGTTAGATCCTCAAAAACCCACAAAATGAGCTATAACAAAGTGAAAGACTACCTAAGGGCAAAATAGTTATTATGAAAAATTGTATTAAAATAAGACTCTTCTTTAACCTTCCATTAGTGTGGTCTTCTTTAGTTGCAACTAGCAGCCATGGATGTCATTTAGAGGTAGGAGAGAAAAAGAAACAAGCTCCATTTTGGGTAAGTAAAGTGCTCTATCCATGTAGCACTAGTTAGGAAATTTTCTCTGCACATCAAGGGCTGTCTAATGAGCTATTTCTCTTTTTGAAAGGATAAAGTTTGGACCTACCCTAATGAGAGAAAAGGCTCTTTTAAAGAAACCAATCAGTGCAAAAGAATCTACATGAAGAGAGCTTCAAAATAAGGTATGTATTAAACTATGAATCTTGAAATTTCTCTGAGCCCTAAGCCCTTATAATTTTGGGCATCATAGTGTAATGGGGGGAATGATGTTTTCTTGTTGGTTTATGGGGCTTAGAAGGTTGTAGAACAAGAATCTAACATGAAGGTGGCTTGATTCTGGCTTGAACTATTAAAGTCAACAATCTAGGGCAAGAGAAGTGAGGTTTTAATGTCGACTAAAAGGGGGTTGGAATTCAAGCTATTAAGATGTGCATTAGAATCATTTATATGTTTTTAAGCATGAGATATAAGAATCTAGGCTTGGTTTTGCTTGAATCATGAAAAACTCCAACTTATTGCACTTTAAGCATCAATTCAAGCATGTAGTGGATGGTGAACCTAGGGAGTTGTTTCATTTGTTCTAAGGTTTTAGATGGCCTAAACATGAAATCCGAACCTTAATGGAAGCATTAAAATGAGATCAAGAGCCACATTTTAGAAGTTAAATCTTCATGGTTTAAGAAAGGCCATTGAAGGGCAATGTGGTGCAAAGCATATTTAGGCATCCTTGTAATGGTTCCAATAAGTCCCATTTGAGTCATACAGATCATGTATGATGAGAATTAAAAGCCTAAAAGTTGAATTTGGTAAGATGCATATTAAAGCTTAAGTTGGCATAATACATTATGAGTAAATCCATAAGGGAAAATGGCAAGTGAATAGGCCAAAATGAGTTATAGGGCAAATTTTAAGTGAAAAACTAGTTTATTAAGTTAGTGGTATGAAAAGAATTTTGCCCATAACAAGAAATCCTTAGAAATTGCAAGTTGGTATGATAAGTTACCTAAATCAGAATTTTTTGACTACTAAAATGTAAGTCTACATTTGAGGGCCTTAAAGGTATTTTTTTGGGCCAAAATTTGGCATGCATTTAGAGGACATATAGTTGTTTAAAATGAGCTAAAGTTAGTATTTTTCAAAGCATCACAGAATATTTTATAAATTTTCAAACTTAGCCCCAGAAAAGCTGTTGTGCATTGAATTTTTTCCTCTTCCACATTTTATCTTTAAAGCTTTTCAAGGGTCATATGTAACCTTTTGATTTTGTAATTTTTATAGCAGAAAGTACATATTTAGAACTTTCCAACAATTGCTAAATTTGGAGGCCCCTAACTCAAGTTATGATTTTTCAAATTTTAGGACTAATTATGGCCAAAATGAGCTTCAAGAGAGCTTGAGTAGGGAAGTGTATATTAAAGGCCTTTAATCTAAGTCCAACATTATATATTGATGATTTAAGATTAGTTGAGCTATAGTTGATCATTATCTTGTCTAATTTGATGTTTTAGGGTGAGCTAGTGAGACCACTACACATAGATTTGATGAGATTAAATCAGAGCTAATAAGATAATTAAGTTTGAGTAAGTGGTTTTGGCACTGGGTTAAGCATATTCTAAATAACTTACTCTCCTTTACCTTGCATGCATGTTTGATTGATTGAGCTTGATTTGTATTGTATGTCTTGATTGCTTTGATAACATGTTTTATGAGGTTAAGTTTGTGGCTTATGGCTAAAAGCTAAAAGGGCAAGGGATTGACCACGGTAGTTCACCTATAGGCCCAAAGGAAAGTCTAAGCTAAGCTAAAGATGTTGTGGCCATGATAAGATGCTCTAGTATGTATGCTATGTTTACTAGCTTTCATGTTATGCTGTGTGATCTTAGATGCTTACATTTCATTGCTTAATAATCATATGTATGCATTGGTAATCTAAGTAGCTATAAAGATTTCCCTAGAATCTCACCCTATTTCTCTTCCCACTAACCAATGATAAGAGAAAGGTCAAGCAAAGGAAAGGAAAGAGCTAGCTCACAATGAATGCAGCTAAAGTTGGATATGTGTTGGCAACACACCATTTAGTTCTTACTTTTAAATGTCATAATTTTAGCATGATCTATGTTGTATTAACTAGTATAATTTCAGCACATGATGTAAACTTAAATATTAGCTACTTACTATGTTATAGCATCGAATCATTTATGCCTGAATTAGTTTATCAAATATCTGTCTAGTTGAGATAAGTTATGAGGTGTTATATGTTGTTAATAATACCTATATTTTTTATAACCATGTGTAATAGTGGTAATGTGACCTTTTAAAGGTCTGGATGTCAAGAATTTAAGGGAAAATGTTGCTAGATTTTCCATAGAAATCAATGTAATTTATTAGTTATTAATTAATGGTTTACATTGGTAAAAGGATTTACCAATAACATACAATATGGTTTTAGCTAGAAAAGGTATTACCTGAAGTTTTAAGAAGTTTCTCATTTTTTTTTTGGATCCGTATCTACCATTATGAGTAAGTGGACTCATAAATGAACCATAAAAGGAATAATAAGTTAAGATGTTACAAGGAAATTTTTATTAAGTTTATTTTTTGTTTCTATAATTTTTTTAAATGTAGGGATTTTTTATTATGTTTTTGTTGGTTATGTAATCTTATTTAAGTGAAGAAATTTCTTACAATATTTTTTTGGCTCTATGATTTTATTTAGATGAAAAAACTTTAGTATGGTTACATTGGTTATGTAATTTTATTTAAGTCAATGGATTTTTTATTATGTTTTTGTAGATATTGTATGGAAAATATATGATTTAATTTATTTATTTTTGTTGTATAATTTTTTTATGCTATATGTTTGTATTTTTTTTTTGCAATTTTCCAATTTTCTTATGTTCTTATTTTGTCTATTATATTATTAAAAAAGTTTGAAAATAGAACATTAATAAAATTTAATTTGTATTTTTCTTATATATATATATATATTAATTTGGCTGTTGTATTTTTAATTCTATTTTTGTTTTTGCTGGTTATATTAGTTATTTATCTTTTTATTGGGGTTGTTATTAATTAAATATTATTTCATAAATTCCATAAAATTTGAAGATAGAAGACTACTGAAATTTAATTTAAAGTTCAGGATATTTTATAAAAAAGATTCATAACCAAAAATAAAAATAATATTCTTTAGATGTAAAAACTTAAAATTATTTGAGGGTGGAAAAAAAAGAACACTATTTCAAATTGAGTAGTTTAAATAAATAAGAGATTAAGAAGAAAAATTATCATATATAATGTCATAAAAGAATTAATAATGCAACTAGAAATATTTATTTACCAAATATGAAGTCCTCTTGTAGGAAAAAATGGTCAGGAGGATATTTTGTAAAAAAAATTAAGAAAAAAATGTAATATTACTCTTTACTATAATGGAGAGAAGAAATGAGCTTGTTTGCATATTTGCAAATAAAAGAATTTATAAAAAGTGCTCAACGCATGACATTTAAGTATTTCATATCTAAAACAATCATAGTTGTCGCTTACATCACTTTGGAAGAGTTGAAATAGGTAGTTAGACAAAAGTTGCAACTTCACCCTAATCAGTTCATATTTGAGTTGATAAATAAATACATGACATCACTAAATCCAACGTGATATTAAACAATTATCTTAGAAGATGATTTTGATGTCCAAAGGATGCAGCAAGTGCACTCACATTTTCCATCCCAATTAACTAAGGTAGAGTTATATATGAACATCTCAATTGTTGAACCACACATCAGTATGAAATCTCAGCTAGAAGGAGAGGACTATGTTCCAACATCACTCCTGTCAACCAACCACATGCATGGCACCAATCAACAAGCTTCCATGTTCTCTTCATGGTTTGCAGATGTTGAACCCTTCTATTCACCACCAGTATATGTGCAGCATTATCACACCCATATAACGGGTCTTAGTCCATATCCTAGCTACCATTAGGATTGGAAGAAGATAAAATGGATGACTTTGAAAACAAAGATGAATATACTGCTGTGCTTGATCTTGATTATGATGATGATGATAATGATTATAAAGACGAGGAGTTTGATGATGAAGGTGATGAGGAGGGTGGAAAGGATCTTGCTTATGGCATTCTAGTTGCACTAGTGCCCTAGTATATGGACTCAACTGCTACTTTCTTGTCACAAATTAATACGACAGTAGCTAGCGGTCATGATTTTCCCAAAATAGTCAGTCAATTGAATTTGATCAACAACCAAGAGTTGTATATTCGCTTGTAGTATATGAATATCAAAGCTCTATAGTGTGTTATGAAGCTATACTTTGTTAGAGCACATCACACATTTAAGGTGTAGTATTCATTTGCAAAGTATAAAGAATATCAATGTATTAATTATAGCACCAATTGTAGACAGAGGGTGAGGGCATGCAAAAAAGCAAAGGAAAACTATTCACAAATAACAAAATATGGGAGACCATATACATTTAGCCATTTTATTACAAGATCATCCAAAATTGGATTCCAATATTATTTAAGGTCTAATGTCGATAATAGTTTATTAATGGATAAAAATATGAGAAATTTTGAACCTTTTAATAATCAATAATCACTATTCAAATAAATAAGAAGATTTTTATAAGAAATTTAATTTCTCATTTAAGACTCTCATCTCATTCACAAACAATTCTAAAAACATAAAACTCCTATATGTTAGTTTACAAATGTAATGCCTTCTTTAATTACCCATCTTTAATGCTTTTTTTCAGCAAATAATTCTAAATAATTTATATCTAATTACTTTCCTTTTTTAAATATTTATTCATGACATAAATTTATATTATGAGTTAATTATTCCTACGATAACATAGTGGGCAATGAATTAAAATGAATTTTTACTACTATTAATGCATGCTATCTGTATGTCAACAAAATAAGGGAATAGAGATAATATAAATACAAGCTATGTAGAAATTGCAAGGGTTCAACCTAAAACTACACAAAAAGAGAAACTCTAGATAACAAAAACTAAGTCAAGTCCCTTATTGACTATACAAAAAGAGATACCCTAAATAACAAAAACTAAGTCAAGTCCCTTATTGACAAAAAGTACTAACAATGATGAGTTTGATATTTTTATGGAAATAAAGGAGTAGATCAACTCATGAGAAATGAGTGAGTCCCTGACTCTCCCGGTGCCACAAAAATCACTAGGACAACTCATACAATATTATCACAAGATATGATATATATATATATTATGTATCACGTATACCCATCCTCACAGAGGGAACTATATTCACTCCACCTATAGTTCTAATGTCACTCTATAAATTGGCATATGAGAAAAATATAAACCACAGCAAAGTGAGAAATAATTTTTTTAGTAAGATAGATAGGATTAATACAATATAATATTCATGCAAAAACATCAAGTATACATTTAATAGACAGTGAATAATATAAACAGAATACTATATGGAGAATAATTAATTTACAGAATAATGTAAATGGAATAATATACTATTTACATGATATTCAATATAAACACAAAATAACAAAAATGAAGGATAATAGAGATTTTCATATGAATATATAAATAAAGAATATCATATAAATTTTAAGATTTCTAACATATTAATAAAACATGATCGAAATATAGATAATAAATAAGATATAAGTAGGTTTAGAATTTACATGCCATAAGAAATCAACATACGTAGAATATAAAAAATACGACAAAAACAAATATTATTTAGCTTGATCATTAGACCTTGGTGACTACCAAGTTTAATACCCAAATCATGTTACACTGGCATTGGCTTAGCAAGCTCACCTCTGCTTGCTTTACTAAGACGTCCCCAATGAGTATCCAAGAAAAGTCATATCAAAATATCAAAATAATATGTCATCTAAACCATCATCTGATTAAGATATAATAGGTATATTTGGGAAAGAACTACCTTATACAATTTATGCATAATCAAATAATCTTGATAACATATCAGTATACTAGAGCCAAAAAAAAATATAATTAAATATTAGAATTATTGTTTCACTTTTCTAACTCTAGATTTGTCCTAGGGCCCATTTGGTGTTTAAAATAGTTTATATATAATGAACATAATTTTTGTAGAACGACGAAATGAGTTGTATAAAAGCAAGTCCTCTTAAATGAGCTAGATAATGTCCCAAAAAATTTGGATAGAGTCCTAAGCTCCTAAAAATGATAATTTCAGGCTTAAACAGAAAGAAAAATGGAGATAGGATGGAGAAACAAATTGTGACGGAAACTGATGAAACGAAATGACATTTTTGTAAATAAGTGAAAATTTTGAAAAAACATATAGGAAGGCTTTTTAAATGAAAGTTTTGAGTTGCCCAGGGTTCTCAGAGGCCTCAAAAACCATGGGAAGCCCTAGGACTGGTAAAAACCATTTTATGAGGCTATGTCACTTTTTGACCAAATGAGCTTTTCTTGGTCCTAAATTTGGCATGCATCTAGAGCTTGTTGAGAAGTTAAAGTGCAGAATTTTTGAAGGTCTAGGGAATATTTGGTGAATTTTTAAAGCTGAGAATTTTTCTGGTTTTTGCTGCTATCACCGTAGCTTTGGTTCGAAAATGAATTTTGTCACTCAAGGGCCAAATGATGTTCAATTGCCACAAAATTTCATAGGGAGAAACTAGACATCCCCAAGCACCCCATTTGGATATCTAGAGAAGAAGATATGAATTTTTAAAGATTTTGCCCAGTATCAGACGTTTAGACTGACCTCAGGTACTATTTGGTTAGTTTTTTATGTTTGGAAGTGCCTGAACTGGTCTGAAGTTATTTTTTCCTTCTAGCCAACATCTGTAGCTTTCCAAATTGGTATCATTTGGATAGATTGGATTTGTTTGGAATTAATTGAATTTTTTTAAAATTTGTAGTAGAAAGCTATAACAGTACTAGTAGCTAGCCAGACCTCTGCACCTTTTCGAATGTCAATCGTATTCTGTGTTATGTTTCATGGCCTGGACATATTTTTAACATAAATTAGACATGTGTAGCTTTCCAGAATAACAAATAATACATGATTTTAATTTTTCTAGAATTAGTTATGATTTTTAAAAGTTTGTGACAGAGAAAGGAAAAATCTGGCTGAAATAATATCTATGGATTTTATGTACTCCCTTGCTTTGAACGAGCTCTAGGCCAATTTTGGGAATGGAAATGAGTTGTACCTATGTAATTAAATATGAGAATGTGATACATGAGCTCAAATGATTCATAGGATATCGAATGAAAAATTTATACATGACACAACGCTAAGAAATACATTATTTTAATATCCTTTTTCCTTGTCTCTTCATAGGATTGATGGCATAAGACATGAAGATAGTATGAAATAAGTTAGGAATATATGGTGTTACACTATAAATTAAGGTCCAATATCAAGGTATGGTATAGCTAAAAAAAACCTTGTTCAAATATACGGTAGACTCAATAAGGCCTGATAAGTTCTAATAGATCCAAAATATCCAAATGGCCTTCACTAGTCCTAATTAACTCTTTTAGATATTTTAAATATATTTCTTAATTAAAATTAGACATCTAGCACAAATAGTAGCTATCCAATGCCAACTCTAATACATACAAGGCTCATCCCTTAATTAAGGCAATTTTGTTAGGATTTACTCTGACCAGTCCTTTACCAAATAACTCATAACTATTCCGACATGAAATTAGGTAGACCAAAGCAAATATTCACCGTTTATTTAATAAGTAACATAATATTTATAATATTCTAACTAGCATAAATAATCTCCAAAAATTATAAAATAAATATCAATGAAATCCAGACAGCATATAGAACACATTAGACCATACAGATTATTCAAAATTCATCAAATAATACCATTAAAAGTTCCAAAAGGTCATGGTCAATACTTTCTACCAAAAAGTTGACTTCTTATATAGTTGTCCATAAATCACCAAAATTTCACCATAGGTCTTATTTTTAATGTAGATTAACCTAATTTAGTAGGTTCTTGAAAAACTCTTCCTTAGGTATGTTATATGTGTAAGGCCGAAGCTAGGTGTGTGTGAGGAGTGTGTTTTCTTCATTTTTCTCCTACCGAATGGCCAAGAATACCTAATTCAAGGAGATAAACAAAAAAACCCCAAACCAATTTTTACAAAATCATAAGATTTCTCAAGCTTGTTGTAACACCATAAGTTTAGCTCATCTCATGCCTTTGAATAGTATAATTATCATGAAACATACACATAATTCTAATAGAGGAAGTATCAGAATTTGAATTTTTATTTGCAAGTCATCATATCCAAAAACCCATTCGGTGTCACGTGGACCGAGTAAACTCATACTATGCCCCCTCATATTTAATTTCATTATTACAACTCATTTATATCACAAAAACCCACCTACAACTCTTGGAAATCGAAAGGAGCTATGGGAAATGGGTATTCATTCTCGGACAGCACTGGCCTCAATTCTGGGCAAGCTTCGGAAAATCATAAATAAATCTAGAAAAATTGAAATCATGAAATCTTGGTCATTTTGGAAATCTATGGATGTGTACTTTACACTAAAAATATGTCCAACGCATAAAATTTATCAGAGGACGTTTGACATCTAAAAAGGTCCAGAGGTCGCTGCTGCCTGGGCTGCTATTTTAGATTACTGATACAAATTTCTAAAATTCATAACTAATTATATAAAAATAAAAATCACATAAATTTGGTCATTCTGGAAAGCTAAAAATCTTAAATTTATGGTAAAAATAATTCCAGAATGAAACAAATACGTTTAGTCAGCTGGACCCTATGGAACAGTAACTAGACTCATGGGGCGCTACTGATGCTGACAGTTAACTTCAAACATGCATAACTCACTGCTCAGACCTCCAAATGAGGTGATCTCGGTGGCCATAGAAAGATTATGACCTCTAGTTTATGCATGTAAAATTTCATAAGCATTGGACACCATTTGGCCATCGGGTGACATAGAATTCAAAACTGCCAGCATGAACAGTACCATACCAGAATCCATGAAAAATCCCAACTTTGAAAATTCATCAAATATTTTCTAGGTCTCCGAAAATTATGATCTTTAGCTTCTCAAAAAGATCTTAATGAGACCTAATTTCATACCAAGTTTCAGGGCAAGACGAACTCATTTGGCCAAAAAATGGCATAGGGTTCCATTATGGTCAATTTTGGCTCCATATTGGGTACCAAAATTGCCAAATGGATTCCCCTTGGTCTTGGCACCTTTTGGGCAAGTTTAAAAGCATATTTTAGACTTGTTTGAGCTGCCCAAATGGTCCCAAACCTCATGCATCTCATTTTGGCCATTCAACCCACATTTATACACATTTGCATCAAACTTTCAATTTGCATAACTTGGTATTACATACCCAAATTCATTTTTAAAGTTCATACATCATATCCATACATGTATACATCACATAATATCATATTTACATGTGTCTCAAGGGTCATGTGCCATTTACAATAATCATATACATCATTATGGCTCAAAAAGGGTAAAAGCTAGACATATGAATGTCAATCTCTCTTCTTCAATGTTGTTGGCTCTCACTAGCATATCCACTTAGTTCACCTAGCATGTTAGATCATTGGAGAGGAGGGGATGAGATTCAAAGAATCCCAATAGCTCATCTCCTATTCCATCACACATAATATGTGCAAGCAAGTTTCATATATGCATGCATGGAGAAAGTAGAAATCATAGGCATTTTAAAGCAACTTTGGCATGTGAATCAATCATGCAAGACATTCAAAAGCTCACTAAGTGTTTGGATTGGCCTCACACTTCTCCTCATGGATTTTGGAATTGCCTCACCCATTCTTTAAGCACTTTGGACTCAACCATACTCTTGGGAGCCCACTTTGCTTTTAGGAGACTCTTTACTTTGTCTCAACCAATCTCAAGGGTTCTTGGCTTACCCTCACCAAAGGGAAGAGTTCTTGGCCTTTCCACACTCAAGCAAACTCACACAAATATCATGTAATCATTTGAAAACATAACATAGCATCAAGCATCATGGCATATAAAGGCATGCTAGCATACTTTTCTTAGCTTGAAAATGCACATACACACATTCTAAAACAAGCTAAACACACATCCATACATGAGAGAAGGTGGAGAGAGCTACCTTGCATAATTTCACACACTTTTTCCTTAGCTTTCAAGCCTCCTCTTTTAGCCACACACCCACAAGTTGGTGGAAATAGTGTCTCTTGGCCTAGACACAAATTATGGGAGCCAATTAAGTTCATGAAACAATGTCTAGGGCCATGCAACTTGCTTAAACCCTATATTACTCTATAACCTCCATTATGGTCCATATTGGCACCTAATGAAGCAACACCTCTCAAATGATTTCTAGGCCTCATTCTTTATTCTCAGATATGATTTTTGACTCCTTTTAAACCTCTTGGAGTCATCATATCATTAAAACAAAGGGCTTAACATCATATTACTTCCTTAGGTCACAATATGGAACCTAAAGCACCAACTCATTCTCTAAGCTTCCTAAATTTTTCCCAAGGTTTCCCCTCACATTCATTCATCATATATGACTCAAAAATGGGCTTAAAACAATTTAAAACTCTCCCTAACTATGCCATCCCTACTTGGCCGAAACTTAGAGCATAAATGGCATTTCATGGCTTCTTGATTTTTCCTTGATGGGAGAACCATTTAGGGAGGTTGTTAAGAGTTGTAGGAGGTCAAGAAAACACTTAAATAGCCAAGAGAACTCATAGATTAAATCAGTTTTTACAATCCCTTTAAATACTCTACACTTTTCTAACTTTTAGGTTCATAACTTTCCATAGGGGTTTGTTCATTTTCATGGAGGAAGAGGCATATAGGGGACCTCTTAGGGATCTTAGGAACTCAAGCAAACACTCATCTAAGCTAGGGAATTCATGGATCAAAACAGATTTCACAATGTCTCCATGAATCCCTCACTTTTCTATCTTGTGTTTTCATGCTTCTTTCTTTGATTTCTTTGCACCTACTTGCTTCTCACACTCCAAAATCTATGAATCTCCCTTGCTAGGACCAGAATTCATCTCCCTTTGATTGGGCTCTATATGGGACGGAATTACCAAAAGGAGGAGAAGGGAAGAAGAAGCATGGAAGACAACAAGTTACCTTAATTTCCTAGCTTTTCTCAAGAGCTCTCTTCCTTGCTTCAACTCCCTCCTTGAATTTTGAAATTTACCCCTCTGTTCTGGGCTCAAAACAGAACCAAACACCTCACTAAATCCATAGGAAGAGAGGAGGAAAGGAGGGGAAGAAGTTTTCTAAAGGGAAGAGCAAAAGTTTCTATGAATTCATACATTTCTCTTGGCTTTTCTTCTTCCCTTGAGCTTGCTCTTGTGTGCCACTCTCTCTCTCTATTTTCTGGGTAGAAACAGAGCATTTTATTCAGAGGAGCTGCTGGAACGTGGATAAGAAGAAGCCAAAAGTCACTTTATGTAACTTTTTACTTTTGCATTTTAGTCCCTTTTCTTGGCTTTTTCATTTTAGGCTCATATCAACTCCTTTTTAAAATCTGTCTTTTCCATCATATTTCTTAGGCTCTTAATCATAAGAATTGCCTTTGGAATCATTTAAAAAGGATCTGAAACTATTCTGAACCGTTCGGTCAAAATTTTGGTCAATCTTTGCCGAAATCGCTCACCGGAGGGGTTTCAACTGTTCTAGGGATTCCTATGGTTTTCAGGGCCTCTGAGAATCCCGGAAAGCTCAAAATTTCCATTTAAAAAGCTCTCTTGTGAGTTTTCAAAATTTTTCAAAAATTACAAAAATACCCCTACTTTCTTCGGCAAATTTTCTGAGCTCTTTTGGCTCTGGTTTTTGGGTATCTCAAACCTCAAATCCTCATTTTCTAATATTTAAAATTTTATCATAATTTTAGTTGGCCCCAATTCCTTCTATTTCGAGGATTTTCTTTTATATTTGGCCCATTTATGACGTTTACGGAGAAACCGAACATTGCGTTTCTCACGTTTACGGAGGGACCGGATGTTACACTTGTACCAAGATGAAATTTAAGGAACACTTGCCATATTCTTCATGAAAACTAAGATTATATTAATGAATCTCTTTTTTAGGTTTTTTTCCATTAGTTTTTGATTTATTTTCTTTTCAATTTCTTTCATGGCTTCTTGAAATTTGAAGTATCCACAATTTATAGGACAATCTCCAAATTTAGGAATTTCTCGAATCATATGAATCCATTAGCTATATATGTAAATTCTCCATCTTTTCTTGGCATGGATTCATGAAAGAACAAAAATTCCTCTTTTGTTCTTGCCATGGTTGAAATATGAAGGAGAGGAGAAAAGAAAATTCATGGGAGAAAATAGGAGAAAAAGCAAAAAGAAGAGAATTCATCTATGTTACCTTGAATCAGTAACTTCCTTTCCCTATATCTTCCTTCTTTTTCCTTTCTTCTTCATGGCCAAACCCTCCCTCTCTTTTCTTTCTTAGGTCATGGGTGTGTGCGTCTTGGAGGAAATGGGTGTGGCGTGAATGTGTGTATGTGTGTTTTATATAAGTTTTATTTTCAATGGATGGTTAAGATTTAATATGTTTTAAGATGGAAGATCTAAGCCATTAAATTAAATGAATGGCTAAGATTTCATCTTGAAATTGGAGATTAAATGTGAGTCTTTGGATTAAATGAGTGATTGTGATTTAATCTCAAAAAATAGAAAGAATCTAAGCCGTTGGATTGCATTAATGGTTGAGATTGCATCTTGATTTAAATATGAATATGCCATTGGATTTACTTGTAGTTGAATTTTAACCATGGTTACTTTCCTTGTTCTTTATGAAAGTTACCTTTCATTTATGATCACCGAAGTAAGCCACAATGTCATCCGATGCAGGTAGCGATGTTAGTGGTAACTTTTTCATAAATCGTGTGATCACAATCTTTTACTAAGATTTATTGATGTAAGCTAATGTCATCGCTCCATAGCACGTGCAACCTCTAGAAAACTCTTTTACACATGGCACCACATCATCACTTTCCCTGTACATAATGCCACATTATCACCTTTTTGACAAGAATTTACAAAAGTGCCATTATTTTGCTAATGTATCCTTCCTAGGTTCTCTATAATATTTCATTCGGCTTACATTCTCTGAGTTCTCTGCTATATTTTATTATTATTTGGGCTTATGTGGGTCCCACTTAAGTTCTTTTGTCATATATTATTATTATTTATTTTCTTAGTATTTTATTATTTTAGAGTTCAAATGACTGTTTTTGCCCTTGATGAAAACGTAACAAAGAAGCACGTTTGTTTGTTTTTCGCTTATATCTTTGTTCTAATCTCACATCTTCAGATTCCATCACCACTATCATACCATTATAAATAATATAGGACTCTCAAGCCATACTTCTCATTTAACATCATTTAGTGAAATTTACACATTTGACAGTGGAATTTACCGTCATTGAAAGACGCAAATAATTTAATTGTGTATAAATAAATATTTTCATCGTATTATTCTCCAAATTCATGCCAAAAAAGTTTGTTAGACTTAGAATATCACAAAAAAGAAGCATGAAACTTGTGGGTTACATCATATGCCCATTTTCACAACTTTGACACATAATAGGGGCCATATTTTGAAAAATGATAACTTGAGCTACACAATTTTGATTTGTGCAAAATTGATGGCTATAGAAAGCTTATAATGGGAATTATCTACCATAAAAATTTCAAGTTACAAAAAGTTCATTTGTTCTCCTAAAACCCATGAAAATAGAAATAGAATAATATGAATAGTAAACCAAAAAATCTGCAAAAAATGGCCAATTTTAAAAATTCATAATAAATTCTATAAAGCCTCAGAAATTGTGTTCTTTGACTCTGTGGAAAGCTCTAGATATACTCAAAATGTAGGCCATATTTCAGGCCAAAATTCATCCATTTAGTTTATCTTTGGTTCATAAACATTTTATGGCTTGAAAAGTGCAAATTTTGATTTTAATTAGTTATAATTGAGCCATACTATGCCATATTTTCATTTGAGCATGTTTTAAGTGACGAATGCAGTAGGTATGGTTGGCCTAACATGTCTTAAGAACCATGCAACTCAAAATCACACTCTCACTTGCTATTATATACATGCATAATACAGAACTCAAATGGTCAAATGGTACCAACTAATATATTTATGTCTAAAAATGATTTGTACATCATAGTTTCATACTTTTGAGGTTGTGGTAGTGGTCATACGTCAAAATATACATATATATCATCATGTGGATAAGAATATGCATTAAAACTCAAACTAGTGTCAAAATGGTTCTTTTTGGGCTTTTTGCTCACCATCTTTACTTCTTTAAGAACCACCTAGACATGGTTAGGGAAAATAGGAGAAAGAATGAAATTCAAATAATCTTAATAGCTCATTCATCATTCAAACATACATACATGGCATATTCAAGGTTAAAGAAAGTAAGCATGCATATCATACAACTAGATATCATTCATATTCATGCATTGGGATCACATGGCTCCACCAAGAGGAAAAAAAAAGTCTAAAAACTTTTGGTCTAACCTTACCTAACAATTAGGGACTTTTTGGTTTAGCTTCACTCTCCTTTAGGGACCTTTGACTTAGCCTCACTTATATTTGAGACTTTTGACTTAGTCGCACCTATATTTAAGGGCTTTTGGCTTCACCTCAACCATTCATGGGACTTTTGGCACAACCTCATGTAACAACCAAAAATGGAATGAGAGAAAAATGAGAAAAGAGGAAGCTGGGAAATTTTCGGAGAGCTGAAAATTTCTTAAGTCTTCTCGCCATAGCGAGAAATAGAGTCGCCATAGCGAGAATGCCTCCTCGCAATAGCGAAGATGTTCCTAGCTGTAGCGAGTGCGACATTCCATACAGAAACCAGGGAGTTGCTCGCCATAGCGGCGCTATAGCGAAGGCAGAGGTCTGGAACAGGCCGAGCTCGCCGTAGCGACGCCATAGCGAAGGCAAAGTCTGGAACTTGCACGAGCTCGCCGTAGCGAGGGTAACGACTCGCTATAGCGAGAGCGGTCCAGAAAAGCGTAAAAAGAGAGATTTTGACTTTTTAAAGAGTCTAAACTTTTCCTTTCTCTTAGAACCGACCTGAGCTTCGACCAAAGAGAGAGAAGAGAGCGGTGAAGAGAGAGAGAGAGGCCAAGAAGCAAGGAGATCAAGCAAAGAGGTGAGTAATCTTTAGATTTCCCTAGCTTTTCTCCTTAGCCTGTTGTCTCCTCCTCTTGCTTTCTCTTTCTACGGTTTTAGAAGCTGAGTTAGGAGAGGTTCAGAAGAGGGAAATAGGAAAACTACTCCAGAAGGAGGGTAGAACTCATTTATCCTCAATTCTTCTTCCTTGCTTTCTTCTTGGAGAGCTTGAGAGAGGAAGGAGAGTGAGTAGAGTTCTAGCTATTAAGGCTACTTATACACTGGAGAGATTATAGCCATGGATTTTGTTATGGGGTTACCCAGAACCTCCTCTGGACACGATGCTATTTGGGTAGTTGTGGATAGACTGACGAAGTCTGCACACTTTTTAGCTATTAAGGCTACTTATACACTGGAGAGATTAGCCCAGTTGTATATCAGAGAGATAGTGCGACTTCATGGCGTACCCAATAGCATAGTTTCGAATAGAGACCCCAGGTTCACATCGAACTTTTGGAGGTCATTGCAGCATGCCTTAGGGACCAGGTTGCGGTTTAGTACTGCATATCACCCCCAGACAGATGGTCAGACTGAGAGGACCATCCAGACCTTAGAAGACATGTTGAGGGCTTGTGTGTTAGAGATGAAGGGTAACTGGGATGTGTATTTGCCCTTAGCAGAGTTTGCTTATAATAACAGTTACCATTCCAGTATCCAAATAGCCCCTTATGAGGCTTTGTATGGGAGAAAGTGCAGATCCCCTCTGTGTTGGGTTGAGCTAGGTGAGAGGAATATAATAGGACCTGAGATTGTGGACCAGACCACCCGACAGATAGAGTTGATTAGAAAGAAACTCCTCACGGCCCAGAGTAGGCAGAAAAGCTATGCCGATAAGAGAAGGAGGCCGTTAGAGTTTGAGATGGGAGACCATGTGTTCATTCGAGTGTCTCCAGTGACGGGAGTAGGTCGGTCAATGAGGGTAAGAAAGCTCAGTCTTAGGTATATTGGTCCGTTTGAAATTCTTGAGAAAATTGGACCCGTGGCTTACCGAATAGCCTTGCCTCCTAACCTAGCCCAAATCCACAGTGTTTTTCATGTCTCCCAATTGAAAAAGTATATGCCTGACCCCTCACACGTCATAGAATATGAGCATGTGCAATTGCAGGAAGATCTTTCCTATGTAGTGAAACCGGAGAGAATTGTGGATGCTCAGCTGAAACAGTTGAGGAGCAAGAGCGTTCCTCTGGTGAAAGTGATATGGAGAGGTCTGACATCGGAGGAAGCAACCTGGGAGATGGAGGATGAAATGAGGCAAAAGCATCCAGAATTATTCCTTTAAGGTATGTATTTAAATTTCGAGGACGAAATTTCTTTTAAGGGGGGTGGAAATGTAACAACCAAAAATGGAATGAGAGAAAAATGAGAAAAGAGGAAGCTGGGAAATTTTCGGAGAGCTGAAAATTTCTTAAGTCTTCTCGCCATAGCGAGAAATAGAGTCGCCATAGCGAGAATGCCTCCTCGCAATAGCGAAGATGTTCCTAGCTGTAGCGAGTGCGACATTCCATACAGAAACCAGGGAGTTGCTCGCCATAGCGGCGCTATAGCGAAGGCAGAGGTCTGGAACAGGCCGAGCTCGCCGTAGCGACGCCATAGCGAAGGCAAAGTCTGAAACTTGCACGAGCTCGCCGTAGCGAGGGTAACGACTCGCTATAGCGAGAGCGGTCCAGAAAAGCGTAAAAAAAGAGATTTTGACTTTTTAAAGAGTCTAAACTTTTCCTTTCTCTTAGAACCGACCTGAGCTTCGACCAAAGAGAGAGAAGAGAGTGGTGGAGAGAGAGAGAGAGGCCAAGAAGCAAGGAGATCAAGCAAAGAGGTGAGTAATCTTTAGATTTCCCTAGCTTTTCTCCTTAGCCTGTTGTCTCCTCCTCTTGCTTTCTCTTTCTACGGTTTTAGAAGCTGAGTTAGGAGAGGTTCAGAAGAGGGAAATAGGAAAACTACTCTAGAAGGAGGGTAGAACTCATTTATCCTCAATTCTTCTTCCTTGCTTTCTTCTTGGAGAGCTTGAGAGAGGAAGGAGAGTGAGTAGAGTTCTAGAGAGAGAATCCCTAGATCTGTGAGGGTAATGAGGGTTTAATTTGATGAAGAATCTCTTTTAGCTTGGTAAGAGTTATTTAAACGATGAGAGAGTAATTGGTGCTCTTTGTTCTGCCTAGGCTCAAAGGAAGAAACTCCACCTTGTTGTGAGTGTGAAATCAAGGAGGGAGAGGAGAAATTGAAAGGGAAGACTTGTGTAATCTGAGAAGGTAGCTCTCTACTCTGTTCTTGTTGCATTCTTGGATGTGCAATAGTCATTGTATGTTGTATATGTGCTTGTATGATGAGATATGCCATTGATTTTGCCTTGATGCATTGGTACCAATACGTTTATGATATGATGTGTGGAAATTGCTCGGGTGAGGTGGTGCCGAAAGTCCCTTGAGACGGGTGAGGAGGAGCCAAAAGTCCCTAAACCAAGGGTGAGGCCGATCCAAAAGTCCTAAAGCTCGGGTGAGGCTAAACCGAAAGTCCCTAGAGCTTCGTCTTGGCATTGGTTTGATTCCATGGCATGAAACACATATGTTGTGTTATGATGATTTATTTGCATGTTTGACTAGTATATGCCTTGATTGCGTCTTGAATGAGTATGAGCTATTGAGATTCTCCCAAATCTCACCCCCTTCCCCTCCCATCCTATTATCCAGGTGGTGTTCAAGGAGAGGCGAGCACACCTCACGGAGCCTAGAAGAGCATAGTTAGAATGATGTATAGCTTTTTGGCTATTTTGCTGTATAAGGTGTCAAAATGAAAGTGCACCTATTCTTTTTGGAGTTGTAACTATATGAGCACATGTAAATGTATGTACAAATGATGTATGGATGATATAAAGGGTTAAAGTAATGAGAATGTATAAGTTGGCCTTTGGAGGCTTATGTGAAATAGTGTATTCTCTTCCATAGCATAGTGAAATTGGAATGTATGATGATTTGGATTACTTAGATAATTCATATATGTTATGTTTGTACTTTTAAATTTGCCCAATAGAGGTTAGAGCATGTGGGAGGTCATTTAGACCCGTTTGAACCCCATGTGGTGCTAAAATTTGCCATTTGGGTGAGCTCCGTCAAAATATGACCGGATGAGCTCTTCTTGTTATGGGATTTGGCATGCCTCTAGAGTCTATTGAGAGCTTCTTGAGAAGCTAGATTGGGTAATAATTGGAGGTCTAGAGAATATTTGATGAATTGTTGAAATTGGGAATTTTCAATGTTTTAGTCATGGTACTGTTCATTGAGTCCGAAAATGAAACCATGTCATCCATAGACCAAATGATGTCCAAATGTCATGAAACTTTAGGAGCATAAACTATATATCCACAGTGATCTATACCAACTAGAAGCACCTTAATTGGAGGTCTGTAGAGAGAGAAACGACTTGCTGAAGTTCTGTATCAGCATCAGGGAAGTTTCTGACCTTCGTTACTGTTTTATCGGATTTCTAGGTCTTAGAACTCCTGAACTGATCTGGACTCATTTTTATCCTCTAATTAACATCTGTATCTTTCCAAATTGGTATATTTTTCCCTGATTGGATTTTTGTGGATTTAATTACGAATTTCCGAAGTTCATGACAGTAAACTGCGTCAGTATCAGGGACAGCCGGACATCTGTACCTATTTCGATGTCATTGATGGTCTAAACGTTGAGATTGAGACTGGGAGTTATTTTTAGTATGAAGTTAACATCCCAAGCTTTCCAGAGAGCTATGATTTGATTGATTCCCATTTTTCTCGAATTAATTGTGATTTTCCAAAGTTGGAGCCAGAATCTGATTTATGGGCCCGATTGAGAAATTGTATTTTTTTGAATTTTTGGCTTCTTACCCGTGGTTTGTGAGTTGTTTGAGACTATGTACAAGTTGTATAAATGGTGGTTGAGTAGAGAATGTGAATGATGGGTTCACAGGACCCACGGGGCAAGATATGACCAGTTAGACCCCGACTTTAAATAGTAAAATACCACGGTTTCGGTCATTTTTCTGGGAAATCATATGGAGTCAAGCCTAGAGGGAGATGAACCAGAGTGTAGTCAGTAAGGTGTTACACCTCATCCATTCAAAAGCCAAACTAATTCCAAATGTAATCAAATGTCATGCAATTTGATATGATCATCAAACAATCAATAATAAATATAATTTGTAAGTAATACATACAAGCAATCCAAGATACTCAAGTAACCAACATATATATGCAATAATGGATGAAGAGCTATCTTAATACAAGAGTTCAACTTAATTCTCCTTTGTTCTTTGGCTTGGTTCCTTGGCCTCACACCTACACTTAAGTGATATTTTACTTGCTTGATCTAAACACATCAAATGAAGCATAAAATTATCAATGGAACCATATTTGTACTCCTTTAAACCTTGTACAAGTTAACTAGACCCTCAAGCTTACATATGGTTCAATCAAGTGGAATAATGAAGCAACTCTTGTAAATCAATATCTTGGCTCAAAGACCTCACCCAACATGAGTTATATGACTCTATTAGAGCTCATTAGAGCCATCATAAACTCAATTCAAGGAGCCTAGCACTAAGTTGCTTCTTTATACATAATTGAACCATAAATTTTTACCTTTTAAAATAAAGCTTCTAAATTTTAACTAATAGTTCCTTTAGTATTTATAATTCATATCTAGACCATTTATAACCTTATAATCAAAGAAACTCTCCCAAAATACTCTAGGTAGGTCTTGGCGAAGACATGGTTCCTAATAGGCCTCAATGGAGTTTTTTGTTCCATTCTTAGGGAAATTGGCAGCTATGGAGCTTCCTTAGCTTCTTCTTAGTTCAATTATGCTCTTACATAGTTTGAAATACCATTCTAAGGCTTTATACTTCCTAGGATGCAATCAAAACCCTAGGTATCCAATCTTGCATCCTATATCTTCCTAATTGGTTCTAATGGTATATTCTTAATCTCCACACTTCAAAACCCCAATTCCCATCATGCTTTGATAAAAAACCAATCCCTTTAGTATTCTTCTCAAGTTGGCCAAACATGAGAGAGCAAAGGGAACCAAGGAAGAGCAAGCTTTACATATGGAATCATGCTTTATGCAATTCCTTGTCAAATGGTATTTCTTATACTACCATTGATTACTCCAAATTATTTTCTTTTCCTATTGGTATTGTAATACCTTAACTTCCAAGCTCTTACATAATGGTCACATAGGCTATGCCAACACATATGTGGTATATTGGTACACACTTGCAAGGAAGTGACATTTTTATGCATGATAGTTTGCATAATTGGAAAGCCATATACATCATTCTTAGCTTAAGGAAGTATGTGAACTTACCAATATTATTTTTCATCTATAACATATCCATTCAAGTTATAAACATCCCAATTCAACTCATACATCACAGATTGGGAACCAAAATTCAAGAACAACTAGAATTGCTCTTGGGTTTACTTTTACAAGTTTTTGATATGAACTTTAAAAATTCATAACTAATTCTAAAAAAAATTATTCATATGATAGCTTTTTGGAAATATCTAGATGTTAAACAATGAATAAAAATAGTTCCAGACTATGATAAAAGCATTTAATGCATGGAAAATAATAGAAAAGTACTTCAAGTCAGTTTTTTGATAGCTTAAGGACTTGAAACTTTAAAAATTTGGTTCTCCCTCTACGGAGCTCCAAATGAGGTGCTCTCAGTGGTTATGTAAAGCTTATGATATTTAGTTTATGCTTATAAAATTTTATAAGCATTAGACTTCATTTGACCTATGTGTGACACAGAAAAGAAAATCAACCATATGAATAGTATACATACCAATTTTGTATAATTTTGCCAATTTTAAAAAATTATAATAAATTATCTAGAGATCCAAATTGAGTGCTCTTTAGCTCTATGAAAAGATTTAGATGAGACCTACATTTTAGTTAAATTTCATGCAAAAACTCATTTATTTGGTTAAACTTTGGTTCACCTCAAGAATTGGTCAATTTTAAAGTCCATAATGGTATCATAAGGCACCAAATGACTTTCCTAACATTCCATAACCACTTGAGCACATCCAAAAGTATAATTACAACATATAAAAGTATGCCAAATGATCCAAATCACCATGGAGTTCATTCTTACCTTGCCACTTGCAGTTATACACATGCAAATAAAGGCTCATGGGTGGCAAAAACTCATGTATTCATTCATTTGGTTCCAAAATGGATACATACATCATATTTACATACAATTGAACATGTTCAAGGGTCTACATCATATATACAACATGTAGTTACAATTATTAACATCAAAATACTATTATAAAGCCTATTTCTCTATCCCTTTGTCAAACTCTTGCTTCTTAAGGTTGTTGGTCTCCATTTCTTGGTGTACTTGGCTCACCTAAACATGGTTAGACATATGTGGGGGAAGAGTGAGATTCAAAGAATTCCAATAGCTATCAACCCTTTCAAACATATATAATGGATGAATATATATGTTAAAGAATGCATGTATGACATTTAGGCTATTAGTGAACATATATAAAGAATTTTCCTTGTCATATAAATTATACATAGTAAACATAGGCTTTCAAGGGCATTGGTCTAGCCTCACCTATCTTCCTTGGGACTTTTGGATTTGCTTCACCTACTTTCAAGGGACTTTTGACTTAGCCTCACTCTTCTTGAGACTTTTAGTTTTGTCTCACTCATTCCTAAGGATTTTTGGCTCATCCTTACCCATGCTAAGGGGTTTTTGGCACAACCATACCCATTCAAGCCACTTTGCATTCATAAATATATTTCAAGAAACATAATAGTACCATAACATGTAAGCAATGGATAGAAACATTTCTCATAATTCAAACATACACACAGGCACTCAAAGACAAGTAAACATCAAAGCAATGCATGTGAGAAAGGTTAAAGAGCTGCCTTGAAGCAAGATTCACACACTTTATCCTTTAATTCTTCTTCCCCTTTTGGGCCAAGCACTTGCAACTAGGTGGCACTTGATTTTCTTGGCCTAGACACATCAAATAAGACATATTTCAATCATAGGAATAAGGTTTAGCTTTATGCACACTCCATGGAAAGTCACTTTTCCATATGACTCCATAATGGTTCCATACAAGACCTAGTGAAGCAACTCTTGGAATTCATAATCTTGGCTCCCATTTCTCCTTCAATCAAAGTCTCTTGACTCCATTTGGACACCTTGGAGCCATCATAAATTCATTTCTAGGAGCTTAGATATAAGTTGCTTCTCTAAGTCTTACAATGGAACTTACACCTTCATCTCACAAACCAAGGTTTCTAAATTTATTCTAAAGCTTTCTTTGATGTTCATCTATCATATGTAGTCCCTTTCTAGCCTTAGAAAAATTTAAAACTCTCCTTAGGTGCATGGAGAGTTCTAGGCCAAGACCATGCAAGCTTAGGAGCACCCATGGATTTTGTAAATTTTCTTTAGGGAACTGGCATATGTGAAACTTCTTAGGTGTCTTGAGAGCTCATATACACTTTTAGACAACTTAAATTACCCTTAGGAAGCTTCATATTGGCCAAGGAGCAACTAAATCTTTAACTTTTGCATATTAAAATCTAATGCTTTTCTTTGGAATTTCATTGCATATTCTTATTTGTCACACTCTAAAACCTATGTTTCTCCCTTGGTTTGTCAGATTTCATCTCCTATTAGATGGGCTATACTTGGCCGAAATTCACTCAAAGAGGAACAAAGAAAAGGAAGCAAGAAAATCCATAAAGTTTACCTTGTTTCTTAGCCTTTTCAAAAGCTCTTTCCTTTGCTACAAGCTTTTCCTTTAAATTCTAATTTCCTCCCTCTGAACAAGTCCCAAAATAGTCCCAAATCAAACACTAAAATCATAAGAAAAGAGAGGAGAAGAAGGAGAACAAGTTCAATGAGGAGCATGAAATTCCATGATTTTCTTACCTTCTTCCTAGGCTTTTCCTTTCTCCTTTGCTCCCTTCTTGTGCGTCTCACTTGGTAGAACTCTCCTCTAGTTTGAGACAGAAAATAGGTCAGTTAAGTGAGGGAGAGGAGAGGGAAATGTAATTGATAGCAAGGGAACTCATTTAAAGCTTTTTCAAAATTCTAATTTTGTCCTCTTTCTTAGTTCTTCCATTTGGGTTCATTTTAACTTCTTTTTGAGAACTGTCTTTTCCATTATAAAATTTAAATCTTTAACTTATAAAATATCTTTGGTTTCATTCAAATTGGATTTAAAATATTTAAAGTTCAGGTTAACTGATATTCATTCAAATTAGATTTAAAATATTTAAAATATCTCTGAGAACCCTAAAAAACTCAATTTTTTTTCATTTAAAGATCTCTCCTTTAAGTTTTCTAAAAAGTGTCCAAAATTATGAAAATATCACTGCCTTTCATCTGATTTTATTTAGCTACTTCGACTCTGGTTTTTGGGCATCTTAAGTCTTGGATCCTTACTTTTCATTATTTAGAATTTTCTCCAAGTTTATTTGGCCTCAAATCTTTCTATTTAGTGGATTTCTTTTTATATCAAGCTCGTTTCTAATGTTTTTGAGAACACAGGACATTATAGGTCCAATCACAAAACTTCACTTTTTAGAAAACTAAAATCATAAAAAAAAGGAGAAAAACTTTTACAAAAGTGAGATAGGTAAATTCTCCATGTTTACTTACATTAGGTAGCCTTGTTTTCTCTCTTTTCCTTCCTTTCTTCATCCATGTTCTTGGGTCTGAATTTAGGCAAAAGTAGGTTAGTTAGAAGGAGTTAGAAGGGTGGTGTGCTTATAAGGAGAAAAAATGGGTGTTTTATAATTTTTTCAAAATTTTCATTATGCCCTTCCATTTCCTTTTCTCCATTTAAGCTCATTTTATATTCTTTTTTTGAACCATCTTTTCTATCATGAGATTTAGGTCCTCTAGTTTATTAAGAATATTTTGTTTCAATTTTATGGAATTCATAACAATCCAAAATAATTTGGTTAAATTTTAAGTTAACTGACGACCTAAATTGTACGTCAAAAGGATTTTAACCATTCTAATGATTCCTATGATTTTTTAGCCTCTGAAAACTCTTGTGAACTCAATTTTATCATTTAAAACTCCCTCTTTTAAATTTTCAAAAAGTTGCCCAAAATTATGATTTTGCCATTGGGTTTTTGGTTCACTTTGTTTAGCCATTTTAGCTTTGGTTTTAGGCCATTCTTAATTTCTTAACCATATTTCTAAATGCTCTAATTAATATTTTATCCTCAATTGGTCTTAGGTTACCTTGTTTAGGGTTCTCTTTTATCAAAATATGGGTTTTTGTTTAGTTTCTTAAAAACTAGATGTTACAACCACTATCCGATATATCTTTTTGCACTGAATCTCCTGAAGTAGCTAACTCGAGCTTTGGGTTTAGTTCCTTTACGTATAAGCTCTTAATCATTTAGGACCATTTTTGGTCCTAACGATTTCAAAATTTTATGGAATGGATTTTATAATTTTTTGCTCATTATTTCCTAACTTTTGATATATATACATATCATGCTAGTTTTTAATTGTTTACTCCTCTAAAAAATTTATCAAGTCTATTCTGGTAGCAAATGATGATTTTGCCTCTGGACTCCCTAGACGCCCCTTAATCTAAAAAATTTCTATGGGTCTTATTTGTCTCCCACTTCTCAAACTCATTTTATTGAAGTTTAATAAATTCATTTTGTAAAATACTAAATAATTAGAAAATCCTAATTTTTAAGGGTGTTACAACAAGTCATTACTTATCATTAACATAATACAGAATATGATTTAATAGCTAAAATAAGGGTTTAGGGACTTAGGCCGTGACTTAGAAGGGTTTAGCCACGACCAAGCTAGCCTCTGGAACCTCTAAAGCATAAACACACACCCACATTGTGGCTTGAGTGCTTCCTGCTGCGACTTAACTCTATTCTGGAACCCTGGGACCAAAAATTTGAACTTGCGCCATAGCTAAGCTCAAGTTTAGGACTAAAATATCACAAAATCCTAATCCTCACCGCAGTTCAAGATGTTCCCACTGTGGCATGTAACACCACAAAATATTAAGAGTAATTATAGGTAATTAAAGAATTGTTATGAGAATAATTAGGCAAATTATGGGAAATAGAAATTTATGGAGAAATAAATTATTAATGTGGATTTAAGATTCAATTAGGTTAAAATTTTTATCTAAGCCCATAATTAATTTAAGCATGACAAGGATAAACATTTATAGAGGCCCAATCCAAATGAATCCTTATAGTGTGGCCCAAGGAGTAAATTTTTGAACCTAAGTGGATCTTAGGCCTTTAAGTTAGCCTAACAACCCCACTTAAACCCTTAACCTTTTAGCCTCTCTCACATTCTACAGAAAACATAAGTGACTCGAGAAAATTCAGAGGTTTAAAGGAGGCTAGGGTTCTATCAACATTTTAGCTTCATTTTTCCCTTCTGGAGTAAGATTCAGCCAAGATAATCTATATGAAACTCAATTCTCTCTTCTTCCTCTTCAATTTTGCCTTATTAGTTTTTTGTTCAGAGTATTTTCACCTTAAACGCAAATATGAAATTTGTTGTTTGGTGCTTTCATGGCAGATTTTCGGAGGTTGAGGCTAGGGGGTTTTAGGTAAGTATCTTCTCCTAATTTTGATGTGTTTTTTGCTGGATAGAGATCCTTATAGCTAACTTATAATATGAGCTTTAATTTTATGTGAATTTACCCAGAAATTAGAATGGTATTTTGAAGTTTTTGGTATAGGCAAAACCAAATCCGAACTTAGAGCCTCTTGGTATAATGACCCTAACTTCTAATCATGGTAATTAAACTTAAATACGCGATTAATAATCACAAATCAAGGTTTGGAACCATTTCAATTAATCAATTTAGGAAAATGTAGGGAAATTTGAACCTTGATGTTATTAGAGTCATTAACTAAATAATCACAACTATTTATGAACATAAGTGAAGCTAATCCTTAATCAAAAGCCTTTAATTCATTTATCCATTAATTCCAACTCACAAAAACCTCTTACAAGTGTTTCTAAATCATTTCTTAGCATTACCATTGGAAAAACCAAGATTTCTAGGCTAAAAGTAAGGGTTTGGGGACCTTGGCCGCAACTTGGAACCTTTTCGCTGTGGCTAAGTTGGCTACTAGAACTTAAAAACCAAGTTTCACATCTTTTGCCGTAGCCTAAGATTATCATATTGTGGCGGGCTATACTTGCACTGCGGCAAATCTAGGTACTAGGACACTCATCACCTGATTTCCTTGAGTTGCACCGTGATCGAGGTTGCTCTTTGTTACCCTCCCTGGGCAACATTTTTGTTTTTCGCCGTAGTGCTCCTTGCTTCTGTCACCCTCCTGACTGTGGCATAACTCTCTCCCGTGCCTATACCTCTCAAATTTTGTCCCATGCATTCCAATTCTCCCTTTAGGAACACCTTAAGACCATTCTTCCTCAATTTGTGAAACTCTAATGGCATTTATGTACTTGATTTACCCAACATATCTAACCTTACCAATTCAAGGCTTAGATGTTGATTTCTACTCCTAAACTATCATGCATCAGCAAATTCCATGTGATAATAACAAGCAACTAGATTCATATACAACTAATATCATCATTCAAATATAAATCCCCATAGGGTTCCATGCATCACTAGTCTAAGTTATCATTTAAATTATCACATGTTTGCATTCTCAAATAGTAAACTAGATCATTGGATCCACAACATTCCATATCAGATATTATAAGTTCATACATCAGATACTAGAATGTATAAGGCCTAGCTCCCTAATAGGTACATCATAAGTTATCAAAATATAAAACTCCTACACTTGGCAATATAATTACATAATGATGTTATACAAGAGAACAACAAAATTAGCATCTACCCTAAACTAACTCAGACTAATCCAAGTGTAGCATTTTCCACACATGGTCAGAGCTTATGGATGTTTATCTACTTGCTTTCCCATATCCTTACCCGAAGGACCTTCACCTAAAATAGTTAGCCTATGAAATGAGGTAAGATGAAAATCTCAATAACTAAAGGCAAATTCTATTTATATATTCTAATTTAATCAACATATATGCATGAGTTAAGATGAGCATCAAAAATTATATTAGGCATATCATCAAATGAAACAATTAAGCTATCAGTGACTATTATCCTATACTAGCAATCACAAATCCACATGTTAAAAGCCAATAACATTGGGGGAGGCCCATCCACGGCACCTACTCCCTAATGAGCACAACCAAGGCTCAGTATATTGGAGTCTGATCATAACCCAGTGTCCGATCGAAGCACATGTACAGGTGGTAACTGCATCACAGCTCCACTATGGATTCACAATGTCCAATCACAATAAAACAGATAGCTAACCAATTTATTAGCATTTCAAAACATAATTGTGCAGTAGATATAAAATTAAATTAGGCATATGCATGGAATTTAGCATAATCCCCGATTACCTCACTTGTAGACAATTTTTGGAGAACCAACAACATGCTACCTTAGCCCAGCCACTATAAGAGTAAAATTCAGATAGGATGTTTTCTCTATTAGAAGTTTCAAAGTGTTACCTTAAATCCTAAGAAAATTCGTACAAAATTAATACCTATATTATAAATAAACTATGAGGGTCTTAAACTAATAGAAAATACATCAAAATGAAGAGTTTATACTTACCTAATATCCCTCCTAGCCTCTACTTCTGAAAATCCTCCAAGAAATACCAAACAAACACATTTCAGATTTTAGCCATGGTGAAAATGTTCCAAATGGAAAACCAATCGGGTTAAATTGAAGAGGAAGAAGAGACGGTCATATAACACTCACCTTGACTTATTTTGGCTCTAAAAGTGAGAAATGATAGATTTCTTGCTAAGAACCCTAGCCTTTTTTCAAACCTCCGAAAATTACTTTGTGTGTTTTGTGTTTTTGTAGAATGGTGGGAAGGGCTGAAGGTGTGTAGGGTTTAAATGGGTTTAAGTTGGGTTGTGGGTTGACCCATGGGCCCAAGTGTAACATCCAGTTCTCAAAAAATGAGAGAAAACATGAGAAACATAACATACAAATTTTTCGTAAACGAACGAAACTCATCGGATACAAAAGGAAGTCTCCCAAAATGAATTAGTTAAGGTCCCAAAAAATTTGGAAAGCATTCTAGACTCCTAAAAATGAGAATTTAGGCTCAGATAGAAAGAAAAATTGAGCTAGAATGAAGAAACAATTTCTTATGGAAAACTTACGAAATGTAATGACATTTTCGTAATTTTAAGCAAATTTTCAGAATTCACACAAGAGGGTTTTTTAAATGAAATTTTTGAGTTCTCCAAGGTTCTTAGAGGCCTTGAAAATCATAGGAAGACCCAGGACAGCTAAAGCCATTCCGATGGATGTTTTCCAACGTCGGTACACCTGAATTTTGAAGGATTCGTTCAGGAAGGTTTTAACTCCGATTTGAGTGATTCCAAAGGAATTTTACTAAATTAGGAACCTAAATTTCATAATGGAAAAGAAAATTCTCAAAAAGGAGCTAAAACAAATTAGAAACGAAAATGCCAAGAACGACGGGTAAAATTGAAATTTTTTAAAAGTGTTTCTTCCTCCCACTTATATATATGATGCACCCTTTCTCTCCCTCCATTTTGGTCGACCAAGCTCTACCCAAAAACCAGAGAAAACCCTAGGGGATAAGGCACACTAGAGGAAAAAGAAAAGGAGGAGAAATTCAAGCTAAAAGGTAAGGAAATTTAGTAATTTTTCATGCTCTCTTCCTTCTAAACCTCTTCTCCTCCATTCTCCCTTATTTCCTTTGATTATAATGAAGTTTATAAATCTTTTTTAAGGGAGAGCTTAAGGGGAAAATTCAGATTTGAAGAGAGGAGCTCAAAGAAGACAAGATTCAAGTGAGAAAAAGCAAGAAAACAAGGTAATTTCTTCTTCCATGGTTGCTACCCTTGCTCCTCTTCCTCCACCATTTTGCCCCACTTAAGAAACCCTATGAGGGTTTAATTTTTAGGCAGAACCAAGAGTAATTATTAAGAAAAAGGGTGTGTAGATTAAGAATATGCAAAGAGAATTAACAAAAAAACCATGAAATTTCAAGATACAATTTCTAGAGTTTTAAGTGTACCTTGTAAAATCTGATTTTGTACAATAATTCCTAGACTTAAATAAGAGTTTAATTGAGCTCCTAAGATCCCTAGAAGTCTCCCCATGTGCTTCTTTCCTTGAGAAAACAAAACAAAGTCCATGGTTACCAAAACCATGCATAGGTTCGGCCAAGAGAGGTTAGGGTAGCTAGGGAGAGTTTTAAATTTTTCTAAACCCATTTTTGAGTCATATATGATGAATGAAGATGAGGGGAGGCCTTGGGAAAAATTTAGAAACCATAGAAAGTGAGTTGGTGCCTTATGTTCCATAATATGACCTAAAGAAGCAATATGTAGTTAGACTCTTTATTTTAATTGTATGATGACTCCAAGAGGCTTAAAAGGAGTTAAGAATCATATTTGAAAGGAAAGAATGGAGCCTAGAATTTATTTGAGGGGTGTTAGTTTATTAGGTGCATTTTGGAACCATAAAGAGGTTTATAGTGTTAGGAATTCAAGGACACGTAGCGAAAAATTAAAATCCCAAATCCCTTCCTATGGATCCATCAATGTTATTTAAATTGAGTAGATCTAGAAATATTTACCTTTTTGTCGGATCTTAGGAACTGATTTACAGATCTACTCCCTCTATTGGTATCCACATGAACAGATGCTCAACTTGAACGGCGTGCTAGCGCCTCTTACCAATGTCCATACACATACTTGGTAGAGAAGACGCATTCCTCTTTTTCTTCCTCTCTCTTTCAAGGCGTTCGTACAGTGTCAGTACGCTTTCTCTCTCTAGGGTTTTTGTTGTTCTATTGTTTTAGGAAACCCAAGCCTCCTCCTTTTTTAATTATGGAGATATCTCATTAGGGTTTTAGATATATTTGTTTAATTTAAAATACATTATTTTAAATCAAAATCAAATCAAATTTTAATTAAATATACTAGTTTAAATTTAAGTCTATCTAATAGATTAAATTTAACTCATTATTTAATCTAAATCTAGAACCAAATTTAAATTTAATTTATCTCATAAATTAAATTTAAATTATCATATTAATTTAAATTTAAATCTATCATATAGATTTGAATTTAAAACTAATTAATTTAAATTAATTAAAGGACATATATATTTTGAAATATAAATATATATTTCAAATTTTATAAATTATATATATATATATCAAATATATATTCATTTATTTATAAAATTCTTCCACTCTAGATTGAATGTGACATTCATTGAATCTAAACGCAATTTCAGATTTAATGAATTTGAACATTCCAGCTCGAGTTGACTCGTTCTTGTATGCGACCCTGTAGGCCCATATGATGTTAGCAGTGGGCTAATGACACTATTTGACCTACAAGTCACAAGTGGTCTCTAGCAAGACATTGTGACTACCTAAATTATATAGGGATCGGTGATCCGATGCAACCTGTCATATAACCCTATCACATCTCTTTTGTCACACGATATCTAGATCAAGTATAAGGCATGAAAACGTTATTCCCATCTTACTTGATCATCGCTTTCTCGATCTACGTGCAAACTAACAGTACAAATGAAAACACTTCCATTCGAGCACGGCCATGCATTTCTCAGTCTCACTCATCGAGGGACTCAGAAATATCTCTCTATTAATTAGAGGGACAAATCCTATCTTGACCACTCATTTTCTTCTATATGAATTCCACTATGCCTGATCATAGCCTTTATGATCACCTGGTCAAAGATGACTTTTGAGTATGCCAAAAAATAGTATTTTTCATGTTAGAAACTATGGTGATCTCAAGTCTAAGGGCTCGGTGACACGGTTATATATGAGATACGCTTATGACTTAATCCATGTAGCTATCTCATAACGGGCTGATCTAGCATCTTGTTCCCTAACGAGTGTCTATAATTTTGATTCGTATCTATATATATGATTAACACATAATCATCAATCAAAATTATACTAGTCTTATTTCATCATTATTCCCACAATGATGATCAACTAGGGATATTTAGGATAATCAATATGATTTATCAAAAGATATTATTATATAGAACATGCAAAAATATAATAATGTAATAAAAGAAAATTCTTATTTCTTAATAAAGTATAATGTTTGCAATACAATAATTGGCCTAGGGCACAATCACCAACAACTCCCACTTGCACTAGGCCTAATTGTTGATGTGTCTAATATCCATTGACCTAATATGATGCTCATGCTTTGCCTGTGCAAGCAGTTTAGTAAGTGGATCAGCAACATTGTCATTAGTTGGTACTTTGCATATCTTTATATCAACCTTATCAATGATTTCTCTAATGAAGTGATATCGCCTGAGTATGTATTTAGTTCTTTGATGTGACTTAGGCTCTTTAGCCTGTGCTATGGCACCGTTGTTGTCACAAAATAGATCTATTGGATTTAAGATGGTAGGCACCACTCCTAGTTCAGTGATGAACTCTTAATCCAAATAGCTTCCTTAGTTGCATCTGATGCTGCTAGGTACTCAGCTTCTGTTATAGAATTAGCTATTGTGCTTTGCTTGGAGCTCTTCAAGCTGACTGCTCCACCATTCAAATAGAATACAAATCTTGATTATGATCTAGAATCATCCTTGTTGGACTAGAAACTTGCATCTGTGTAACCATTTACGCTAAGCTCATCTTCTAATCCTCCATAGACTAAGAATATATCCTTAGTCCTTCTTAAGTATTTCAGGATATTCTTGATAGCAGTCCAGTGACTTTCACTTGGATCTGACTGATATCTACTAGTTATACTTAAGGCATATGAGATATTCAGTCGAGTGCACAACATAGCATACATGATAGATCCCATAGCTAAGGCATATGGAATCTTGCTCATGCTATCTCCCTCATCATGTGTACTAGGACACTGAGTCTTGCTGAGATTGATGCCATGAGACACGGGTATATAACCCTTCTTTGAATCTTGCATATTAAATGCAATACTTTGTCTATGTAAGTGCTCTGACTTAGACTGATTAGCCTCTTGGATCTATCTCTATAGATCTTTATCCCTAGGATGTAAGTGGCTTCGCCTAAGTCTTTCATTGAAAAATACTTTCCTAACCAAGTCTTGACATTCTGCAAGGTAGGAATGTCATTTCCAATGAGTAGGATGTCATCAACATAAAGCACTAGAAATACAACTATGCTCCCACTAACCTTCTTGTAAATACAAAGTTCATCGATATTTTGGATAAATTCAAAATCCTTGACTACTTTGTCAAAGCGATGATTCCAACTCCGAGATGCTTGTTTCTACCTATAAATTGATTTTTGAAGCTTGCAAACCTTCCCAGAATCCTCTGGACGTACAAAACCTTTAGGTTGTGTCATGTACACATCCTCAAGCAGCTTCCCATTAAGGAATACTATTTTGACGTCCATCTGCTAGATCTCGTAATCATAGTACGCTGCAATGGCAAGAAGGATCCTCATTGATTTAATCATGGCGACTGGTAAAAAGGTTTCATCATAGTCTATACCATGGGTTTTTTTGAATCCTTTTGTAACCAATCGTGCTTTGAAGGTATGCACTTGGCCATCCATGTCGATTTTCTTCTTAAAAACCCATTTGCACCTAATGGTTTTTATACCTTCAGGTGGGTCAATCAAGGTCCACACTTGATTATCATACATGGATTACATCTCAGATTTCATGGCTTCTAGCCATGCCTCAGAGTCTGATCCCACTATTGCTTCTTGATAGGTAGTTTGCTTATCTTGATCAATGAGCAACACATCATGACTTTTAGTTAAAAGAAATTTATATCTTTAAGGCTGACGTCGTGTCCTATCAGACCTTCGTGGCCTTGTGTTACTTAAGTATGCTCAACAACTTGTTGTGAGTCTTCTCGTATTTCCATCTCTGGCTCAATGCAATTTTGTGGCTTTTGAACTTCTTTGAGATGTATCTTACTCCCACTGGTTCTTTTAAAGATAAATTCTCTTTCTAGAAAGATACCATTTTGAGCAATAAACAGTTTATTCTTATTGAGATTGTAGAAGTAGTATTTTTTAGTTTCCTTAGGATACCCTACGAAAGGCATTTCATAGATTTGGGTGCTAACTTATCTAAAGCTTGCTACTTAACATATGCCTTGCATCCCTAAATCTTGAGAAAAGCTAAACTAGGCTTCTTCCTAATCCATATCTCATATTGGGTCATTTCAATAGCCTTAGATGGGACTCGGCTTAGTGTGAACACAGCTGTTTCTAATGCATGGCTCCAAAAGGATGGTGGAAGATCTATTTGACTCATTATAGATTGAACCATATCTGATAGGGTTTGATTCCTTCGTTCAAAAACACCGTTCCATTGTGGTGTTCCTAATGGGGTCAATTGTAAGACAATTCCATAATTTCTAAGATGATCAATAAATTCTTGGCTCAAATATTCACCACCTCGATCAAATCGAAGTGCTTTAATAGATTTGCCAAGCTGATTTTGTACCTCATTTTGGAAGGTTTTGAACATTTCAAAAGATTCATATTTGTGTCTCATTAAATAGATGTATCCATATCTACTATAGTCATCTATAAAAGTAATGAAGTACAAGTGACCACCTCTGGTAGCGGTACTTAGTGGACTACATACATCGGTATGTATTAAGCCTAATAAGTCAGTGGCCCTCTCACTATGCCCAATAAAAGGTGCCTTAGTTATCTTTTCTAATAAACAAAATTCACAGGTGTCAAATGATTCAAAATCAAATGAGTTAAGTAGTCCATTTTGATAGAGCTTTGAAATGTGTTTCTCATTTATATGGCCTAGACGATAGTGCCATAGGTAGGTCGGATTCAAATCATTTGACTTGATCCTCTTGGTAGTTACGTTATAGATATTTTTATTATTGGGAATTTCAAGGTTCAAATAATAATAACCACCATGCAAATCACCATCTGCATAAAAGATGTCATTAAAATAAATAGAACATTTATTAATCCTAATAATTGAAGTAAAACCTTCCTTCTCTAAATAAGAAAAGTGAAACAATGTTTCTACTCAAAGCAGGAATATAATAGCCATTGTTCAAAACAAATAAAAGCCTGCTGGGCAAAGCTAATTCATAAGTGCCTACGGCTAAAGCAGCAACTCTTGCTCTATTTCTAACTCATAGGTCTATTTCGCCCTTTTTCAGCTTCCTACTCCTTTTAAGATCCTGCACATTTGTACAAATGTGAGTTCCACATATAGTATCTAATACCCATGTAGAAGAAGTAGAAAGATTAATTTCTATAACATAAATACCTGAAGTAATAGCCCTGCTATTCTTCTTATTCTTTAGATCTTCCAGGTAGAGCTTGTAGTTTCTCTTCCAATGACCGAACTCATTGCAAAAGAAACAAAGTCCTTCCTTGGGAGGCTTTGCCTTCTTAGCTTCAAGCTTGGGTTTGGGCTTGAGCTTGTTTTAGTCCTTAGATTTATTGTCCGAGCCCTTTCCCTTTTCCTTGCTTTTGCCTTTCTTTTTCATTTCCTTTCCTTTTTGAACCATTAAAATAGTGCTTATCTTTTCTTGATATTTTGCTCAGCAGTTTTAAGCATCGAATGCAGTTCAAAAATTGATTTCTCTATATTGTTCATATTATAGTTCATGATGAACTAGTTATAACTTTTCGAGAGTGAGTTTAAGATCAAATCTGTAGCTAACTCTTGGCTCATGGGAAATCTGACCCTTCCAAGGTGATCAATGTAGCCTTTCATCTTTAAGACATGAGCACTAACTGATGCACCTTCAGCCATATTGCAAGAATGTAAGGCTTTGGTAGTTTCATACCTTTCTTGCCTCGCCTGTTGCTGGAACATTTCCTTGAGATGCACAATCATCTCATAAGCCTCCATGTGTTCTAGATCTCTCTGAAGTTCTAGGATCATGGTGGCTAGCATCAAGCATGCTACATCCATAAAGTCATTAAGATGCTTAGTTGGGCGTCCTTTTAGGCTCTTAGAGCATTGGCTGTAGGCTCCTTAGGAATAAGTTGATCTAGGACATATGACTTTCTCTCCTACTTGAGAACAATTCTCAAGTTCCTAAACCAGTTAAGAAAGTTGGTCCCATTAAGTTTGTCCTTCTCAAGGACGGATCGCAATGATAGTGCAGCAGAATTATTTGTCGACATTTTTCTACAACAAAAATATACAAAGTCAAGCTAATAATCTCCCACTAAAAATTAACTCTTAATTTAATTTAGCAGGCTAAGACCCATATTTCACTCAATTGTACGTCTGCTTTGGCAAGACGCTTAAAATTAAGTTATTTAGGTAGATAACTTATTTACCAATTACATCACATATAACTCTTAGATCTTTATGGAATTCCATCACATATGATCCGGCATGTTTAATTCCATTTAATACCTTGAGACCCAAAACCATTTTGATAGTCCTAATTAAGTCAAACCATTATGAACCTTATCACCATTACCCAAGCTGCCTCACTAAGATAACCTAAGTATATCCACTTTGATGGAACATACACTTAGGCGATCAAAGCTTTGACAGGTGTTCATTAATGGGTGGCATATTAACTTAAAAATTGATTCGAGGAATTTTTATTGTTATTATTTCGTTGTGATTCAAATATTTAATCATCATATGATAATATACTATAATAGCATCTCATACATACATATGATCTCATCATGAAGTATAAAATAAATGTGTCACAATATGGCCCCATTTAACCTATCTCCTCATAAGCCAATGAGAGGATTCTTCTAAGATAAAAACTACAAAGAGAAACCTCAATTGAAGATTTGAGGGGAGTGAGATGAGAAGAGAATGTACATTCAGAATAAATAGAGAGAGGCACGACTTGCAGGCCGTATTTAAAAATTACAAACCATAAAACCTAGGGCCATATTATGCACCATACCCATCCAATTCAAGCAAACACAATTCATATATAAAGTTACAAACATATCATCTCATAAGAAAGGTTGTAAGCATTATGAGTTTAGTGTTAAATCAGATTAGGTTGCACTAGGATTAGATAGCACAGTGGTCCATCCGTCAAAACCAAATATCACATACTTACAAGACATATTCACATGTATCATATATACATATCTAAGATTCATGTATCACATACATACATTACATATTTAAATAATCTTATCAATGTGTCTGGTTTCTTCATCATATGTAAATCATATATTCGAAATCATATTTACATATATATATATATATATGAATATGGATTGTTCGTTCATGTCATGAAAGCATGTTAGCAACATATGATCAACGCATATAAAATCAAAATGGATTTAATAAACAAATTTGATAATCCTATTAACATGTTATATATGAAAACAGAAATAGACTTGTTAAACAAATTCGAAACATTCACATTTGAATTGAGCAATTTATAGTCTGAATCGAAATTTGATTTGGAATCTGATTTTGAATCAAATTCGAATCAATTTGTAATTTGCATACATATGTCACACATAATATTATATTCAAAACTGATTCACATATAACACATAAATGAACCCAAGATTCAAAAACTAATCATGTGAGACCTAAATTCGCATACTTATATCACATTGCAACATATTACATCATATATAGGTCATGCGAAATCACAACAAAAGCAAAATTTATGGAACTTCACATAAAAACTCAATTTAAACAATCATTGATGTAGCTCTGATACCACTGTTGGGAATTCAAGGACACATAGTGAAAAATTAAAATCCTGAATCCCTTCCCATGGATCCATCAATGTTGTTTAAATCGAGTAGATCTAGAAAAATTTACCTTTTTGTCAGATCTTAGGAACTGATCTACAGATTTGCTTCTTCTACTGGTATCCACATGAATGGATGCTCAACTCGAATGACATGCTAGTGTCTCTTACCAACATTTGTACATGTAACACCATAAAATTCTAACTCATCTCATCATATACACATACCTCATATCATTATATTCATGAAAGTATCAAAAAAAGGGGGATAAAATAATGACTTCCTTTGTGTTGCGTCGAACTTAAAAATTTGCATTTGATGTCACATGGACCATGGGATCTCATACTATGCATTATCATATTTAAATACATCATTACAACTTATTTGCATCATAAAATCATGCTCACAGCTCATGGAAACCGAAATGGAGCATAAAATGGGTTTGTTTAATTTCGGCCAGATTTGCCCCTCATTTTGCCCAAACTTTGTAAAATTATAACTAATTATAGAAAAATTGTAATCATGCAATATTGGTCATTCTGGGATGCTATAGATGTCTACTTCACACTAAAAATATGCCCAGATCATAGCATTCACCATAAAGGGCGTATGATATCCAAAAGTGTCCAAAGGTCAGACTGAATTTTGGAACTGTCACAGAATTTTACAAAAAAATTTGAAAATATCCAATTAATTCCAAAAAAATAAAAAACTAACAAAATTTATCATTCCAGAAAGCTCTAGATGTCTACCACATGGTAAAAATAGTTTCCATTCATGAATCATTAAGGGAAAGATGTTTTACATTCGAAAAACTACTCAGGTCGCTGCTGCCTGGGTTGCTATTTCAAATTACTAATATAAACTTCTAAAATTCATAACGAATTATAAAAAAATCTAAATCACACAAATTCAGTCATTATAGAAATATAAAAACATTAAATTTATGTTAAAAATAATTCTAGAATGAAAAAGATACATTTAGCAATTGGAAATCTATAGAACAGTGACTGAACTCCTAGGGCCCCACTACTACTGACAGAAAACTTAAAAAATGCATAACTTTTTGATCAGACCTCCAAATGAGGTGATCTCAGTGGTCATTGAAAGCTTATGACCACTAGTTTATGACTGTAAAATTGCACAAGCATTGGACTCCATTTTCCCATCAGATGACACAGAATACAAATCTGACCATATGAACAGTACATGCCTCATGACAGCAGAAAAATCTGAACTTTGAAAATTCATAATTAATTCTATAGAGCTCCAATTTTTCTAAAATTTAGCTTTCCAAAAATCTCTTGATGATCCCTACATGTCTACAAAATTTCATGGGCAAATTCCTTCATTTGGTCAGTTTGTGCTATGGGGTTCTATTTTGGTCATTTTTTAGCTCCATAATGGTATCAAAGGGTCCAAATTTGCTTCCCAAGCTTGTGTGGCCATTTGAGCATGTGAGATTGCACCAAAATGACATTTTAAACTTGTCCTAAAGGTTCACAAGCCCAGAATTAAGGAAATCACACTCTCACCCCATACCATACACACATTTCCATAAGGCTAGTCTTGGCATTCCATACCCAAAAATTGCAATGCATTCCATTTATCCACAAATTTCATACATACATCATCTATTAGGATATTTACACATGTTCCATTCATTGTGCATCAATTCTAACAAAAGATTACATCATATGCCACTCCTTTGGTTACAACATAAACAAAATTAAAAGCTTTATGGTCAAGGCTTCATCTCCTCACTTGGTGGCTTCCATTTCCTTGTTCATTAGCTCCACCTAGCATGTTAGGATATTGGAGATGAGGGAATGAGATTCAAAGATTGCCAATAGCTCATCTCCCATTCAATCATGCATAAAGAATGCAATACAAGTCTTAAGGATGCATGCATGGCATATTAATATGGAAAATGGTGCAAAATACATTCTTGGCATTTACACAAAGCATACATAACATACTTAGGCTTGCCAAATGAATGGATTAGCCTCACCCACTTTCTTCAAGGTTCTTGGACTTGCCTCACCCTTTTTCTCAAAGGCCATGAACTAAGCCTTGCTCTTGGGAGACTTTCTCTTGGTCTCAACCACTTCTAAGGGCTCTTGGCTCATCCTCACCGAAGATAGAAGGTTCTTGGACTCTCCACATTCAAGCAAATCAATGCAAACATTCTAGGCATCATTGAATACATAATGCAACACTATGGTTCTATGGAACATAGGCATCATACCAAAACATAATTTATAGCTTAAAATACACATACACACATTCAAAAATAATGTAAACATTCATTCATGAGAGCTACCTTGCTTGCATTCACACACTTTTGCCTTAAGCCTTGAGTTCCCTTGACCTCACACACTCAAGAAGGTGGAGACCATTTCTATTAGCCTAGACATACCAAAAGAAACATGAATTACTCATGGGAATAAGCCTTGATAGTATACAAACTTTACATGATGCTACTTTGGTTTATGGCTCCATTATGCTTCCATAAGGAACTTAATGAAGCAACTATAAAAATTCATGATCTTGGCTCCCTTCTATCCTTCAATCTATGATTCTTGACTCCATTTAGACTCCTTGGAGTCATCGCACAATTATTTTAAGGAGCCTAGCTAGGAGTTGCTTCATTATACTACATTATGGAGCCTATACCTCTATCTCAATATCTATGATTTCTAAAATGTTTCTAAGCCTTCCTCTCATCCTCTTCTATCATATATGACTCAAAAATAAGCTTGAAACAAATTAAAACTATCTCTAACCTATAGTTCTGCCCTAGGTCGAAATGACACATGAAAAAGGCAAGTAATGGGTTGCTTTGTTTTCTTGATGGAAGAGGTGTGTAGGGAGGTCTCTAGGGATCTTAGGAACTCAAGAAAATACTCATCTAAGCTATGGAATTCATGGATCAAAAAAGATTTCACAATGTTTCCATGAATCCCTAACTTTTCTATCTTGTGTTTTCATGCTTCTTTCTTTGATTTCTTTGCACCTACTTACTTCTCACACTCCAAAATCTATGAATCTCCCTCGCTAGGACCAGAATTCATCTCCCTTTGATTGGGCTCTATATGGGATGAAATTATCACAAGGAGGAGAAGGGAAGAAGAAGCATGGAAGACAACAACTTACTTTGATTTCCTAGCTTTTCTCAAGTGCTCTTCCAAGTGGTAAGTTCCTCTCCTTCAAATTCTGTTATTTCTCCTCTATACCAGACTCAAAACATCACCAAATCCATCAATGAAACCATAGAAATGAAGAGGAGAATGAGAGGAATAAGTTTACTCAAGGGAAGAGCATAAAATTCCACACTTTTCTTACATTTTCCTTGCTTTTTCTCTCTTTAAAATCTCCTCTCCTTAGGAGCCCAAGAGTGCTGGCTTCCTTCTCTATTTTTGGGACAAAAACAAATCATCAAAATAAGGAGCTGCTCAAACATGGATAAGAAGGAGCTAAAAGTCACTTTATGCAACTTTTTACTTTTGCATTTTAGTCCCTTTTCTTGGTTTTTTCATTTTAGGTTCATATCAACTCCTTTTTGAAATTCGTCTTTTCCATCATATTCCTTAGGCTCTTAATCATAAGAATTGCCTTTGGAATCATACAAAAAGGATCTAAAACCACTATGAACTATTTGGTCAAAATTTGATCAACTGACGGTCGAAATCGCTCACTGGAGGGGTTTCAACTGTTCCAGGGGTTCCCATGGCATTCAGGGCCTCTGAGAATCCTGGAAAGCTCAAATTTTTTATTTAAAAAGCTCTCTTATGAGTTTTTCAAATTTTTCAAAAATTACAAAAACGCCCCTACTTTCTTCGGCAAATTTTTTGAGCTCTTCTGGCTTTGGTTTTTGGGCATCTTAAACCTCAAATCCTCATTTTCTAATATTTAAAATTTTATCATAATTTTAGTTGGCTCTAATTCCTTCTATTTCGAGGATTTTCTTTTATATTTGGCCCATTTTTGACGTTTACGGAGAAACCGAATATTGCGTTTCTCACGTTTACGGAGGGACGTGATGTTACAGTACACATTCTTGGTAGAGAAGATGCTCTCCTCTTCCTCGCTCTCTCTAGGCATCCATACACTATTCGTATGCTTTCTCTCTCTAGGGTTTTTGTTGTTCTATTGTTCTAGGAAATCTAAGCTTCCTCATTTTTTAATTATGGAGATATCTTATTAGGGTTTCAGATATGTTTGTTTAATTTAAAATACATTATTTTAAATTAAATCAAATCAAATCTTAATTAAATATACTAGTTTAAATTTAAGTTTATCTAATAGATTAAATTTAACTAATTATTTAATCTAAATCTAGAGCCAAATTCAAATTTAATTTATCTCATAAATTAAATTTAAATTATCATATTAGTATAAATTTAAATCTATCATATAGATTTAAATTTAAAACTAATTGATTTAAATTAATTAAAGGATATATATATTTCGAAATATAAATATATATTTCAATTTTTATCAATTATATATATATCAAATACATATATTCATTTATTTATAAAATTCTTTCACCCTAGATTGAACGTGACATTCATTGAATCTAGATGTAGTTTCAGATTCAATGAATTTGGACATTCCAGCTCGAGTTGACTTATTCTTGTATGCAACCTTATAGGCCTATATGATGTTAGCAGTTGGCTAATGACACTATTTGTGTAATACCATAATTTCTTAGCTCATTCCATGCTATCTTTATACCTTATATCAATCAATACATATAAGAGGCAAGAAAATGACATTAAAATATTGATTATTTTTGCGTTGCGTCTCGTATAAAAATTTTGTTCCGTGCCATGTGAGCCAAGTGACCCCATACTATACTTTCCCATATTTAATTACATGTATACAACTCATTTGCATCATAAAATCATGCCCATAACTCATGGAAACCGAAATGGAACCTAGAATATGGAGGTTTATTTTCAGCCAGATTTGGCCCCTTTCCTGGCCCAACTTCAAAAAATCATAACTAATTTTAGAAAAATTAAAATCACACATTCTTGCCCATTATGGAAAGCTACAGATGTCTACTTCACAATAAAAATATGCACAGACCATAACACCCATCATAGAGGGCATTTGACATCCGAAAAGGTCCAGAGGTCAAATTGCCTCCTGATGCTGTCATAGATTCTGTAGCAAACTTTGAAAATGTCCAATTAATTCCACAAATCCATGTAAATGATACCAATATGGAAATATGTGGATGTTAGATAGAGGGGGAAAATACTTTCAGACCAGTTTAGGTAGCCCAAATCTCGAAATTCAATAGAACAGTAACTCAGGTCAGGTAAGGGTCCTGATACTGGACAAAATGTTCAAAAATTCATATCTCCCTCTCTAGACCTCCAAATGAGGTGCTTCTATTGGCACAAGTCACTATGAATGTCTAGTTTCTATGTATAAAATTTCGTGGCAATTGGACATCATTTTCCCTCATGAGTGACAGAATTTAATTTTGGACTAGTGCTACAGTACCAAGGACCAAAACCAGAAAAATTTTCAATTTCAACAATTCGCTAAATATTCCAAAGACCTCCAAAAATTACCAAATTTAGCTTTTCAAAAAGCTCTCAATAAGCTCTAGATGCATGCCAAATTTCAGATCAAGAAGAGCTAATTTGGACAAAAAGTGACATAGCCTCATGAAATGGTCATTTTTGCTTCCTACCAAGAGTCACTTTGCACCAAATGGCCTCTTCTTGAGTTTGGCACCCCTTGAGCAAATTTCAAAGCACAAATATGACTTGTGGAGACTGCCCAAGTGATTCCAAACCTCATGCATCTCATTTTGGTTTCTCAACATCTATTTATGCATAGTTACATCAAGCCATCCAAGAGCCAATTTGCACAATGCTATTGATTTAGTGTCATATAAAGTCTACATCATATTCATACATCATTTTACACTTGTCCATGGTCTTACATCACAAAACATTATGTATATCATCACTTTGACATTTAACCACCATTTAAAGTACATAATACACCAAAATAAAGATGTTCAATGTTCTTGGCTTGCATCTCCTTGACTTGGAACACCACTTAGACAATTCAAGGATGAGGGGGAAAGGGGAGTGAGATTCCAAGAATCTCAATAGCTCACACACCCATTCATACCACATTCAAGGCATACATATACCAAATGCATAACTATACAAGCATAAAGTGTGCAATAAATTCCATTCCATGCCACATTCACATGTCAAGATGACTTTCATGCTCTAGGGACTTGTGGTTTAGCCTCACCCCATTTCTAGGACTTTTGGATTTGCCTCACTCTTGGTTTAGGGACTTTTGACTTTGCTTCACCCATTCAAGGGACTTTTGGCCTTGTCTTACCCATGCCATGAGACTTTTGGTATCTCCTCACCATCATCAAGGGACTTTTGACATCACCTCACCCTTATGAGCTCTTTCCACAACCATAGTCATTCAAGACAACACATTGGTACCAATGCACAACAAGGATCAAGTGGCATGTTATCAAGCATCAAGAATGCATGCAAGTACACTAAGATATACATATGCACACAAGAATGCAAAGAGAATGAGGTGGAGAGCTACCTTCTTATTTATGCAAGCTCACTTTGCAATTTCCTTCCCTTCCTTGGTTTCATAAGAGCACTTAGGTGGAGTAGTGTTCTCTTGACCTAGATATCACAAACATCACACAATTGCACACTTGAAGCAAGCCAAGACACTAGGTTCACTCTTAAACACACACTTGGTTCCATAATGGGCATATTGGTTCCATAAATGACCCATTGAAGCAACTCATATCATCCAAATTCTAGGCTCTTTTTTCTTGTTATTTCTAAACTTCTTGGACTCATTTAAGGTCATTGGAGCCATCACCAATCTAATTAATTTCAAAAAAATCTAATCCATGCAAATGATACCAATCTAGAAAGCTAAAGATCTTAGCTAGAGGGAAAAAATAACTCCATACCAGTTCAGGAATTCCCAGATCTTGAAAACTAATCAAACAGTGCTTGAGGTCAGTTTGAGTGCTTGGTACTGGACAACATCTTTAAAAATTTATATCTCCCTCTCTAGACCTCTAAATGAGGTGCTTCTAATTGGCACAAGTCACTGGAAATGTCTAATTTCTCATATAAAAATTTGTGGCAATTGGACATCATTTGAGCCCTGTGTAACAAAAATCATTTTCAGACTAAGTAAACAATACATCAGACCAAAATTAGAATTTTTGCCAACTTTGAAAATTCATCAAATATTCTCTAGATCTTCAAAATTTCTGTTCTTTAGCTTTTCAAAAAGCTCTACTTACATGCCAAATCTCAAGTCAATAAGAGCTCATTTGGACAAAAAGTAGTATAGAGTTCTAAAATGGTTAATTCTTACTCCTTACAAGATACCAAAATGTCCAAATAGCTTTCCTTAGTGTTTGGAACCTTTTGGACAAGTCTAAAAGCATAAATAGAACTTGTATGAACTGCCCAAATGGTCCCAAACCTCATGCATCTCATTTTGGTCATTCCACTTCCATTTATACATGTATTTCCATTATGCTAGTTTACCATTATATGTCAAAATTGTACATTCTCATGGATATGACCTTAGCTCTTATTTATACATAACATATCAACATAATTACACATGCTTATATGGTTACATCACAATTTCATCAAGGGATTACATCATATGCCATGTGTATGGCTAAAAAAGAAGTAAAACTAGGCATATTCATATACTTGATGTCAATCTTTTTCTTCTAGGCTTGGTGACCTCCATACCTTACTCAATTATTTCACCTATCATGTTAAGACATTGGAGAGGAGGGGATAAGATTCAAAGAATCCCAATAGCTCATCTCCCATTCAATCATATACAAAAGCATGCAAAACATGTCTTAAAAATGTATGCATGGGCATATGGACATGTGCAACCATTCAAGAAGCATTCTTGGCATTTGAAAAAGTCATACATAACATACAAAGGCTTGCCAAGTAAGTGGATTGGCCTCACCCATTTACTTATGGATTTTGGACTTGCCTTACCCATTCTTTAAGAGGTTCTTGGGTTCAACCTTGCTCTTGGGAGTCAACCTCACATTTGGAAAAATCTTTACTTTATCTCAACTAATTTTAAGGGTTCTTGGCTCATCTTCACCATGGCTAGAGGGTTCTTGGCTTCACCACACTTGAGAAAACCAAAACAAGCATCATAAACATTATTTAAAAACATAATGCATTATCATGGCACCATGGCATATAAAATCATGCTAGAATACTTTTTCATGGCTTAAAATATACATACACACATTCAAGACAATGTAAGCACACATTTATACATGAAAAGAAGGTGGAGAGAGCTACCTTACTTGTGTTCACACATTTTTTCCTTGAGTCTTGAATCCTCTCCCTTGACCTCACACACCTAACAAGGTGGAGATCACTTCTCTTGCCTTAGACACATTATATGGAAGTTAATTATACTCTTGAATCAAATTCTAAGGCCATACAATCACTAGGAAAGCTAGGTGACTCATAAGGCTCTTTTATAGTTCCATAATGCACTTAATGAAGCAACCTTTGGGAAACATCATCTTGGCTCCATTCTCTCTATCTATTTATGATTCTTGACTCCATTTAAACCTCTTGGAGTTATCACACAATCAAATCAAGGAGTCTAGCTAGGTGTTGCTTCTTTAAGCCATATTATGGAACATATAAGGCCATCTCACTATTTATGGCTTTTAAAATTTTTTAAAGTCTTCCTCTCATATTCTCCCATCACACATGATACAAAACTAAGCTTGGAAGGAACTAAAACGCTCCTTAGGTGCATGAACTCTCCTTGGTCGAAGCTATGCTTCCATATGGCACTAATAGAGTTGTTTTAATTTCTTTGATGGGAGAAGCATGTAGGAGGCTCTCTTGGTGTCTTAGGAACTCATATATACTCTTAAACAACTTAAATTACTACTAGGAAGTTTCATCTTAGCCTAGCTGCAACCAAATTCCTAAATTCCATAACTTGCATTCTAAAGCTCCCTTTTCAATTCTAGTTATATATTCTTAATCCTCACACTCCATAACCTTTCATTCCATCAAGAACACATAAAGAAAAACTCTCCTCCTCACTTTCTCTCTCTATACCTAAGCTTAAATGGCTTGGAAACACAAGAATTTGTAAGTGTTTCAAGTGAAGTCTTATCTTAAAATGGAATTCTCTTTAAGTAGATTATTTTCCACTGATTGATTTCTTAAAAAAGTTCCTTTTTGGCTTGGGTTAAACTTGAATCTTCAAGTTTTCAAGAAAAGAAAACCACCATTAGAGAGCTCTTAGAGAGAGGAACAACTTTCCTAATTAGGGCGGTTGCTACCCCTTTTTCTGCAAATAGAAGTTTGGAGAAGGTGATGAGGTGTAATCTTACTTAAGAAGTCTCTTACAATTTTTTAAAATGACCATTTTGCCCTTATGTGCCTGTTTGCTCTGTTTAGGCTCATTTTAACTCCTTTTTGAGAACCGTCTTTTCCATCATAAAATTTAGGTTGTCAATTAAATAAAATTCCTTTGGAATTACTCAAATCGGAGCTAAAACCTTCCCGAATGAATCAGTTAAAGTTCAAGTCAACCAACATTGAAAAATATCCACCAGATGGGTTTTAACTATCCTCAAGCTTCCCATGGTTTTCAAGGCCTTTGAGAACCCTGGAGAATTTAAAACTTTCATTTAAAAAGCCCTCTTATGTGAATTCCAAAAATTTGCTCAAAATGACAAAAATGCCCTTACATTTCGTCACTCTTTCGTTACATTTTGTTTCTTTATTCTAGCTCTGTTTTTCTTTTCATCTGAGCCTAGGATTCTCATTTTTAGAAGTCTAGAATGCTTTCCAAATTTTTTAGGATCTTAACTAAGTCATTTCGGGGGACTTACTTTTGTATTCGATGAATTTTGTTCATTTATAGAGATACCGTGTGTTACGTTTCTCACGTTTTCTCTCATTTTCATAAAATCAGATGTTGCAGAATTCATCTTTGGCTTTAGAACTTGACTCAATTAAGTGAGGTAGCTAGGGTTAATTTCCTAATTCCATGTATATGCTTATTTTAATATGATATTCTGCACATTTATAACTTTGAAATATTAAATGATTGGTTGGCTATTTGAATTGTTGTTATTGTGGACCATGAGCATGTCCTTAGTAGAGCTATGATGCAACTGCTACTCATGCATTATATTTCGATTAGGCACATAGTTGTGATTAGACTCATAAATGTATTAGGCCCAAAGTGTGCTCAATAAGGAGTTGGTGCCATTGACAAGCCTTTCTTGGTGTTATTAGCCTTTAACATGTATATGGGTTATGTAATATCTGATTCTTTGAAAATAAGAGAAAACGTGAGAAACGTAACATATGGTTTCTCCGTAAAAGAATGAAATTCACTAGATACAAAAGCAATTCCCCCAAAATGACTTAGTTAAGGTCCCAACAAATTTGGGAAGTACTCTAGACTCCTAAAAATGAGAATCCCAAGGTCAGACGAAAAGAAAAACGGAGCTAGAATGAAGAAACAAATTTGAATGAAAGGTTAAAGAAACGTAAGGGCATTTTCATCATTTTGAGCTAATTTTAGAATTCTCATAGAAAGATTTTTTAAATGAAAGTTTTAAGTTTCCCAAGGTTCTCAGAAGCCCTGAAAATCATAGGAAGGCCTAGGACAGCTAAAGCCCCTCCAGTGGACATTTTCTAATGTCGTTGCACCCAAACTTTGACGGATTCGTTCAGGAAGGTTTTAGCTCCAATTCGAGTGATTCCAAAAGAATTTTACTAAATTGGGAACCTAAATTTCATAATGAAAAAGACGGTTCTAAAAAAGGAGCTAAAATGAGTTAGAAACAAAAATGCCAAGAAACAAAAGGCAAAATGAGAATTTTTGAAAAAGTCTTTCTTAAACCCTTATATATATGAGGCGCCCTTCTTCTCCCCTCATTTAGGTCGACCAAGTTCTACCCTAAAACCAGAAAAGAGAGCCAACTCCTAGGCTCACCAAGAGAAGAAGCTTTGGAGGGAGAAAAGGCAAGGAAAAGGTAAGGATTTCTTGGTTTCTCTTTATCAAATCCATCCTCCTCCACTTTCCCTTCTTTCCCATAGAATTTTTGATGTATTTGGGACTATTTTGAAGTTAGACCAAGGAGGGAAAATTTGGATTTGAAGAGAGGAGGCCAAAGAAAGGAAGATTCAAGTGAGAAAACAAGGAAAAACAAGGCAAATCTTCCATCCCATGGTAGCTACTTCCTCCCCCTCCTTCTCCTTATTTCGCCCCACTCAAGAAGTCATAGGAGGCCTTGGTTTTGAGGCAAAACCAAGGGTGATTCTTAGAAAAAAGAGTATGGAGATTAAGAATATGCAAAGAAAAGTAACAAATAACCATGAAAATTCAAGATGCAAATTCTAGGGTTTTATATGTCCATTGCAAAATCTGATTTGATACCTTGATTTCTTTGCCTAAATAAGAGTTTAAATGAGCTCCTAAGATCCCTATAAGTCTCCCCATGTGCTTCCTTCATTAAGAAAACAAAGCAAAGTCCATGAAGCTCAAAACCATGCATAGTCTCAGCCTAGATAGGTTTGGGTGCCTAGGGAGAGTTTTAAAATTTTCTAAGCCCATTTTTGAGTCATATATGATGAGTGAAGATGAGGGGAGGTGTTGGAAAAAAATTTAGAAATCATAGAAAGTGAGTTGGCCTTATATGTTCTATAATATGACCTAAAGAAGCAACATGTAGTTAGACTCTTTATTTTAATTGTGTGATGACTCTAAAAGACTTAAAAGGAGTCAAGAATCATATTTGAAAGGAAAGAATAAAGCTTAAAACTTATTTGATGGGTGTTGCTTTATTAGGTGTATTCTTGGAAACATAAAGGAATTTTTAGACTAAGTTAGTGTGTAAGGAAGTTGTGTAGCTTTAGAGTTAATTCCATGAACCTAATTGGCTTCCATAAATTGTATTTAGGCCAAGAGAAAATATTCCCACACCTTTATGTGCATGAGGCCAAAGAAGGGAAAGGAAATTTAAGAGAAAAAGTGTGTGCTTGCTTCAAAGGTAGCTCATTCCTCCTTCTCTCATGCATGAATGTATGCTTGACTTGTCTTTGAATGTGTGTATGTGTGTTTTAAGCCATGAAAAGTATTCTAGCATGATTTCATATGCCATGGTACTATGATGATGCATTATGTTTCCAAATGATGTTTATGATATTTGCTTTGGTTTGCTTGAGTATGGTGAGGCCAAGAACCCTTAGCCATGGTGAGGATGAGTCAAGAACCCTTGAAGTTGGTTGAGACAAAGTAAAGAGTCTCCCAAAGTAAGGTTGACTCCCAAGAGTAAGGTTGAGTCCAAGAACCTCTTAAAGAATGGGTGAGGCAAGTCCAAAATCCACAAGTGAATGGGAGCGGCCAATCCACTTTGCTCTGCAAGCCTTTGTATGCTATGTATGACTTGCTCAAATGTTGAAAATGCTTCTTGAATGTTTGCACATGTTGATATGCGATGCATGCATTTGTAAGATATGGTTTTACATACATTATGTATGGTTGAAATGGGAGATGAGCTATTGGGATTCTTTGAATCTCATTCCCTTCTCTTCAATATTCTAACATGCTAGGTGGACCAAGAAAGCAAAGGAATGGAAGCTAACCACATGAGAAATGAGATCATGACACTAAAGTGTGTAGATTTTGTTACTTTAAGGCCATATGAATAGCAATGATGTAATCTATGATTGCATATGTCCTATGATGTTATGAACATGTATAATTATGTTAATATATCTTGTATAATTGAGAGCTAAGGTTGTATGAATGGAAATGCACATTTTGGTCATGTAATGGTAAAATTGCATTATGGAAGTGTATGCATAATTGGAAGTGGAATGACCAAATTGAGATACATGAGGTTTGGGACCATTTGGACAGTTCATACAAGTCATAATCATGCTTTCAAACTTGTCCAAGAGGTAACAAACACCAAGGGAAGTCATTTGGACATTTTGGTATTTTATATGGAACAAAAATTAACCATATTGGAAACCTATATCACTTTTTATCCAAATCAACTCTTCTTGATCTAAGACTTGGTATGAAATTAGAGCTTATTGAAATCTTTTTGAGAAGCTAAAGTTCAAAATTTTGGAGGTCTATGGAATATTTGATGAATTTTCAAAGTTGCAAAAAATTCTAGTTTTGGTCTTCATGTTGGTCCGAAATTGATTTCTGTCACGCAGGGCTCAAATGATGTCCAATTACCATGGAATTTTATAGGGAGAAACTAGACATTCCCAGTGAATTGTACAACTAGAAGAACCTCATTTGGATGTCTAAAGAGGGAGATACGAATTTTTAAAGATTCTGCCTAGTATCAGGTGCTACAACTGACTTCAAGTACTATTTAATTAGATTTTGAGCTCTGGACTTACCTAAAATGGTTTGGAGTTATTTTTTTCCTCTAGAAAACATCTATAACTTTCTAGATTGGTATCATTTGCATAGTTTGGATTTTTATGTAATTAATTGGATACTTTTGAAGTTTGTAGCAGAAAGTTGTGACAGTATCAATAGCCAGCTAGACCTCTGCACCTTTTTGAATATGAAACGTCCTCTGTGTGGTATCTCATGGTTTGGACATATTTTTGAGATAACTTAGACATGTGTAGATTTCTAGAATGGTAAAGAATGCATGATTTTGATTTTTCTAGAATTAGTTATGATTTTTCAAAATTTGTGATAGTAAAGGGGAATTTCTGGTTGAAAATGCAACTATATATTTTATGTTTTCCTTTATTTTTCACGAGTTGTAGGCCACTTTTAGTGATGGAATTGAGTTTTATCTATGTAATTAAATATGAAAATGTGATATATGAGCTCATAGGGTCCACGGGACACTGAATGAAAATTCTATATGTGATGTAAAGCTAAAAAATTCATTATTTTTATTACCTTCTTCTTGCTCCTTCATAAGATGCATGATGTGAAGCACAAGAATAGCATGAAATGAGCTAAGAAATTATGGTGTTACAGGATAGTACTCATAGGTAGCTCAACTATTTCATTTACTAATATGATGGATATTTTTCATGCTTAATTAATTAAACTGCTTATATGTTGATTAATTTGGTATATATGAATGGAATTTTCCTCTTGGTTACTGAGATTTGCATTTCACCTCATTTTATGGGCTAGCAATTTTAGGTGAAGACTCCTTGGGTAAGGATAAAGGGAAGTAAGTAAATGAACATCCATGAGTTAAGACCATGTGTGGAAACACTGCACTTAGACTAACCTGACTTAGAGTATATGTAATTTTTGTGGTTCATCATCATGTAATCATATTGTTAGGTGTAGGTATTTTGTGTTTTGTAATCAATGGTATAACTAATAGGGAGCTAGACCTCATACAGTTTGAAATCTGATGCCTGTACCTAAGGATAATCTGATATGAGATGTTGTTAATGCAGAACCATTAATTAGTCAATTGAGATTATGATTGTGCCATGCTGTAAGTGTTTACCCTAATAGTGTATATGGCAGTTTAGCTGGAATATGTATATTTCCATATAAATGATATTATCAGTGGTTTTTACACTATTTGCTATAAAAATTTATGAGCCTGTTGTTGTTGTATGGTACTTAGATAGGTGAGAATCAACACTCAAGTTCCCTAATTTGTTATGATAGGTATGTTGAGTAATTATGATAGGTATGATAGGTATGTTGAGTAGTTATGATAGGTATGATAAGTATGATAGGTATGTATGGTAGTTGGATGCCATTAAAACCTTACAAATTAAGGTAGAATGACCTTAGAATACTACTAGTGGGAGAGCTAGAGTGTTTAGGATGAAATTTAGAGAGTTTAGGTGCAGAATAGAGTTAAGCTGCGGCCAAAACTACTTAAGTCACAGCTAAGCTCTTTTAGAGGCTAGGAGTACCACGACGTTGGGCTAAAATTTCGCCCAGGAGTGGAACAAAACCGAGTTTCATCGTGGCACAGTATTCTTGCCCGTGACACAATTTGATCAAAATAGTAGGGGAGGGTTTTAGAGAACAATTTTGTTGTGACACAAGTGGGACTTGCCACAATGAGAATCAAGGAGAGTTCCAGTAGCTTGTCTTGTCGTAATGTGCAATGCCTAAGTTGTAGTGCAAAATGAGTATTTTTGGTTTTAAGCTCTAGTAACAACTTAACTGCGACGAGAAAGGTCTAAGTCAAGGCCTAAGTCCCCAATCTCTTATTTTTGGCCTAGAAAACCTTGGATTTCAGCATGGTAATGCGATGTAATGACTTGGGGACAATGATAAGATAGTTTTGTAAACATAGAATTAGTAGTAGAATGAATCAAAGGTTTATTTGATAACTTAAATCACTTGTAGACTTAATTGCTTTGTTCTTTGATTTATAATCCTCAATAATATCAAGGTTCAAATTTCCTCACTTTTTCCTAATTTAGTTATTTGTACTAACATTAGACCTTGATTTACAATCATTAAGTGTGAAATTAAGCCTAATCACTATAATTAGGAGTTAGGGTTGTTACATGGTGAGGTGTTCCTTAGGCCTTGCTACCTAGAAAACCCAAATCTCACTATGGTGAGGCTACCTGTGCTATAGTGGATTGCTTTTTAGAGCTCCTTTCACCTAAAATTTTCAACTTGCGCTGCATTGAAACACACTATGTTATGACAAGATTCGGTTTTGTAACACTCAAGATGACTTTTAGTTGTGACTCAAATGGTCCTGGCTACAACTTGGTCCCCTATTTCCATCCAAACCTTAAGATACACGAACTAACCAAAGCCTAATCTAATACCTTTTTGAATCTAAAAAGCTAAGACTTTAAAACTTATAACCATCATAACTTTTAGATAATTGGTCCTATGAAATCCATGGATGCCAAAACTAACTGCACCAATGCAATCTCATATTATATTAGTGTACACATTATAATGACAACAATGGCACTTAAAAAACACTTCAAGTGGCAAACCAAAAATGTGTATTTCATTATTTATTAGCCTCAAGCACCCTGTGCAAGTTTCAATGGACTAATTAAATATGTTCTTGGCCACAACACTTTAAAGGAACCTTAGATGTCAAATATGGCTATGGCACTTCCCAAATTCACATATAAGACATACACAATAGTAGAATCCATATGACAAAACCAAAGCCAAGAACACTATTAAAGTCATAGTCATAACCTCTTAATGATAAGAAATTCTTCATCATTTCCCATTAGTTCATATTAACTTTAAAAATGCCATTACATCAGAATCATTATAAAATAAAGCCTAGTCCTAGGGAGTTCATCCTAAGTTACAAAATATCAAAATACCTACACTTGGCAATATGAATGCATCATAATGCTATACAAAATAAATTATAAAAATTAGCATCTATACTAAATTAAATATCCAAGTGTAGAGTTTCTACACAAGGTCTTAAACTAGGGATGGTTATCCACCAACTTCCCCTTTTCCACAGCTGTAGAACCTTCATTTGAAATTATTAGCCCATGAAATGGACTGAGATATAAATCTCAGTAACCAAAGGGAATTCTATTCATATGTGCAAATTAATCAACAAAAATGCATATTATACACGGAAATACCCAAAGTATCAACATAATCAGTAAATCAACTAGTTGGACTATCCCATACAAATAATGATATATAACATGTTAATGGTCAAAAATAGAGGAAAAGGCTCATCCATAGCACCAACTCCCCATTAACCACACTCACAACTCAGTGTATTTTGTTGAGTCTGATCACAACACAATGCATAGGTGGCAGCATGATCACAACTCCACCAAGGATACGATCACGATCTAAAACAATCAAGTAGCCAACTAATTATTTAGCATAGGAAACATATATGTATAGCAAATATAAGATTAAAATGAATATATATGTGGAATTGAAAACCCCAGGTTACCTCACTTAGTAATAAATGCCAATACTTTAAAGCTCCTAAATTAACCGAAATACAACTCTTAGTCATTATTCACAAGAAAAACCTTATGTCCATTCACTCTAGTCATTATAATCTATTGAGAAACACTTATTCAAACCTTCAATGAGTTCCAAAATTCGAATTTAAGCCTCCTAACCTAGAAACTATAGTGGTTCACTCCAAGCTCCTTACATTTTTGCAAAATGACAAAGCCCAATATAAAAGTTAGTCATTGGGGCTAAATTTTAGCATAATAACACATCACAATGGAGAGGATTACTTACCAAATAGTCCCTCTAGTCTCAAGCTCTGAAAGTCATGTAAGAAATAACCAAAACACCCATTTTTAGATTTTGGAATGAAATGAAAATCGACCAAATACAAAACTAATTGAACTAAAATGAAGAAAAAGATGAGAAGATTAACTTTTATATAACTTACCTTAGTTAAATCTCCTTCTAAGTGACAAATCAGAGCTAAAATGTGAAGAAACCCTAGCCTCCTCTTAAATGTGCAAATTTTGTGTTCTCCCTTGGCTGCCTAATGTTTCAGCTAAAGAAAGAATAGGGGTTCAACCTATTATAGGGTTTTAGAGAAAATAGGCTAGTCCAATAGGCCTCTTGTCCAAGTGGCCTAATCTTTTAAGTGTTGGACTATGGTCAAGTGGGTTTAATTAAGTCAGGTCTCCATAAAAACTAAAATTGCGCCTCCACCATTTATCCTTGGCATAATTAAACTAATCATGGGGCTTAAATTAAATTTTTAACCCAATTAAATTTAAACCCATAATAACATTGTCAGCCAAAATTGCCAAACAATTATTATTTACCTCAAAATTCTTAAAATAATCACTTTCCTTTAAAATTTTCATTTTTCATAATTTTCTAAAATGCTCTAAATAATCCCCCTATTTTTCAAATTAAATCCTTAATTCTTTATAATTCTACTTAATTAATTTTAGGATATTACATTGTCGTAATTGCTTTTGGTAATTAGCAAAGCTCCTATGCATTGTTACCTAAGTGGCTCGTAGCCATTTAACATTTTATGCTTGGCTTATGTGTTAAGTTCTTTCACAAACAATGTTCAATTGATTGGACATTCCTTCCTAAGAAATACAAAGGAATACTACTGATGGCTACTTCCTAAGATGGAGATAGGAATGTTGTGCCTCTTGCTTTTGCTGTAGTAGAAAGAGAAACACAATTAGCATAACATGGTTCCTTTTTAACTTTGAGTAAGTGCTTGGTGGCAAAATGGCTAGGGATTTGTTTGGTATCAAATAGGCATCTATCAATTTTGGCCATCATCACTAATCCATAAATTGGGTGGAAATCACCATTTGGCCATTATGTTTTTTATTTTCAGCATGTTGCTTGTAACAACTAGAAAAAAAAAGGTACAAAAAAAAGAGAAGCTGAAAATTTTTGAAGTCCTGAAATTTTTTTAAGTCTGCTAGCTATAGCGAGAAATGGCCTAGCTATAGCAAATGTACTTGTTCACTATAGCGAGAAAAGGTCTAGTTATAGCGAAAGTGCCTTTTCCCTATAATGAAAATGCTTCTAGCTATAGCGAGTATGGGCACCCCATACAAAAACCGGAGGGTTTCTCATAATAGCGCATGCCGTAATGAAAACAGGGGTCTGGGACTGATACGTGCTCGCCGTAGCGAGGGTCATTCTTCCCTATAGCGAGGGTTAGTTTGGAAAAATATAAAAAAAGAGAATTTGACTTCTTAAAGTTTCCAAATTCATTCTTTCTCTTTTAACTGACTTAGGCTTCCTCTAAAGCAGAGAAAAAGGCTTAAGAGAGAGAGGAAAACTAAGAGAAGCTAAGAGAGAAGAAGGGAAGCCAAGGAAGAAAGGTAAGAACCTTTAAAGATCTTCATACTTCTTTTTCTTAATTTTATTCTTCTCCCTCTAAGTTTCCTTTCCATGGCTGAGTAAGAAAGCTTTGTTCTGATCTACAATGAGCAAGAAACCCTTGAAAGAGAGTGTGATAAGTTAAGAAATGTAAAGAAAGGAGAAGAAGAGTTGGTGAAATTCTAGAAAGAGAGAACCCCTAGTTTCTTACATATTTTCTAGGGTTTGCCTTGATGAAGAGCCCCTTAACTTTGTGAATAATTGTTGAGTTATGAGAGAGTAATTCCATGCTCTTTGTTGTATTTAGGCTCAAAAGAAGTAACTCCATCTAGTTATGATTGTGAGACCAAGAAGGGAGAAGAGAAATTGAAAGGAAAGGCTTGTGTTAGCTTATAAGGTAGCTCTTCACTCTTTCTTGTTGTATTCTTGGATGTGTAATAGTCATTGTATACTTGTGTATATGCTTATATTATGAGACATGCCATTTGATGTTGCCTTGATGCATTGATACCAATATGTTTATGTTTTGGGTTGTGAAAATTGCTCGGGTGAGGTAGTGCCAAAAGTCCCTTGAGATGGGTGAGGTGGAGTCAAAACTCCCTAAACCAAAGGGTGAGGCCAATCCAAAAATCCCAAAAACTCGGGTGTGGCTAGACCAAAAGTCCCTAGAGCTTATTCTTGGCATTGATACAAAATTCATGGCATGAAAATCATGTATTGTGTAATTGTGGATGGTTTGCATGCTTTGACTTATTTACATATCTTGATTGCTTCCTTGAATGAGTGTATGAGCTATTGAGATTCCATGAATCTCACCCCCTTCCCTTTCCCATCTTAACATGTTAGGTGGCGCTCAAGGAGATCAAAGTGCACACCAAGGAGCATAGTTAAGATACTTAGGGAGTTGTATAGCTATTTTGGTTCTTTTGATGTAAAGAGATGACAAAATGAATATGCACCTATTATTTTTGAGATATAAATGCTTAAGCAAGTATAAAAGTATGTATGAATAATGTATGAACCATGTATAGAGCCAAAGTAATGAAATTATGAGATTTAGCTCCTTTGTGGCTTATCTGTAGTAGTGTATTTTTGCCTGTTGCATAGTGAGTTTGAGATGTGTATTGGTTTGGATCACTTGGGTAATTCATATATACTATGTTTATGCTTTAAAACTTGCCAAGAGGTGCTAGAGCATGTAAGGGACCATTTACCCCTATTTTAAACCCTTTATGGTGTCAAACTCGCCAAATCTATGAGCTATGTCAAGATATGACTAAATGAGCTCTTCTTGATATGAAATTTGGCATGCCCTTAGATCTTGTTGAGAGATTCTTAGGAAGCTAAAGTGGGTAATATTTGGAGGTCTAGGGAATATTTGGCGAATTGTTGAAGTTAGAGAATTTTCTGGTTTTGGTTATTGTACTGCGTGACTAAGTCCGAAAATGATTCTATGCCATTCACTGACCAAACGATGTCCAATTATTATGAAATTTTATGGCCATAAACTAGATATCCATAGTGACCTGTACCAACTAGAAATACCTCGATTGGAGGTCTGTAGAGGGAGAAAGAGCTTTCTGAAGTTCTGTGTTAGCATCAGGGAAGCCATCTGACATTTGTTACTGTTCCATCAGTTTTTGAGGTTCAAGGGCTGCTGAGCTGATCTGGACTTATTTTTATCCTCTATTTAACATCTTTATATTTCTAAATTGGTATAGTTTTCCTAGATTGGTTTTTTGTGAAATTATTTATGAATTTTTGAAGTTCATGATAGTAAGCTGCATCAGTACCAAGGACAACCAGACCTCTGTCTCTTTTTCGATGTCAAACATGGTCCAAACGCTGAGATTGTAGTTTGGAATTATTTTCAGTGTAAATTTAACATCTAGAGCTTTTCATAAAACTATGGTTTGCTTAATTTCCATTTTTCTAGAATTAATTATGATTTTCCAAAGTTAGAGCCAAAAATATAACTTTTAGGCCCATTTGAGAAACTGCATTTTCTTGGTTTTTAGCTTCATATATGTGGTTTATGGGTTTTTTGAGGCTATGTATGAGTTTTCTAAATGGTGTTTGAGTAGAGAATGTGAATGATGGGTTCATGGGATCCACGGGGCAAAATATAAGTGTTTAAACCTCGACTCAAAGTATTAAAATACCAGGTTTTGGTCCTTTTTATTGGAAATCATATGGAATCAAGCCAAGAGAGAGATTACTTGAGGTTAAGACATTATGGTGTTACATTGCTAGCATCCTTCACACACATTTCAAGGCATTCAACCTGAAGGAGAAGTTAAAAAATATTGGTGTGTTTCCCTTTCTTAAGTAACCTTATATAGTGCTGAAAGTTGATATTTGTAATTTTTCTTGTTTGATTATGTTGCATAGGTTATGCATACAACTATTGAGTCGTTAATGAGAAATTGGCTGACTTAACAATGATGCATGAGCATATGGCTATGTGGATCGCATATATTTCAAAAGAGTAATAGATTAGGTGTATTGTAATATCCTATATTTGTAAGTTAAAGTAGTCCTTAAAGAATGAAAAGAGACAGTTTAAAAAGGGCTTTATAGGAAGTGTAATACCATAATGCATTGGCCTCATTAGATTAGTGTTCATGCTTGATTCCATTTAATTTCCAAGAAAAGGGGTAAAGTAGTAGCATTTTATCGCGTTGCGTAGGGCTTGAAATTTCCATTTCATGTTACGTGGACTATATAAACACACCAACATCATTCTACACTCATAATTCATCTATTCAACTCATACATATTATAAAACAATCCATGAACCACAGATTTGGAACCAAAAACCAAAAAAATTGCAAGTTACTCACGGGTTTAGAATTAAGGTTTTTGACACCAATTTTGGAAAATCATAAATAATTCTAGAAAAATTGAAATTAAGAAAATGATAGCTTTCTACAAATCTCTAGATGTCAAATATAAGTTAAAAATCATTATAGGCCATGAAACCCTAGCTAGGCCACTATTGATATTAGAAAATCTTAAAAGGTCTGGCTGCCCAAGTTTGTTATCACAGGTTACTGATATAGAATTCAAAAATTCATAACTAAATCTAGGAAAATCAAATATTGACAAAATATACCATTCTAGAAAGCTATGAATGTTACCTTAAGGGGACAAATAAGTCTAGACCAAAAATGAAGCAACTAGGGCATGAAAACCTATGGAACAATAACAGAGGTCTAGCTTCCCCCTGATACTAATTTGGAACTTCAAAAATTCGTTTATCTCTCTATATAAATCCAAATGATGTTCTCTTAAGTGCTAAAAAAATATTATCATGTCTAGTTTATGTATATAAAATTTTATAGCCATTGGACATCATTTGACATATGAGTGATAGAGACAAAAGATCTAACCATTTGTATAGTAATAATACCAATTTTGTCAAAAATTGCCAACTTTAAAAATTTACCAAAAATTCTCTAGAGCTCTAAATAATATAAATTTTAGCTTCCCAAAAAGCTCTAGATGAGATTTATATGCATGCCAAATTTCAAATTAAGAGGAGCCCATTTGGTCAAAGCTTGACGTAGCTCACAAATATGGCAAATTTGGCACCATATAAGGGTCAAAGTTGGTCCAAATGGTTTCCTAACTTCTCTACTACCTCTTAGGCAAGTTTTAAAGCATAAACATAACATGTGTGGTCTTTTCAAATGGTCTAAACTATCATGCATCGAAAACTCACCATGCCATAAGCCATAATACACATTCAAGAGTGGTCCTCCAAGTACCCAAAACACACATTCTCATTGATTTGGTTCAAATTTTTGTTTATACATTACATATACCTACTTTTACATTTGCTCAGACATTTACATCCCAAGAATAACATGTACATATAAAATTTGACATCCCTTTACATCACAAATTACATTAATGGTAAAGTATGATCTATCAAGTGCCTTGGCTTCCACTTTTAGCTTCTTGTGCTCCACCTAGATATGTTAAGATGGGAGAGGGAAGGGGGTGAGATTCAAAGAATTTCAATAGCTCATATTCTTATTCAAGTAAGCAATCAAGGCATATAAACATGTCAAAGCATACAAGTAGGCATCCAACACCTTTAAGAATCATTCAACACATAATTTACATGCCATGAAAATGTATCAAAGCCAAGAATAAGTTCTAGAGACTCTTGGCCTATCCTCACCCCCTTTTTAGGACTTTTGGATTAGCCTCACCCTTGGTCCAGGGACTTTTGACTTGGCATAACTCATCCATGAGACTTTTGGCTTCACCTCACCTTTAAGAGCAATTTTCACAACCAAATTATAATTCAAGAAGCATATTAGTAGCAATGCAACAAGGCAACATCAAATGGCATGTCTCATCATACAAATGCACATACAAGCATACAATGACAATTACATATCCAAGAATGCAAACAAGAAGGAGTGAAAAGCTACCTTGCAATCCAAAATAAGCTTCCCTCTCGATTACTCTCTTCCTTTTTTGGTTTCACACCCATAAATAGATGGAGCTTAATTTCTTTGGCCTAGACACAACAAATAGGATCTAATTGCACTTTTGAAGCAAAGCACAACATTAAATACACACCAAGGAAGCATAATTGGCTTCATGGTCACATGTTAGTTCCATAAAAGGCCTAATGAAGCAATTACCATAATTCAAGCTCTTGGCTCTATTCTCTTCTTATATCTAGGCCTTTTGACTCCATTTGGAATCCTTAAAGCCATCACACACTCATTTGCAAATGCCTAAATACATGTTTCTTCTATAGGTCATATTATAGAATCTATACCTCAAACTCTCAAAATATGGCTTCTAAATCTTTTTCAAGGCTTCCTCTCATCTTCTTCCATCACATATGGTCCCAAACCAAGCTTAAAATAAATTAAAACACTCCCTAGCCTTATCAACCATGCTTGGCCAAAATAATAGAGGGAAATGGGACCAATGGAGTTTGAAAATTTTTCTTGATGGAAGGGGCACTTGGGAGGTTTCTTAAGGGTCTTAGAAAATCAAATAGACACTTACATCCATTAGGAAATTCTTAAATCAAAATAAGTTTTACAAGATGTTCAAGAACCCCTAACTTTGCTATCTTGAAATTCAATGATTTTTCTTCAACTTTCTTTGCATTTCCTAGGTCCTCACACTCTAAACCATAGGATTCTTGCTTACTCTAGGTCAGTAATTCCTTCCCTTTACTAGCTCTCAAGTTGGCCAAACCAACACACACAAGAAGTGAAGAAGAAGAAGCAAAGATACATGGATATCTATCTTGCTTCCCTTGCTTCTTCAAGAGCTTCTTCCTTTGGTATAGCCTCCTTTTCTAAAGTTTAATCTTTCCCCTTTAAACAAGCTCAAAATAGACCTAAATGAATAACCAAAATCATTGGAAGAAAGCTTAAGAGAAGGAGAACAACATTACAGAAGGATGAGCCATAAAAATATTCTATTTTCCTTACCTTTCCTTGAAGTTTTTCTTCTTCTTCCCTCCTCTCTCTTGTGCATTCTCTCCACTGGTCTTCTCCTCTATTTTGAGTAGAAAAGAAAGTCGGCTAAGAGGGAGAAGAATGGGATGCCTCTTATGTAGACGAATTTAGAAGGATTTGTTCATTCAAAATGACATTTATGTCTCGTCTTTTGGCTAATTCATTTGAGACTCATTTTAGCTCCTTTTCTAAAACTATTTTTTTCTAATATAAAAATTAGGTCCTCAATCTTATAAAATAACTTTGGAATCATTCAATTTAGAGCTAAACCCTTCCTGATTGAAAAGGTCAAGTTTCGAGTCAACCAATGTTAAAAAACACACACCGGAGGGGGTTTAAACCATTCTTGGGGTGTCTATAGCTTTTAAGGCCTCTGAGAACCTCAGGTAGTCAATCTTTCCATTTAAAAATCCCTTATTGGTATTTTCTTAAACAAGTTTCACTATAGTGAAGGACAACTATCGTTATTGCTAGAGCTTCTTGGCTATTCTCGCCACTATTAACATTATTGCGAGAAATTTCCTGAATTTTGTATGGGCCACGAACTCGCTATAGTAAACTAGCATCCTCACTGTAGCGAACTGGTACCCTTGTTATAGCAAACAGGTATTCTAGCTATAGCGAAGGGACTTAAAATTTTTTTTGAAGCATTGAGTCCTCATTTCTATGAAAACTCGAATGTTATAGGAAGAAAGGACCTATCAAGACTAAAAGAGTTAATTTGGGCCTAATTGGGGGAAAAATTAGGCATATAGAAAACATGAGAATTGGTTTGAGAAACAATGTTAGTAGATTAACTAGATGGGGTTGGTTTAGTTAAATCTCTGAAGATGTATGGTTTAAGACTCTCAGTCATAAGATTTTAGTCGAGAACATTCCAGACTATTTTAAGTCATTACAACCCCTAAGCAGACATTTTTAATGAAGAAAAGAGTAAAAAACTTGGTATGGAGTAGTCAACTTCTAAGAAGATTGAAAAATGAGTTCGAATGGAGGAATTAAAGTGTAAGGGCAACATAGTCATTTTTTGAAAATGTTATAAATCCTACCCTTTATATATGCATATCACATTCATCTTCTCCTCCATTTCATAATTGACTTTAGGTAGCTCCAAGGACCTTCCATAATAATGTGAAGAGGGAAGAGAGAGAAGGGAATTACAAGCCTAGAAAGGAAAAGAAATATGCTAAATTTTGTTATGTTTTAGTTATAAAACTTTCTCTACTCCTCATGCTTTCTCTCATGATGGGTTTGGTTTCTAAAAAAGGTAAAATTTGTGGTTGCACCTTGGGTAAGAAAGCTCATTTGAGGAAACCAATTGTACTAAAAGAATCTTCATAGAAAGAATATTAAAACAAGGTATGATTTAAGTTAGGAAAAATTTATATCTTTGAAACCCTAGCATTTTATAGTTTCAACTGAGAGAGAGAGAGAGAGAGAGAAAGAGAGAGAGAGAGTGTGTGTGTGTGTGTGTGAGTGAGGTAAGTGAATATGTATTTGATGAAAACTTAATGCAATCAAGGGTTTAGAAAGGTGAGGAATAAGAACATGTAAAGAAATTAACTCTCAAATGCAAGATAATTCAAGTTAACTTCACCTAGGGTTGCTGTTGGGCTATGAATACTTTAAAACCCTAGGAAGATTGTGTGATTACTATATTGCCATAAATGAATTAGAAATGAATCATGGATATCTTAAAAATCTCAAATTCCCTCTTAAACAAACAAAATCCTAAGATTGGATAATATAATGGTGCTTTTTATCTAAGATGAGAAAAGGATATGTGGAGAAAATTTTAATTTAGTCTAATGATTTAAAAGGTGTAAGTGAATGATATAAAAGTTAGATAAATCATTGGTTTGAGTAAAAGAGTGAAATTTGATGATGTTAAAGTTATGGTTCCATAAAAAGCCTTAATATGCCTTATGAATGGAATAAGTGATATGGCTAATTGTTAGACTTGTTTTAGCCATGAAGAGTAAGTAAAAATGAGATAGATGAATGATGGAATTGTTACATGAAGTGTAGGAAATGGGATGAGTCACTTTGAGACATTTAAAGGTTACCTAAATCATACTTTAAGTCCTAATATGCAAATGTATTAATAGAATGAGATTAAATATATCTTAATTGGTTGTTTTATATCTTAATTAATATGCCTAGGCCAAGTAAGTGAAACTACACCAAAGTGTATGTGTGAGGCCATAGAGTCAAGAGAAGGAGATAAGGGAATTTATTGAATTTGTTTGATGAGGTAGTTTTTCCTTCATTTTTATATGTATGGTTAGTTTGCTTGAGTCTTTGCTGCTTGTGTGTACTGTTTGTAGTTGTTTGACTTGTTGGTAATTTAAGTTGACTATGCATTTGCATTAGACCTACATGGATTTGTGAGAGGGGTGGCTATAAAGTTGGGTGAGGTTAGGGAAGTGAGTACAAATTTGCTCTATCTTAGGCCAAACATTCCTTGAGGACATACATTTGCTCTTGCTTAAGTTAAAGAAATCCCTAGAGTATGGATTTGCTATCTAGCATTGTGATTGGCTATAATTGCATAGCATACATACATGTTTCAATGTATTTGAGTGAACCATATGTGTGTTTGAATGTTGATTCAGCTACTAGGATTCTTAGGAGCTCATATTTCCTTATCTCCATTAACAATTGTCAAGTAAAATGAAAAACCTAAAAGGGTCAAATTCAACAAGAATTTAGCCTAAGACTTAGTGTTATCTATGTGAGTTTGCAAATTCATATTTTGACATAATGTAATGGTAACTTATGCGAAAGTGTCAGATTATGAATGTACAACCAATAGATGCATGTGTAAGACATTGGAACATGATTTAGTATATGGAAATCCATTGAGTTTAGATGCATATTTTCAAGTGGAATAGTGTTTTTTAGTTGCAAAACAAATTTCATGTGATGAACTATTCATAGTTGATGTATGAATGAATTAAAATTTGTCCATGGCAAGAAATAGTATATTAGAGCTCATTTGGTGCAATTTGAAACAAAAAATTTAACCATTTAAGTAATAAAATGTCCCTTTGCCTTTAATTATCTTAATGAATGAATTTAGGGTTCAAATTTGGTGAGCATTTAGAGGACATTCAAAGCTTTCTATAGAGTTAAATGTTGTAATTTTTAGAGCTCTATAGGATATTTTGCAAATGTAAAAAATTTGGCTCCAAAAAGTTGTTATAGGCAATGCTATTCAATCTACAACAATTCTAGTTTTTGCATGATTTGAGGGGCCAAATGAATTCAATTTGACTTGAAATTTTTATAGTAGAAAGCTCATATCATAAGCTTTAAATGACATATAATTTGTTTAAATCGAGGTTATGTAAGTCAAATCATGAATTTTTTAAAGTTTATGATTTGTTATTACATTTGGGCTAAAGTAAGTAATGATTCCTTTTATGTACTTGAGCTTTACATACATAATATTTTGCATGGAACTAATTACTTGAAATTCAATTATGAGTTGGAATTGTGAAAAAACTATTTTTAGACATCATAAATCCACTTAATGTATTTAGTAGTTGAATTCCCACTGCAAAAAGATTTGTGAAGCATACTTTTACTTAAATAGACATCTAATTATACAAGGTAAATGAGATATAATAATGTGTAACACATATGACATTGAGGATCATCAATACAGTCACATGACAATAAACTTGGTTAAATGTACAAATGATATCCTCAAAGGCATTTGGTCTTTGCCTATAATTAGGCTCATGATGGAAACTTCTTAATAAGTGAACCAGTACTTTGTAAATTGTGCCAAGCAGGTTAATGCATAACTAGTAGTGGGCCAAGTCTTTTATTAAAAACTTGTGAATAATATGACAATAAATGCATGGCATGCCCCTGCATGCATTGTGCTTACATTTCATCGATGTATTGCAACATTCAATGTTGAAGAGTCATATAATCAGCTGAACCATTAGTTTGGCTAGTGTTACAAGGTGAATTTGCTCAAGTGCACATGTGATTGTAAGAATTATATTAGGAAAATAATCAAACAACACATAGGAGGTATGCTTTAAAGGACTTGAATATAAGGTCATACCAATAGAAGAGTGACATAAAGTGTTATCATAGAATTTAGCCTAATGTAAGAAAGAGAACCATGAATTAGGCTTTTCAAATACAAATGACCTTAAGTATTGTTCTAGACATCTGTTAATATATATAAGTGGCCACTAGATTGTGAATGATAAGTAGAATTAAAACACAATGTGATATCATATTTTTTTCATCATTTGGCCCCAAAATTGGCTTAAAAAATCCATGCTAACTTCAAATCACACCATGTCAGGCACAAGTAAAGGTTGTAAAAACCTAATTGACTTTGCAAGCACATATTTAGAAAGATATAAATGAAATTGAATCAAATAAATTATTTTAAAAATTTACATTTTACCTTAGATTTAAAGACAAAAAGAGTAGTTTAATTTATTAGATATAATAAATGTTTTTGGATGGAGCTAATGGAATAACAAGAGAAAACATATCTAACAAAAAGCAAATCTAGGACAAAAAGACAACAAAGATTGTAATAACCTAAAATTTTAACTTCAAACAAGTCGTTATTAACTAGGAAACAAAGTGTGAAAAATAGAAATAATGCTTATTAATACAAAATAAATTATTTTGGGATAGAAGACATTAATAAATGAATTTTAAGAAAAATATATAACTAAATAATAAAATAAAATAGTGATGATGATAAGGACTTATTTGAAAAACTTTAAGAACTTAATTGAAAAGTTTCAAAATCTTTAGGGGAAAAAATAAAATTTTATCCAAACTTATCAAAAAAACTTGTCAAACCTTTTCTTTCACAACTTTTTCATTCTTCCTTTTACATTTTTTCTCATTGCCCCACATTTTGAAACTTCATCTTTAAAGCATCTTTTTCTCTCACACATTCTCACACACACCATTACGGTAGATTACATTGTTATGCCACCTACTACCTTCAGCCACCAAGTTATTGCCATTAGCTCTCCTCCTTTGAAATGTGATCTCTTTGTTCTCTTTTCAGGCCATTTATGGATGGAGCTTTTGGAACATTGCTCAAGCCATGACACTATAACCTATTGTTTTCTTTTCACTTTAAGCCATCCTTGGAGTGTCATGGTGTAATACCTTAACCTATCTCTTACACTATGGTCACATAGGCTATCTCAACATATCTCATGCATATTGGAACACATTTACAAGAAAACATATACTTTATACCTGGATGATTGTGTAATGGGGAAGCCATATATATGATTCATGGCTTTAAGGGCCTTTTGAACTTACCAATATTATTTTCCATCCATAACATATTCATTCAAGTCATAAACATCCCAATTCATCTCATATGCCACAGATTTGGAACCAAAATTCAAGAACAAGCATAATTGCTCTCAAGTTACTATCATAAGTTTCTAATATGAACTTTGGAAGTTCATAACTAATTCTACAAAAATCAAAATCATGCATATAATATCTTTTTGGAAATATTTGGATGTTAACTAGTGGTAAAAAATAGTTTCAAACAAAGAAAAAAGCATTTATTCCATGAACGGTAATAGAATAATAGCTCAGGTCATTTCTCAAATTGCTCTAGGACTTGTAACTTAAAAAATTTGATTCTCCCTCTACAGAACTTCAAATGAAGTGTCCTTAGTGGCTATGTAAAGATTATGGTGTTTAGTTTATGTCTATAAAATTTCATAAGCATTGGACTTCATTTAGGCTATAAGTGACATAGAAACATAAATTGACCATATGAACAGCAACCATACCATTTTTGCATAATTTAGCCAACTTTGAAAAATCATAATAAATTCTCTAGAGCTTCAAATTGATGCTCTTTAGCTCTATGAAAATCTCTAGATGAGACCTATTTGTTGGCCAAATTTCATGCAAAAACTCATTTATTTAGTCAGACTTTGGTTTCATTCAAGAATTGATCAATTTTGAAGTCCAAAATGGGATAATAAGACACCAAATGACCCTCTTATGGTTTCATAGCCACTTGGACATGTCCAAAAGCACAATTATAGCCTAGGGAAGCATGTCAAATGATTCTAATTATCATGGAGCTCAATCTCACCATGCCACTTGCATTCATACACATGAAATTCAAGACGCATGGCTGGCAAAAACTCATATTTACATACATTTGGTTACAAAATGAGTCCATACATCATATCTACATACTTTTGAACATGTTCAATGTATAGATTACATATACATCATATGGATATAATTCTTGACATCAAAATGCTATTAAAATGCCTATTGTTCTACTCTATTGTCAAAGTGCCATGCTTTCAGACCTTTGGCCTTCATTCTTTAATCCACTTAACTCACCTAGACATAATTAAGTATTTATGGGAGAAGAGTGAGATTCAAGAATTTCAATAGCTCTTTACCCTTTTAAACATACATAATGGATGCAATTTCAAGTCAAATAATGCATGCATGTCATTTAGGCTTCTCATGAACATACATAAAATATTTTTTTTGTCATGTGAACTCATACATATCAAACATAGACTCTCAGAGGCATTGGTCAAGCGTCACCTAACTTTCTAAGGACTTTTGACTTAGCCTTACTCTTCTTGAGACTTCTGGCTTTGTCTCACCTATTCCTAGGGACTTTTGGCTCATTCTCACCCCTGCTAAAGGACTTTTGGCATAACTATACCCATTCAAGCCACATTGTATACATAAACACATTTTTAAAAACATTATGGTACCATAGCAAGTAAGAAATAGCTAGAAACATTTCTCATAATTCAAACATACACACAAGCACTCAAAGATAAATAAACATCTAAGCAATGCATGTGAGAAAGGTTAGAGAGCTATCTTAAAACTAGTGTCACACACTTTTCTCTTTAGTTCTTCTTCCTTTTTTTGGCCAAGTACTTGTTACTAGGTGGCACTTGATTTTCTTGGCCTAGGCACATCAAATAAGACATTATTCAATCATTAGAACAAGCTTTGGCTTTAGCTTTATATAAACTCTATGGAAGCTCACTTTCTTATATAACTCTATTATGGTTCCATACAAGACACAATGAAGCAACTATTAGAATTCATGATCTTAGCTCCATTTTCTCCCTCAATATAAGTTTCTTGACTTCATTTGGACTCCTTAGAGTCATCATAATTTCATTTCAAGGAGCCTAGATATAAGTTGCTTCTTAAAGTCTTAAGATGAAATCTAAACTTCCATCTTACAACCCATGCTTTTTAAATTCATTCCAATGCTTCTTTTGATATTCATGTATCATATTTAGTCTCTTTCTAGCTTTAGAAAAATTTAGAACATTCCCTAGGTGCTTGAAGTGGTCTAGGCCGAGACATATATGGGATTATGCACCCATGGAGTTTGCTTGCTTCTCTTTAGGGAATTGCCACATGGAAGACTTCCTAGGTGTCTTGAGAACTCATTCACACTCTTAGACAACCTAAATTATCATTAGAAAGTCTCCTACATATCAAGGTGCAACAAAATCCCTAACTTTGCTAACTTAATTTATAATGCATTTCTTTTGGATTTCATTGCATAATCTTATTTCTTATACTATAAAATCTATGTTTCTTCTTTGCTAGAATTCACTCCCTCTTGGCTGGGATCAAGTTGGTAGAAAATCACTCAAGGGAGAGCAAGCAAGAGAAAGCATAAATAGCCATGGAATTTACCTTGTTTCAAGACTTTTTCAAGAGCTCTTCCACTTGCTTCAAGCTTCTCCTTCAAATTCTAACTTTCCCCCTCTAAACCAATCCTAAAATACTCCCAAATAAATCATTAAAATCATAGGAAGGAAGAGGAGAAGGAGAGGAACAACATTGGCAAAAGAGGAACCATGAAAATCCAAGAATTTCTTGACCTTTTTTCAAATCTTTCTACTTCAAATTCCTTTCTCCTTGTGCATCTTCCTTGGCTAAGCTCTCCTCTATTTTAGACCAGCAAAATCATGGTTAAGGGTTGGAGCAAGTGGCTAGACATTTAAAAAGCCAAAAAGGTAAAGTTAACACACTTTTCAACTTTTCATTTTAGTTCCTAAATCATGGTTTGTCCGTTTGGCCTCATTTCAACTCCTTTTCAAGAACTATCTTTTCTATCATAAAATTTAGGTTCTTTAACTTATAAATTGCCTTTGGTTTCACCGAACTTGGATTTGAAACCACTCCAAACTATTCGGTCAAATTTTGGTCAACCCATTGTCGAAAATTGATCATCGAAGGGGTTATTGCTAGTTGCGGATAAAACTTAACTTATGAGATATATATAAAGTGAAGCTATGTACATGTAAAGCAAAAACTATGTAAAAGTCAAAGTGAAAGCAGGGTAATATTGTTAAGTGGAAATTATTTGACATGCAAAGTGAAAGTAATGGTTGGTGTGTGTGTGTAAAGTCATGATAATGGTGAAATCTTTAATTTATTGTTTTATTTCATTTTAACTTATCCCTAGTTCATATAGATATTTTATTTAAGGTTACTCTTTTATTTATCTTGTTAACTTATCATTTCTACCTCAACTTTCTCAAACCATTTCTTTCACTTTATTTTATAATTTATCACTAGTTATTTATAGTTGTATCTTTAAGTTAATTCTTTTAGCTTATCATGCGTTATTTATTTATTAATTAAAGTGATGGATGGGAATCTAGTTAAAACCTTTTAACCATTAGTAGGGTAACAGCCTAAGTGCACTAAGTTGAGATTTGATATATAGAACAGTAATGCTATGATATTGTGAAATAAAGTATGGTGGCATTAAAAGGTGAATTATGTAAAAGTGCAATGGCATTGTGAATAGTAATTTGTTGTGGTTCTCTCACATGATAACCATTGCATATAGCTTTTATCTTTAAAAAAATCATATTTTTTGAACTTGTTTATTGCCTAAATGATTTTGTTTAACTTTTAGAATATTTATAAGCTAATATATTATTATTGTTTTAATTTTACTGGGTTGTGAAAACCTCATGTATGAGCCTTATTTCCCCTTTAAAGCACTTTGTTATTTATATGCTTACTAAGTCAGTATACTTACTCTACTTCTTTACATTTTTTTAGATCAATAGGTAATCTAGTGAAATGCTATGGGATAAACATACTTCTTAGGCATATTGAGTAGGCTCTTTTGTCATTTGTCTAATATTAAACTTCATGATATTGTGGCTACTAGTTGTTGGGGTTGGATTGTATAGTGTAAGAGTTATGATATTTGTAGGCCTTGAAATGGTCACTGTTACTTTATGTTGTTTATGTTTTATTTGAGAAAAGTGTCGATTGGTGGGTTGTGACTGCTTATATAGATTAGGAAGCACCCTTTTATTAGGGAGGTTATGCCAGATTTTTGGCAAATCCTTAAATGACTTTGGGAAGTGAATCATGTGTTTTAAAGGTGTGATGTAACTAGAGTGATTTTCTTAGCCATAATTGTGGTCTAGTAAGCGTGTTCCTTTAGGTTTGTTAGGCTAAGCTTGTAATACCCATTTGTTCTAGAAGTCCTAAAACTAAGGAGATTATAAAAGGAAATCTCCTAAATAGAATGATTAAAGGCCAAACAAAATTAGAGTAATAATCTATACATCTAAAAATGAGAATATGAGGCTAAAGATGCTCAAAAATTGGAGCCAGAATAGCTAGACAAAATTAGACAAAAAAGGTAGTGACATCTTTGTAATTTTTGACAACTTTTAGAAAACTTAAAAAAAGGATCTTTAAATGGAAAAATTGAGTTTTTTTGGAGTTCTCAGAGACCCTAAAATCTATGGGAACCTTTAGAATGGTTTTTAAACCCCTTCAGTTTATATTTTAAGGTGTCAGTTGACCAAAACTTTTACTGGATCATTCGGTAAGATTTTAAATCCAATTTGGGTGAAACTAAAGATATTTTATAAATTAGAAGATCTAAATTTTATAATAGAAAAGATGGTTATAAAAAATGAGTTGAAATAAGCCCAAATGGAAAGAATCAAGAAAAAAGACAATGGAAATTTTAAAAAAGTGTTATAACTTGGTCTAGCCTTTTACATATCATGCCCTACTTCTCCCTTATGCCTAACCTAACTTTGCTCTGGCTCAAACCAGATTCTAAGACACCTTGAAGTGGTTCACAAGAAGGAGAAGAGAAGGGAGGAAAAATCAAGCAAAAAGTGTAAGAAATTAAAGACTTTTCATGCGTTCTCCTTCTCTAAACTTCTCCTCTTTTTCCTCTTTCCTCTCATGGTTTTAATGATTTATTTAGAGCTATTTCATGGCTGGTTCAGTAGGAGGAAGAGAGAATTTAAAGGAGAAATTGGAAGCTTTAGAAAGCTCTTTGGAAAAGCTTAAAAATAAGGTAAGATATCATGGCTTTCTTGCTTCTTCTTGGTTGTTCTTTCATGTTCATGTTTTGGCCAAACCTAGGCCCACCTAGGAGGGTATGAATTTTAGTCATAGCAAGGTAGGAACAAGGGTTTTCAAGCATGAGAAGTAAGAATATGTAATTGGAACTAAAAGAGAAGCTTTAGAATTCAAGTTATGATGCCCAGGGTTCTTGTTGCACCTAGCAATTTTTAGAGCTTTCTAATGATAATTTGGCTTATGTGAGAGTATGTATGAGCTCATAAGAAGTTTAGGAAGATTCATGGATGCCAAAACCCCTAGGAAATTAAATGAAACTCCATGGGTCCTTCACCTAGTGTATGTTTTGGCCAAGGGAGAGAAATGGCACCTAAGGAGACTTTTCATTGAGTCCAAGAATAGAAATGGTTTAGATATGATTGATAAACACCAAGAAAATCATTGGTTTGAATTTAAAAATTATAGTTTATAAGATAAAAGTTTATGTTCCTTTTTAAGGCATAAAGAAGCAACTTAAAGTTTAGCTCCTTAAATTGAGTTTATGATGACTATAATGAGTTTAAATGGAGTCATAAGACTTAGAGTGAATGAGAAATTGGAATTAAGATCATGAATTATGTAGGTTGCTTCATTGTACCTTTATATGGAACCATAACTATACCATAAGCTAGAATATGTTTACATAGAGTTCATGTGAGGCTAGAATTAGTTTCAATAATGTATTTGTATCTTATTTGATATATCTGGGCTAAGCAAATCAAGCTCCACTTAGGTGCATATGTGAGGCCGAGAAGGGGAAAGAAAATTCCAAGGAAGAAAGCTTGTGTTTCTTGTTTCAGGGTAGCTCTTTATCCTTTTTTGTATGCATTTCTTGGTTGTTGATTGTCATTGGATGCCTATGTGAATGTTTGAATCATGAGATATGCTTTTAGCCATTAATTAAATGCTATGGTACCATTATGTCTTTTGAAACATGTTTTAAATGTAAGATGGCTTTTAATGGGCAAGGTTGTGCTAAAAGTCCCTTAGAATGAGTGAGACAAAGCTAAAAGTCTTAAGGAAGAGAGAGGCTAAGTCAAAAGTCCTTAAAAGTGGGTGAGATAAATCCAAAAGTCCTAAAGAAATTGGATGAGACTAGACCAAAAGTTCCTAGTTCCTATGTTTGATTTGAATGAGTTTATGTAACTTGAAAAATGATTATGTATGTCTACTAAAAGCTTTCATTACATGCTTGCATTATTTGACATGACAATATGCCATATATGTGTGCTTGAAAGGGTAAAAGAGCTATTGAGATTCTTTAAATCTCACTCTTCCCCACATTATGTCTAACCATGTCTAGGTGAGTCTCATGGAGCAAGAAATGGAAGCCAAGCAACTTGAAGGATGAGACTTTAACAACAGAATAGGAATTTATGTACTTTGATGTCAAAGTTTGTATGTATATGAAGTTTATGAGATTTAGACCATTGAACATGCGTAAAGTATGTAATTATGATGTATAAATCAAACTTGTAACTAAATGTATGAGTATGTGAGCTTTTGACATATATGAGCCTTAGTGTACATATGCATAAGAACAAGTGTGTGTAACATCTGATCCCTCTGTAAACACGATAAACATGATGTTCGGTTTCTCGGTAAACACATGAAATACGCCAGATATACAAGGAAGTCCCTCAGAGAGAATGATTTAAGGTTAAATAAAATTAGAACAAAATTTTAAATAATAGAAAATGAGGATTTGAGTTTTGAGTTACCCAGAAACTAAGGTCGAAGTGGTTCAAAAAATTTGCCTAAAGTCTAATGGCATTTTCATAAATATGGGCACTTTTTTGAAAACTCACAGGGGGGTTTTTTAAATGAAAAATTTGAGTTCTCTAGGGTTCTCAGAGAGCTTGAAAATGATAGGAAGCCCTGAGACAGTTAAAATACCTCCGTTGTACGTTTTCTAACAACAGTTAACCTGAATTTTGACTGGTTCATTCGGGAAAGTTTTAAATCCAAATTGAGTGCTTCTAAAGCTATTTTATAAGTTTGAGAACCTAAATTTTATGATGAAAAAGATAGTTCTAAAAAAGGAGTTAAAATGAAGCTAAAACAAAAATGCCACTCGCACGGGACATAGATGTCATTTTTTTTAACAATTCTTTCTTGAATCTTCTACATAAGAGGCATCCCACTCCCTTGCTTCTCCTTACTTGACTTGTTCTATCTAAAATAGAGGAAGAATCTGCCCAAGTGAGATGCACGAAGAAAGGCTTCAAGGAGGAAGAAAGAGCAAGGAGAAAGGTAAGAAATTGGAAAATTTTCATGGTTTCCCCTTCTTTAATGTTGTTCTTCTTCTCCCAAGCTCTCTTCCCATGGTTTTGGTCATTCATTTGGTTCTATTTTGTCCTTGGTTCAGAGGAGGAAGTTTAGGAATCCAAGAAGGAAGCTAAGGCTAAAGAAGAAGCTCTTGAAGGAAACTTGGATTCAAGGTTAATTAGCTACCCTTGTTGCCTTCTTCTTCTTTGCCTTGTGAGTGTATGTTTTGTCCAAAAATAGAACAATCTAAGGGGAGGAGTTTCTGTCCAAAAACAAGCAAGAATCCATTGATTTAGTTTATGGGAACTTAAAAAATACAAAGAAATTGGAACAAAAGCTAATGAAAATCAAGATGGGAAAGTGTGGAATCCTTGGACCAATTGTAAAAACTGATTTGATTCATGAATTTTCTATCATATCTGAGTGTTTGTTTGAGTTCCTAAGACCCCTAAGAAGCCTCCCAAGTGCCTCTCCCTTCAAGGAAAAATTGCAAACCCCATGAACCCATTTTCCTTGCTATATCTCAGCTTAGAGTACTTGAGAAGGCTCGGGAGTGTTTTAATTTGTTCCAAGCTTGGTTTGGGACTTTATATGATGGAAGAAGGTGGGAGGAAACCTTCGGAAAAATTTAGAAGCCATAGATTGGGAGATGAGGCAATAGGTTCCATAGTATGACCTATAAAAGCAACATGGACCTAGGCTCTTGGAATTGAGTGTATGATGAATTCAAGGAGTCTAAATGGAACTAAGAGGTCTAGATATGAGGAGAAAATGGAACCAAGAACTTGAATTATGGTAGTTACTTCATTAGGCCATTAATGGAACCAATATGAGACCAATGGAACAAAGTGTGTTCTTAAGAGTGAGTTTAATGCTTTGGCTTATTTCAAGAGTGTAATGGAGTGTTGTTCAATGTGTTTAAGCCAAGGAAGTCAACCCCCATCTAGTTATGGTTGTGGAACCGAGAAAGGGAAGGAATAATCAAAGTAAAGCTTAGATTTTTACCAAGGTAGCTCTTCACTCTATTCTTGATTACATTCTTGGATATGTATGTGTCATTGTATGCTTGTGTGTGCATTTATATCTTAAGACATGCCACTTGATGTTATGATGTTGCCTTGGTACCAATATGCTTCATTGAATGTGAATTGATTGTGAAATTGCTCATAAGGGTGAGGTGGTGCCAAAAGTTCCTTATTATGGGTGAGGAGATGCCAAGTCTCTAAGCATGCGTGAGATAAGGCCAAAAGTCTCATGGATGGGTGAAGCCAAGTCAAAAGTCCTTAGGCCAAAGGTGAGGCTAATCCAAAAGTCTAAAAAATAGGGTGAGGCTAAACTGAGTCCCTAGAGCTCATTCTTGACCTTGTGATGATTGTGTGGCATGAAAATGTGATTTCAATGCTTTATAGATAAGCTAAATTGCATACTTGTGCTCTTTGACATGCTACATGCCTTGAATGTTTACTTGAATGAGTGTATGAGCTATTGAGATTCCAAGAATCTCATCCCTTTTCCTCCTTTATCTTAATATGTCTAGATGGTGCCCAATGAGAGAAAAATGCTAGCCAAGGAGCTTGAGAGACCTTACTTTGGCAAATATATAGTTTTTCTTGTAATTACATGTCAAAGTGGATCTGTATATGCTATTTTTGAGATGTAATTGCTTGGGCAAATGTAAAAGTATGTAAAGATAGTGTATGAATCAAAGTGGTGGCCCAATGAAGGAGAAATTGCATTTTTGCTACTTGGTAGCTTAGTTCAAATTTGTATTATGGCATGTGACATAGTAAATTCATGATATATGGTGGTTTAGACCTTTTGAGAACCATATACATGCTGCTTTTGTTCTTTAAAACTTGCTCAAAACATGGTAGAAGTCTTAGGAGATCAATTGGATAGAGTTGGACACTTATATGAGGCTAAAATGACCATAATGGTGAGCTATAGCCAAATCTATCCAAATGAACTCCTTTTAGCCTGAAATTTGGCATACATATAGGGCTTGTCTAGATATTTTTAGGAAGTGAAAGTGCATATTATTTGGGGCTCTAGATAATATTTGGTGAATTTCTAAAGTTAGCAATTTTCCATGGTTTGGTATTATCACTATGTAATTGGTCAAAATTTTCATCTTTATCATGTGTAAGGAAAATGGTGTCCAATGGTTATGAAATTTTACAGATAGAAACTAGACACTCACAGTGACTTATACCAATTAGAAGCACCTCAATTAGAGGTCTGTAGTGAGAGAAATAATTTTCTAAAGTTCTATGTCAGTACTAGGGACTCCAGCAGATCTTGGTTACTGTTTCATTATCTTTTAAGGTCTAAAGGTTTCTAAAGTGGTCTAGACTTATTTTTTCCCTCTATTTAACATTTGTAACTTTCCAAATTGGTATAGTTTACCCAAATTAGATTTTTATAGAGTTAAATATGAATTTTTAAAATTTATATTAGTAACTTGTATTAGAAAGGCTGGATAGTCTGACCTTTGTCACGTTTTTGTTGTCAAACATGGTCCAAATGATGTTTTCATGACTTGGAATTATTTTTGTATAAAGTTAACATCTATGGCTTTCCAGAAAGTTATGGGTTGCTTGATTTTGATTTTTTAAAATTAGTTATGATTTTTCAAATTTGTTAGCAAAAAATTGAATTTTGGACCTGAGGCTGAAACGTGATTTTCTTGGTTTTTAGTCTCTAATTAGTGGTTTATGGAATGTTTTGAAATGTTTGTGACTTGTATGAATAGAGTATGAGTAAAGAATGATATTGGTGAGTTCACGGGGTTCATAGGACATGGAATGAGTTTTTAAACCTCGATGTAACGCAAGAAAATACAATATGTTTATTCCTTTTCTTGGTTTTTCCTTGATTTCACATGAGACCAACCTTGGATATAAGGATATGAAGCTAATATATTATGGTGTGACAAAGTGGGTGAGTGATTTTGATCTCCATGATAGTTTTTTAATGCTTCTATTATTGTAATGCAAGTATTAGACATGCTCAAATGGTCATGGTTCAAGAGGAAAGTCATTTTGAACCATTGGAAGCCATTATGTGACCATTTTGAGCCACTTTCTTGCCCTAAACCAAAGTCTAATCAAATGGATGATTTTTTGCATGAAATTTGGTGAGCAAATAGGTCATATTTAGAGCTTTTCACATAGCAAAATAGCACTATTTTTGGAGCTCTAGAGAATTTATTATGATTTTTCAAAGTTGGTCAAATTATGCTGAAATTGTCACTGTTACTATTCATATGGTTAGTTTGGTTTTCAATGTCATTCAGGGGCCAAATAAGTCCAATGCTTATGAAAGTTTGCAAACATATAGTAGATATCATAAAATTTCTATAGCCACTGAGAGCACCCAATTTGGAGCTCTATAGAGGGAGAAATGAATTTTTAAAGTTTCAGTTTTGCTGCAAAATGCCCACTAGACCAAAGTACTATTCCATCAGATTTCTTAGGCCAAACATGGTTGTTTTAATCTAAAATTTTTATGGCAGGTAGATGACATCTTGAGCTTTTCAGAAAGCTATAATTTCCATGATTTGGATTTTTCTAAAATTAATTATGAATTTTCAAAATTTATATTAGAATATAAAATTCAAGGGAAATTGCAAGTGAAATATGATTTTGTGATATATCTCTCATACTCAAAATTTATGGTGCAAATTGTGATATTCCTGATTGAACAAATGTGTTATGGATGGAAAACGAGTTTGGTAAGCCCATATGGTCCATTTAGCCAAGAATGAATTATTTTGACTTTTAATAACAGAAAATTCCGCTGCTAAAAGTGTTAATTTCATGAAAGTAGATACTTTTAGCTTGTTTTGGTACATATTAAGTGCTAGATAGATATGGTGTTGCAAAACTAACCTAGGTTGGCTCAATCTATACGCTGGTCATGGCTAGGGGTATGGGTTATGATAAAGTTGGTATTAGAACTTGGATTTGTATAGGAACTAGTAGTTGCAAGATTGGAAAGTAATAGAATCTTGTATATAATTGTGTATCTGGCCAACACCCTTTACATACAGTAGGCTATTATCACCAAATCCACATTATGGAATCATAAGCCATGTTTGTCACGTCGATTTTGTTTGTTCTTTAGATTCTTTATCAAAGTTATACCTCTGTTCTTATCTTAGTTGAGGATGCCACCTAGAAAAGGAATTGTCTTATTTTCAAAGGAATATTTGAATGGTAATTCTAAATATTATAGATTTTGGCATATGTACGTAGATATGTGTCATAGTTTGTAGGTCTAAAGGGTCAAGTTTTGTCTCATATTTTGTGTCAGTTAATCCTCCAGTCAATGGGTGTGATAAAGATGGTATCATAATTAGGAAGTGGTACCTACCTGATTTCTTAAAGAGAACTTCAGTTGAATCATTGTCATTTTACAAAGTCTTTAACAAGTTGTTGTGTTCATAATAGGCTTAGCAGCTAAGCAAAGAACGCAGCTTGAACAACTACTTGAGGTGGTTGATCTAAAGGAACCTTGGATGCTTTGCTAAAATTTTCATTGAGCTAGCATTATATATGGTATATGAAGGGATTGTTGTTAGGTTTGATAGTTTCCAATACCCTTGATTTTCATCACATTGACATTATTGAGAGAACATTCTTACTTGAGTTTTTCCCTATATCTTTGTTTTAAATATAATCAAGATATGATTGATTTAGTTGATATATATTTGGGAAAAATTGCATGTTATTACATCTAACATAAGTGTTATGAATTGAATTGCTTTTAATGATATATCTAAGCTTGGCAGGAAAGCATTTTGTGGGCCTTTGGAAATGATTTAAAGGAGATTATTGCAAATATTTAAACAAATTAACTAATGATATAAAATATTCAAAAACTAAATAATAACCAAATAATAAAGATTTAGGGAAATATAAATTTGCAAAACATAAAAATTTTGGGAACTATTCAAAACCTTATCCTTGGCATAGACGCCCTTCTAGCGTGATAGTGCCCGAAGTAAAAATAATCGGGTAATGTATAGTGATCTCGGGTTGAAGTAGAGAAAAGAATTATATTTTTCCTAAGCACTCTATGAGAATAGGGCAGATAGAGAAAAGTAAGAAAGGAAGACTTTATATTGTTAGGAAACTTATAATATACTGGTGATAGTGACTCTGAGCTTAGTCATGAAGCGTCGGTGTATTAGTGTTTGATGTTATGGTTTGCTTGCAATAGAGGCCACATGATATTAGGTCTGGCTAACCTAGTAGTAATGTGGCTTAAGTGCGTAGCAAACGATGACATCAATCATCAAAGTGCCCTAATAATTGAAAGGTATCCTAGTTAATTAAAGAATGAGATGAGTTAGAAAAGAGAAGTAAAGGGATTCCAGGAATACTAAAATAGTAAAGAAAGCATACAGAAAGGAATCCTTAGTAGAAAATATTTAGATTCAATATGCATAGCCTAAGTCCCTTATAGTATATGTAAATGATATGAATAGGGACCAATGTATAGCCTCTCTCCTACCATAGATGTAAACCACACTCAATGTGCAAAATGCCCTAGTTCCAAGGCACTTAAAAGTAGAATGTAGTCATAGTTAGAAACTATAGGATATGAGAGGAAGGTTAGAATGAGTACACATAAGGTAAGTAAGTTAATAAAGTAAGAAAAGAAAGTCCAAGTAAAATGGGGCTGAAATGGGAATTTGAGGATCTCATAAGGAGCAATGAATAAAAATTAAGATGCTCCTAAGTATCAGTATGATGGGATCCTAGAGAATTAGATGACATAGAACCTACTTCGCATAAAGAGCATAATGTACTTCTGAGTTTAGCTTCAGTTATTATGAGTGATGGTTATCGAACCTAGTGAGCACGCATTTTACTATTAGATATAGTGATCTTAGGCTTTGACGTCTCCCAGAGATGGATCACAGTAGATCCCAGCATCACACTGCGGGGTGCAGTAGACCTTAGTAGGGCTCTAAGAGGTCGCAATAGACCCAGGGGTCACAGTAGATCCCACAGAGTTATAGAGAGCCCTAACCACAATATGATAGTTTTCTGGTGAGATGACGACCTGAGATAGTTTTACAGAGCAGTTAGCCTTAGATACCAGTACAATTTTAGCTAGCCTTTGTCTCAAAGACTATAGACCTCCTGAGTCTGGTAGACCATTGCCACAGTGATATAAAGGCTTTACTCAGATAGTTAGACCATTGACTAGCTCTCTTAAGAGATGAGTATAGGATGGGATGAGAAAAGTAAGAAATTGGCTTTCTAGAGTTAGAGTCAGATGAACCACTACCTAGCAGATATTAGCCCTGATCGAGGGATAGAGAGATCCTCACATGCTAGCCTATGTATTTAGAAGGAGGTCAAGTGCAGTTTTTACATGTGGTAAGTGGTACAGTATGTCTCCAGTAATCGAAATTGTAAGTATAGCTAGCATCTCACCAGAGCTCAGCAGTAGTCAGTGGTAGTAGCTCTTTAGTGTCAGTATGAAACACACATGTTAAGCCTATCAGTGTTGAAATGAAGGACTATAAAATGCCACTGTAAGTGAGCAAAGTGAGTGAGAAAAAGTCCCGACCTACCAATATAAATGTAGTAGTAAATAGAGAAATTGGGATCATTAAAAGTAGAAACTCCTCAAAGGAGTTGTAATCCCAAAAAATAGTTAAGATGTGAGGCCTATGATAGAAAGAAATGTGAATTGTAATCATGGGATGAGTTGGTAAGAAAGAACACAAAGATGAACAGTAGAGGTACATGTAAGTAAGTAAATAGATAGACAAAAACCTTTGATGGCTCTAATGATCAGAAAAAGATGATGAAATTTTATGAGAAGCCACTGAGAGAGGATACGGGAGACATGATCCCTAGATGTGTATATGAGTCCACTGAAAGAAACATTAACCCTTACGAACGGGTTAAAACTAACTCAATATGATAAGTTAGCTCTCCCAAGATCATTCTCCAGAGTTAGGAATTTCTTTCCCTCATAAAAGAACTAGCTAGTACGTTATAATAATAGAACTCTCATTCAAAGCTAGTATGAAAATTCCTTGGCTATGAGAAATTTAAATGAGTAAAATTACTGAAAAAAGGGTATAGAGCCAAGAAGAAGGGAAAGAAAAAAGCAATTAGCCAAAAAAGAAAAGAGTCAAAGAAAGTGTACCCCAAATTTCAAGGATGAAATTTATTTAAAAGGGGGAGAAATGTAACATCCAGTTTTCTGAAAATAAGAGAAAACACGAGAAATGTAATATATGGTTTTTTTGTAAACGAACGAAATTTACTCGATACAAAAGCAAGTCCCTCAAAATGACTTATTTAAGATCTCAAAAAATTTGGAAAGCATTCTAGACTCCTAAAAATGAGAATCCCAAGCTCAGACGAAAAGAAAAATGGAGCTAGAATGAAAAAATGAAATATAACGAAAGAGTGACAAAACGTAATGGCATTTTTATTATTTTGAGCAAATTTTTGAAATTCACATAAGAGGGATTTTTAAATGAAAGTTTTGAGTTCTCCGGGGTTCTCAGAGGCCTTAAAAATCATGGGAAGCCCTAGGACAGTTAAAACCCCTCCAGTGGATGTTTTTCAATGTCAGTTGACCTGAACTTTGACTCATTCGTTTGGGAAGGTTTTAGCTTTGATTTAAGTGATTTCAAAGGTATTTTATTTAATTGGAAATATAAATTTTATTATGAAAAAGACGGTTTTCAAAAAGGAGTTAAAATGAGCTTAAACGGAGCAAACAGGCACATAGGGGCAAAATGGTCATTTTGAAAAATTGTAAAAGAGTCTTCTTAAGTAAGATTACACTTCATCACCACTCCAAACTTCCATTTGCAGAAAAAGGGGCAGCAATGGTGTGACATTAAGAGGGGGGAGAGAGAAGAAGTTTAAGCTTCCGTTTAAGTAAGTAAAAGGCCCCGTTTCATCCCGCGTCAGTTAGGAAAGTTGTTCCTCTCTCTAAGAGCTCTCTAATAGTGGTTTTATTCTCTTGAAAACTTGAAGATTCAGGTCTAACCCAAGCCAAAAAGGGACTCTTTTCAAGAAATCAATCAGTGGAAAATAATCTGTGCGAAGAGAACTCTATTTTAAGGTAAGACTTCACTTGAAACACTTGCAAAATCTTGTGTTTCCAAGCCATTTAAGCTTAGGTCTAGAGAGAGAAAGTGAGGAGGAGAGTTTTTCTTTATGTGTTCTTGATTGAACCAAAGGTTATGGAGTGTGAGGATTAAGAATATACAACTAGAATTGAAAAAGGAGCTTTAGAATGCAAGTTATAAAATTTAGGGATTTGGTTGCACCTAGGCTAAGATGAAGTTTCCTAGTAGTAATTTAAGTTGTCTAAGAGTATATATGAGTTTCTAAGACACCAAGAGAGTCTCCCACATGCTTCTCCCATCAAAGAAATTAAAACAACTCCATTGGTGTCATATGGAAGCATAAGCTTCGGCCAAGGAGAGTTCATGCACCTAGAGAGTGTTTTAATTCTTTCCAAGCTTAGTTTTGTATCATGTACGATGGGAGAACATGAGAGGAAGACTTAGAAAAATTTTAAAAACTATAGATAGTGAGATGGCCTTATATGTTCCATAATATGGCTTAAAGAAGCAACACCTAGCTAAGCTCCTTGGTTTAATTGTGTGATGAATCCAAAAGGTTTAAATGGAGTCAAGAATCATAAATAGATGGAGAGAATGGAGCCAAGAGGATGTTTCCCAAAGGTTGCTTCATTAAGTGCATTATGGAACTATAAAAGAGCCTTATGAGTCACTTAGCTTTTCTAGTGATTGTGTGGCCTTAGAATTTGATTTAAGAGTATAATTAACTTGCATATAATGTGTCTAGGCCAAGAGAAGTGATCTCCACTTTCTTGGGTGTGTGAGGTCAAGGGAGAGGATTCAAGACTCAAGGAAAAAGTGTGTGAATACAAGCAGGGTAGCTCTCTCCACCTTCTCTCATGCATGATTGCTTGTTTTACTTATCTTTGAATGTGTGTGTGTGTATTTCCAGCCATAAAAAATGTTCTAGCATAAGCTCTTGCTCCATGGTACCATGATGATGCATTATATTTTTCAAATAATGTTTATGATGTTTGCTTTAGTTTGCTTGAGTATGGTGAGGCCAAGAACCCTTAGCCATGGTGAGGATAAGCCAAGAACCCTTAAGATTGGTTGAGATAAAGTAAAGAGTCTCCTAAAAGTGAGGTTGACTCCTAAGACCATGGTTGAGTCCAAGAACCTCTTAATGAATGGGTGAGGCAAGTCCAAAATCCACAAGTAAATGGGTGAGGCCCATCCACTTGCTTGGCAAGCCTTTGTATGTTATGTATGACTTTTTCAAATGCTAAGAATGCTTCTTGAATGATTGCACATGTCCATATGCCCATACATGCATTTGTGAGACTTGTTTTGCATCTTTTATGTATGATTGAATTGGAGATGAGCTATTGGGATTCTTTGAATCTCATCCCCTCCTCTCCAATGTTCTAACATGCTACGTGGACCAAGAGAGCAAGGAGAAGGAAGCCAACCACTTGAGATATGAGAGCATGACATTAAAATGCATGAAATTTGCTTCTTTAAGGCCATCGAAGTGGCAAATGTTGTCATTTATGATTGCATATGACCTATGACTTTATGAACATATATAATTATACTAATGTATCATGTATGAATGAGAGTTAAAGTTGTATGTATAGATATGCACATTTTGGTTTTGTATTAGCAAGTTTCCATTATGGTAGTATATGTATAAATGGAAGTGTAATGGCCAAAATGAGGGAGATATGAATTTAGATGTCTAAAGAGGGAGATATGAATTTTTAAAGATTCTATCTAGTATCAGAAGCTCCATCTGACCTCAGGTATTTTTTGATTGATTTTTGAGGTCTAATCATGCCTACGCTGGTCTGGAGTTATTTTTTCCCTCTAGTTAACATTTACATCTTTCCAGATTGGTATCATGTACATGGATTGGATGTTTTTGGAATTAATTGGACATTTTTGAAGTTTGGTACAGAATTCTATGATAGCACCAGTGGACAACCTGACCTCTGGATGATTTCGGATGTCAAACATCCTCTGTGTTGGATGTTATGGTCTGAAAATATTTTTACCATGAATTAGACATGTGTAGATTTCCATAATGGCCAAGAATGCATGATTTCTATTTTTATAGAATTAGTTATGATTTTTCAAAATTTGTGACAGAAATGAGCTAATTCTGGCCGAAAATGAATATGTATATTTCATGCTCCCCTTTGACTTCCACGAATTGTAGGCCACTTTTGATGATTTAAATGAGTTGTGTTCATGTAATTAAATATGATAATGTATTATATGAGCTCACATGGTTCACGTGACACTGAATAAATTTTTCATACATGACACAACGCAAAGAAATGCATTATTTTAATTCCCTTTTTCTTGCTCTTTCATAGAATCTATGAATGTAAAGCATGGGAATGTTGTGAAATGAGCTAGAAATTATGGTGTTACACCAACATTGGTTGGTGTTGGTCTAACACCAAACTATGTTAGACACTCCATCTACACTATTAAGAGCACTTCTTGCATAACCTGGTGTTGGTCCAACAAAGGGCCATGAGAAAAGCTCCATTTTAGGGGAAGACACTTTTAATAAAATATTTGAATTTGCTTAAACTTTAAGAAAATTTTTTATATTTAGCCCATGTAACTTCCCAAAAACCATATTAGTCCTTCAAAATAATTGCTTAGAAAGGTTTTAATTTAAATCATAATTGATTGGGTATGTGAATGATTAAATTTTTGGCATTTATTGAATATTATAAATTTCTTATATGAATAGGAGGCAAAGTTGTATGATTTATATAAAGTGGCCTATATTATTTTTTAAGGAACCCTAAGAGAGTTAAGAACAAAATCCTTAACATTAAGGATACACACGAACACACACACACAGATATATAGGTATATGTATATGTATATATATATGTATATGTATATGTATACATATAGACCCCATGCATGGATGACCATGATCCTCCTAATTGCCTTGACTCTTATGCATGAAAGATTGAACTTGGAATAATACCTATGTATAGATGACCAATGCTTGGAATATTGGTGACCATGATACAATAGACTTAGATAACCTAGAATTGTGACCATTAAAGGACTTGATATGGACCAAGGATTTTAAAATATGGAGGACATGAAAAAATACTAAGAGATATGGTAATATGATAAGACGAGTTCCATTAGAATTTATTAGACTAATATTCTTGATTTTATTTACAAGCTTCCTATGCATGTATGATATTGAACTTCTATAATATCAAGTGCTTTTATATTAGGTTAGATTCTGAGGTTAAGTTATGAGAAGTGATGAGAGGATGTAAAAGCCTAGTTAGATGAGAAAAGAGACTTAGAAAGGGTTAAAAACAAATTTAGGGGCAACTAAAAAGAATCCTTGCAGTATGCAACATCCTGTTTTCTGAAAACGTGAGAAACGTAATGTACGGTTTCTCTGTAAATGAACGAAACTCACCAGATACAAAAGGAAGTCCCCTGAAATGACTTAGTTAAGGTTCCAAAAAATTTGGAAAGCATTCTAGACTCCTAAAAATGACAATCCCAAGCTCAAACAGAAAGAAAAACGAAGCTAGAATGAAAAAAATGAAATTTGACGGAAAACTTACAAAATATAATGGCATTTTTGTAATTTTGAGTAAATTTTGGAATTCACATAGGAGGGCTTTTTAAATGAAAATTTTAAGTTCCCCAGGGTTCTCAAAGGCCCTGAAAACCATAGGAAGGCTTAGGATAACTAAAGCCCCTTCGATGGATATTTTCTAACGTCAGTGCACCCGAACTTTGACGGATTCATTCGAAAATGTTTTAACTCTGATTTGAGTGATTCTAAAGGCCTTTTACTAAATTGGGAACCTAAATTTCATAATGGAAAGACGGTTCTCAAAAAGGAGCTAAAACGAATTAGAAACAAAAATGTCAAGAATGAAGGGCAAAATGGAAATTTTTGAAAAGTTCTTCTTCCTCCCTTATATATATAAGTGGCGCCCCACTCTCACCCTCATGTAGCCTCATATGTTTCTGCCCTAAACCAGAGAAAGAAGCCCCAGGATGAGGCATACAAGAGGAAGAAGAAGATGAGGAGAAATTCAAGTAAAAAGCTATGGAATTTTGGTAGTTTTTCATGCTTTCCTCCTTCCAAACCTCTTCTCCTCCATTCTCCTTTGTTTTCTATGATTATAATGAAGTTTATAAATCTGTTTTAAGGAAGAAATTGATGGGGAAATTCGGATTTGAAGAGAGGAGCTTAAAGAACATAAGATTCAAGTGAGAAAAAGCAAGAAAACAAGGTAATTTCTTCTTCCATGGTTGCTACCCCTTGCTCCCCTTCTCCACCATTTTGCCCCACTTGAGAAGACCTAAGAGGATTTGATTTTTAGGCAAAACCAAGGGTGATTCTTAGGAAAAAGGGTATGGAGATTAAGAATATACAAAGAAAATTAACAAATAACCATGGAAATTCAAGATGCAAAGTCTAGGGTTTCATATGTTTCTTACAAAATTTAATTTGATACCTTGATTCCTATGTCTAAATGAGAGTTTAAATGAACTCATAAGCTCCCTAGAAGTCTCCCCATGTGCTTCCTCCATCAAGAAAACAAAGCAAAGTTCAAGGAGATCATAAAGCTTCTTAGTCTCAGCTTGAAGGAGTTTGTGTACCTAGGGATAGTTTTAATTTGTTTCAAACCCATTTTTGAGTCATATATGATGAGTGAAGATGAGGGAAAGCCTTAGAAGAAATTTAGAAACCATAGAAAGTGAGTTAGTGCTTTATGTTTCATAATATGACCTAAAGAAGCAACATGTAGTTAGGCTCTTTATTTTAATTGTGTGATGACTCTAAGAGACTTAAAAGGAGTCAAGAATCATATTTGAAAGAAAATAATGGAGCTTAGGATTTAATTGATAGGAGTTGTTTCATTAGGTGTATTCTTGGAAACATAAAGGGGTTTATAGACCAAGCTAGAGTCTAAGTAAGTTGTGTGGCCTTAGAATTAATTCCATGAACCTAATTAACTTCCATAAATTTTGTCTAGACCAAAAAGGAATGATCTCCACCTTCTTGGGTGTGTGAGGTCAAGGGAGAGGATTCAAGGTGTAACATCCAGTTCTTTGAAAACAAGAGAAAATGTGAGAAACGTAACGTACGGTTTCTCTGTAAATAAATGAAATTCACCGGATACAAAAGGAAGTCCCTTGAAATAAGATAGTTAAGGTCTCAAAAAATTTGGGAAGCATTTTAGACTCCTAAAAATGAGAATGCCAGTCTCAGACAAAAAGAAAAATGGAGCTAGAATGAAGAAACAATTTCTTACAAAAAGCTTATGAAATGTAATGGCATTTTCATAATTTTCAGCAAATTTTTGGAATTCACACAGGAGGGCTTTTTCAATGAAAGTTTTGAGTTCTCTGGGGTTCTTAGAGGCCCTGAAAACCTTCGAAAGCCCTGGAATAGTTAAATCCCCTCCTATGGATATTTTCCAACATTAATGTACCCAAACTTTGACGAATTTGTTTGAGAAGGTTTTAGCTCTGATTTGAGTGATTCCAAAGGTATTTTATTAAATTAGGAATCTAAATTTCATAATGAAAAAGATGGTTCTCAAAAAGAAGCTAAAACAAAGGAGAAAAGAAAATGCCAAGAACGAAGGGTAAAATGGGAATTTTTGAGAAGTGTAACTCCGTCCCAACTATATATATGATGCACCCTTCTTCTCCCTTCATTATGCACAACCATGTTCTGCCCAAAACCAGAGGAAAATGCTAGGGGATGAGGCACACAAGAGGAGGAAGAAAATAAGGAGAAATTCAAGGTAGAAAGGTATGGATTTTTATGCTCTTTCTCTTCTAAACCTCTACTCCTTCATTCTCCTTTGTTTCCTATGATTATAATGAAGTATATGGATCTGTTTTAAAGGAGAAATTGAAGAGAAAAATTTGGATTTGAAGAGAGGAACTCAAAGAACACAAGATTCAAGTGAGAAAAAGCAAGAAAACAAAGTAATTTCTCTTCCTATGGTTGTCATCTTTAGTTCGCTCCTCCTCCATTTCGCCTAACATGAGAAAACCCTAGGAGGACTTGATTTTTAGGTAGAACCAAGGGTGAATCTAAGGAAAAAGGGTGTGGAGATTAAGAATATGCAAAGAGAATTAACAAAAAAGCCATTAGATTTCAAGATTTAATTTCTAGGGTTTCAATTGCACCTTGTAAAATCTGATTTTGTATGATGATTTCTAGGTTTACATAAGAGTTTAAATGAGCTCCCAAGATCCCTAGAAGTCTTCCTATGTGCTTCCTCCATCAAGAAAACAAACCAAAACCCATGGAGGCCAAAATTGCTCTATGTCTCGGCCAAGCATGGATGGGATAGCTAGGGAGAGTTTTAAATTTTTCTAAGGCCATTATTGAGTCATATATGATGAATGAATATGAGGGGAGGCCTTAGAAAAAATTTAGAACTTATAGGAAGTGAATTAGTGCTTTAGGTTCTATATTATGACCTAAAGAAGCAACATGTTATTAGACTTTTTGTTTTAATTGTGTAATGACTCCAAGAGGCTTAAAAGGAGTCAATAATCATATTTGAAAGGAAAGAATGGAGCCTAGAGTTTATTTGAGGAGTGTTGCTTCATTAGAGGCAATTATGGACCATAATGGGGTTTATAGAACAACCTAGTGTCTAAGCAAGTTCTATGGCCTTAGAATTTGTTTCATGAACTTAATTAGCTTCCACAAATTGTGTTTAGGCTAAGAGAAACCTTCCCCACACTTTTGTGGGTGTGTGGCTGAAGCAAGGGAGGGAATTTCAAGAGAAAAAGTGTGTGATTGTGTATAAAGTAGCTCTCTCCACCTTCTTTCATGCATAGATGTATGCTTAGCTTGTCTTAAAATGTGTGTATGTGTATTTTTAAGCCATGAAAAGTATGATAGCATGATTTCATATGCCATGGTTTTATGATGACATATTATGTTTCATATGATATTTTGATGTATGCTTGGGTTTGATTGAGTGTGGTGAGGCCAAGAACCCTTAGCTATGGTGAAGATGAGCCAAGAACCCTTAGAATTGGTTAAGACAAAGCAAAGAGTCTCCCAAAAGAAAAGTGGGTTCCTAAGAGCATAGTTGAGTCCAAGAATGCATTAAAGAATAGGTGAAGCAAGTCCAATATCCATAAGAAATTGGGTGAGGCCAATCCACTTGCTTGGCAAGCCTTTGTATGCTATGTATGACATTTTCAAATGATGAAAATGCTTCTTGAATGTTTGCGTATGTTCACATGCCATGCATGCATTTATGAGACTTGTTTGCATCCATTATGTATGATTGAATGGGAGATGAGCTATTGGGATTCTTTGAATCTCATCCCCTCCTCTCCAATTATCTCACATGCTAGGTGGACCAAGTGGACAAGGTAATGAAAGCCAACCACCTTGAAGAGAAGAGTTTGACACCAACATGCTTAGTCTTTGCTTTTTAAAATCATAATGATGTCAAATGTTGTAAGCCTTTGATGTATATGGTCTATGACCTCTTAGACATGTATAATTATGATATTATGCTATGTATGAATAAGAGAATATATTTTATAGTCATTAGAATGTGAAATGGGTATATGGTAGCAAATTAACTTCATTGGTGGTTTGATAGAATTATGCACATGTATGGATGAAATTGCCAAAATGAGATGCATGGAGTTTAGGACCATTTAGGCAGCTTACACAAGTCTTAATCATACTTTTAGACTTGCCCAAAGGGTGCCAAACCATAAGGAAAACCATTTGGTTACTTTGGAACCTCATATGGAGCCAAAATTGACCATAATGAAATCCTATGTCACTTTTTAGACAAATGAGTTCTTCTTGATCTAAGATTTGGCATGAAATTAGACCTTGTTGAGAAACTTTCAGAAAGCTAAAGAATATAATTTTTGGAGGTCTACAGAACATTTGATGAATTTTCACAATTGGCAATTTTTCTAATTTTGGTCTGCTGCACTATTAATTTGGTCAAAAAATGAAATCTATCACACAAGGCTCAAATGATGTCCAATTGCCATGAAATTTTATACAGAGAAACTAGATATTCATAGTGACTTCACTAACTAGAAGCACTTCATTTGGAGGTCTAGAGAGGGATATATGAATTTTTGAACATTCTATCCAATATCAGGAGTTTTACCTGACTTGAGTTACTGTTCTACTGAATTTCGAGGTTTCGGCTGCCTGACCTGGTCTAGAAATATTTTTTCCCTCTAGCTAACATCCACAGATTTCCAGATTAGTATCATTTGTAAGGATTAGATTTTTGTAAAATTAATTGGACATTTTCAAAGTTTGCTATAGAAATCTATGACAGCTCCAGAAGGTAGTTTGACCTCTGGACCTTTTCAGATGTCAAACATCTTTTGTGATGGATGTTATGATCTGAGCATATTTTTATTGTGAATTAGACATTTGTAGATTTCCAGAATGACCAAGAATGCATGATTTCAATTTTTCTAAAATTAGTTATGTTTTCTAAAGTTTGGATAGAAAAGAGGCCAAAGCTAGCCGAAAATGAATATCCATGTTTTATGCTTCCCTTCGTGATTCTTGAGGTGTAGGACACTTTTAATGATGCAAATGAGTTATATTCATGTAGTTAAATACAAGGATGTGATGTTTCAGCTCATATGGTCCACGTGACACCGAATGGAATTTTTATACATGACGTAATGCTAAGAAATGCATTAAAACAATGCCATTTTCTTGCCTCTTGTATGAATTGCTTGATGTGAGACATAGATATAGTATGAAATGAGCTAGAAATATATGGTGTTACACAAGGCTTAAGGAAAAAGTGTACAAATGTTAGTAAGATAACTCTCTTCATCTTCTCTCATACATAATTACTTGTTTTGCTTGTCTTTAAATGTGTGTATATGTATTTCAAGCCATGAAAAATGTTCTAGCATGAGCTCTTACTCCATGGTACCATGATGATGCATTACATTTTCCAAATGATGTTTATGATGTTTGCCTTGATTTGCTTGAGTGTGCTGAGGCCATGAACCTTTAGTCATGGTGACGATGAGCCAAGAACTCTTAAAATTAGTTGAAACAAAGTAAAGAGTCTCCCAAAAGTGAAGTTGACTCCCAAGAGCATGGTTGAGTCCAAGAACCTCTTAAAGAATGGGTGAGGCAAGTCCAAAATCCACAAGTAAGTAGGTGAGGCCAATCCACTTGCTTGGCAAGCCTATGTATGCTATGTATGACTTTTTCAAATGTTAAGAATGCTTCTTGAATGATTGCACATGTCCATATGCCATGCATGCATTTGTGAAACTTGTTTTGCATGCTTTAAGTATGATTGATGGGATTCTTTGAATCTCATCCCTCCTCTCCAATGTTCTAACATGTTAGGTGGACCAAGAGAGCAAGGTAATGGAAGCCAACCATCTTGAAGATGAGAGCATAACATCAAAGTGTCTTGAAATTGTTACTTTAAGGCCTTATGGATAGCAATTGATGAAATCCATAGTTGTATATGACCTATGATGTTATGAGCATGTATAATTATGTTAATGTATTGTGTATAACTGAGAACTAGGGTTATATGTATGGAAATACTCATTTTGGTCATGCAATGGCAATTTTGTATCATGGAATTTCATGTATGAATGGAAAGGGAATAGCCAAAATGAAATTTATAATGTTTAGGATCACTTGGGCAGCTCACACATGTCATAATCATGCTTTTAGACTTGCCCAAGAGGTGTCAAACCCTAAGGAAAGCCATTTGGACATTTTGGTATCCTATATGGAGCCAAAATTGACCATGATGGAACCCTATGTCACTTTTTATCCAAATGAACTCTTCTTGATCTAAGATTTGGCATGAAATTAGAGCTTTTGAGAGCTTTTTGGGAAGCTAAAGAATAGAATTTTCATAAGTCTAAAGAATATTTGATGAATTTTCAAAGTTGAGAATTTTTTTGGTTTTGGTCATGTCACTGTTCATACTGGTCCGAAAATAAAATCTATCACACAGGGCTTAAATGATGTCCAATTGCTAAGAAATTTTATACAAAGAAACAAGACATTCCTAGTGACTTGTGCCAACTAGAAGCACCTTATTTGGATGTCTAGAGAGGGAGATATGAATTTTCAAAGAATCTGTCCAGTATCAGGAACTCCAGCCGACCTTAGTTACTGTTTGATTGAGTTTCGAGGCCTGGACATGCCTGAACTGGTCTAGAGTTATTTTTTTCCTCTAGCTAACACACAAAGATTTCTATATTGGTATCATTTTCATGGATTGGATTTTTTGGAATTAATTGGATATTTTTGAAATTTGCTGCATAATTTTATTACAGCACTAGGTAACAACCTGACCTCTAAACTATTTCAAATGTTAAACACCTTCTGTGATAGATGTTATGGTCTGGACATATTTTTATTATGAAGTAGACATGTGTAACTTTTCAAAATGGACAAGAATGCATGATTTTAATTTTTCTAAAATTAGTTATGATTTTCCAAATTTTGTTATAGAAATGTGGAAAATCTGGCCGAAAATATATGTATGTGTTTCATGCTTCCCTTTGAGTTTCATGAGATGTAAGCCACTTTTAATGATGCAAATGAGTTGTATTCATATAATTAAATATGAAAATATGATGTATGAGCTCACATGGTCCACATGACACCAAATGAAATTTTTATACATGACGTAATGCTAAGGAATACATTATTTAATGCTATTTTTCCTTGCCTATTTGTGAGTTGTTTGATATGAGGCATAAAGATAGTATGAAATAAGCTAAAAATATATGGTGTTACATAGTACAACAAGGAAAAATCAAGAACTTATTATTTAATAGTATAATAAGAGAGAAAGATACTTTCCTTTATTATTTAGTAGTATAATAAAAGTAATGCTTTCCATTATTATATAACTAGTGTATAATTTTATTCATTTATGTAGTAGTATTATGTTAATTACTTGTACCTGGGACAATATGTTTCTAATGATGAGTTTGACTTTTGATGCTTATGAGATACCATGGACTGTGATTGTGTCCTAGTCAACAGAGTTGTGATCATGCTCTTGAGTATGCATAAGTGCTATGATCATGCACCGAGCCATGATTATGCTCCCATCTATGCATATATATGTGTTGTGATCATGCACTGAGCTATGATCATGCATGTTTTGGAAGGAGAAGTTATTGTGATAATGTCATTCCTAGTGTTATTGGCCAATAGCTAAGTATATTGATATGTAGTTACTAATACATGATAGTCATCATTTGATAGTCTAATTGTTCATTCGCTTGGTGCATACTTTGTTCTTTATGATATTATTTATGTAAAGCATCATGATAGTTTATTCTATTTTATATGATTGGAATTGTATTTTGGTTACTAAAATTTTATATCTCACCCCAGTTATGGAACATACTTTTTAGGTTTAAGATCTCTTAGTAACGAGGAGAAGCTAGCAGAAGCTAATTATATTTGGTTAGTTGTTTGTGTAGGTTTTGATGCCTTATCTATTTGAGTTGGTATAGTTATGAATGATAAATCTTATGTAATCATCTAATATTCTATAGAGCACACAATATTGCATCATATATTGCCAAGTGTATGATTTACTTGTAAATGGGCATCAATGCCCAAATAGGAATGTTAAGGATATTTTTGGAAATTGTACATAGTGCATGACTTTTGTTGTATTTACTTAAATGGTATTAAAGACATGTGGACTTCCATGTATGTGTAAAGCATGAATTTAGTATGTAAAAGGTGACAAAGAAAAATGTATTATATTAATGTTTTATATTTTTATGCCATATGTGTAGAGTGGCATGGTAACTTTCTATCATTAGTTCTTGAATTGAGTCCCAATGGCATGGACAATTTTATTTTAGTGTTTTAAGATTGTTGTAGATGCTTTGGAGTAAATTAGACTCAAATTGTAAATTTTGGTATGTGGAACCCAAGTGGTAAAGAGACTAAAATTTTACACCTTGTATGCTTAGGTGTAGAATGAGATTTTAGGCAATCATATTTTGTTTTACACATTTTTATTTGGATTTTTGTGCTTGCACATACTTTTTTAAGTATTTGAAAATTTCTCAAGGTAGTTTGGTAAATTTAGGAGTTGTATGGCTTAACTTAAGTATACCACTTAGTAACAAAGGATGGTGTTTTGTGAGCAATTTTTCTATCATGTGGTACAAGGGCTGAGGCAAGTTGCAAGTCAAAAATTTTCATATTTTTTAGAAGCTCCAAGTTCAAAAACACTTAGTTAGGTACTTATGACTTGTTGGAAGAGGTTTGAGGGCATATGGCCTTGTAGAATTGGTTTTTAGGTAGCATTTTGCTTACTTGAATCCACTAATATGCTGTCATTTTACTGTTATCATTGTCAAGGATTTTAGGGATTATTTTTGTCAAGTTTTAGGGTAGCTTATGTGCTCTAATAGTGAATCTAGGTATTTAAGAAAATGGGTAAAATCCCTAGCTTGAAATGAAGAAGAATTGGCTATGTTTAGATTCAATTATGATGTTTTAAAGTGTAAATATTTTGTCACATTGCTTCATTACTATCATTGTTGTAATCGAAGTTTAGGGGCTATTTTGGCTAGATTTTAGAGTAGCTTGAAAGCTCTAATGGTGGAATTAGATATTTAAGAAAGTGGATGAAAATTCTAACTTAAATTCATGAAGAAATGGTAAAGTTAAAAATCTAAAAATGAAGCCTTAAAATATTACTTTTTCTGTCACGAATAAGTTTGAAGGATGGATGATTAAAGTGCATATTAGTGAGTTATAGGGACTTTTATTTGGATGAGTCCATAAGTTTGAAAGAATTATAACTTATTTTATCCACCACTTTTTTCCTCTTTTTTCTAGCCCTAAATATTTAAACCTTCATCAAGGTGATTTATTAAGTCCTAGGAGGTTATATAATTTTGCTACATGTGCTGAAATTTTCTCAAAATCTGAGGGCTATACTTTTTTCTCTCACAATGAAGTTTTTAGTTAAATTTGATTTACATGAATAGAACTAATTAGGACATCCTTGAGAGTATTATGGAAGTAAACTTAATTAAATATATTCCTATATTAGGAAATTTTTTATGAAGCCAACATAACTTTAATAATGATGTTTGGTAAAAATTATAAGATAAAAGATTTGGTTAAAGAAGTGAACTTTATCTTAGCCATACCTAATACCAAAGTATTCAATTTAAGAGATTTAATGCAAATATGAGAAGGATTCCTTCCAGTAATCTAGTGGGCAATTGTAGAATAAAAATAAAAGAAGGCTAGACATAACAAGAGGTGTCTTGGGAATTTTTCTAGCCAGCTAGCGTCTATATGTATCTTAGGATAAAGATAAGTAAATCAGACTCCTTGTGAAGTAGTACTAGGGAAAATTTTCTAGCTACCTAGTGAATTTGTTATACCTTACTATATTTGTTTCACTTAGAACCATTATATGTCTATTTGTAGTAAAAGTAATCACAACCCAAATTTTAGCAACGGAATTCCAATTACTAAATACATCAAATGGATTTATGATGTTAAAAAATGGATCTTCATAATTCCATCTCTCAAATTCATGCTCAAGTATCGAGTTTTATCCAAATTAATATGTGGAGCTCACACATATCGAATTAGTTATTTGCTCATTTAGGCCATAAAACATACAATAGAGCATCAACTTCAAAAATTTATAATTTCAGTTACACATTTCCAATTAAGCCAAATTAGATGTCATTTTAGAGCTTATGATGTGAACTTTCTACTATAAAAATTTCAAGTCAAATTGAATTCATTTATTCCCTCAAATCCTAAGAAAATTAGATCTAGTACAATATAAATAGTAATTGTTATGACAACTTCTTTAGGGCCAAATTTGGAAATTCACCAAATATTCTATAGAATTATGAAAACTACAATTTTTAGCTTTATAGAATGCTTTTAATGTCCTCTAATTGCTCACCCAAATTTGCTCACTGAAGTAGTCAAAGGAAAAGGGATATTTTATGGCTCAAATGGTTAAAATTTTGGTTCTAAAATATACCACATGAGCTCTAAAAAGCTATTGCTTGCCATGAGCAAATTTCAACTCATATATGCATCAACTATCAATGATTCATCACATGAAATTTTCCTAACAACTAAAAATCACAATTCCACTTCAAAATATGTGTATAAGCTCATTGGATTTCTATATACCAAATCATGTTCTAATGTCTCATACATTCATCCATTAGTCATACATTTATAGTACAGTACTTTACTTACATGAAAATATAAGTTTACATAATCATATATACTTTATCAAATCCTAGGCTAATTCGCTTGACATAATTGACCTTTCTAGGTCTTTGGCTCTTCCATTTCCTTACTTCGCATATCACTTGGCCATGGTTAGTAAAGATAGGGAAATATAAGATTCAAAAAATTCCCATAGCTAAACCAACATTCAGATATACACATGGTTCATTCAAGCACATATGGAAGCACATGGAAGCACGTATGCATGTTATGTAGTCATAGCCAATCTATACATAAGATAGTAAATCCATGCTCTAGGGGTTTTCTTAGCTAAAGCAAGAGAAAATCTATACCCTAAAGGGACTTTTAGCCTAAGGTAGAGCAAATTGTATAGTCCACTCAAACAATTAACAAATTAAACAATTGCAATCAATACTATAAGAAACCAATAATTTAAGCAAAGCACCACACATAAAAGTATAAAGGAAAAGCTACCTTATTAAGCGAATTCAATCAATTCCCTTGTTTTCCTTTTCTTGATCCCATGGCTTCACATACACATTTTGATGTGATTCCACTTGCTTGGCCTAGGTCCATCAATTAAGATATAAAATAACCAATTAGGACATATGAAATCTCACTCTAGCAATACATGTGCATATTAGGACTTAAAGTATGATTTAGGTTACTTTAAGTGTTTTAATTGACTCATCGTAGTTGCCACACTTTATGTAGTAATTCCATCATTTATCTATCTCATTTTACTCACTTTTCATGGCTAAAAAAAAATCTAAAAGCTTATCCATATCACTTATTTCATTCACAGGGAAAATTAAGGTTTTTATGGGACCATAATATCAACATCATCAAATCTCATTTTTTTTATTTAAACAAATGGTTCATCTAGCCTCTATATTACTCACTTAGGCCTCCAATTACATTAGATTAAATTAAAAGCTTCTCTAGGTGCTTTTCTCTTCCCTTGGTCAAGACCTCCCCCTTATAGCATGTTTGGTTCAGCTTTTTTTTCACCCAAACCATGGTTTTGGCCAAAAGCTATAACTTGTTGCTTTGGCCAAAACCATGGTTTGGGTGAAAAAAAAAAGCTGAACCAAACACACTATTAATGCCCTAACATGGAATTTTGTTTGTTTAATAAGGAATTTGGAGGCTTTAGAATATCCACGATTCATTTCTAGTTTAGTTATGGTATTATAGAGTTCAAATAATCTTCATAGGGTTTTGAAGTATTCATAGCCCATTATAAACCCTATCTAGCATTATATTACTTCCTAGGTTGATTTCCTTGCATCTTCTAAATCCTCACTCTTCTAAACTCTTGATTACACTAAGTTTTCATCAAATAAATATATCCTTCCTCTCTCTCTCTTAGCCAAAAATATGTGTAGCTAGGGTTCCAAGAATACAAATTTTCCCAACCTGAATCATACCTTGTTTTGATGAGCTCTTAATGGTAATTCTTTTGCTGTAATTGGCTTTTCAAATGAGCTCTTTTACTCAAGGTGACATTCACAAACTTAACCTTTTTGAGGGACTAAACCCACCATAAGAGATAGCATAAAGAGTAGAAGAAGTTTCATAATTAAAGCATAACAAAATTTGGCATATTTCCTTATCTATTTTGGCTTTCTTTTCCTTTTCTCTTTTCCCTCTTTCACACTACCATGATAGACTTTTTAGAGCTTCACAAGGTTAGTTAGATGAGGAAGAAAAAAGAGGCATGACACTTGTATAAAAAGTAAAATTTTATAGCTTTTTCAAGATGACCATTTTGTCCCTATGTTTTAATTTCTCCGTTTGAGCTCATTTTTCGGTCTTTTTAGAAACTGACTACTCCATACTGTAACACCCCATAATTAATTAAGGTATTAATCATGGATTAGACTAATTAGGAATAATTGAAATGGGATAATTGGATAAATTAAGTGGATGGAGATTTTAGAGAGATAAATTATTAAAATGGGTTTGAGATTTAATTGAGATAGAAATTCTATCTAGGCTTAAATTAATAGACCATGATAAGAGGCTAATGGAGGCCCAATGGGTTAGGTGCAGACCTAACCCAATTTAGTGTGATGGAGGCCCAAAATCCACCTTGTATAGACTCTTCTAAGTGGGCCCAATAACCCTTGTGCAGACCCACATTCTTGAGCTCTTCAAACTTGGCCCAAACTTAATTAAACTTCAGTAACCCAATGTATAAAACTGGCCCAATAAGCAAAAATCTGAAGCCCATTAAGAAATGGATCTTGGAGCAACCTATGACCCACATTTGACCCAACTTAAACCTAACTAAAACCCTAATACACCAGCCTCTCCCTCACACTTGTTGAAACACAAAACACAAAGAGAAAATTCAGAGCTTGGAGAGGAGGCTAGGGTTGGGGGCACTAATTCTGCATTTTCTCACATTTAGAGCAAGATTCAGCCAAGGTAATAGTTATACAACTTAATCCCCTCATCTTCCTCTTTAATTTGGTCTGATTAGTTTTTCATTTGGAGCATTTTCACTTTATCCAAAATCTGAAATGTGGGAATTTTCTTGGTAAAATTCGTAGGTTGAGGTTATGGCTGACCTTGGGTGAGTTTAAACCCTCCATTATGATGCTTCAATTGTTAATTTGAGACCCCCATAGCTGATTTATAAAATGGGTATTAATTATATACGAATTTGCTTAGAATTTTGGGTGGAATATTGAGTTTTCTGGTGGAGGACAATTTAATCCGAATTTGGGACTTATAGTGGCTAAGTAAGTGATTCTTAGGTAGTCATTAGCATCTTAAATTCTTTGGGTATTGATTGTAACTGTTAATGATGAATTAGAGTAGTAATTCTATGATGCTATGGTTATAGGAGGATTTCTGCACCATTGGTGACTGTTGCAAGTGTCTACAAGCGAGGTAACCGGGTTGTATTAATTCCATGTATATATTTGATTCAATTTCATATGTTGCTGTACATAAATGATTTGAAATGTTGAATGAATTGATTGGCTATCTGCTGAATTGTGATTGGACCTTGTGAGTCCATGGTGGAGCTGTGGTGCGGTTGCCACCCGTACATGTGCTTCGATTGAGCATCGGGTTATGATCAAACCCAGATGCTCTGAGCCCCGGTTGTGCTCAATAGGGAGTAGGTGCCGTGGATGGACCTCTCCCGGTGTTAATGGCCTTTAACATGTGATAATATGATCGCTACTATGGGATAGTAATCATGATAGCTTAATTGATTCATTTGCTGATCTGATGGATGTGATTATGATGTTGATTTTGATTCATACTTATATGTTAATTGAATTGGATATATGATGGAATTGCCTTGGTTACTGAGATTTATATCTCACCCCGTTTTATGGGATTAATATTTCAGGTGAAAGTTCCTCGGGTAAGGATAAGGATAAGCAAGTGGATGAACATCCATGAGCTGAGGCAGGGTGTGGGGAGCTGCACTTGGTTTGAGTAGAATAGGGTAGATGCAATTTTGTTATTAGTTTACATAGTATCATCATGTAATCATGTTGCCAAGTGAAGGCGTTTATATTTTATTTGATTGAAATGTAACCGTTAAGGATTCAAGTCTCATTATAGTTGAATATTAATGTATGAACTTATAGCATTATATATTTGTAGTTTTGCTGAAATTGTGATATGGATCACTATATGGGAATCATAGTCATATGATTCCTTGGATGTAAGCTATTGTTGAATGGAATCTCTATGGAATTTGCATAGATGTAAATTGCTGCTAATGCATGTGATCTTGTGGTCATATATTCTTGAATTTGCTGATATGAACTAGTGGAACAAGTAGGAAGTAGTGTTTAAGTTTTGCAATGGTAATGGATGGATTGATGGGTAAATAGGGTAGATAAACCCCATTAGGACCACATAAAACAAGGGTAGGTGGACCTAGAGTGTTTTTAAGATGAGATTTGGAGTGTAGAGGGCGAAATTTTGGATAATATGGTCACAGGAGGGAGTTCCGCCGTGGCTAAGAAAGCTTCGCCGCGGCGCAAAGTGAAAAAAATCGCCCAGGAAGGTAACATAACCAAAACTCGCCTCGGCGCAATATATTCGTGCCGCGGCGAGAATCCTGGGAGTTGAGAGCAGTAGTTCTAGGAGGCGTTCCCCCGCAGCGCCACATAAGTTGGTCGCGGTGAAGGTCCAACTCGCCGTGGTGATAAATTTGTCCAGTGATTCCACAGAGTAACTTGGCTGCGACGGGGAAGGTTTAGGCTGCGGCGTAAATCCCTAACCTACTCTTTTGAACTTAGAAACTCCAATTTCTCTAACGGTAATGGTATGATGATGACCCTAACATCAAGGTTTAAATTTCCCCTATATTTTCACCATGTGATAAATTGTAACCACTCAAACCTTGATAATTAATTATTAATCGTACATTTAACCATAATTACAATGATTAGAAGGTAGGGTTGTCACACATACCAAATTTTAGACTCTCATTGTAATGTCCAATTTTTATTAAATGACGGAAATGGACACGTTTTCAAAGCAAATTTTTTGAAATGAATTAGTTAAGGCCCCAACAAAATTTGAGGAACATTCTAGACTCCTAAAATGAGAATCCTAGCTTCAGACGGAAGGAAAAATGGAGCTAGAATGAAGAAACAAATTTTGACGGAAACCTTACGAAATGTAATGGCATTTTCATAATTTTGGACAATTTTTGGAATTCACATAGGAGGGCTTTTAAATTTTGAGTTCTTCAGGGTTCTCAGAGGCCTTGAAAACCATGGGAAGCCCCCGGACAGCTAAATCTCCTCCGGTGGACGTTTTCCAACGTCAGTGTGCCCAAACCTTGAAGGGTTCATTTAGAAAAGTTTTAGCTCTAATTTGAGTGATTCCAAAGGAATTTTTTTAAATTAGGAACTTAAATTTTATAATGCAAAAGACGGTTCTAAAAAAGGAGCTAAAACGAAGAAGAAACAAAAATGCAAAGTACGAAGGGCAAAATTAAAATTTTTGAAAAAGTCCTTTTGCCCTAGCTATATATAGGTGGCGCCTCACACTCTCCCTCATTTCACTTCAGATTTTCCAACCCCAAACTAGAAGCAAAGCCGTAGGAGAGTGGCGCACTAAGGGAAGAGAAGAAGGAGGAAAAATTTAAGTCTTTAGGTATGAAAATTTGCTTATTTTTCATGCTTTCTCTCCACCAATCTCTTTTCCTCTTTTTCCCTCTTCTTCTCCATGGTTTTTCTGAAGTTTTAAGGGCTGTTTGAAGGAAGAACAGAGGGGAATTTTCGGATTTGAAGAGAAGAGCTTGGAGAAAGCAAGATTCAAGCCAAACTAACCAAGGAAACAAGGTAACAATGCATTCTATGGTAGCTATGTTGATGTTCCTTTCCTCTCCATTTTGACCTACACTAAGAACCCTAGGAAGATCTGATTTTCAAGCCCAACCAAGCATGATTCTTAGGTATTTGATGGAGAGGAATAAGAATATGCAAAGAAAACCATGAAATAGGCATTAGGATTCAAGATGCAAAACCTAGGGTTTCTGGTGCACCTTTCAAATTCTGAATTTATGTGATGCTTCCTAGGTCTAATTATGAGTTTAAATGAGTTCTTAAGACACCTAAGCTGCTCCCCACAAGCCTCTTCCTTCAAGAAAACAAAGAAAACTCCATATGGCCCAATTGATGCCTATGTCTCGGCCAAGAGGGGTTCTTGTAGGTAGGGGGAGTTTTAAATTTTTCTAAAGCAACTCTTGAGTCATATTTGATGAATGAGAATGAAAGGAAGCCTTGAAAAAAATTTAGAACTCATGGAAAGTGATTTGGTGTCTTAGGTTCCATATTATGACCTAAAGAAGCAACATGATGATGGGCCTTTTGTTTTGATGATGTGATGACTCCAAGAGGCTTAAAAGGAGTCAAGAATCATATTTGAAAGGAAAGAATGAGGCCTAGAAATCATTTGAGGGGTGTTGCTTCATAGGTGCCTTTATGGACCATAATGAGGGTTATAGAGTAATCTAGGGTTTAAGCAAATTATGTAGCCTTAGAATATGTTTCATGAATCTAATTGGCTCCCATAAATTGTATCTAGGCCAAGAGAAATCATCTCCACCAATTTATGGGTGTGTGGCTAAAAGAGGAGGCTTGAATTTCAAGGAAAAAGTGTGTGAGTGTACACAAAGTAGCTCTCCACCTTTTCTCATGCATGGATGTGTGTTTAGCTTGTTTTAGAATGTGTGTATGTGTATTTTCAAGTTATGAAAAGTATGCTAGCATGCCTTTATATGCCATGATTCTTGATGTCATGTTATGTTTTAAAATGAATACATGATGTTTGTATGAGTTTACTTGAGTGTGGAGAGGCCAAGAACTCTTCCCTTGAGTGAGGATGAGCCAAGAACCTTTGAACTTAGTTAAGACATAGCAAATAGTCTCCCAAAAGTAAAGTGGGTTCCCAAGAGTATGGTTGAGTCAAAAGCTCTTAAAGAATGGGTGAGGCAAGTCCAAAATCCATAAGGAGAAGTGTGAGGCCAATCCAACCACCTGGTGAGCTCTTGGATGTCTTGTATGCTTTGTTCATATGCCAAGTTTTCTTTTAAATGTCCATGACTTCCATTTTCTCTATGCATGCATTTGTAAAGCTTGCTTTGCACATATTATATATGATTGAATGGAGGATGAGCTATTGGGATTCTTTGAATCTCATCACCTCCTCTCCAATGATCTAACATGCTAGGTGGACCAAGTAGCTATGGTGAAAGGAGCCAACATCAATGAAGAAGGAAGAATGACAAGTTTATGTCTAGCTTTAGCCATTTTGAAACCATAATTGTGTTTCTTGATGTATATGTTATTGTAAATGTACCATGACCCTTGAGACATGTATACATATGATATTATATGATGTTTAAATGTATGAATATGATGTATGACTTCTAGCCTACATTTTGAGTATGTGATGCCAAAGTATGTAAATTGGAAGTATAGTGTAAATGTGTGCATAAGTGTGGGTTGAATGGCCAAAATGAGATGCATGAGATTTGGGACCATTTGAGCAGCTCACACAAGTCTTAAATATACTTTTGGACTTGCCCAAAAGGTACCACAACCAAGGGAAAGTCATTTGGCAAGTTTGGTACCCTAGATGGAGCCAAATTTGACCATAATAGAACGCCACTTTCTAGCCAAATGATCTAGTCTTGATCTAAGATTTGGCATGCAATTAGGTCTCATTGAGATATTTCTGGGAAGCTAAAGATCATAATTTTTGGAGGTCTACAGAATATTTGATGATTTTTCAAAGTTGGCAATTTTCATAGTTTCTGGTTTGCTACACTATTCATTTGGTCCAAAATTAAACACCGTCACATGAGGCTCAAATGATGTCCAATTGCTATGAAATTTTATATAGAGAAACTAGAAAATTATAGTGACTCGTTCCAACTGGAAGCACCTCATTTGGAAGTCTAGAGAGGGAGATATGAATTTTTGAAATTTCTGTCTAGTATCAGTAAAATTTCCCGACCAGAAGTACTATTCATTGAATTCCAAAGTCTGGACTTGATGAATTGATCTGGAGTTATTTTTTCTCTCTAGTTAACATCCGCAACTTTCTATATTGGTATCATTTGTGTGAATTGAATTTTTTTGGAATTAATTGGACATTTTCAAAGTTTCTGCAGAATTCTGTGACAGAGATTTCAGTCGGACCTTTGGACCATTTCGAATGTCAAACGTCTTCTATGATATATGTTATGGTCTGGGAATATTTTTAATGTGAATTATACATCCTAAGCTTTCTATAATGACCAATATTGAATGATTTATATTTTTTAGATTTAGTTATGATTTTTCAAAGTTTGCCCAGAAAAGAGGCTAATTCTGGCCGAGAATGAACTTCCATTTTCCATGCCCCATTTCGGTTTCCATGAGTTGTGAGCATGATTTTATAATGCAAATGAGTTGTAATGATGTAATTAAATATGAGGATGTATAGTATGGGCTCCCATAATCCATGTGACACCGATTGCAAATTTTTAATATAGTACATTGCGAAGAAATCTATTATTTTCATTCCCTTTTTCATATGCTCTTGTGGAATTGATGATATAAAGCTTATGAATGACATGAAATGAGTTAGACGTTATGGTGTTACACTCATTTTCATTAAAAAATATCCATTTAAAAGTCTCAAGGACTTAAAATAGTTTGGAAAAGTCTGGTTAAAAATAGTACTAGCAGGGATCCTAATTTGCATACCATCAAGGATTTAGCTAAACCAACCTCACTTGGTTAATTTGATAACCTTATTTTATAATATTATGAATAGGAATATTCATTTATCAAGTTATTTCTCATGTTTTTGAAATCCTTGATTTTTCTCCCAGTTAGTCCCAAATCAATTTTTTTAGTTCTAACTAGTTCTCTTCTTCCTATGAACCTCCTTTTAACTATTTCTTTTCATTGTTTAGGGACTATATTACTTCAAAAAATACAATTTAAGTTTACTAGAGTAAACCCCAAGGATGAATATATGAGCATAAGTGAAGTAAGTTTGTTTCAAAGATTTTTAAATTTATTTGTATTTTAGACATGTAAGGACTAATTTTTGTGCTTTTGCAATATTTTATCTAGAATTAGTTAATTAAATGCTTAGTTTATCTTATTATTATTTAAGGTGTTACAATATGCCCTTCATTGACATACTCTCAATCTATAGTCACACATATCAACAATCATGCTGACATGGACTATGAGTTAAAAAGTGTAGTAAGAAATAATTATCAAAAGTTATTAACAATACACTATTTCTTATCAATCCTACATATGATTTCTCAATATCTTTTATGATTATGCAGTTGGATAGATCCTTTTGGCTTTAAACAAGCCTGTATGTCTCAATTAACTTTATCCTCAAAATACTGTATAGTGCTAACAGAGACATATCACAACAAATACAATAGTTATACTTGAGACATACATGCTATATTCAATCTTTACACAGGGAAAGTATCAACATAATGATGATCATCAATAAAAGCATCAAATAGATGTGACAACAAATTACATCAATTAAATGTAACAAAGGTGATTGATATCAATAAAATAGTCATATAAATACAAAATGTATACGTTACTTCTAATAACTTTAAGAGATCAAAAATTGTAAAATATCCATCATTTAGCATGTTTTAACTATATAGGTCTCACACATTTAGTTAGGGAATCAACATCTAGTTGGTGAAGTTATAAAATTTATTTCAAAACTCACATAACCTAACATATTACAAGGCATATCCATCTTATAAGTAAGCTAGAAATGCTTTAATGATAGAAACATTTAATTAGTGGAGTTGCAAACATGTGTTCTATGAAAACAATCCAATGTGATTCTAGAACACAAAAATTTTATCTCTCCATGGATATTCATGAGAGAAACACATTTGTAATAGTATAGTAATATACCATACTAAAATTTTCAAATTTCTACCATAAGTTAGCTATACTCATAGCTTCATCAAAAAAGCAAACTTCATGTGAAAACCAAGTATGAGTGTCAATTTGACAAACTTCTATAAATGAATCATTTTGTAGCCAAAATAAACAAAATCTTTAGTAAGTTCAATATTCTTAGTAATTTACAAGCACTACAAGTATCCAAACTTTAATAACTCAGTTTAGGATCACTCTCAAGTATCCAAACTTGTTAATAATGTGTGTAAAATGCCAACACACACACACACACACACATATATTTCCACTTCATCATAAAATAAGGTTACTGAAACAATAAAATTTGGCCCATTTTAATCGTAATTAAGAACCTTGAACATGTTGGGTTTTATTATGTTACACATATGAGATAGGGCATATCCTTGTTTATACAAATGAACTGCACTCTGATGTAATTTATGTAACAAATATTTAATATTATTTATCAAATCGTATATATTAAGGTAATTAGAAAATTTTTTGTTTTATCACACTAAAAGACCTTAATAATTCCTAAATAAGGTTCACTAGTACACAAGAATTCAATAACACCTTACTTTCATTAGTCTTACAAGCATTTAACATGTTTTATTCAACTATCTCAAAAGATCATCAACAAAAATGTTCATTTATAAACTCAACCAATATAATTCTCACTATTAGACCTAATATATTGATGACTAAGTGTAACATCCGGTCCCTCCGTAAACGTGAGAAACACAACATTCAGTTTCTCTGTAAACGTCAGAAATATGCCAAATATAAAAGGAAGCCCTTGAAATAGAAGGAATTGGGGCTAGCTAAAATTAAATAAAATTTTAAATATTAGAAAATGAGGATTTGAGATTTAAGATACCCAAAAACCAAAGCCAGAAGATATCAGAAAATTTGCCAAAGGAAGTAGGGGCATTTTTGTAATTTTTGGAAATTTTTGAAAATTCACAGGAGGGATTTTTAAACAAAAAATTTGAGCTTTTTAGGGTTCTTAGAGATCCTGAATACAATTGGAACCCCTAGAACAGTTGAAACCCCTCCGGTGAGCGATTTCGACTGTCAATTGACTGAAACTTTGACCGAACGGTTTGGAATAGTTTTAGATCCTTTTTGAGTGATTCCAAAGGAAATTCTTATGATTAAGAGCCTAAGGAATATGATGGAAAATATGTATTTCAAAAAAGAGTTAATATGAGCCTAAAATGAGAAAGCCAAGAAAAGGGACTAAAATGAAAAGTTAAAAAAGTATGTTAACTTTACCCTTTTGCTTTTAAAATCTCGTCCAGCCCTTCTCCTTCCTCTCCACTGAAGTTTTTTTGGTCTAAAACAAATTTGAAAGAGGTTCACAAAGGGAAGCACAAGAGAAGGGAGAAGAAAGCCAAGAAAGATAGGTAAATTCAAGCAATTTCATGGCTTTCTCTTCTTTAAAGTTGTTCTTCTCTTCTTACTTCATCTTTCCATGGTTTTGGTGGATGAAATAGTTCTATTTTGGCCTTGAACCAGAGGGGAAAATTTCAAAATTCAAGGAGAGGGTTGAAGCAAGGAAGAGAGCTCTTGAGATAAGCTTGGAATCAAGGTGATTTTTCTATCTTGGTTGCTTCCTTTTTCTTGCCCTTTGTGTGTGAAGTTCTGCCAGAACAGAACCATCTTGGGGGGAGGATTTTTGTCCAAAAATAAGAAAGAATTGTGGGTTTTAGACCATGAGGAGTTAGTAGATGCAAGGAAATTGGAAGAAAAGCTAATGAAAATCAAGTTAGGAAAGTGTAGAGCTCTTGGACACTTTGTAAAAATTGATTTAATCCATGAATTTTCTTGCATGTGTAAAGGTTTATTTGAGTTTCTAAGACCCCTAGGAAGCCTCCCAAGTGTCTCTCCCATGAAGGAAAAATCAAAAAGCCCATGGACTCCTCCTCCCCCTATCAATTCGGCCAAGACAGAACCATTAGGCTAGGGCCTATTTTAATTTGTTTTAGCCTTGGTTTGGGACTTCTTATGATGGTAGAAGGTGGGAGGAACTCTTGGAAAAAATTTAGAAGTCATGGAAAGTGATTTGGTGCCTTAGGTTCCATATTATGACCTAAAGAAGTAACATGGTGCTAGGCCTTTTGTTTTAATGATGTGATGACTCCAAGAGGCTTAAAAGGAGTCAAGAATCATATTTGGAAGAAAAGAATGAGGCTTAGAAGTCATTTCAGGGGTGTTGCTTCATTAGGTGCAAATATGGACCATAATGGGTGTTATAAAGTTAACTAGTGTTTAAGCAAGTTGCATAGCCTTAGAATGTGGTTCATGGACCTAATTGGCTCCCATAAATTATATCTAGGCCAAAAGAAACCATCTCCACCAACTTGTGGGTGTGTGGCTGAAAGAGGAGACTTGAATCCTAAAGGAAAAGTGTGTGGTTGTGTGCAAGGTAGCTCTCTTCACTTTCTCTCATGCATGGATATGTGTTTAGCTTATTTTAGAATGTGTGTATGTGCATTTTTAAGCTATGAAAAGTATGCTAGCATGCGTTTATATTCCATGATCCTTGATGCCATGTTATGTTTCAAATGAGTACATGATGTTTGTATGAGTTTGCTTGAGTGTGGAGAGGCCAAGAACGCTTCCCTTTGGTGAGGATGAGCCAAGAACCCTTGAGCTTGGTTGAGACAAAGTGAAGAGTCTCCCAAAAGCAAAGTGGGCTCCTAAGAGTATGGTTGAGTCCATAGTGCTCAAAGAATGGGTGAGGCAAGTCTAAAATCCATGAGGAGAAGTGTGAGGCCAATCCAAGCACTTGGTGCTCTCTTGGATGTCTTGTATGAATTTTTCATATGCCAAGTTTGCTTTTAAAATGTTCGTAGCTTTTATTTTTCCATGCATGCATTTGTAAAACTTGCTTTGCACATATTATGTATGATTGAATGGGAGATGAGCTATTGGGATTCTTTGAATCTCATCCCCTCCTCTCCAATGATCTAACATGCTTGGTGGACTAAGTAATTATGGTTAAGGGAGCCAACAACAATGAAAAAGAGAGATTGACAAGCTTATGCCTTGTTTTGTCCATTTTGGAACCAAAATGATGGTTCATGATGTATATGAGGTTGTAAATGTGTTATGAACCTTGAGACATGTATAAATATGCAATTATGTGATGTTTATAACTATGGATATGATGTATGAGCTCTAGAATACAATTTGAGTATGTAATGCCAAATTATGCAATTTGGAAGTTTGATGTAAATGTGCATAAGTGTGGGTGAGAAGGTGAAAATGACATGCATGAGGTTTGGAACTATTTGAGCAGCTCACATAAGTCTTAAATGTACTTTTGGACTTGCCCAAAAGGTGCCAAGACTAATGGAAATCCATTTGGCAACTTTGGTACCCTATATGGAGCCAAAATTGACCATTATGGAACCCTAGGTCACTTTTTGGCCAAATGAGTTCATCTTGATCTAAGATTTGGCATCCAATTAGGTTTCCTTGAGAGATTTCTGGGAAACTAAAGATCATAATTTTCTGAGGTCTATAGAATATTTGATGATTTTTCAAAGTTAGCAAAATTTATGGAAATGGTCTGATGCACTATTGTAATGGTCCGAAATTGTTTTCTATCACATGCGACTCAAATGATGTCTAATTGTCATAAAATTTTATATAAAAAAACTAGGTAATCACAGTGACTCGTGCCAACTAGAAGCACCTCATTTGGAGTCTAGAAAGGAAGATATGAATTTTTGAAGTTTCTATCCAGTATTAGTAACCTTGCCCGACCAGAAGTACTGTTCCATCGAATTATGAGGTCTGGGCTTGATGAACTGATGTGGAGATATTTTTTCTCTCTAGTTAACATCCACAGATTTCCATATTGGTATATTTGCATGGATTGGATTTTTTTGAAATTAATTGGAGATTTTTGAAGTTCATATCCGTAAACTGTGACAGCATCAGGACCCAGTCCGACCTACAGATTAATTTGCATGGTCAAACACTTTGTGTGTGGGATTTTATAACTTGTACATATTTTTAACATAAATTATACATCCCAAAATTTCCATAATGACCAAGATTGCATGATTTTGATTTTTCTAGATTTAGTTATGATTTTCCAAAGTTTGCCCAAAAAGGAGGCCAATTCTGGCCGAGAATGAAACCTCATTTTCCACCTTCCAATTCAGTTTCCATGAGTTGTAGGCATGTTTTTGTGATACAAATGAGTTGTAATGATGTAATTAAATACGAGGATGTATAGCATGAGCTCACACGATCCACGTGACACTGAATGAAATTTTTAGTCATGATGCGACGCAAGAAAGTGTGTTATTTTCAATGAAATTTCTCACTTCCTTCTTACTATATATTACATGAGCATGTAAATGATAATGGATGTGAGCTAGAAATTATGGTATTACACCAAGAATAAGAAAATTGAGAAACCAGCATTGATTTATTCAATGCACATGAACAATTTCCTCATCATTCAGTTTGTTTGGCTATTAAATGGAATTGAGACTTCAATTCATAAAATTCATCAAACTTTGATATATAACAACTCCCACTTATTGAAAATATAAAAAAAAGAGCCTAAAAGCATTAGGAGATTTGCTTTCCTTGGGTTTTATGGATGAACCAATTAATGGTCATGACATAACAACATGACCTAAAAAATTTATGAAATTAAATTTCCTTATATCAAATAGCACACAATAATCCAAAAATGTGCATTTAATTCAATGATGTCACTAAAGTGTTTAAAGTTATATAAAACAACTTAGCTATAACACCATATTTATCTAGCTTGCCTCATGCCATTTCTAGGTCTTATTCTATGCATTTCATAATGAAGCAAGAAAGGTAGCATGAGAACAATGAATGTACATGCACTTTGCCACAAATAAAATTTTTCCTTCAAAGTCCCGTGGGCCCATATGGACTCATGTATCACATTCTAATATTTAATTACATAGATAAAACTTAAATCTATCACCAAAAGTGGCCTAGAACAAGTGCAAAGCAAGAGACACACAAAATTCCATAAGGTAGCCTTGACCAGAATTTTTTCTTTTCTGTCACAAACTTTGAAAAATTATAACTAATTCTTGAAAAATCTAAATCACACATTATTTACCATTTTGGAAAGCTACCGATGTATAATTTATGTAAAAATATGTTTAGGCCATGAAATTCCAAGTAAAAGACGTTTGACATTCGAAAAGTACTCAAGGTTGCAGCTACCTGGGCTACTGTCATAGACTTTGAAAATTCATAACTAATTTTAAATAGATCCAAATCATACAAACTATGTAATCTGAGAAGCTAAAGATGTTAAATTTAAGGGAAAAATATCTCTATACCATGCCAAGACCATCTGGGAACTGAATTATGATGGAACAATACTGGAGGTCCAATGGCATTACTGGTACTGACATGAAATTTCAAAAATTCATAACTCTCTACTTAGACCTCCAACTGAGGTTATCTTGGTGGCCACAAAAATCTTATAACCTCTAGTTATTACTATAAAATTTCACAAGTATTGGACACCATTTGGCCATCGGATGACACAAAACAAAAAATTGACCGTGAATGAACAGTACACTGAACCAAAACTAGAAAAATTTCCAATTTTAAAAATTCATAATTAATTCTGTAGAGCTCCGATTTTTCTATACCTTAGCTTCCTAAAAAACTCTCAATGAGCCCTACATGTCTACCAAATTTCATGGGAAGATTCATCCATTTGGTTAGTTTATGTCATAGGGTTCTGGTTTGGTCAATTTCATGGTCTTAGCTAGCCTCAAAGTGTCCAAATTTGTTTCGCAAGCTTGTGTGGCCACTTGAGTACGTGGGGTTGCACCAAAATAACATTTTAAACTTGTCTCAAAGGTGCACAAACCCAAAATTGAGAAACTCACACTCACCCCACGCCATACACACATTTCCATAAAGCTAGTCTAGCCATTAGATGTCCAAAATGCACATTTCCATACATATAACCTTAAATCTCATTTGTACATAATACATTAGTATAATTACATATGTTCATAACATCATAGGACACATACAACAATAGATTACAATATTTGCCACTCATATGGCCTTAAAGAAACAAAATCCATGCACTTTGATGTCATATTTTTATCTTTCAAGTAGTTGGCTCCCATTTCCTTGTTCTCTTGGTCCACCTAGCATGTTAGAACATTGGAGAGAAGGGAATGAGATTCAAAGAATCTCAATAGCTCATCTCCCATTTCAATCACATATAAAGGATGCAAAATAAGTCTTACAAATGCATGCATGGGGATCATGAAGTTTGCAATCATTCAAGAAGCATTCTTGGCATTTGAACAAGACATACATGGCAAACATAAACTTACCAAGCAAGTGGATTAGCCTCACCCATTCACTTATGAATTTTGGGACTTACCTCACCCATTTCTTTAAGAGGTTTTTGACTCAACCTTACTCTTGGGAGTTAACTTCACTTTTGGGAGACTCTTTACTTTGTCTTAACTAATTCTAAGGGTTCTTGGCTCATTCTCACCATGGCTAAGGGTTCTTATCTTTACCACAGTCAAGCAAACCCAAGCATATATACTAACATCATATGAAAGCATAATGTAATATTATGGCACCATGGAATAAAATTCATGCTAAAATATTTTTTATGCCTTAAAATACACATACATATATTCAAAGACAAGCCAAGCATACATTTATACATGAGAGAAGGAGGAGTGAGCTGCCTTGGATGCAACTACACACTTTTCTCCTTGAATCAATGCTCCCTTTCCCGACCTCACACACACAAAGGTGTGGGATTAGTTTTTCTTGGTCTAAACACAATTTATGGAAGCCAATTAGGTTCATGTAATTAATTCTAAGGCTACACATCTCTCTTAAACATTAACTTTGTCTAATAACCCCTTTATGGTTCCAAGAATGCACCTAATGAAGTAACACCCATAAAAAAAATTTTAGGCTCCATTCTTTCTCTTCATACATAATTCTTGACTCCTTTTAAGCCTCTTGAAGTCATCATACAATTAAAACAAAGAATCTAACTACATGTTGCTTCTTTAAATCATATTATGGAACCTAAGACATCAATTCATTCTCTAGGCTTCCTAAACCTTTTCCAAGGCTTCCCATCATTTTCATTCATCATATATGACTCAAAAATAGGTTTGGAAAAATTTAAAACTCTCCTTAGGTGTCCCATCCCCTTTAGGCCGAGACTATGTAGCATTTGGCCTCCATGGATGTTTGCTTTGCTTTCTTGACAGAAGATACATATGGGGAGACTTCTAGGGATCTTAGAAACTCATTTAAACATTCATTTAGGCCTGAGAATAATCACATCAAATCAGATTTTCAAGGGAACCTATGAAACCCTAGGTTTGCCACCTTGAAAATTAATGGCCTTTTCTTGAATTTCTTTGCATATTCTTATTCTCCTCCCTTAAATTCATAGAATTCGCCATTGGTTCTGCCTAAAATTCAAGCCTTCTTGCATTTACATACATAGGGCGAAATAGCGAGAAGAAGGGGGAGGAAGAGGGCTTGAATTTTAGGCAGAATCAAGGAAAGTGAGAATCAAGCAAGAAAACAAGAAGATCCCTATTTTGCCCCATATATGTAGCTACAAGAGGGCTTGAATTTTGGGCAGAACCAAGGGTAAATTCTATGAATTTAAGGAAGGAGAATAAGAATATGTAAAAAAATTCAAGAAAAAGGCCATTGATTTTCAAGGTGGCAAACCTAGTGTATCATGGGTTCCTTTTAAAACCTGATTTGATGTAATTATTCCTAGGCCTAAATGAATGTTTAAATGAGTTCCTAAGAACCTTAGAAGTCTCCTTATATGCATCCTCCATCAAGAAAACAAAGCAAACATGCATGGAGGGCCAAATGCTACATAGTCTCGGTCTAAAGGGGATGGGACACCTAAGGAGAGTTTTAAATTTTTCCAAGCCCATTTTTGAGTCATATATGATGAATGAAAATGAAGGAAAACTTTGAAAAAATTTAAGAGGCCTAGAGAATGAATTGGTGTCTTAGGTTCCATAATATGACCTAAAGAAGCAACATGTAGTTAGGCTCTTTGTTTTAATTGTGTGATGACTCCAAGAGGCTTAAAAGGAGTCAAGAATCACATATGAAAGGAAAGAATGGAGTCTAAAACTTATTTGATGGGTGTTGCTTCATTAGGTACATTCTTGGAACCATAAAGGGGTCAATAGACCAAGTTAGTATTTAAGAAAGATGTGTGGCCTTAGAATACCTCCATAAACCTAATTGGCTTCCATAAATTATGTTTAGGCTAAGAGAAACCAATCCCACATCTTTGTGTGTGTGAGGCCGAGGAAGGGAGAACAAATTCAAGAAGCAAAGTGTGTGATGCAAGCAAGGTAGCTCTCTCCACCTTCTCTCATGCATGAATGTGTGCTTACACTGTCTTTGAGTATGTGCAAGTATGTTTTAAGCTTTGAAAAGTATTTTAGCATAAGCCCTTATTCCATAGTATCATGATGATGTTTTATACATTTAAATAATATTTTATATGTTTGTCTTAGTTCGCTTGAATTTGGAGAAGCCAAGAACCATCTAGCCATGGTGAAGATGAGCTAAGAACCCTTAAACTTGGTAGAGACAAAGTAAAGAGTCTCCTAAGAGTGAGGTTGACTCCCAAGAGTAAGGTTGAGTCAAAAACCTCTTAAAGAAAATAGGTGAGACAAATCCAAAATCCAGAAGTGAATAGGTGAGGCTAATCCACTCACTTGGCAAGCCTATGTATGCTATGTATGACTTGCTCAAATGCAAGGATGTCTCTTGAATGCTCACATATTTCAATATGTCCATACATGCATTTTCAAGGCTTATATTGCATACTTTATATGTGATTGAAAGGGAGATGAGATATTGGGATTCTTTAAATCTTATTCCCTCTTCTCCAATATCCTAACATGCTAGGTAGACCAAGAGAACAAGGTAATGGGAGCCAACAACTTAGAAGATGAGAGTATGACATCAAAGTGTAGGAATTTTGCTTCTTTAAGGCCATATGAGTGGCAAATGTTGTAATCCATTATTGTAAATGTCTTATAACCTTATGAACATGTGTAATTATGCTAATATATCATGTACAAATGAGATTTAATGTTGTATGAATGGTATGGTGCAATTTGGGTATGCAATGGCAAGACTAGCATTATGGAAATTTGTGTATGGCATGGGGTGAAAGTGTGAGTTTCCAAATTCTGGGTTTATGCACCTTTGAAACAAGTTTAGAGAGTCATTCTTGTTGCATTTCCACGTGCTTAAGTGGCCACACAAGCTTAGGAAGCAAATTTGGACACTTTGATGCTAGTTGAGACCATAAAAATGACCAAACCAGAACCCTATGGCACAAACTGACCAAATGGATGAATCTTCCCATGAAATTTGGCAGACATGTAGAGCTCATTGAGAAATTTTTGGGAAGCTAAATTGAAAAAAATTGAAGCTCTACAAAATTAATTATGAATTTTCAAAGTTGGGATTTTTCTGCTGTTCTAGTGCATGTACTGTTCATATAGTCAGTTTTGTATTCTGTAACATCCGATGGCCAATGGTGTCCAATGCTTGTAAAATTTTACAGGCATGAACTAGATATTATAAAATTTCTGTGGCTACCAAGTTCACCTCATTTGGAGGTTTGAATAGATAGTTATGAATTTTTTAAGTTTACTATCAATACTAGTAATGCCACTGGACCTTCCAGTATTGTTCCGTCATAATTCAGTTCCCATATGGTCTTAGCATGGTCTAAAGTATTTTTCCCTTAGAGTTAAAATATATTCTTAGATTGAATAAATATGCATGATTTGGATTTTTATGGAATTAGTTATGAATTTCCAAAGTTTATGATAATAAGCTGTGACAGTAACTTAGGCAACTGAGACCTTGGGTGCTTTTCAAATATCAAACACCTTCTACTTGATGTTCCATGACCTAGACATATTTTTAGCATAAATTAGACATCTGTAGGGTTCCAGAATGGTAAAGAATCCATGATTTCAATTTTTCTAGAATTAGTTATGATTTTTCAAAGTTTGTGATAGAAAGTATGAAATTCTGGTCGAGACTACACTATGATATTTTGTGTTCTTGCACTTACACGAGTTCTAGGCCACTTTTGGTGATAGAATTGAGTTATATCTATGTAATTAAATATGAGAATATGATACATGAGTTCACATGGTGTAACGTCCATTTTTTGTTAAACGACAGAAACGGGTGTATTTTCAAAGCAAGTTCCTTGAAATGAATTAGTTAAGGTCCTAAAAAATTTAAGTAACATTCTAGACTCCTAAAAATGAGAATCCTAGCCTCAAACGAAAGGAAAAATGGAGCTAGAATGAAGAAACAAATTTTGATGGAAATCTTATGAAACGTAATGGTATTTTCGTAATTTTGAGTAAATTTTGGAATTCACACAGGAGGTCTTTTTAAATGAAATTTTTGAGTTCTCTGGGGTTCTTAGAGGCCTTGAAAACTATGGGAAGCCCTAGGACAGTTAAATCCCCTCCGGTGGATGTTTTCTAACATTGGTATACTCAAACTTTGATGGATTTGTTCGGGAAGGTTTTAGCTCCGATTTGAGTGATTCTAAAGGCATTTTACTAAATTGGGAACCTAAATTTTATAATAGAAAAGATGGTTCTAAAAAAAGAGCTAAAATGAAGGAGAAACAAAAATGCAAAGAACGAAGGGCAAAATAGGAATTTTGAAAAGTGCTTCCTCCTCCCCTTATATATAGGTGGCACCCCACTTTCTCCCTTATTTGGACTCAGAATTTTCTGCCTAATTTTAGAGGAGAGAGCTAGGGTTTTGGGCGCACAAGAGAGGAAGAAGAAGAAGAAGAAATTCAAGCTTAAAGGTATGCTCCCATGGAGTTTTTCATGCTTTCTTCCATCCACACCTCCTCTCCTTCCTTCTCCTTTATTTCCTTTGATTAAAATAGAGTTTATAAATCTGATTTAAGCGAGAAACTCAAGGGAATTTTTGGATTTGAAGAAAGGAGCTTGGAGAAAGCAAGAAAAAGCAAGGAAACTAGGTAATTTCTCTTCCTATGGTTGCTACTTTTAGTTCCTCTTCTTCTCCAATTCGACACACCCAAGAAACTCTAAGAGGATCTGATTTTTAAGCCAAACCAAGGATGAATCTAAGAAAAAAAAGTGTGAAGATTAAGAATATACAAAGGGAATTAACAAAAAACTATTAGATTTCAAGATGCAATTTCTAGGGTTTCAAGTGCACCTTGTAAAATCTGATTTTGTATAATAGTTCCTAGGCCTAAATAAGAGTTTAAATGAGTTTCCAAGATCCCTAAGATGCTCCCCACATGCTTCCTCCTCCAAGAAAACCAAGCAAAATTCATGGAGATCAACAAGCCTCATGGTCTCGGCCTAAAGAGGTTGGGATCGCTAGGGAGAGTTTTAAATTTTTCTAAGTCCATTCTTGAGTCATATATGATGAATGAAAATGAGGGGAGGCCTTGGGAAAAATTTAAAACTCATAGAAAGTGAGTTGGTGCTTTAGGTTTCATATTATGACCTAAAGAAGTAACATGTAGTTAGGCTTTTTATTTTAATTGTATGATGACTCCAAGAGGCTTAAAAGGAGGCAAGAATCATATTTGAAAGGAAAGAATGGAGCCTAGAATTTATTTAAGGGGTGTTGCTTCATTAGGTGCAATTATGGAACTATAATGAGGTTATAAGCCAACCTAGTGTCTAAGCAAATTGTTTGGCCTTAGAATTTGTTTCATGAACCTAATTGGCTTACATAAATTGTGTTTAGGCCAAGAGAAACCTTCCCCACACTTTTTTGTGTGTGTGGCCAAAAAAGAGGAGCTTGAATTCAAAGGAAAAAGTGTGTGATTATGTGCAAGGTAGCTCTCTCTACCTTCTCTCATGCATGGATGTGTGTTTAGCCTTAGAATGTGTGTATGTGTATTTTCAAGCCATGAAAAGTATGCTAGCATGATTTTATATGCTATGATTTCATGATGACATATTATATTTTTAAATGATGCTATGATGTTTATTTGAGTTGCTTGAGTGTGGAGAGGCCAAGAACTCTTAACCATGGTGAGGATGAGCCAAAAACCCTTAAGATTGGTTGAGACAAAGCAAAGAGTCTCCCAAAAGCAAAGTGGGCTCCCAAAAATATGGTTGAGTCCAAGAATCTCTTAAAGAATGGGTGAGGCAAGTCCAAAATCTCGAAGGAAAAGGGTGAGGCCAATCCATCCACTTGACAAGCTCTTGGATGTCTTGTATGACTTATTTACATGCCAAGCTTGCTTCTTGAATGTTCATGACATCAATTATATCCATGTATGCATTTTTCAAGACTTGCTTTGCATCCATTATGTATGATTGAATGGGAGATGAGTTATTGGGATTCTTTGAATCTCATTCCCTCCTCTCCAATGATCTCACATGCTAGGTGGACTAAGTGGACAAGGTAATGGGAGCCAACCACCTTGAAGAGAAGAGTTTGATAACAAAGTGCTTGATTTTTGCTACTTTAAGACCATAATTATGTCAAATGATGTAATCCATTAATGTATATAGTCTATGGCCTCTTGAACATGTGTAATTATGATAATGTGTGATGTATAAATGAATGGATATGATATGTGAACCCTAGAATGTAATTTGGGTATGTAATGCAAAGATATGCTTCTTCAAAGCTTGATGTGTGTGTGTGTATAATTGCATGTGGCATAGTCAAAATAAGATCCATGAGGTTTGGGACCATTTGAGCAGCTCACACAAGTCCCAATTATGCTTTTAGACTTGCCCAAAAGGTGCCAGGACCCAAGGAAAGTCATTTGGACAAATTGGTACCCTATATAGAGCCAAAATTGACCATAAGGGAACCCTATATCGCTTTTTGTCCAAATGAGTTCTTCTTGATATGAGATTTGGCGTAAAATTAAAACATGTTGAGAGATTTTTGAAAAACTAAAGAACATAATTTTCAGAGGTTTACAGAATATTTGATGAATTTTCAAAGTTAGCAATTTTTCTAGTTTTGGTCATGTCACTGTTCATACTAATCCGAAAATGAAATCTGTCACACAGGGCACAAATAATGTCCAATTGCCATGAAATTTTATACAGAGAAACTAGACATTCCTAGTGATTTGTTCCAACTAGAAGCACCTCATTTGGAGGTCTAGAGAGGGAAATATGAATTTTTAAAGAATCTATCCAGTATTAGGAGCTTCACCCGACCTCAGTTATTGTTTGATTAGATTTTGAAGTCTGGGCATGCTTGAACTGGTCTGAAGTTATTTTTACCCTCGAGCTAACAAAGCCTTTCCAGATTGGTATCATTTGCATGGATTAGATTTTTGTGGAATTAATTGGACATTTTTGAAGTTTGCTGCAGAAATCTGTGGCAGCACCAGTGGACAGTTTGACCTCTGGACCTTTTCGAATGTCAAAACATTCTCTGTGATAGATGTTATAGTTTGGACATATTTTTAGTATGAAGTAGACATCTGTAGCTTTCTATAATGGCCAAGAATGTATGATTTGATTTTTCTAAAATTAGTTATGATTTTCCAAAATAAGGTCAGAAAAGGAGCAAAAGCTAGCCGAAAATATGTGTTTATTTTATGCTTTCCTTCGAGTTTCTTGAGGTGTAGGCCATATTTCATGATGCAAATGAGTTGTATCCATGTAATTAAATATGAAAATGTGTTGTATAAGCTCACACGATCCACGTGACATCGAATGGAATTTTTATACACGACGCAATACAAAGAAATGTATTATTTTAATAGATTTTCTTACTTCCTCTCATGGAATGTATCATATGAGCATGCAAATGTGATAGAAATGAGCTAGAAATTATGGTGTTACACATGGTCCATGAGACACCGAATGGAAATTTCATCCCTTACGCAATGCAAAAATATTCACTTTTTATATGCCATTTCCTTGTGTTCTTGAGAAATACATTGCATGAGACTTAGAAATAGCATAAGACAAAGCTAAAAATCTATGGTGTTACAGAAGAAAGAGTGGCAGCATAAGTGAAATAGAGAGTGAGTAGTAAAAGAGAGGGGGAGACGCCAGAAAAGGAAATTGAGAATAAGAGAGGAAGAAGTAGCAGAAGAAGTAGAAGAATTTAAGGAAAACTAACTTCAAGAAAGCTAAGAGAAGAACACATCTTTTTATCTTTATCTAGTATATAAAAGTAGTCTATATGCTCTTAAAACATCAAAATTTGTATTTAAAAATAATTTAGTGTGTTTAATTTAAAATTTTATTATTAAATGTTTGATATATTTTAGTTAGGAATTTATTATTAAACGTTGGGCATGTTTAATTTAGGAATTTATTATTAAATGTTATGATTAATTTAGGAATTTATTATCAAATTTTTGGCATCTTTAATTTAGAAGTTATTATAATTCTTGATGTATTTAATTTATAAGTTACTAGTTGCTTCGTTTAAATTTTCTTGGAACTCTACAAATTTAAGTCAAGTAATATGTTACTTAATTATTTGTGCAAAGAAGAATATTTGAAAACCCATGCATGAAGGGCTAAACACTAAACTATTCCTATGCATGGAGGACTATGATACTAAAATACCTTCATTCTTATGCATAGATACCTGAACCTAGAACAATTCTCATGCATAGATGACCTTAATACTTGGAGTATTCTAGTATAGACTTGTTATGAAGCTAGTTAAGATACTAAAAGACATGTTAAAAGGAAAATAGGTTTCATTAGAATTAATATAGGTAACTGATAATATCGGTATCCTATATAGGATATATAAAAGTAAGCATATGTATGCCTGTATACATTTTTATATATAATTTGTAATATAGATGAACATATAAGAGCTTGAGAAATATGACTTGAATAACCTAAAATATGAATTTAAGTAAAGAGATGTTTATGTGAGACTGGCTATTATGTAACTATAACCAACTAAATATATATGTTATGTATAATAGTATGATGATTGTCTAATATCTGTTTGATTGTATTCTTGAGATGAGTTTTGTAACAACCAAAAAAAAATTGTGCTGAAATTTTTCAAGTCTTAAAAATTTTCTAAATCTACTGGTTATAGCGAAAAATAGCCTAGCTATAGCGAATGTACCAGTTCACTATAGCGAGAATGCTTCTAGCTATAGTGAGTTTAGGCATCTTATAACAAAACCAGGGGTTCCTCCCAATAGCACGTGCCGTGGCGAGAACAGGGGCCTGGGACTGATACGTGCTCGCCGTAGCGAGGGTTAATTTCTGCTATAGCGAGGGTTAGTCCGAAAAAGCATGAAAAATGAGAATTTTGTTTCTTAAAGAGTCCAGATCCTCTCCTTTTCTTTTAACCAACCTCAGCTTCATTCAAAACAGAGAAAAGGGCTTAAGAGAGAGAAGGAGACCAAGAAAAGGAAGGAAGCACAAGGAAAAGGTAAGAAAACTTGAGATTTCCATAGCTCTCCTCCTTACAATTTTGTACTTCTCTCTTTACCATCTTTTTCTATGGTTTTAGTTGTTGACTTATTTTTGTTTTGAGCTTAGTTTAGAAGAGGGAGAGTGGAGAATAAAAAAGGAAGGTGAAGGCAAAAGAGAATCACTCTTGAAAGAAGTTAGAACTCAAGGTAGATACTTATGTATTTTACTTCTTTTTTTTTTACTTTCCTTGAGTATATTGGTTCTACCAACTTAAGAGCTTGAGAGAGAAAGGAAGTCTGATCTAGAGCAAGCAAGAAATCTTTAAATTAGAGTGTGAGAAGTTAAGAATACAAAAGAACTAAGAGAAGGGCTAGTAAAATTTAAGAGGGAAAAAACTAAGGATTTAATCTCCTAGCCTTTGTGAGTAATTGTTTGAGTTCCAAGAGAGTAATTACATGCTACTTATTGTGTTTAGGCTCAAAAGAAGTAGCTCCATCTAGTTGTGATTGTGAGACCAAGAAGGGAGAAGAGAAATTGAAAGGGAAGGTTTGTGTTGGCTTGTAAGGTAGCTCTCTATTCTTTCTTGTTGCATTCTTTAATGTGTAATAATCATTGTATGCTTGCTGTGAGACATGCCATTCGATGTTGCCTTGATGCATTGGTACCAATATGCTTATATTTTGGGTTGTGAAAATTGCTCGGGTGACATAGTGCCAAAAGCCCTTTGAGATGGGTGAGGTGGAGCCAAAAGTCCCTAGAAATAAGTGAGACAAGGCCAAAAGTCTCATAACTGAGTGAGGCTAAGTCAAAAGTCCCTAGAAATAAGTGAGACAAGGCCAAAAGTCTCATAACTGAGTGAGGCTAAGTCAAAAGTCCCTAAACCAAGGGTGAGGCCAGTCCAAAAGTCCCAAAAATTGGGTGAGGCTAGACCAAAAGTCCCTAGAGCTTATTCTTGGCATTGATATGATATTCATGGCATGTAAATCATGTGTTGTATGATTGTGAATGGTTAGGTACCTACTTACATGCTTTGACTTGTTTATATGCCTTGATTGCTTTCTTGAATGAGTGTATGAGCTATTGAAATTCCATGAATCTCACCGCCTTCCCTCTCCCATCTCATATGGTCCAGGTAGAGCTCAAGAGCCAAAGAGTAGAGGCCATGAGGTATAGATGGCCCGTTCTTGCCACTTTTGCACACTCACACATAGTTTAATGTATAGGAAAGCCAAAGTGCTTATGTATATCTATTCTTTTTAAGATGTAAATATTTGAGCAAGTATAGAAATATGTATAAATGATATATGAACCATGTATAGGGCCAAAGTAATAGAAAGATGAGATTTGGCCATTTGGTGGCTTATATGTAGTAGCGTACTTTTGCTCATAGCATGATGATTTTAAGATGTGTGTTGGTTTGGATCACTTGAAGAATTCATATATATTATTTTTATACTTTAAAACTTGCCCAAGAGGTGCTAGAGCATGTAGGAGACCAGTTACTCCCATTTTGGACCATTTATGGTGTCAAAACTGTCAAATTTGTGAGCTTTGTCAAAGTATGACCAAATGAGGTCTTGTTGATATGAAATTTTTCATGCCTCTAGAGCTTATTGAGACCTTCTTGGGAACCTGAAGTGGGTAATATTTGGAGGTCTAGGAAATATTTGGTGAATTGTTGAAGTTGGAGAATTTTCTAGTTTTGGTTATTGTACTGTGCAACTAATCCGAAAATGAATTTGTGTCATTCATTGACCAAATGGTGTCTAATTGTCATGAAATTTTATGGGCATAAACTAGACATCCACAAACATGTATACTAACTAGAAGCACCTCAATTAGAGGTCTGTAAGGGGAGAAATAATTGTTTGAAGTTCTATGTCAGCATCAAAGAAGCCATCTGACCTTCATTATTGTTCTATCAGTTTTCAAGATTCAAGTCTAGTAAGATGATCTAAAATTATTTTTATCCTCTATTTAACATCTGTATCTTTCCAAATTGCTATAGTTTTCTCAGATTGGATATTTTTGGAATTAGTTATGAATTTTTGAAGTTCATGACAGCAAGCTACACCAGTACCAGGGATAGCCAGACCTCTGTCTCTTTTTGATATCAAACATGGTCCAAACGCTGAGATTGTGGTTGAGAATTATTTTTATTGTAAATTTGACACTTAGAGATTTCCAGAAAGCTATAGTTTTCTTGATTTCCATTTTTCTAAAATTAGTTATGATTTTTCAAAATTAGAGCAAAAAATATGACTTTTGGGCCCATTTTGAGAAATTATATTTTAGGGTTTTTGGCTTCATATCCGTGGTTCATGGATTTTTTTATGCTATGTGTGAGTTGTATAAATGGATTTTGAGTAAAGTATATGATTGATGGGTTCACGAGACCCACAGGGCAAACTATGAGCATTTAAACTCCGATACATAGTAGGAAAATGCCACGATTTACTCTTTTTCTTTGGAAATCATATGGAAATCAAGCCTAAGCAGAGACTAGTTGGGGTTAATATATTATGGTGTTACATTTTTGGTATCAAAGCAAAGGTTCAAGCATTTTTGCTCAGTATTGGGCTCTTGAATGGTGTGATTTACTTGTGTTTGGTGTGAATTGCTATGGGAGTGGTAGCATACATATGCATATGTGCTTGTGCTATGATTGTGAACTGAGGGTTGCTACTTCTTTTCAGAGATGGTTGAGACTAGACGGGGCAGGGGTACAGGCAGGCCGGCCAGGGCTCAGAGAGCTGAGCCAGAGGTTCCAGTTGGGCCTGAGGATCCTCTGCGGACTATCATGGAAAGACTTGATTAGTATGAGGCCATGATGGGCCAGCACCGGGAGATGCTGGAACAGCAGAGGTACATTGCCCAACAACAGTATGATATGATCATGCATTTGCAAGATACCCTAGCTAGGCAAGAAGAAGCTGGGAGAAAAGCCCCTATACCTCAGCCATCCACATCTGGTGTTCTACCTGCACCTCCCTAGGAGCCTACTCATACCTAAATGCCTATCCAAAAACTATTAAAGTAGTTTAGGCAGAACAATCCACCCTCGTTTGACAGGGAGTTGGATGCGGATAAGGCGGAGGCTTGGGTTATGGAGTTGGAGAAAATATTCTCAGTGATGGATTGTACCACTGAGCAGAAAGCTCAGCTCGCCACTTTCATGTTACAGAAAAAAGCCGATAGGTGGTGGCATAACATGAAACCCCTTATGGAGACCAAGAACATACTGATCACTTAGGAAAGCTTCTTGGTTGAGTTTTATGAGAAATATTTCCCTAGTTCTGTGAGGAAGAAGAAAGAGATGGAATTTATGAGTTTGAGACAGGCGGATGAGATGACTGTAGACCAATATGTGGCCAAGTTCATTGAGTTGTCTCGGTATTCCTCTTACCTCCAGCGGTATGATGATGAACCCTAGAGATGTGAACAGCTTGAGATTAGGTTGAAGCCCCTGATTAGTAACAAAGTTACTCCACAGCAGATCAAAAAGTTCAATACCCTTGTGGAGGTCAGTAGGGTGATTGAGAATAACCTGCGAGCTATCATGCCTATTGCGGCTACAACTAGTCAGAAGAGGGATTCGAAAATGAAAAGACCGAGATTGAAAGAAGGTTCTACCGTGACACCTAGCACCAAGAAGAGAGGTAAGGTGCCATAGAACCGAAGGCCACTGTGGGGCAAGCTGATGCCACCTCCTCGGAGCCAGTCATCCTTCCAACAGTCTCTGGTGACATGTTTTAAGTATGGGAAGCTAGGGCACATTGCTAGAAGTTGTCCTCAGGTGGACACAATGCCTTCTCCTAGGCTGCAGACCTAAGGCCAAGTGTTTGCCCTCACTCAGCAGGAAGCCAGTGCATCCCTCAGTTTGATTCGAGGTACGCTGATAGTGAATGGATTTCCTATAGTTGCTCTGTTTGATTCGATTGCTAGTTACTCGTTTATATCCTATGATTATATGAGGCAATTGGTTTGGCTGTTAGTGTCTTGCCATTTAACTTGTCTGTCACTACACCCACTAGAGGCCACATGGTTACTTCCCATACTTGCTTAAATGTCACTGTTCAGTTCAATCATTGTCATACCACTATTGATTTGATCTGTTTGCCCTTCCATGATATTGATTTGATTATTGGTATGAACTGGTTAGCTGCGAATAATGCGGTACTTAGTTGTGAACACTGAACCATTTTCCTACCTACTTGTGGGACCATACCTAGGGTAAGAGCTAAGTTATCCTTTATGACTACTACCTAGGCTGAGAGGCATTTAGAGCATGGATGTTAAGGGTTTCTAGTCTTTTTCTCTATTCAGGTTGAGGTAGAGGAAGGGATAGAAGAGATCCCAGTTGTCAGGGAATTCTCAAAAGTTTTCCCTAAGGAGTTTGACTTTAGTGGTCTACCCCTTGAGAGAGAGTTAAAGTTCCCTATAGACATAGTGCCTGGGGCTAGATCGGTGTCCAAGGTTCTTTATAGGATGGCTCCCACCGAGCTTGCTGAGTTGAAAAAGTAAATAGAGGAATTGTTAGAGAAAGGGTTTATCCACTCTAGTGTTTCACCTTGGGGAGCTCTGGTGTTATTTATGAGAAAGAAGGATGGTAGCTTACGATTGTCTATCGATTACAGAGAGTTAAATAAAGTTATCATCAAGAATAAATATCCTCTCCCTAAAATCGATGATTTTGTTAGATCAGTTAGCTGGAGTATCTATGTTTTCCAAGATAGATCTTAGATCTGGGTACCACCAGTTGAGAGCGAGAACTAAAGACGTCTTCAAGACGGCCTTCAGAACAAGATATAGGCACCATGAGTTCCTTGTGATGCCATTCGAGCTTATAAATGCGCTTGCTGTGTTCATGGATTACATGGACATGGTATTCAGACCGTATCTAGATCAGTTTATGGTGATCTTCATTGATGATAGTTTAGTGTACTCCAGATCCTTTAAGGAGCACGAGAGGCATTTGAAATTAGTCCTAGAGACTTTGAGAGAGAAAATGTTGTATGCCAAACTTAGTAAATGTGAGTTTTGGCTAACCAAGGTGAGATTCTTAGGTCATGTAATCTCACAAGACGGGGTCGTAGTTGATCCCCATAAAGTTGAGGCTTGTGTTACAGTAGGATAGACCTAGAACAATCACCGAGGTTAAGAGTTTCTTAGGTTTGGTAGGGTACTATAGACGGTTTATTCAGGGCTTTTCTCAGATGGCCTTACCGCTGACAAGGCCAACTAGGAAAGAGACACCTTTCGTATGGGATGATAGATGTGAGAGGAGTTTTCAAGAGTTAAAAGCTTCGTTTGACCACTGCCTTTGTACTGATTATCCCTGACCCTAGTGAATTATTTGTGGTTTATTGTGATGCCTTGGGCAAAGGGTTAGGATGTATGTTGATGCAGCAGGGTAGAGTAGTGGCATATGCCTCTAGGCAGTTGAGGCCACATGAGGAGAATTATCCTACGCATGACTTGGAGTTAGTCGTCTTAGTGTTTGCTCTTAAAATCTGGAGACAATATCTGTATGGTGCTACCATAGAGATTTATAGTGACTACAAGAGTCTGAAATACCTGTTTGACTAGAAGGAACTCAATATGAGACAAAGGAGATGGATGGAATTCCTAAAAGACTATGATTATGTGTTAAAATATCATCCAGGCTAGGCTAATTGAGGTGAGATTCTTAGGTCATGTAATCTCACGAGATGGGGTCGCGGTTGATCCCTATAAAGTTGAGGCTATGTTACAGTGGGATAGACCTAGAATGATCACCGAGGTTAGGAGTTTCTTAGGTTTGGCAGGGTACTATAAACGATTTATTCAGGGCTTTTCTCAGATGGCCTTACCACTAACAAGGCTAACTAGGAAAGAGACACCTTTCGTATGGGATGATAGATGTGAGAGGAGTTTCCAAGAGCCATTTGACCACTGCCCTTGTACTGATTATCCCTGACCCTAGTGAACCAATTGTGGTTTATTGTGATGCCTCGGGCAAAGGGTTAGGATGTGTGTTAATTCAACAGGGTAGAGTAGTGGCATATGCCTCAAGCAATTGAGGCCTCATGAGGAGAATTATCCCACGCATGACCTGGAGTTAGCCGTCGTAGTGTTTGCTCTTAAAATCTGGAGACACTATCTGTATGGTGCTACCATAGAGATTTATAGTGACCACAAGAGTCTGAAATACCTGTTTGACTAGAAGGAACTCAATATGAGATAAAGGAGATCGATGGAATTCCTAAAAGACTATGATTATGTGTTAAAATATCATCCAGGCAAGGCTAACCGAGGTTAAATTCTTAGGTCATGTAATCTCACGAGACAGGGTCGCAGTTGATCCCTATAAAGTTAAGGCTGTGTTACAGTGGGATAGACCTAGAAGTTTAGGAAGATCTTTCCTATGCAATGAAACAGGAGAGAATTGTGGATGCTAAGCTGAAATAACTGAGGAGCAAGAACATTCCTCTGGTGAAAGTAGTCTAGAGAGGTCTAACATCTGAGGAAGCAACCTGGGAATTAGAGAATGAAATGAGGCAAAAATATCCAGAGTTATTCCCTTGAGGTATGTATTTAAATTTCAAGGATGAAATTTCTTTTAAGGGGGGTAGAAATGTAACAACAACAAAAAAATTGTGCTGAAATTTTCTAAGTCCTGAAAATTTTCTAAGTCTGCTGACTATAGTGAGAAATGGCCTAGCTATAGCGAATGTACCAGTTCACTATAGTGAAAATGCTTCTAGCTATAGCGAGTTCGGGCATCTCATATAAAAACCAAGGGGTTCCTCGCAATAGCGCACGCCATGGCAAGAACAGGGGCATGGGACTGATACGTGCTCGCCATAGTGAGGGTTAATTTCTGCTATAGCGAGGGTTAGTCTGGAAAAGCATAAAAAAGAGAATTTTGTTTCTTAAAGAGTCCAGATCCTCTCCTTTTCTTCTAACTGACCTAAGTTTCATCCAAAATAGAGAAAAGGGCTTGAGAGAGAGAAAGAGACTAAGAAAAGGAAGGAAGAACAAGGAAAAGGTAAGAAAACTTGAGATTTCTATAGCTCTCCTCCTTACAATTTTGTACTTCTCTCTTTACCATCTCTTTTTATGGTTTTGGTTTTTGACTTAGTTTTGTTTTGAGCTTGGTTCAAAAGAGGGAGAGTGGAGAATAAAAAGGAAGGTGAAGGCAAAAGAGAATCACTCTTGAAAGAAGCTAGAACTTAAGGTAGATACTTATGTATATTACTTCTTCTTTTTGCTTTCCTTGAGTATGTTGGTTCTACCAACTTGAGAGCTTGAAAAAGGAAGGAAGTTTGACCTAGAGCAAGCAAGAAATCCTTGAATTTGAGTATGGGAAGTTGAGAAATACAAAAGAACTAGGAGAAGGGCTAGTAAAATTTAAGAGGAAAAAAAATAGGGATTTAATCTCTTAGCTTTTGTAAGTCATTGTTTGAGTTCCAAGAGAGTAATTGCATGCTACTTGTTATGTCTAGACTTAAAAGAAGCAGCTCCATCTAGTTGTGATTGTGAGACCGAGAAGGGAGAAGAGAAATTGAAAGGAAAGGCTTGTGTTGGCTTGTAAGGTAGCTCTCCACTCTTTCTTGTTGTATTCTTGGATGTGTAATAGTCATTGTATGCTTGTGTATATGCTTGTATTGTGAGACATGCCATTCGATGTTGCCTTGATGCATTGGTACTAATATGCTTATGTTTTGGGTTGTGAAAATTGCTCAGGTGACATAGTGCCAAAAGTCCTTTAAGATGGGTGAGGTGGAGCTAAAAGTCCCTAGAAATAGGTGAGATAAGGCCAAAAGTCTCATAACTGAGTGACACCAAGTCAAAAGTCCCTAAACTAAGGGTGAGGCCAATTCAAAAGTCCCAAAAATCGAGTGAGGCTAGACCAAAAGTCCCTAGAGCTTATTTTTGGCATTGATATGATATTCATGGCATGTAAATCATGTGTTGTATGATTGTGAATGGTTAGATGCCTACTTGCATGCTTTGACTTGTTTATATGCCTTGATTGCTTTCTTGAGTGAGTGTATAAGCTATTGAGATTCCATAAATCTCACTACCTTCCCTCTCCCATCTCATATGGACCAGGTGGAGCTCAAGAGCCAAAGAGTGGAGGCCATTAGGCATAGATGGCCCGTTCTTACCACTTTTGCACACTCACACATAGTTTGATGTATAGGAAAGCCAACGTGCTTATGTATATCTATTCTTTTTGAGATATAAATATTTGAGCAACTATAGAAATATGTATAAATGATATATGAACCATGTATAGAGCTAAAGTAATAGAAAGATGAGATTTGGCCCTTTGGTGACTTATATGTAGTAGTGTACTTTTGCCCGTAGCATGGTGAGTTTGAGATGTGTGTTAATTTGGATCACTTGGGCAATTCATATATATTGTATTTATACTTTAAAACTTACCCAAGAGGTGCTAGAACATGTAGGAGACCAGTTACCCCTATTTTAGACCATTTATGGTGTCAAAACTACTAAATTTGTGAGCTCTCTCAATGTATGACCAAATGAGCTCTTCTTGATATAAAATTTTGCATGACTCTAGAGCTTCTTGGGAAGCTAAAGTGCGTAATAGTGGGAGGTCTAGGGAATATTTGGCGAATTGTTGAAATTAAAAAATTTTCTGGTTTTGGTTATTGTACTGTGCAACTAGTCCAAAAATGAATATGTGTCGTTCATGGATCAAGGGGTGTCTAATTGTCATGAACTTTTATAGGCATAAACTAGACATCCACCGTGACCTATATCAACTAGAAGAACCTCAATTGGAGGTCTGTAGGAGGAGAAATAACTATCTGAATTTCTGTGTCAGTATCAAAGAAGTCATCTGACCTTCGTTATTGTTCCATTAGTGTTTGAGGTCCAAAAGCTATTGAGATGATCTAGACTTATTTTTATCCTCTATTTTACATCTGTATCTTTCCAAATTGGTACCAGATTGGATTTTTTTAGAATTAGTTATGAATTTTTGAAGTTTATGATAGCAAGTTGCATTAGTACCAGGGACAACCAGACCTCTGTCTCTTATTCGATGTCAAACATGGCCCAAATGCTGAGATTATGGTTGAAAATTATTTTTAGTATAAAGTTAACACTTAGTGATTTCCAGAAACCTATGGTTTTCTTGATTCCCATTTTTTTAGAATTAGTTATAATTTTCCAAAGTTAGAGCCGAAAATATGACTTTTGGGCCTATTTTGGGAAATTTATTTTGGGGTTTTTGGCTTCGTATACGTGGTTCATGGGTTGTTTTATGCCATGTATGAGTTGTATAAATTGATTTTGAGTAAAGTATGTGATTGATGGGTTCACGGGACCTACGGGGCAAACTATGGGCGTTTAAACCCCGATACATAGCAGGAAAATGCCACAATTTGCTCTTTTTCTTTGGAAATCATATGGAATCAAGCCTAAGCAGAGACTAGTTAGGGTTAATATATTATGGTGTTACAAGTTTTCTATAGGTAAAGGAACTTTAGGTCATTAAGGAATGGACTTTCGACATGAGATGGTCTTCGAATAGGGGATTGTACAAGTTCCTAATTTTTCTATAAGTCTCTAGAATACAAAGTTCTCAATAGATGAGATTAATAGAGAGATAATTTCCATCTATATGAAAAGAGGTAAATGATCATCTAGAATCTACTTGATGGTTAAAGTCTTTCATGGTTTGAGGTCTCACTCTCTCAAGGACAAGGTTATGATAGGGGGTCAGAGGATGGTTAGGAGGCCCTTAGATGGCTTTTAGATTTCAAGTTGCAGGTTAAGGTTGTAGATCCACTATAAGGAATGCCTTAGTTACATTTACTCTTATTAGATGATGGCTAAATTGATCATAATGACTAAAAACAATAGTCTTCCTCCTTAATGGTGCTGAAAACCTAAGTTTTATACTAATCTATATGAAATACTTCGTGGGTTACCTATGATTGCAAAAACTCAAACCTGTACAAGTGGTATGAGACACTTGATATATGGCTTCTAGAAATGATTTATTAATAACCACCATTTTCAAGGTAGAATTATCTAAATCTCTTAGGATGAACAGAATGTACCCACTAGAGCATTCTCAAGGCTCTATGAATGAAATGATAACGTATATACCAAGTTAAGGGGTACACCATTATAAAGAATTGAGCTTATTATGATTAAGAACTAAATTAATATTTCTTAAAAGATGCTTTTAAAAGATTTGGCTGAATGTAAATGCTATTATATTGTATATCTGTGTTATTTGAATACAATTACATGTGATATATTGACCATGCCCTAGTCTATGATGTGAGAAATTTAGCATGTCACTAGTATAATTAGTATTATCTAAACATGATTCAAGATAAATGTACATATATGAGAATAAATCTTTATGCCCATATGTTTATATCTTCATATATGATTGTTATCTTTTCTGCCTTTGGTTTATTGTGTTATGTTTGTTATTCTTATATGCTATAGACAGAGGAATATAAAAGAAGTTCTTTACATGAGTGGTAGCTGAGCCATCACTAGCTTTCAAAAATTACTAAGTGTTCTTATTAAGAATGTAAATTCTTACTACATTTAACGATGTGTTTAGACAAGAATTCAGGTCTATTGACTGGAAGCTCATTTAGATTAGAGTACCTAAGGTAGGTTAGACTTCTAGAATCTAGATCATAGCATAAAGAAGATAGAGTAACCTCATCTATTATATTAGATGATTGTAAAAATAATTAAGAGACATTAACTTATGTTTAGTTCGATAGTTCAGGGATGAGTTATATACTAATGTTGGAACATTTTTAATATTAACAAAGGTCCTACAATTTTTATAAGTATTGGACATAGGATATTCATTATTCAATATTGGATATTTAATATGTAAAATATCCATGGGATTTGTTTTAGAATTTACACAACTAAATGAAATAAGAAAAAAATTTAATGTTTAAATTTCGCTATACTTCGACCACTTTGATATCATATTAGGAAAATGTAACACTTTTAAACCAAGGGTTTACATAATCCATATAAATATGTCTCCATGGAAGATGGGTTATGTTTCTCTCACAAAATTTCACTATTTTTTAACAAACTAAAACATTATGAGACACTTCTTGTTACATCTTAACTTTTAGAGTGCTACAAAACTTGTTACTTCATCATAGTAGCAAAATTTTAGCAAAAATTAAACTTTTAAAAATTCTATTAATTTGATTTATCTTCTCACTTTCTATTCAAACACTAGGACTATCTCGAAATATGGATATCATATAAATGAGTTAATAGATCCTATTTTATAAAATTACAAATATCATAATAATGTCACAAAGTAACCTTGATGGTGTTCTTACACTAGTCATAAAATGTACAACCCATTCCTAGCCTAGATTACCTAAAGTAGGATAGCATCTCTTAATCATTATTACAACCATTTGATAAAAGAAATAAAATCCCTAAGTCCTCATAATGCAATCTTTTAAATTCTGAAAGGCTAGCCTACTCTAGCGCTTTAATCCAATCATAGTGTAGGAGTTATAGAACCAAATTTTCTATCTGAACACATTACCAAGTGTAATGAGAATTTATATTCTTATTAAAAACATAGTTAATTTAGAGAACTAGTAATGGTCCAGCTACTACATGCTCAAAAAACATTTTCTCTTTGTCACCCTGTCTAAGACTTATAAAGATAACAACTTATTATAGCATACAAGAAAAATTTAACTCACATCTACATAAGGAAACTTATTTGCATGTATATATATGGTGTACTTAACATGTTCCAAATATATATATTCTTAATAGGATCATTGTTGCACATGGAGCAACATGCTAAACTTACCATATACATGTACCATTCATTCATGCATGCAAATATTATTGCACAAACATGATGCATAATGCCATATACCTTCATAAGGTATTTCTCAAGCAATATTGATTCAACTTGATCACATTAAGCTTAGTGTATCATATTTTTTGCACCACATAAACTTATTACATAATGACATACTTCATCATTTCATTCATAAGGTCTAGCCAGGGTTTATAACATTGTACTCTAATGAGTTCATCATAACATTATCCTATCATATTAGTCTGCATGCCTTTTAAGGAGATGTAGATGATCTTGCATTGGAAGCACTAATTATATAGAAACCTATTCCGTAAGTATCATACCAAGCATCCTATAATAATTGATAAAGGCATAAGTTTTTGCAATCATAGGTAACCCATCAAGCATTCCATACTACTTAGTGATACCTATAACATCTGGTCCCTCAAAAATCCAAGAAAATGTAAGGAAATGCGAGAAACGTAACATATGGTTTCTCCGTCAACGTACGAAATTCACCGAATACAAAAGGAAGTCCCCCAAATAGAGTAAATTGAGGTCTAATAAAATTGGAATAATATTTTACACCGCAAATAATGATGAGTCAAGCCCAGAGGTGCCTTAAAATTAGGGCTAAAATAGATGAAAAAAAGAAAGAGATCAGAGAAAGGTCCCAAAGAGCCTCTAAAGTCAAGTATGAAGGAGTCAGGGACCAAAATGCAAAGAAAAATTATAAGCAGGGCAGATGTATAAATTTCCCGAAAGTTCAGGGAACCCTAGTTTCACCCTTTATTCGTGGCTTTAAGCACGAATATCAAAAAATCGGGCAAGAATGTGAGAAATCCATGACCCATGATTAAACTCCATTTGATGAGATCGGTCCAATGATGTCAAGTTGTCTGGATGGTCGTGCGGGATCTGGTTATCCCAATCAGTAGCCATGAGTAAAATAGAAAAAGGAAGTTGTAACAACTATAGAAATAAAAATAGCTAAAGGGCTAAGAAACCCTGAAGGAGTTTCAGGGACAGAATTGCAGTAAATGAAAATTTTATAGCACAATCATAATACAGAACGGTGAAAATTACACCTATAGACCTGGGTATCCAATTGACATCGAAATTTATAAGGATTGAGGTTAAGGGCCCCTGAACCATGTTTTTAGGTCAGTATGGCCAGAAAGTAGAGGAAATAATATTTATAAATTTTAAAAAGTCTAAAGGTATGTATTGTACTATAAAACCTTAATCGGGCCCGGATACTAATTGTTAGACTGTTGTAAGGCTCAATAGCTGATTCTAAAGGCGCAAAAGAGAAGAGAAGATATAATTAGGGTTTTAGAGAAGATGAAACCCAAAAATAAATATAAAATAAAAGGGAAAGAAGAAAAGGATCTTAGTCATTTTAAAGAATTAACCATGATTAAATTATAAACTAACTATGGTTGAGTTAAAAGTTGACCATGGTTGAGTTAAGAAATTAACCATGGTTACTATTCATAACTTAAGGACTAAGAAAAGGTATCCAAGTGTGTGGTCAAGAATTTTTGGAAGAAAATATTTAGTTATGAAATTAGAAAATCAAAAGAAAAAGGAATGGAAGGTTAAGATTTGATCTTGAAAAGGTTGATCAAAGGGTCCAAATTTAGTCTGACCATTTAACTTCATCCAAATTCATCTCCTTCACCTCCATTCCACCATTTTCATGCCACACACAAGGGAGGAGGAGAGAAAAACATGAAGAGAGAGAGGGAGGGAGAAAAAATGGAAGAAGAAATGAAACTAAGCAAAACTACCACCATTCCTCACCAAATTTCTTCATCTTCTCCATCCTCCAACCATTTCCTCCAAAGGGCAGCTGCATATTCATCTTTTCTTCAAGGTGAAATGTTGCTCTAAGTGGGAAGAGAAAGGATTTTAGTGTGAAAAAAGAAAAGGAAACAGGGATTAAGTTTAAAGAGTAAGTTTTCTCCATCTTATACTTACAAATCACATGCTTTAAGCTAGTTTTGTTAAACCCTAGTTATGAGTCATTTTTGGACAGCATATGAATCAATAGAAATGGAGTTTATATGTTGAATATGAAAGCCTTGAAATGAAGTTTATATGTTGAACATGAAGGCCATATGAGCTTAGTTATTGTTGTTATGTGCTGAGACTTTGAAAAACACAAAGATTGTAACTTTTGGAAAATAGAAATCATGAGGCGATGCTGTCCAAATTTTCCCAAAATTTTTATGGTGTTTTCTTGATGTCTTAAAAATGTGTACCAAATTTCAAGTCCTAAAACATAAAGAAAAAGGCTATGGAATTTTTAGAACCAAAGAAATGCACTTTTAAGCCTAAAATGGAGCTAGATTATGTGATGACCAAAACGTGATGTTGGGGATGGAATTTGATGATGTTATCCATTCCAATGAATTCAAAAGGGTGTTTTTAGCTAAGAATACCTATGGCAAAGCCCCAAAACTCATGGGATAAAATTTCTAAATTTTGGCCAAGAAATGCACACTATTGCCCATAGTGAATGGGAAGGGAAGGAGTTAGATTTTTCCAATTCCAATGGTCCCATTAAGTTTAAAAGGGTCATCCTACTTTAGAAGTTAAGGTTTATGTGTTGATTGTAATGAATTATCATTATGATTATAGGGTTTGATGTTGTTTTAGGAACTCCAAAAGCAAGTAAACAGAGTCCTAAGGATTGAGGAGCAAAATTTACTAAGGTAGTAGTTTTCCTCTTTCTTTCCTTAAGCTTGTATGTTTTTATAATGATGTGTGTTATGCTATATCAAGTTGTCATTTATGCTATAAGATGAGACATGTATGCTTAGATTGTGCTTGGCCTCGTATGAAATTCCTTGTATTGCAATGCGATATGTGGCATCTTGATTGGCATTATGTTATGTACTTACATGCTTACTTGTGAATGAGATTGGTTTACTACTAATGAAATTTCATAATCTCACCCCAAATATAACCCATGCTAGGTCCGAGTTCAAGCAAAAAAAGAGCAAAGAATGTGGAGACATAAATCGAGGACCTTACTTTTATGCACCACATTTTGTCATGTAATTAAATATTTTAGACTACTGCGTGTATGAGCTATGTTATGACATTGTAAGGTACTCAGGTATGAAATGGGAAGTCATGAATATAATCAACCCTTGAGTAAATAGATTATGACTGGCATGCCAAAAATGCAAAGATGCATCTGCTTATATAAAGGCAAAATAATAATAACAATATGTTAAGTGAGGGATAAATTGTCCAGTTTTTGTAGGGACACTTTAATATGAATTTATATGCATTCCACTGATGAAGTATTTTCGCCTTGTAAAGGGCTTAGAGAGTTTGAAGTAGAGCCCTGAACCGACCTCATACGATTTTTCTATAATTAATTATGTATTTTCAAAGTTAGATAAGAAATTGGAAATGACCAAATGAATAGTGAAATTGTATGAGAAAGTTTTTAAAAGGAAAAATTTTAATTAGTTCAGGTTTCTATTGACTCCTCTAAGTTTTATATGAGGTAATTGTAGTAGAAAAAATATTATAAAATAAGGTATGACAAGACCTATGTTTTCAGTGCTGCCAAAGAGGAAGGCTATTCCCTTAGCCTTTATGATCATCGAAACATAACATCATCATGGACAAAAGTAAATATAACTAGGGCATGTTAAAATCATAACTCAAAATTACATGAAATCTAAATTCACATGAAGGTCTCTTCTTTTTCTGTGACCCGCTATCATCACCTTGTCCCTGGGAAATTAAGACATAAACTTAAAAGGGACTTTAACTCCCTTTATTCCCATATAATCATATCCTTTCCTTCTATATTGATAGAGAGCTGTCTCTTTCTATATAGTTAGAAATTCTGTCTCTATTTGATGAAGACCATTTCATTGAAATTTCATTCATTGAGAACCTTGTCTTTTAGAGGCTTATTGGGAATTTGTAGAACTCCATCTCCAAACACCATCTTATTCTAGGAGTCCATTCCTCAAGAATCATATTATGTAACAAACGTAATTTCCGTAAAAGATGAAATAAGCCATATAAAAGCAAGTCCTTTGAAATGAGGTAGATAATGTCCCGAAAAATTTAGGTAGAGTCCTAGACACCTAAAAATAATAATTCTAGGCTCAGATGGGAAAAAAATAGAGTTAAGAAGAAGAAACAATTTGTGATGAAAACTGACGAAATGTAATGGCATTTTTGTAAATAAGTGCAACTTTATAGGAGGGCTTTTTAAATGGGAAAATTGAGTTGCCCAAGGTTCTTAGAGGCCCCAAAAATCATAGGAAGCCCTAAGACTGGTAAAGCCCATCCGGTGTACATTTTCCAATGTCAGTGAGCCTAAATTTTGACGGATTTGTTTGGTAAGGTTTTAGCTCCAAATTGATTGATTCCAAAGAAATTATATTAAATTGGGAACCTAAATTTTATAATGGAAAAAATGGCTCTAAAAAAGGAGCTAAAATAAAGCCAAAACAAAATTGTTATTACAGAAGGACAAAATTAAAATTTTTGAAAAAGTATGTTTCTAAAAGCTCCCATACACTTCTCCCTTCTTCTTCCACCTTCTTAAGCATGAAATTTACTACCCAAAATACAAAATATGATCTGCTCTCTTAGGCTCACAAGAAGGGGAAGAAAAGGAGGAGAAAAATCAAGGAAAAAGTAGGTAAATCCATGGAATTTCATGCTCTTTCTTCCTCCAACCTTGCTCCTCTCCTTCCATGCTTTCTTTCTATGGTTTTCTTGAGATGATTGGTTCTCTTTTTGGTCCAGAACTAAGAGGGACAGTTCAAAAATCTTGGAGAGAAGAAAACCAAGAGGAAGAGGCCCTAAAAACAAGCTTGAATCTAAGGTAATTGCTTGTTGCAGTTGCTTCTTCTCCTTGCTCCATGGATGTGTATGATTTCGGCTAAGAACAAAACCATATATGTAACACAACTTCTAGCTCATCATATCATATATATACATGCCTCACAGCATTATATTCATGATGATATAAGGAAAAAGGGGAAAAAAGTGACTTTCTTTGCGTTGCGTTGTACTTAAAATTCCATTTGGTGTCACGTGGACTGTGTGAGCTCATGCTATACATTTTCCTATTTAAATACATCAATACAACTCATTTCCATCTCAAAATCATGCCTACAACTCATAAAAACCAAAATGGAGCTCAAAATAATCAAGTATAATTTCAGCCAGATTTGGCCTCTTTTCTGGTTAAACTTTGAAAAATCATAACTAATTCTAGAAAAATAGAAATCATGCAATCTTGGTCATTCTAGGAAGCTATGGATGTCTAATTTATACTAAAAATAATCCAGACCATAACATTCATCACAGAGGGCATTTGACATCCAAAATGGTCCAAAGGTCAGACTGAATTCTAGAACTATCACAGAATTCTGCAGAAAACTTTGAAACTATCCAATTAATTCCACAAAAATCCAATCCATGCAAATGATACCAATCTAGAAAGCTATGAATGTTAACTAGAAAGAAAAAACATCTCTAGATCAGTTTTGGAGATATACTGTACCACTTACCTTATATAAAACTGCACCTGACCCTTTTCTGAATACATAAGCTAGCATGTAGGGATCTCTTTATCCCTTGGTCAGGGCTACTCTCTGCTAGGTAGTGGTTCATCTGAATCTAACTTTAGAAAGCTAATTTCTTGCTTTCCTCATCTCATACACTATGTTTATCTTTAAAGAGATCTAGTCAGTGGTCTAACTGTCTGAGTAAAGCCTTCATATCTCTGTGGCAACGGTCTTCCAGGCTTAGGAGATCTCTAGTCTCTAAGATAAAAGCTAGCTAAAACTGTACTGGTCTCTGAGACTAACTACTCTGTAGAACTATCTTAGGCTGTTATCTTACTAGAGAACTATCATGCTATAGCTAGAGCTCTCTGTAACTCTGTGGGATCTACTGTGACCCCTGGGTCTACTATGACCTCTCAGAGCCCTGCTAGGGTCTACTACAACTCGCTGCGAGATGATAAGATCTACTACGATTCATCTCTGGGAGACGTTAAAGCCTAAGATCACTGTATCTGATAGTAAAATACATACTCACTAAGTCCAGTTACCATCGCTCATAATAGCTGAGACTAAACTCAAAGGTACATCGTGCTCTTTGTGCGAAGTGGGTTCTGTCTCATCTAATTCTCTAGAATCCCATCATACTGATACTAGGGAGCATTTTAATTTTCACTTATCGCTCCTCATAGGATCCTCAAATTCTCACTTCAGTCCTTTTTTGCTTGGGCTTTCTTTTCTTACTCTATTGACTTACTTACTTTACGTGTACTCATTCTATTCTTCCTCTCATATCCTGTAGTTTGTAACTATGCCCATGTTCTGCTTTAAAGTGCTTTGGCACTAGGGCATCTCACACATTGAATATGGTTAACATCTCTAGTAGGAGAGAGGTTATGCACTGGTCCCTATTCATTTCATTTATATATATTATAAGGGACTCAGACTATGCAAACTGAATCTGAACATTCTCTACTGGGGATTCCTCTCTGTATGCTTTTCTTACTATTTTAGTATTCCTGGAATCCCTTTACTTCTCTTTTCTGACTCATCTCATTCTTTAACTAGGATACTTTTCAATTATCGGAACACTTTGGTGGTTGATGTCGTTGTTTGCTATACACTTAAGTCACATTACTATTAGGTTGATTAGGCTTATCATATGACCATTGTTGCAAGCAAACCATAACATCAAACACTAATACACGGGCACCTCATGACTGAGCTCAAGGCCACTATTGCCTGTATATTGCAAGTTTCCTAATAATCTAAAATATCCCTTTCTTACTTTTCTCTATCAGCCCTATTCTCGTAGAATGCTCGGGGAAGGTAGGATTCTTCCTCTACTACATCCTGAGATCTCTCTGCATTGCCCAACAGTTTTACTTCGGGAAGTATCATGCTAGAAGGGCGTCTATGCCAAGGATAGATGTGCTTTCTTAAGTACTCAAGCACATTAACTGAATATCTATTCTCAATTTAGTATGTCCTCAGCTTGAACACTGTCATGATTTCTCTTTCTACCTTTCTTATCCTCTTACTTAGGTAAAAAGATGTTCTACTACTGGCTGTTTTTGTTGCCAGTTCAGGACTCTTTACGCTTAAGAGCACTTGCATTTTTCTAGGATTCCTCTACTTATTCACTCTCTATAACATCGAGGGGGTCTATTTTCGTTCATACTCTTACTCTGCTCTTAGCTAGACCATCCCTCAGTAAGAAATTTCTATTTTGTGAAATCTTAAGAATTACATTTTGTGGCACTCTCGGCTTACACTCTCTCTCTGCATAATGTAAGACTCGCCTTCTGAGGCAGTCTTTAATTCCCTCGAGCTTCCCTGTGGGTACTAATACACTGACTATTTGTCTCAGCTCATTTTTACATTCAGATCAGAGCTAGGCTTTCTCTTTGTTTAGCCTCGTCCCCAGGAGCATATTATACTATTTTTAGGGGTCTGTTAACCCAATCCAGGACACATACTTTCAATGTCTGAATTCTACCTTACTGAGAACTTATGCTCTACTGGGTTCTCTAATCTCTCACATGTCTTAACCCTACATCTTTCTCATATTAGGGAGCTCGTTTAACTAACTATCGGACCCCTATCTGTTTATCTTTCTAGGCTTAGTTTACTCATCTAATCATTATTATAGCGAGAGTATCTTTTCTATAACTAGTTTTTCAGTTCTTCCTCACTTCCTTTATCACTATGCTTTATGACTCAGGGGGGTCTATCTAGGGGAATTTACTAACCACTATTGGGTGGTCTCCCCTAACTCAAAATATCTCATCTTTCCTTTCTCAATCCAGGGAGAACTTTCACTGAGCCTTTTATTTACATTTACATATCTCACTTAGAAAGATGCTACTAGTCGTCTCCCTTGAGCTTTAGCTTATGCTCAACTTGGGCTAACCCTCTCATCGGACTTGTAGCTTACTATAAGCCCTATTAACTCATAAGCTCGTGATAACTTAGTGCTTTCTGAACTATCCTCATTCTCTTCTGCCTTCTGTCACTGGGCTACTCATACTTACCTCCAGGTGTCACCTATGAAGGACACCTTTCTAGGCCACTCATTATGTACATCACTATTGGTAGCCTTACTACTAATAGCCTTATCTTATGTAAATTTCAAAGCTACATTAACATCCTGTCAACAGGGTCTAAGATCTTGTCAACAAAATCTCATATATTGCAATGCAAGAATTAAGACCCTATCAACAAGGTTTTCTTGACTGTGTCTACATAGTCTTAACTCATCATACTAGCCTGTTATAGTATTCACAGGGTTAACATTCTAGGTTGGAGTTAACGTCCTATAGGCGGATCTTAACAACCTTATCATTCCTCAATCTCAACTACTAGGCCCACGGATTTCTTACAACCTTCCGTAACTATTTGCTACCCTTTTTTCGACTTATACTAGGGGTTCCTGCTCTCTGTGAGTTATCTAATCCCTTATCAACTCATTCCTCAAGTTGGCCTGAGTATGACTAATAAGGCATTCAAACTGTCATTCGCCGCGGTTAACATATCATTCGTTACGGCTAATTAGCCTCGGGTTCACCTTAGTTTTTCTATCTGAGTATTGGCCGCAACTAACTTCTCAATTGGCCGCGGTGAGGAACTCTCTGGATTGCCTCGCTGCTATCTGGAATAATGAGTCATGACTAATGGCCTCTGATTGGCTTACTTTTCTAGGGATTGGATTTTCATCTTTAGCTACCAACTCGAGCCTCATTGCCTCTGTACCTAGCCCATCATTAAGCTAAAGAGTTCTACCTCTTGCTTCGTTCATGCATAGCTAGCTATTGCCTTCAGGCTGTCAGAGCTCTGAAGGATGTAGCTTATAACTCAACCTCTGGCCTGAGGAGATTAACCTTTCGAGCTCTAATACTTATCTAGACATTTGGATGTTGTGGCTAGAGGGTGACTCTTTTTCTCACTTCCCCTCTAAACTGGTCCTGTGTAGCTGCAATCTCATCACATACCGCACTCTATCATTACTTGTCTCTGCATTAAGCAGGACATCTTGGAATGGCCTGAGGGTGACTACTAGGGAGAATTAGGCCTCACATACTCTCTCTAGCAAGCCTCTTCCTATCAACGAGATCATTTCTCATCGTTCATATCTAGGGCTTGCCGCTGATCCCGACGAGCTATCACATCTCATCAAGCTCAAACCGTCGGATCCCTCAGCTCTACTCAAGCTTAACTCTGCTCAAACTACTCTAAAGGCCACTCTTTCTTGGTGTCCATTAACTACTCTAAGACCATCATACAACTTACTCATCATGAATAAAGCCACAAACTACTTTCACACATAGTGACTTTCTTTGCGTTGCGTCGTACTTAAAAATTCTATTCGGTGTCACGTGGACCGTGTGAGCTCATGTCATACATTCTCATATTTAAATACATCAATAAAACTCATTTCCATCTCAAAATCATGCCCATAACTCATAAAAACTGAAATGGAGCTCAAAATAATCAAGTATATTTTTGGCCAGATTTGGCCTCTTTTCTAGTCAAATTTTGAAAAATCATAACTAATTCTAAAAAAATCTAAATGATGCAATCTTGGTCATTTGTGGAAGCTATGGATGTCTACTACACACTAAAAATACTTCTAGACCATAACATTCATCATAGAGGGAGTTTGACATCCAAAATTGTCCAAAGGTCAGACTAAATTTTGAAACTGTCACAGAATTCTGCAGAAAAATTTGAAAATATCCAATTAATTCAAAGAAAATCCAATCCATGAAAATGATACCAATATGGAAAGCTATGGATGTTAACTAGAGAGAAAAAATATCTCTAGATCAGTTCATCAAGCCAAGACTTCAAAATTCAATGGAACAGTACCTCTGGTCGGGCAAAATTACTGATACTAGACAGAAATTTCAAAAATTCATATCTCCCTCTCTAGACCTCCAAATGAGTGTTTTTAGTTGGTATGAGTCACTGTGAATGTCCAGTTTCTGTGTATAAAATTTTGTGGTAATTGGACCTCATTTGGGCCTTGTGTAATAGAAAACAATTTCGGACCAAATGAATAGTGTAGCAACCAAACACCATGAAAATTGCCAACTTTGAAAAATCATCAAATATTCTGTAGACCTCTAAAAATTATGATCTTTAGCTTCCCAAAAATTTCCTAATGAGACCTAATTGAATGTCAAATTTTAAACTAAGACTAACTCATTTGGCTAAAAAGTGACATAGGGTTCCATTATGGTCAAATTTGACTCCATATGGGGTACCAAATTTGCTAAATGGCTTTCCCTTAGTTATGGCACCTTTTGGGCAAGTCTAAAAGCACATTTAAGACTTGTGTAAGCTGCCCAAATGATCCCAAACCTTATGCATCTCATTTTGGCCATTCAACCCACACTTAGGCATATTTCCATCAAACTTTCAATTTGCATAACTTGGCATTACATACCCAAATTCATTTCTAAAGTTCATACATCATATCCATACATGTATACATCACATAATATCATATTTACATGTGTCTCAAGGGTCATGTGCCATTTACAATAATCATATATATCATTGGACATCATTATGGTTCAAAAAGGGTAAAAGCTAGACATATGGATGTCAATCTCTCTTCTTCAATGTTGTTGGCTCCCATTACCATATCCACTTGGTCTACCTACCATATTATATCATTGAAGAGGGAATGAGATTCAAAGAATCCCAATAGCTCATCTCTTATTCAATCATACATAATGGATGCAAACAAGTCTCATAAATGCATGTATGATCATATGGACATGTGCAAACATTCAAGAAGCATTTTCATCATTTAAGAAAGTCATACATAGCATACAAAGGCTTGCCCAGCAAGTGGATTGGCCTCACCCAATTTCTTGTGGATGTTGGACTTGCCTCACCCATTCTTTAATGCATTCTTGGACTCAACCATACTCTTGGGAGCCTACTTTGCTTTTGGAAAACTCTTTGCTTTGTCTCAACTAATCTTAAGAGTTCTTAGCTCATCCTCACCATAGTTAAGGGTTATTGGTCTCACCATACTCAAGCAAACCCAAGCACATATCAAAACATCATATGAAACATAATATGTCATCATAAAACTATGGCATATAAAATCATGCTAGCATATTTTTCATAGCTTGAAAATACACATACACACATTCTAAGATAAGCTAACACACATCCATGCATAAGAGAAGGTGGAGAGAGCTACCTTGCTTGCATTTACACATTTTTTTCTTAAGTCTTAAGTCCTCTCCCTTGACCTCACAAACCCAAGAGGGTGGAGATCATTTCTCTTGGCCTAGACACATCATATGGAAGCTAATTACACTCTTGAAATAAGCTAAGACATTAAACTTATATTTAAGAACATACTTGGTTCCATAAGTCACATAATGGTTCCATAAATGACCTATTGAAGCAACCATCATGATTCACGTTCTTGGCTCCATTCTCTTCTCATTCCTAGGCCTCTTGACCTCATTTAAGGTCCTTGGAGCCATTACATATTCATTTACAGAAGCCTAGACACAAGTTGCTTCATAAGGTTACATTATGGAAGCCATTACCTCATCTCCCAATCCATGGCTTCTAAATTTTTCCCAAGGGTTCCTCCCACCTTCTACTATCATATGAAGTCCCAAACCAAGGCTAGAATAAATTAAAACAACCCCTAGCCTATTCCTCTAGTCTTGGCCGAAAGTGACACACCATTTGGAGCCCATAGAGTTTTTGATTTTTCCTTGATGGGAGAGACACTTGTGAGGCTTCCTAAGGGTCTTAGAAACTCAAATAAACTTTTATACATGCAAGAAAATTCATGGATTAAATCAGTTTTTACAAAGTGTCCAAGAGCTCTACACTTTCCTAACTTGATTTTCATTAGCTTTTCTTCCAATTTCCTTGCATCTACTAACTCCTCATGGTCTAAAACCCAAATTCTTTCTTATTTCTGGACAAAAATCCTCCCCCCAAGATGGTTTTGTTCTGGCAGAACTCCATACACAATGGGCAAGAAAAAGGAAGCAACCAAGATAGAAAAATCACCTTGATTCCAAGCTTATCTCAAGAGCTCTCTTCCTTGCTTCAACCCTCTTCTTGAATTTCAAAATTTCTCCCTCTATTCTAGGCTCAAAATAGAACCAAACATCTCACTAAATCCATAGGAAGAGAGGAAGAAAGGAGGGGAAGAAGTTTTCTAAAGGGAAGAGCAAAAGTTTCCATGAATTTATACCTTTTTCTTGGCTTTTCTTCTTCCCTTGAGCTTGCTCTTGTGTGCCACCCTCTCTCTAAGTCTCTCTCTCTCTAAGTCTCCTCTCTATTTTCTGGGCAGAAACAAAGCATTTTAGTCAGAGGAGCTGCTGGAACGTGGATAAGAAGAAGCTAAAAGTCACTTTATGCAAGTTTTTACTTTTGAATTTTAGTCCCTCTTCTTGGCTTTTTTATTTAGGCCCATTTCAACTCCTTTTCAAAATCTATTTTTTCTATCATAATATTTAGGCTTTCTAACTTATAAAATGCCTTACTCAAATTGGATTTAAAACCATTCCAAATCGTTCGGTTAAAGTTTTAGTCAACCTTTGCCGAAATCGCTCACCGGAGGGGTTTCAACTATTCTAAGGGTTCCCATGGTTTTCAGGGCCTCTGAGAACCCCAAAAAGCTCAAATTTTTCATTTAAAAAGCCCTCTTACGAGTTTTCCAAATTTTTCAAAAATTACAAAAATGCCCCTATTTTCTTCGACAAATTTTCTAAGCTCTTCTGGCTCTAGTTTTTGGGCCTCTTAAACATCAAATCCTCATTTTATAATATTTAAAATTTTATTATAATTTTAGTTGGCTCTAATTCCTTCTATTTCGTGGACTTCCTTTTATATTTGGCCTATTTCTGACGTTTATAGAGAAACCGAACATTGCGTTTCTCACATTTATAGAGGGACCGGATGTTACAATATAGGAAAAGGTTTTTCTGCCCAAAAAAAAGAGAGAAACAAGGGTTTTAGATCATTGGGAGATGGAATATGGCAAGAAATTCCAAGGAAAACTAATAGAAAGCAAGATAGAAAAGTGTATGCTTCTTAAGGGTTTTGTAAAATCTGATTTTGTGTAAATGTTTCCTTGGTTATTTGAATGTTTCCTTGAGCTCCTAAGACCCTTATAAACCTTCCCAAGTGGCTTTCCCATCATGGAAAAATCAAGAGCTCCATGAGGCTTCCTTTGTGTACTTGTCTAGCCTAGGCTAGTTCATAGAGCTAGAGAGTGTTTTAATTTGTTCTAACCTTGATTTAAGACTTTAAATGATGTGAGAAGATGGGAGAAATTATTAGAAAAAATTTAGGAGCCATGGATTGGAAGATGGAGCAATGGTGTCCATAATGGTGTCTTAAGAAGCAACTTAATTTTTCAATTGTGCAAGTGAATGTGTGAGGGCTCCAAGGACCTTAAATGAGTCCAAGAAGTCTAAAAATAACAAGAGAATGGAGCCTAGAACTTGAAATATGAGAGTTGCTTCATTGGGCCAATTATGGAACTATTATGCCACTTGTGAGACTAAGTATGTATTCAAGCTTTAGTTTAGTGTCTTGGGTTGCTTCAAGTGTGTAATTATGTATTTCTTATGGTGGCTAGGCCAAGAGAATATCCACCCACCTAGGTGCACTTGTGAGGCTAAAAAAAGGGAAGGAAAGGATCAAGAAAAGCTTGCATAAATCCAAGGTAGTTCTCGATCTCATTCTCCTTACATTCTTGTGTGCATATGTATGTTATTGTATGCTTGTGTGTGTTCTTGTGACTTGATGATATGCCACTTGATGCCTTGACTTTACATTGGTACCAATGTTTCTTCTTGAATGACTATGGTTATAGAAATGGCTCATAAGGGTGAGATGATGCTAAAAGTCCCTTAATGAAGGTGAGGAGATTCCAAAAGTCTCATGGCATAGGTGAGAGAAGGCCAAAAGTCTCTTGGAAGGGTGAGGCCAAGTCAAAAGTCCCTAGGCCAAGAGTGAGGCAAATCCAAAAGTCCTAGAAATGGGGTGAGGCAAAACCAAAAGTCCCAAGAGCATGGTCTTGGCTTGAATGTGAATAAGTGGCATGGAAATTGTGACTTTACATACTTTATGATTGCCATACCTTCCATACATATGCTTTGATGTGTATGTGAATGGGTGTGTGATCTATTGAGATTCTTGGAATCTTACTCCCCTTTCACCTTCCATCTTGAATTGTCTAAGTGGCTCACAAGAAGCAAAGAAAGCAAGCCAAGAGCCTTGAAGGGCTATACTTTTGACCTTTTGTAGTTTTCTTTGTGTATAAATGTGAGAGTGATATTGTTCATATTATTTTTGTAATGTAAGACCATGAACAAATATAATTTTATGTATGAATGATCTATGAACCTTGTATGGTGTCAAGACAATGGAAATATGGAAATTGAACACTCGGGTGCACACTTGAATGTATGTATTCTTAGGTGTGAGATGGTCAAAATGAGATGCATGGTGTTTGGGACCACTTGGCTAGTTCCTACAAGTCATATTTATACTTTTAAACTTGCCCAAGAGGTGCCAAACTCAAAAGAAGGCCATTTGGACCAAAGTAATACCTTATGAGAGGCAAAATTTACCAAATTAGTGAGCTATGTTTATCCAAATGAGCTCTTCTTGGTCTGAAATTTGGCATGCATCTAGACATTGTTGAGAGCATTTTAGGAAGATAAAGTGGGTATTATTTGGAGGTCTACAGAATATTTGATAAATTTTTTAAGTTGGCAAAAATTCTGATTTTGGTTTAGTGCATTGTTCATTCTAGTTTGAAATGAAACTCTGTCACTCATGGGACAAATGATGTCCAATTGTCACAAAATTTTATTGGAGGAAACTAAACCTTTCCAATGACTTGTGCTAATTAGAAACACCTCATTTGGATGTCTAAAGAAGGAGATATTAGTTTTTGAACTTGTTTAGTATCAGGCGTCCAGTCCAACCTATGTCACTATTTGATTAGTTTTCGAGGCCTGGATGTGCTTGGCCTGGTCTACATTTATTTTTACCCTCTAGCTAACATATGTAGCTTTCCAGATTGGTATCATTAACATGGATTGGATTTTTGTAGAATTAATTGGACATTTTTTAAATTTATGACAGTAAACTATATTAGTACCAGAGATAGCCAGACCTTTGTGGCTATTTCATTGTCAAACGTAGTCCAAAGGCTATGCTCATGTCTTGGAATTATTTCTAGTGAATTTAACATCTAGGGCTTTCTAGAAAGCTATGGTTTGTGTGATTTTGATTTATCTACATTTAGTTATGATTTTTCAAAGTTGTCCCTGAAATCTGCCACTGTATAGCAGCAGGAAATGAAGAAATTTTGGGATTTTTGACCCTTGATCCGGGGTTGGTGCCAATTTTTTATAATTTTATGATTTGTATGTATGAAAAATAATTAGAGAATATTGTTGATGAGTTCATAAGGTCCCGGTGTAAGAAACAAAACTATACACGCAACGAAATTTTAATTCGTTTCTTCCTATGGATCCATCAACTTGATTAAATTGAGTATGAGATAAATTATTTCTTTTGTGGCATGCTTTCTCTTTTTAGATCTCTGGAACTGACGTCTATGGGCAGCCCCCTCTATCGGTATCCACACGAACGATTTGGCAACTTGAAAGGCGTGCTAGCACCTTTTGTTCACCACGTTCGTACGCGAATTGAAGAGAATATGATCTTCTCTCTTTAGGCATCGATACACTTTCTATCTCTAGGTGTAGGACTGCTCTTTCTCTCTCTCTAGAGTGACGGCTTAGGGTTTTAGAAATCTTACCCCTTTTGTGTGTTTCTAAACCCTAGCCTACCTCTCCTTTTATAGAGGTATATTTAGATTAAATTAATTAATTTAAATATATTATTTAAATTAATCTTAAACAAATTAGTTAAAATTCAAATTTATCTCATAAATTCAATTTGAACTAATTCATTTATAAATAAATATATATATTGAAATATATATAAAGCATATATATTTATATCAAATATAAATATATATATTTCGAATTTCTATATATTATATATATATCAAAATAATATATATATACATATATTCTGAATTAATTACATATATATATAACATATTATATATATATATATAATTATCTCACCCTAATTAAGCGTAACATTCATCGAATCTAGACACAGTTCTAGGTTCCATGAATTTGGACATTCTTGTTCAAGTTGATTTGTTCTTGTGTGCTACCCTGTAGGCTTATATAATATTGGCAGTGGGCCAACAACATTATTGAACCCACAAGTCACCAGCGGCCTCTAGCAAAACATAGTGACTACCCAAATCACATAAAGTTTAGTGATCCGATACAACCTATCGTATAACATTATCACATCCTTTTATCACACGATATCTTGATCGAGCATGAGGCATGGAATTGTCATCCTTATCTTACTCGATCATTAGTTTCTCGATTTAGTGCAGACTAATAGAACGAATGAAAAACCCTTCCATCCAAACATGGCCATGCATTTCTCAGTCTCACTCATCAAGGGGCCTAGAGATATCTCTCCGTTAACCAGAGGGATAAATTCCATCTTGACTACTCATTATCCCTTACATGGAATCCACTATACCTGATAATATAGCCTTTATGATCACCCGGTCAAAGGTGACTTTTGACAATGCCAAAGCACAGTGTCCTTCATGTTGGAATCTATGATGATCTCAGGTATGAGGGATTAGTGACACGGTTATATATAAGGTACGCTTATGACCTAATCCATGAAGCTACCTCATGACGGGTCGATCTAGCACCCTGTTCCTAACAAGTGCCTATGATTTTGATTTTTATCTCCATACATGATTAACACATAACCATCAATCAAAATCATACTCGTCTTAATTCATCATCGTTCTCATAATGATGATCGACTAGGGATATTTAGGATAACTAATATAATTTATCTAAGGATATAATTATTATAGAAACATGCAAATATAATAATTGTAACAGAAAAACTTTTATTCTTAATGAAGCACAATGTTTACAAATGATTGGCCTAGGGCACAATTTCCAACACCAGGAGATGAGAAATGAAAAATTTATCCATTACGCAACGCAATTAAATTCATTATTTTAATGTATTTCTTAAGATTTCTTGAATGAATTGTATAATCTCACGTGTGAGATGAGGTTCAATGCTAGAATATAATATGGTATTACATATTACTACATTTAAATCATATCTATTTAATTGTATGGAAATGCAAAATTTTAGTGATTAATTTAGCTTTATCTTATGTAATTTATATGTGTTTTCAGTCAGGAGCTGCTAGTAGCAATACGTTAACCTTTAAATTGGAAGGAAAGACAATTTGATACTCTACATATCCTTCAATGCAAATCACCATAAGCATGTAGAAAAATGGAGCATTTTAAGCTAACCAAAGGTTCACACAAGCAATCCCTATGGTCCCACACACTCGTATTCAAAAACCTTGAAATGGATTATGTAACTAGATACCAACATAGACAGACCATGTAATTGGGTGATTTCTACGTAAGCAGCTTGTGTGTGGCAAAACAGAGAGGATTTTATGTGATTTCAATGGTAATTTAAAAGGGAAAAAGAGAAGAAAAAAAGAAGCTTCTAGGATCTGGGAAGTGTTATGAAGGAGTGAATCGGGGAGAAGTAGAAGCACTCTAAAGAGGAGTTTTGGAGATTTGTTAGATGTGGGAGAGATGTGGTGTTTCTATCAAAAGATTGCCAAACTTCCACCATTAGTTTCCACTTTACTCTTGTTTCATTGTTTTCCTCATTATGTATATGATTTTCTTTGTTTATGAGCTATTGATTTTGATCGATTTTTGAATTTGGAATTTAGATGAATTTGCTTACTAATTAAGCTTAATTGAGAACTGTATTATAATGATTCCGTTGAGATTAATCTATTGCTTTATTACTCCTATTTCATAAATTATTAGTCACCATTTATTTGTTGTATTATGAGATGATCAAGAGGTTAATCATGATATAGATCATTATAGCTTTAGACTTAGGAGATGATTATATAAAAATATAGATTGTTCTTAAGTGATTTATGAGTTATTTACTTGCATTAATTCCTCTTATGTAATGGGTTCACTTTAAGTATATGATCATGAAAGTAGACATAGATTTAATTTGAGTACTATCATTTATCTCAACAGGGAATTCAAATACATTAATGGAATTGTCATTAATCAAATTGAATTAGGTTGTAAGAAATAATTTTGAATGATGCTTAAGAAGTAAATAGAGAAATTCAAATTCCAGAGCCTTTTACAATTCACGGTTTAATATTTTATTTTTTCAAATTCTAACGGCTTTTAATCCCCGTTGATTAATTTCAAATTCAATAGATTTTCTAAATAATAGAAAGTAATTTTTTATAATTCGTATTTGAATCACCTTCCTTGTGGGACAACTTAGGACACAATTCTATATTTCCTGTTTGGACCATATGCTTGTGTGTTTTTCATAACACTTATCTTCATCTAAATAGGAGTTCTTATTTTGGCATTAAACCTATAACATCCAGTTTTCTGAAAATCCAAGAAAACGTAAGGAAACGCGAGAAACGTAAATATGGTTTCTTCGTCAACGTATGAAATTCACCGAATACAAAAAAAGTCCCCCAAATATAGTAAATTGAGGTATAATAAAATTAGAATAATATTCTAAACTGTAAATAATGATGATTCAAGGCTAGAGGTGCCCTAAAATAGGGGCTAAAATAGATGAAAAAAAAGAGGGATCAGAAAAAGGTCCCGAAGAGCCTCTGAAGTCAAGTATGAAGGAGTCAGGGACCAAAATGCAAGGAAAAATTATGAGCAGGGCAAGATGTATAAATTGCCTGAAAGTTCAAGGAATCCTAGTTTCACCCTTTATTCGTGGCTTTAGGCACGAATATCAAAAAATCAAGCAAGAATCTCATAAATTCGTGACCCACAGTTAAATTCAGTTCGATGAGACGGGTCCAATGATGCCATGTTGTCCGGATGGTCGGGCGGGATTCGACCTGGGATCTGGTTATCCCGATCAGTAGCCATGAGTAAGATAGAAAAAGGAAGTTTTAACAACTATAGAAATAAGAATAGCTAAAGGGCTAAGAAACCCTGAAGGAGTTTCAAAGACTAAATTGCAGTAAATGAAAATTTTATAGCATAATCATAATACAGAATGGTGAAAATTATACCTATAGATCCGGGTGTCCAATTGACACTTAAATATATGAGGATTGAGGTTGAGGACCCCTTATCCATGTTTGAGGCTCAGTATGGCTAGAAAGTAGAGGAAACAATATTTATAAATTATAGAAAGTCTAAAGGTATGTATTGTACCGTAAAACCTTAATCGGTCTTGGACACCGATTTTTAGACTGTTGTAAGGCCCAATAGCCGATTCTAAAGGCCCAATAAGAGAAAAGAAGATATAATTAGGGTTTTAGAGAAGATGAAACCCAAATATAAATTTAAAATGAAAAGGAAAGGAGAAAAGGATTTTAGTTATTTTAAAGAATTAACCACGGTTAAGTTATATACTAATTATGGTTGAGTTAAAAGTTGACCATGGTTGAGTTAAGGAAGTTAACCATGGTTACTATTCATGACTTAAGGGCTAATAAAAGGTGTCCAAGTGTGTGGCCAAGAATTTTTGGAAAAAAATATTTAGTTATGAAATTAGAAAATCAAAAGAAAAAAGAATGGAAGGTTAAGATTTGATCTTGAAAAGGTTGATCCACAGGTCCAAATTTAGTATGACAATTTAACTTCATCTCCTTCACCTCCATTCCACCATTTTCATGCCACACACAAGGGAGAAAGAAAGAAAAACGTGAAGAGAAGAGAGAGAGAGAAAAAGTGGAAGAAGAAGTGAAATCAATCAAAACTACCACCATTCTTCCCCAAATTTCTTCATCTTCTTCATCTCCAACCATTTTCTCCAAAGGGTAGCTGCATATTCATCTTTTCTTCAAGGTGGAATGTTGCTCTAAGTTGGAAGAGAAGGGATGTTAGTGTGAGAAAAGCAAAGGAAGCAAGGATTAAGCTTAAGAAGTAAGTTTTCTCCACCTTGCACTTGAAAATCACATGCTTTGAGTTTGTCTTGTTAAACCCTAGCTATGATTCACTTTTGGACTGCATATGGATCATTAGAAATTGATTTTATATGTTGAACATGAAGGCCTTGAAATGAAGTTTATATGTTGAACATGAAGGCCATATGAACTTAGTTATTGTTGTTATGTGCTGAAACTTTGAAAAACATAAAAATTATAATTTTTGGGAAAATAGAAATCATAGGGAGATGCTGTCCGAATTTTCCAAAAAGTTTTATGGTGTTTTCTTAATGTCTTAAAGTCATGTATACCAAATTTCAAGCCCTAAAACATAAAGGAAGAGGCTATGGGATTTTTAGAACCAAAGAAACTCACTTTTGAGCCTAAAACAGAGCTAGATTATGTTATGACCAAAACGTGATGTTGGGGCTGGAAGTTCATAATTTTATCCATTCCAATGGATTCAAAAGGGTGTTTTTAGATAGGAATACCTATGGCAAAGTCCCAAAACTCATGGGATAAAATTCCTAAATTTTGGCCAAGAAATGCATACTATTTGACCATAGTGAATGGGAAGGGAAGGAGTTGGATTTTTCCAATTCCAATGGTCCCTTTAAGTTTAAAAGGGTCATACTACTTTAGAAGTTAAGGTTTATGTGTTGATTGTAATGAATTATTATTATAATTACAGGGTTTGATATTTGTTTTGGGAACTACAAAAGCAAATAAACTGAGTTCCAAGGCTTGAGGAGTAAAGTTTGCTAAGGTAGTAGTTTTCCTCTCTCTTTCTTTAAGCTTGTATGTTTGTATAATGATGAGTGTTATACTATATCAAGTTGTTAATTATGCTATAAGATGAGACATGTAAGTTTAAACCGTACTTGGCCTTGAATGAAATTCTTTGTATTCCTATATGGTATGTGACACTTTGATTGGCATTATGTTATGTACTTACATGCTAGCTTGTGAATGAGATTGGTTTACTACTACTGAGATTTCATAATCTCACTCTAAATATAACCCATGCTAGGTCCGAATTCAAGCAAAGAAAAAGCAAAGAATGTGGAGACATAAATTGAGGACCTTACTTTTATGCACCACATTTTGTCATGTAATTAAATATTTTAGATTACTGCATGTATGAGTTATATTATGATACTATAAGGTACTCAGGTATAAAATGGAAAGCTATGTATATACCTAACCCTAAAGTAAAAAGAGTATGACTAGCGTGCCTAAGATGCAAGATTGTCTGTGCTTATATAAAGGCAAAATAATAATAATAATAATATGACCAATGAGGGGTAAAACTATCCAATTTGTTGTAGGGGCAAATTTATATGAATTTATATGTGCTTCGCTAAGTAAGTATTTTTCCCATGTAAAAGGCTTAAAGAGCTTGAAGTATAGCCCGAACCAACCTCATACGATTTTTTTATAATTAATTATGTATTTTCAAGGTTGGACAAAATTCGAGGAATGACCAAATGAATAGTGAAATTGTATGAGGAAGTTTTCAAAAGAAAAAATTTTAATTAGTTCAGGTTTCCATTAACTCCTCTAAGTTTTATATCAGGTAATTGTAGTAGGAAAAGTGTTATAAAATAAGGTATGACAAAACCAATATCACATTCATAATCATCTAACTTTTTAATTATATGCCAACTTATCCCAATCATATCTTATAGTGAATAAGTAAAATGACACCAACAAGCATAATTGAAATCCTATATTTAAATGAGTATAGATGGGCTACAAATAATGCATCCATAATTCATGTATCACAATTATAACATAATTGCATATTTAGTAGAAGGGTGAATAATCCATGTCCGTCATCAAAATCATACATAAGGGCTAACACAAAATTATCATGGTTTAGGCCTCACATATAGTCATACTTTAGTAAAATTTTATTATAAGTTATCCAAGTCATATTTCATAGTCATTGTCAATATACAATTACTCTTTTAAATCTAAATAAATGATACATTCAAAAACTACATAATCAAAATCAGGGTATTCCAAGAATGTTAACATACAATTTGCATATACTAATGCAATTACATAAGAATATGGGTACACATAGATAGTGTATAACTTTAATAGAGATATTAAGTCATATTCATCAGTCATAATACTCTTTCTTAGTAGGCATAAAATCCTAATGCACACATGTATATTATGAATTAAGCCTACAAACATTCACATAAGTTGTATAAAGTAGGCATGTGTATAAACATGTATATATCTAGCATATGAATAGTCACATATACTAAGTATCATACCCTATATAGGATATAGATATTATTACTTGCATATATAATTTATGACAGAACATCTTTGTCGTCATTATCATGTCTTTTTATGTTTTTAGTGTCTTATTTAGGTCCATCAGGTTTATATCAAGATACTCTACATACTAAGGTCATTAAATAAGGTATTACTTTGATTGCGATTCTTCGAGTTCTAGAAGAATTTAGTTAGGCAATAATGTATTTTAGCATGTATCAATCATCAAGCATCCAAACAATTATACCCTAATAACTAAATTTCGTAACAAACATGCATTACTAACTAAGGATCCTAAACATACAAGGCTTCCACTTAACATCTTAAGAAAATCCTTTAATTTCACTTATACAGCTTACGTGGGTTCACATAGCCAAGCTATGCAATTTTAGAGCTAAAAAAGGGCAAAACATTAAAAGATACATATATCATGCATATTTACATAGCCTAGTCATGCAACTCTTGGGTTACAGGGTTGTGTGGTAGTACACAACCCTTGAGCTAAAAATTTGTATGTTGCACGATCCCCATGTGAAAGTGCCTTGTTTTGCAAAATTCAATTGTTCATTCATGGTCTTATGTTCTCCTTTTATTTTCTCTTATGCAACCAAAAGGAGCTTGTGTGACTATTGTCTAGACCTTAAAAATAAGCAATAAATCAGGTGAAACATGGAAGATTATAACCAAAAGCTTAGATTGAGATCTCTTCCTTCATGGAGCTTTAACTTCCTAAGGTTTCTCATGCAGTTATAGCAACCTATGAGAGCTTTAAGGGAAAGAGATGCCATGTCTAATTAAGGCTTTTGAACTAAAATTCATAATAGTTTAAAAGCTTGAAATAAGATGTCTAAGATTCAACTTCTTTACATCATTACTAAAGGTTATTCATGGAAACAAAGAAGCTAAATGGAAGTAGAGAAGAAGATGTATGTACTATCTTTGCATGCCAAGCAAAGGGAGATGTTCTTACCATTTCCTTCGAGCTTTACTCCTCTTCTACTCTTGGCTTCTTTTTCTCGACCTTTCTCTCTTTCTTTCAAGCTTACTCACACACACACACATACTTTATCTCTCTCTTTCTCCCCCCTCCCCCAAATTTCAACTGAGAGTGTGTGTGAGTGAATTGTAATTAGAGGGGATAGGCATCATACCATAATATAATATCCCATAATTTACATGTCCATATGTGTATAACATCCATTTCCTTAAATTCTACACTATTAGCAGTGGAAAATACTAACATTAAAGGTGCAAGTTCTTCAATTTAGCATAAATGCACCACTTCAACTTACCAATCTTAAAATCCATCCTTAATATCCTTGCTCAACCAGAAACATCACAAAACTAAGCAAGGAATTCGGGTTTTAGGCATGTATCACAAATTAGCATAAATTGCATTCATAATTTTGCCACAAATTTCAAAAATTCATATCTTAAGCTAGAGAAATCCAAATCATGCAAATAAGGACTTTCTGGAAAGCTCATGACATAAAATACTTGATGGAAAAATATCAAATTAAAACAACTTCGTTTAGGCTACAAAAATTTCATGTAATAGTACCACTATCAAATTTTCATGCATATGCAAACCTAAAATTTTGGGTATGCATAACTTGAGCTACACAACTCCAAATTGAGTTATCTCTATGGGTATGGAAATCTTATAATGCCTCCTATATGGCTATAAAATTTCATAAGTATTGGAGTTCATTTGGCCCCTCGAATACACAGGAAACCATAATTAACCAAATGAACAGTCCATAGGTAAATTTGCATAATTCAACCAACTTTGAAAAATCATAAGAGATTCTAGAAAGATTCAAAAATTGTGTTTTTTAGCTCTATGAAAAGATCTCAATGAGATCTAAATTCTTGCTAAATTTCACATCAAAATCCATTCATTTGGCCTAGCTTTGGTTTAAGGGTAGATTATGGCTCAATTTAGCATCAAAGTGGCACCGAATAGTTCAAAATGAATGTTCTTAGGGAAAGTGACCATTTTATCATATCCAAAACATAAATTACAGCATATATGGCCATCTCATTAGGTCCCAAACATCATGGAATTCAAAGTCACTCCCTTAATTGGCTTTATTCACACACTTTCCATGCCATACATGTACCAAAAACACATCTTCTTGTACATATAATTCCAAATATGGTTTATACATCATAATTACTTACTTTTACACATGAGTGAAGGGTTACATTATATAAATATCATATACAACCATAATTTGATATTAAATTACATAATATCCTAAATCATTGTCAAAGGAACATAATTCAAACTTCTTGGCCTCCAATCTTTGCTCCTTGGGAGTTCCCTAGACACGTTTAAATACAAAATGGGGGAAAGTGATATTTAAAGAATCCCAATAGCTCAATCATCCTTCAAGTACACTTATACAACATGTTATCATGTCAAAGAAGGCAAGCATGCATCATTTGCAATCAAGTATCAAACATAATCATATTTATGAAATCAAATAAATCCATGAAAGTAAAAATCAAGTTCTAAGGACTTTTGGTCTAGCCTCACCTAATTTTTTGGGACTTTTGGATTAGTCTCGTCCATTTTAGGGACTTTTGACTTAGTCTCACTCATTCCATGAGACTTTTGTCCTTGTCTGACCCTTATCTAGGGACTTTTGGCATAACCTCACCCATCAAGAGTCATTTCATATTCCAAACACATTCTAAAAAACATAATGATATCAAATTATCAAACCAATAGCCATAAACATAATTCATAGTCCATGTATACATACAAGCAACAATGATAATCAAACAACTAAGATAAGCATACAAGAATGGATGAAGAGCTACTTTTCTCAAGAAGCACAAATTTCTTCCTTTGTCTCACTTTCCCTTTTAGGCCTCATGTAATATCCGATTCTCTGAAAATGAGAGAAAACGTGAGAAACATAACGTACAGTTTCTCAGTAAATGAACAAAATTCACTGGATACAAAAAGAAGTCCCCTAGATAGAGTGATATGAGGTCCCAAAAAATTTATGTAGAATTCTAGACTCTTAAAAATAAGAATCCTATGCTCAAATAGAAAGAAAAACGAAACTAGAATGAAGAAACAAATTTGAAAGAAAGGTTGATGAAACGTAATAGTATTTTCATAATTTTAAGAAAATTTTGGGAATTCTCATAGGAGGGCTTTTTAAATGAAAGTTTTGAGTTCTTTGGGGTTTTAGAGGCCCTAAAAGCCATGGGAAGTCCAGAGACAATTAAAACCCCTCCGGTGGGCGTTTTCCAACGTTAGTGGACTCAAACTTTAACTAATTCATTCGAGAAGGTTTTAGCTCTAATTTGAGTGATTTCAAAGGCATTTTACTAAATTGGGAACCCAAATTTCATAATAGAAAAGATGGTTCTAAAAAAAGAAGCTAAAATGAGTTAGAAACGAAAATGCCAAGAATGAAGGGTAAAATTGGAAGTTTTGAAAATGGAAGCTTCTTGAACACTCTTTAAGTTTCTTGTTTCTTCTCCCTCTTTATTTGCATGACTTTTTTGCCCAAAAACCAAAAAAATACCAGCTCTCTTAGGTGCACCAAGGAGGAGAAGAAAGGACGAGAAAAAGCAAGAAAAAAGTAAGGAATTTCATGGATTTTCACGCTCATTCTCCTTCCAAACTTGTTTCTCTCATCTCAAGCTTCTTTTCCATGGTTTTAATGAAGTCTTGGTGCTATTTTGGGGGCATAACAGAGAGAGGAATTTCGTGTTTGAGGTGAGGAAGCCAAGAAAGGTGAAAAACAAGTAATAAGAATCAAGGTAAAATCTCACTTTTATGGTAGCTTCTTCCTCCCCCCTCTCTTGTATGGTTTGAACACCACAGAGCCCAATCCTTAGGGGATGATTTCTATTCAAACCAAAAAGGAACTAATGGTTTTTAGAGTGCAAGGATTAAGAATATAAAATTGGAATCAAGTAAAAAGCATTAAAGAACAAGATGCAGCACTTACGGATTTTAAGTGCTCCCTTGAAAATATGATTTAATATAATTATTCCTAGGCCTAAATGAGTGTTTGGCTAAGCTCTTGAGATCCCTAGAAGGCTCCTCATATGCATCTTCCATCAAGAAAGTGAAGCAAACCCACTTGCTACTCATATGGAGCATAATTTCGGCCTAGGCTAGAAAGAGTACCAAAAGGAAGTTTTAATTTGTTCCAAGCTTATTTTTGAGTCATAAATGATGGAAGAGAATGAGAGGAAGCCTTGAAAAAATTTTATAAGCCATAAAAAGTGAGATGGTATCGTAGGTTCCATATTAGGGCCTAAAAAAGCAACACCTAGCTAGGCTCATTGATTTGATTATGTGATGACTCCAAGAGGTTTAAATGGAGTCAAGAATCATAAATAGATGGAGAGAATGGAGCCAAGGTGATGTTTTCTTAAGGTTGCTTTATTAAGTGCATTATGGAACTATAAAAGAGACATATGAACCACTTAGTTTTTCTAATGAGTGTATGGCTTGAGAATTTAGTTCAAGAGCATAATTGGCTTCCATATGATTGTCTAGGCCAAGAGAAACAAGTCCACCTTATTGTGTGTGTGTAACCAAGGAAGAGGAACCAAATTCAAGAAGAAAAGTGTGCATTTGTTACAAAGGAAGCTCTCTCCACTTTTCTCTCATGCATGAATGTGTGCTTACATTATCTTTGTATGTGTGTATGTGTGTTTTAAGCTATGAAAAGTATTATAGCATGATTTCATATGATGATTTTTTATGCATTTAAATGATATTTTATATGCTTGCCTTGGTTTGCTTGAGTGTAGAGAAGCTAAGAACTCTTAGCCATGGTAAGGATAAGCCAAGAACCTTTAAAGTTTGTTGAGCCAAAGTAAAAAGTCTCCCAAGATTGAGGTTTACTCCCAAGAGTAAGGTTTAGTCAAAAACCTTTTAAAGAAAATGGGTGAGGCAAGTCCAAAATTCATAAGTGAATGGGTAACGCTAATCTGCTCACTTGGCAAGCCTATGTATGCTATGTATGACTTGTTCAAATGCCAAGGATGTTGCTTCATACATTTCAATATGTCCATGCATGCATTTTCAAGACTTGTATTGCATATTTTATGTGTGATTGAAAGGGAGATGACTATTGGGATTCTTTGAATCTCATTCCCCTCTCTCCAATATTTTAACATGCTAGGTGAAGCAACTGAGTAAAGTAATAGAAGCCACCAAATCTAGAAGAAGGAGATTAACATCAAAGTGTATGAGAATGCCTAGTTTTGTCTCTTTTGTAACCATACCAATGGCATATTAATACTATGATGGAATGGTTATGTAATCATTTGAACATGTGTAAATACTCATATATATGATGCATGCATGAAAGTTAATGCTATATGTATGATATAGTGCATTTTGGGTACAGAATGGCAAGACTAGACTTATGAATTCTTGTGTATATCATGGGGTGGATGAGTGAATTTGAGAAATCTGGGTTTATTCACCTTTGAGACAAGTTTATAATGTCATTTTGGTGCACTCCCACATGCTCAAGTGGCCACACAAGCTTTGGAAACAAAATTGGATACTTTGATGCTAGTAAAGACCATAAAAATGACCAAATTGGAATCCTATGGCACAAACTGACCAAATGGATGAATCTTCCCATGAAATTTGGCAGACATGTAGAAATCATTGAGAGATTTTTGGGAAGCTAAAGTGCAAAAAAATCAAAGCTCTATAGAATTAATTATGAATTTTCAAAGTTGGAATTTTTCTGTTATTCTAGTGCATATACTGTTTATATGGTCAGTTTTGTGTTCTGTGTTGTCTGGAAACCAATGGTGTCCAATGCTTGTGACATTTTACAAGAATAAACTAGAGGTCATAAGCTTTTTGTGGCCATCAAGATCACCTCATTTGGTGGTTTGAGCAGAGAGTTATGAATTTTTGAAGTTTAATGTCAGTACTAGTAGTGCCACTTGACCTCCTATACTGTTCCATCATAATTTAGTTCCTAAATGAACTTGGCATGGTCTAGGGATATTTTTTTCATTAGATTTAACATCTGTAGCTTCTCAGAATGATTGAATTTATATGATTTGGATTTTTCTAGAATTAATTAGGAGTTTTCAAAATTTATGATAGTAACCTGTGATAGTAAGCCAAATTGCTGAGACCTTGGGTACTTTTCAAATATCAAACATCTTCTACTTGATGTTTGATGACCAAAAATTATTTTTATCATAAAGTAACATCTATATCTTTAGTGTGCCTGATTTCAATTTTTCTAGAATTAGTTATGATTGTTCAAATTTCAGGCACAAAATCTAGAATTCTACTCGAGGCTGCATCAGTGAATTTTATGTATCCACTCACTTTGCTCAAGGTATAGGCCACTTCTTGAGCTTGTTATGAGTTTTATTTGTGTATTTAAAAATGAGAATGAGATGGATGAGTCCATATGGCCTACAAAACACCAAATGAAAATTTTACCCGTGACGAAATGCAACTTTATCCATGATTCCAATGCCATTATGTTACTTCCTTTAGAACTAGTGTGACAACCCTATCTTCTAATCATTGTAATTATAGCTAAATACAAGGTTTATTAGTTAATGATCAAGGTCTTAGGTCATTATATTTTACTGGATTACGAAAATGTGAGGGAATTTGAACCTTGATGTTAGGGTCGTCACCATGCCATCTTAACAAAATAAAATGTGCATAAAAGAAATCTTACTACCATAAGAGACTCATGATTCAACCATCCCTTAGTTTCAACACTCAATAACCTCTCGGCGAGTTGGACCTTCGCCGCGGCGGAAATGCTTCCTGGAACTTCTACTCGACTCCCAGAATTCTCGCCTTGGCGCAATATATTCACGCCGCGGCGAGTTTTGCCTCTGTCCAACACAAATTTTAATTTTTCGACTCGCGCCGTGGCGGAAAACACTACGCCGCGGCGGGTTTTGGTTCTGTTACCCCCCTGGGTGAATTTTTTTCACTTCGCGCCGCGGCGAGGTTCGTTGCACCGCGGCGCCTTTTGGCTCTGTCTCCCTTTTAGCCGCGGCGAAGCCTTCTTAGCCGCAGCGCGATTCCCTTCTGTGATCATATTACCCAAATTTCTCCCTCTACACTCCAATTCTCACCTTAGCAACACTCTAGGTCCACCTACCCTTGTTTTAAGTGATCCTAATGGTGTTTATCTACCCTATTTACCCATCAATCCATCCATTACCATTATGTAACTCAAATGTCACTTCCTACTTGTTCCACTAACTCATACCAACAAATTCATAATTAAATGGCAGCAAGAACACATGCATTAGCAACAATTTACATCCCATGCACATTCTATAGGTATTCCATTCAACAATAGCTTACCTCTAAGACATCATATGTCTAAAATTCCCATAAGGTGATCCATATCACAATTTCAGCAGAACTACATACATATATATAATGCTATAAGTTCATACATTGATATTCCACTATGATGTGCTCTAAATCCTTAATGGTTACATTTCAATCAAGCAAAATATAAATGCCTACACTTGGCAACATGATTACATGATGATGCTGTGTAAACTAATAACAAAAATTTGCATCTATCCTACTCTACTCAGACCAAGTGTAGCTCCCCACACCCGGCCTCAGCTCATGGATGTTCATCCACTTGCTTGCCCTTATCCTTACCCGATGAACTTTCACCTGAAATGTTAATCCTATGAAACGGGGTGAGATATAAATCTCAGTAACCAAGGCAATTCCATCATATACTCCATATTAATTCACATACATACATAATTTCACATAAACACCAGCAGTAGACCATTCACATCAGTAAATGAAATAATTAGGCTATCATGATTACTATCTCATACTAGCAATCACATTATCGCATGTTAAAGGCCATTAACACCAGAGAGGCCCGTCCACGGCACCTACTCCTCATTGAGCACAACCGGGGCTCAGTGCATCTGGGGTTTGATCATAACCCGGTGCTCGATCGAAGCACATGCACGGGTGGCAGCCGCACCACAGCTCCACTATGGACTCACAAGGTCCAAACACAATTCAACAGATAGCCAACCAATTCATTCAACATTTCAAATCATTCATATATAGCAAAATATGAAATTAACACAGATATATGCATGGAATTAATGTAAACCCAGTTACCTCACTTGTAGACACTTGCAATAATCACCAATGGTGCAGAAATCCCCCTATAACTATAATATCATATAATTACTACTCTAATTCATCATTAATAATCATAATCAGTACCCAAGGAATTTAAAATGCCAACGACTACCCAAGAATCATTTACCCAGCCACAACAAGTCCCAATTTCGGATTTAAGTTTCCTCCACCAGAAAACTCAATATTCCACCCAAAATCCTAAGCAAATTTGTACATAATTAATACCCATTTTATAAATTAGCTATGGGGGTTTCAAATTAACAATTAGAGCATCAAAATGGAGGGTTTAAACTCACCCAAGGTCAGCCCTAATCCCAACCTACGAATTTCATCAAGAAAACCCCCAAACACTTACATTTCAGATTTTGGGTAGGATGAAAATGCTCCAAATGAAAAACTAATCGGGCCAAATTAAAGAGAAAGATGAGGGGATTAACTTGTATAACTATTACCTTGGCTGAATCTTGCTCTAAGTATGAGAAAATGCAGAATTTTGGTCCCAAACCCTAGCCTCCTTCTCCACCTCCGATTTTGCCTCTTGAATCTTATGTTTCAGCAAGTGAGAAAGTGGCTGGGGTATTAGGGTTTGAGTTGGGTTTTAGTTGGGTCAAGTATGGGTCATGGGCTGCTCTAAGAACCATCTCCACTTGGGCTTCAGATTTTAGCTTATTGGGCCAATTTTTAGAGTGTTGGGCTGCAGAATTTTACTGGGCCAGTTTTATGCATCTGGGTTGCTGAAGTTTAATTGAGTTTGGGCCAAGTTTGAGAAGCTCAAGAATGTGGGTCTGCACAAGGATTATTGGGCAACTTAGAAGAGTCTATACAAGATAAATCTTGGGCCTCCATCCCACTAAATTATGTTAGGTCTGCACATAATCCATTGGGCCTCCATTAACCTCTTCTCATGATCTATTAATTTAGGCCTAGATAGAATTTCTATCCCAATTAAATCTCAAACCCATATTAATAATTTATCTCTCTAAAGTCTCTATTCACTTAACTTGCCCAATGAGCCCATATTAATTACTCTTAATTAATTCTAATCCATGATTAACACCTTAATTAATTTTGGGATGTTACAACTAGCATGATAAAAGGCATGGAATTTGCATGAGTTGAGTCTTAGAAATTATGGTGTTACACCTCACACACCCACTTGGGAGAGGCTTTACTTGCTTGGCCTAGACACATCAAACAAGACACAAATGCATCAATGGAACCATCTCTAACTTCACATAAGTTTACGTAAGCCAATTCTAACTTTAGGCATCCATATGCCTCCATTTAGTAGCATAATGAAACAACTCATATAGCCCATCATCTTTGTTCCAATTTCTCACTCAATCTAAGTCACATGACTCTATTTAAACTCATTAGAGTTATCACAAACTCAAATCAAGAAGCTTAACACTAAATTACTTCTTTATGCATATTGGAACCCTAAACTTTCAACTTTCAACTTTTAAAATATGGTTCCTAAATTCAAACCAATGATTCCTTTGGTGTTTATAATTCATATTTAGACCATTTCTATCCTTAGAATTAAATAAAACTCTCCCAAGGTGTTTTGAATCACTCTTGGGTGAGACACCCACAAGGAAGAACACCCATGGAGTTTCATTCATTTTTCTAAGGCGTTTAGCATCTACATGAGTTCCTTAGCCTCTTCTTAACCCAATCATACTCTTACATGGTCTAAAATATCATTTTATAGCTTTATATTTCCTAAGGTGCAAGTGAAATCCTAGGCATGCAAGTGAAACCATAGTCTTTTTATGGTTTCTATTGGTTCTATATTAATCTCTATACTCTAAAATCCTTGTTCCCATTATGATTTCATCAAAAACCAGCTCTCTCTAAATTGCTCTAGATCTGGCCGAGCCTATGGTGTATAGAGAACCAAGGAAATATTTCTTCCATGCCATAAGTTATACATCGAATGGAAAGACTCTTCATGGTGGTTATTTTGGTGTATTTGGTTCCTTGTTAAAAGATCTTTCCTCCATGGGTTTAGACCAAAACTCCATCTTTTCATAATGTTAAAACCATAGAGAGAGAGAGAGAGAGAGAGAGAGAGAGAGAGAGAGGAGAAGGAGGAAAAAAAACATTTACAAAGGCAAGATAGGAAAAACTGCATGAAAAATTACTTATATAAGGCTTCCTTTCCCTTGCTTCTTCCTCCCCCTTTCTCACACCTAAAACCCTATTTTAGAGCTAGAGAAAGTTGGTTATAGGCTGAAGGAGGCATGTTGGTTTAATATAGAAAGGAAAAAGCAATTTTATAACATTTTTCAAAATGCTCATTATACCCTTCCATTTCAATTCTTCCATTTGAGCTCATTTCAACTCCTTTTTAAAAATCATCTTTTCCATTATAAAACTTAGGTTCTTTAATTTATTAAATTCATTTGGTTTCATATTAATTGGATTCAAAACCTTACCAAATTATTGATTAAAGTTTATGTCAATTGACAACCTAAGTTGCACATTGGAATGGTTTTAACTATTCTGACCATTCTTATGATTTTTTGGGCCTTTGAGAACTCTAGTGGGCTTAATTTTATCATTTAAAAAGTTTTTTAAAATTATGATTTTGCCATCACATTTTGATTCATTCCGTTTAGCCATTTCGACTTTAATTTCGGACCATCCTTGGTTTCCTAACCTTATTTGTAGATACTTTATTTAGTATTCTAACCTTAACTTGTCTCAATTCACTTTACTTTGGGGTCTTCATGTTGGAGATTGTGTCCTAGACCAATCATTATATTATGAACATTGTATTTCATTAAGGAAAAGGAGTTTTTCTTTTATTGCATTTATTATAATATTTGCATGTGTACTGTAATAATAATATCTTTGGATAAATCATATTGATTATTCTAAATATCCCTAGTCGATCATCTTTATGGGAATGATGATGAACTAAGACTAGTATAATTTTGATTAATGATTATGTGTTAATCATGTATGAAGATACAAATTAAAATCATAAGCACTTGTTAGGATACATGGTGCTGAATCGACCCGTCATGAGATAACTACATAGATCAAGTCATAAGTGTATCTCATATATAGTCATGTCACTAAACCCTCAGACTTGAGATCACCATAGATTCTTACATGAGGAACACGGTGCTTTGACTTAGTCAAAAGTCACCTTTAACCAAGTAATCATAAAGGCTGTGATTGGGCATAGTGGAATCCATGTAGAGGAAGATGAGTAATCAAAATAGAATCTGTTCCTCTCATTAGTAAAAAGATATCTTTGGCCTACTCGATGAGTGAGATTGAAAAAATGCATAGCCATGCTCAGATGGAAAGGTTTTCCATTTGTTTTGTCAGTTTGCTTGGAGATCAAGTGTAACAACTAGAAAAAAAAAACTGAAAAATTTTCAAAGGGCTGAAAATTTTCTAAATCTGCTAGCTATAGCGAGAAATGGTCTAGCTATAGCGAGAGCGCCTTCTAGCTATAGCAAGAATACTTCTAATTATAGTGAGTGCGGGCATCCCATACAAAAACCAGGGAGCTGCTCGTCGTAGCGTGCGCCATAGCGAAGGCAAGGGTTTGGGATTGATACGTGCTCGTCGTAGCGAAGGTTATTCTTCGCTATAGCGAGGGTTAATCTGGAAAAGCGTGAAAAAAAAAATTTGACTTCTTAAAGAGTCTAGATTCATTCTTCTTCTTTTAACTGACCTAAGCTTCGACCAAAGGAGAGAAAAGAGCTGTGGATAGAGAGAGAAACCTAGAGAACGAAGGAAGAACAAGAAAAAGGTAAGATTTGCATGGTTTTTCTTCTTAGCATGTTGTTCTTCTCTCTTTGCCCTCTCTTGCTATGGTTTTGGTTGTTGAAGTAGTTGGGCTTTGAGCTTGGTTCAGAAGAGGGAGAGTGGAAAACCCTTCTTGAAGAAGACCAAAACTCATATATCTTTACTTCTTCTTCTTTGCTTTCCTTTCTTGAGAGCTTGAGAGAGGAAGGAGAGTTAGTAAAATTCTAGAGAGAGAAACCCTAGTTTCTCTTCATGAATAAAGTGTTAAGAGGGTAATTTCATGCTCTTTGTGTGCCTAGGCTTAAGAGAAGCACTCCCATCTAGTTGTGATTGTGAAATCAACAAGAAATGAGACAAATAGAAAGGGAAAGCTTGTGTTAGCCGATAAGGTAGCTCTCTCCACCTTCTCTCATGCATAGATGTATGCTTACATTATCTCGCATGTGTGTATGTATGTTTTTAAACCATGAAAAGTATGCTAGCATGATGATGCCTTATGTATTTCCATGATGTATTATGTGATTGCTTTGGTTTGCTTAAGTATGGAAAAGCCAACAACCCTCTAGCCATGGTGAAGATGAGCTAAGAACCCTAAAGTTAGTTGAGACAAAGTAAAGAGTCTCCCAAAAGTGAGGTTGACTCCCAAGAGTAAGGTTGAGTCTAAGAACCTCTTAAAGAATGGGTGAGGCAAGTCCAAAATCTATAAGTAAATGGGTGAGGCTAATCCACTTGCTTGGCAAGCCTTTGTATGTTATGTATGACCTACTCAAATGTTGAATATACTTTTCTTATGATTTCACATGCTAATATGCCCATGCAAACATGTGTGAGACTAGTAATGCATGCTTTATGTATAATTGAATGAGAGATGAGCTATTGAGATTCTTTGAATCTCACTCCCCTTTTCCACCATCCTAACATGCTAGGTGGACCAAGTGAGACAAGAGATAGGAGCCACCAAGCTTGAAGCTAGAAAATTGGCAAAGGAGTTGTAAAATAGTTATGTTGTCACTATTTTGTAGTTAAATTAAGAGATGTACTCTAATGATGTACATGATGTATCACGTATGAATACTTGTAAATAAATGTATTTATCATATATGTATGAGAATTAGAACCATCTTGAATGATGTAGCAAGTTTTGTTTTAGTGTGGGAGAGTGAGTTTTGCAAATCTGGGTTGTTATACATTTGAGCCATGTTTGATAGCCTGTGTTGATGCTTTCCCATGTGCTCATAGATCCTTAAAGGTAGGAGAAGCAAAGTTGAACCCTAATAGCCCTCTTGTACATAAAAACTTGTCACTTTGCCCCATGATGTCCAAATCTGACCAAATGACCTCTTCTTGCCTTGAAATTTGGCATGTGACTAGATCTTGTCTATAGCTTTTTGGAAATATAAAGATCAGGTCATTTGGAGGTCTGTGGAATTTTCTATGATTTTTCAAAGTTGGTATCAGAATTTCGGATTTGCATCAGCACTGTTCATTTGGTTAGTCATGAAATTGTGTCATCTGAGAGGCAAACGTGGTCCAATGGCTATGAAAATTTATAGAAAAAAACTAGACAGTCACAGTGACTTGTAGCAACTAGAAGCACCTCATTTGGAGGTCTAGAGAGGAAGATATGAATTTTTGAAGTTTCTGCCCAGTATCAGTCATCTTGCCTGACCAGAAGTACTGTTCCATCGATTTTTGAGAGCTTGGCTTGATGAACTGATCTGGAGATATTTTTTCTCTCTATTTAACATCCACATATTTTCATATTGGTATTGTTTTCATGCATTGGACTTTTTTGTAATTAGTTAGACATTTTTGAAGTTCATATCAGTAACCTGTGACAGCATTAGGACCCACTCCGACCTCCAGATGATTTCGCATGTCAAAAGCTTTTTGTGTGGGATTTTATGACTTGTACATATTTTTAACATGAATTAAACATCCCAAGTTTTCCATAATGACCAAGATTACATGTTTTCAATTTTTCTAGATTTAGTTGTGATTTTTCGAACTTTGCCTAGAAATGAGGCCAAGTCTAGCTGAAAATGAATATGCATGTTCCATACCTCTTTTTAGTTTTAATGGGCTGAAAGCATGTTTTTGGGATTTAAATGAGTTGTAATGTTGCAATTAAATATGAGGATGCATAGAATGATCTCACACGATCCACATAACATCGAAATGAATTTTTAACCATGACGCCATGTAAGAAAGTGTATGAATCCAATGAAAGTTCTCACCTTATTCTTACTCTATCTCACATGAGCATGTTCATGAATGATGGGCATGAGTAGAAATAATGGTGTTACATCAAGAAAGTGATGGTTGAGTAAAATGAGGATGATATTTCCATACCTCATACTTGACTTAGATATCGTGTAACGAAAGGGTTGTAACAGGGTTGTATGATGGGTTGTATCAGATCACCGATCCTCATATGATTTGGGTAGTCACAATGTCTTACTAGAGACCACTTGTGACTTGTAGGTAGAATAGCATTATTGGCACACTGCTAACATTATATGGGCCCACAGGGTTGTACACAAGAACAAACCAACTTGAATTAAAATGTCCAAATTCATTGAATCTAAAAATGCATCTAGATTCAATGAATGTAAGATTCAATTTAGGGTGGAGGAATTTCATAAATATGTTTGATATATATATTTATAAAATTCAAAATATATATATTATCTAATTAATTTAAATGAATTAGTTTTAAATTTGATTCTATATGATGGATATAAATTTAAACTAATGTGATAATTTGAATTTAATCTATGTGATAAATTAAATTTAAATTTGGTTCTATATTTAGATTAAGTAGTTAGTTTAAATTTATTCTATATGATAGATTTAAATTTAAACTAATATATTTAATTATGATTTGATTAATTTAAACAATATATTTAAATTAATCGTATCTATCCTAAAAACCCTAATATAACATACCTCTATAAATAAAGAGGCTAGGGTTTTTTAGGAGAACGATGATTTTTTAGAGAAAGCTGCCTCCCACCCTAGAGAAAGAAAGTGTACGAACACTTAGAGAGAGAAAGAGAAGAATGTCTTCTCTTCTTGAACATACAGATATTCATCTTTAGTGGCGCTAGCACGCCGTTCGAGTTACAGTGACCGTTTGTGTAGATACCGGTAGAGGGAGCTGATCTTAAGCGTTAGTTCCTGAGATCCAACGATAAAAAGAGAACCTAAAAAATCACGCAACAAAAGTAAAATTATATAACTTTACACTATTTAAATGATATTAATGGATCCATAGGAGGGATTCGAATTTAATTTTAAATTTTCACTGTGCGTATCCCAAGAATCCCAACTCCTTATTCATTAACCAAATAGTTTTGATTTCAGTTCCCGTAATTTATACTAGCATTTTCTAGGCCTATGACTCCTTGTAAATAATTCATTCCACTCTTTAGGAATTATTTTGAATTTCTAAATTATAGGATATTACAATAAGTTTATATAGGGAGAGGAGGGATGTCTTGGGGAAGCCTCATCTTTTCTTTGTGAGCAAGAACACATCTATGAGAGGAGGAAAATTTTGGCTGAACTTTGATGCGATTTTTAGAGAGCTATGTTATGATTTTGTTCAAAACTTTAGTCATAAAAGTTGTTCTAATCATCAATATGGTCATTTTCGTATAAAGATCTCTTTTTAACTCCAACATTCCAATTTAAGGAAAATCATATTTTGGCCTCGAAGAAAATTGTAAGTTGGTACCTAGTTAACGTTGTATTTTGAATCTTAAACTTTTTATAATTATATTTTGACCCCTAAATTTCACTTAAATATTTTTATTTTCTAAATAATTCTCTTATATTTTTAAGGCTTTAAGGATCTAATGAATTTCTTGAAATTCATTCTCTAAATATTTATTCCATAATTACTTATTTTTGGTAATTCAAAATTAATCCCAATGAACTTCAATTAAATTCCTAATAATCCATAAAATTCCTAGAAAAATTCTTGAATATTTTGTAATAGTTTGGATAAAATTCTAGAATGTCATGAACTCATAATTTACCTAAATTCTTAAGATTTCACTAGGAATTCATATTAAGAATTCCTAATAATTATTTTGATCTTAATTAATTAGTTTGGAAACTTGGAGATGTTATAATCTTTCCTTCTTTTATAAATTTTGTCTATGAAATTAAAAAAGCCTTAAATAACCCCACATACTTCTTAGGTGTCCCTTTATTTCCCACTTAGGAAATCTCTAAGGGTCACTAAAGTTTTAAAATTTTTTTATCTTAACAAATACAACTAGGATTTCATAATTTTATTTAACCTTAATGTTTCAAGTTCAATGTTTATTCTGATTTCCAACGCTCTAATCACACTTACATTTTAAATTAAGAGGTATGCACCATAAGTAAGGGAACATAAGAAGTTTCAGACATCTAAACAATAATTAATTTTTCCATCACTTGCTAAAACCTCATATTATCTTTATTTAGCTCATAATCCTAAGTTATTTTACTTATTTTTTGGTTCAATCTCTCTGTATCTCCTAGAAATTTGGGTTCTTCAAGCCCTCAAAGTGAATTTTATATAACTCATGTTATCTAATTATCAAGGTTGCCCTCTTTAAATAAGAAATGGAATGATCCTTTTTATGAGGTTTAAGTTGACTAGAATAACAAGGTATTACTTTTTTTATTTTATCATGTCATGTATAACCTATCTTAGGGGTATTATTGCTCATCTCAAGGTTCTCACAATCAATCTGAAGGGAATTGGAGCCTTTTAGAACTATCTGCTTTCTCATTTATAGTTATCCAAAGATTTAGTTAACTACTTTAAGTTGGGGTTAACTATAGCTTAACCATATAATTGACTAGTTCAAGTGGTAGTTAACCATATCCACTTGTAGTTAACTATATGTTGATTCCACTTAACTCCTATTCCATTCAAAGTTAACTTTTAATTGAATACTCAATATCTCCTTTTAGACTTTAAAAAGTTAGTTGACTAGATTTTGTCCTAGTTAACTATGATTTGGTTGTAAGATTATCGTCTGGGTTACAAGAGTAAAATGGTCATTATCTCCACTATATGCCCAAGGTTCCCTTATCATGTTGCATTTTTAGTCCAGAGAACTTTTCTTTGACTAAACCAAAACTTGGGAATATGAGGAAAGTGATTCCTTCAAGTAATAGGTTGGTGCACATTATCCTAGATTGGCCTATGAGTTCGACTACTACTAGTTTATCCAAGTCAATGTTAAGTTTGTTTTCTAAGAATATTGTCATTCTCTCTGGAAGGGCATTCATTCTCAATCGTTACCTTTATAGTCACTAGTCTCTTTATTAATATCCTTTTAGAAAGGTCGATATGGTGACCTATTTCCTATCTGAAAGAAATAAAATAAATAATTAAGTAATGCAAATTCCTTAAATGCAATCAAATGGTAATTCCAAATAATACATCCTCAAATTTCTCACATACCAGGTATTTGATTAAGAGATTGGCTCACTTCCTAATCTCCTCCTTTTGGTCTGGTATTTTTCCTTAGCTATGTGAACATATCTCAGCAACATGTCTTGGTTATCCATATTTATAGCACACACTTTTGCCATAGTAGCATGGACTCTTCTCATGTGGCTTCCTATAATCATCATAAAGGCTTAGCATGTTTGCTAGGATTGATTTTGGGTTTAAGGCTCCTTTTTAGATTCTTCTTCCTTTTTTAGTATTTTTTCTTTTGGTTTTCTCCATTTGTCAGCTGCTTTTCTATCACCTTATGTAATACCTTGACCTCTTAGCACATAAACAATGGCACATAGGCTATCCCAACATATCTCATGCATATTGAAACACATTTGCAAGAAAGCTTTATGTATGGATAATTGCATGATTGGAAAGCCATATACATGATTCATGGCTTTAGGGACTATGTGAACTCATTAATATCATTTTTCATCCATAACATATCCAAATATATCACAAAAATCAACATTCATCTCATACATCACGGATTTGGAGCATACATCTCAAAAACCAGAATTTGCTCTCGGGTTGGCATGTCCAAATTTTTTATATGAATTTTGAAAATTCATAACTAATTCTATAAAATTTGAAATCATGCATATGATAGCTCTCTAGGAAGCTCTAGATGTTAACTAATGACTAAAAATAATTCTAGACCAAGAAAATGGCATTTAATTCATGGGAAAGAATGGAAGAGTAACTTAGGTCGTGCCTCAGACAGCTCTAGGGCCTGAAACTTTAAAATTTTGGTTCTCCCTTTACAGAGCTCCAATTGAGATGATCTTAGTGTTATGAAAGCTTATGATGTCTAGTTTATGCCTGTAAAATTTCATAAGCATTGGACTTCATTTGGCTCACGTGTGACACAGAGAAGCAAACTAATCATATAAATAGTGCACATACCAATTCTGCATAATTTGGCCAACTTTGAAAAATCATAATAAATTCTTTAAAGCTCCAAATTAGGTGCTCTTTCACTTTGTGAAAAGATATAGATGAGACCTACTTGATGGCCAAATTTCATGGAAAAACTCATCCATTTGTTCAGATTTTGGTTCAGCTCACAAATTGGCCAAAATTGAAGTCCATAATGGGTTCCATGTGTACCAAATGCTCTTCTCACCTTTCCACAACCACTTGAGCATGTCCAAAAGCATAAACATAGCCTAGGGAAGCATGCCAAATGGTTCAAATCATCATGAAACTCGATCTCACCATACCACATGCATTTATACACATGCACATAAAGGCTCATGGGTGGCAAAAACTCATGTAAATATACATTTGGTTTTAACTTGCATTCATATATGATATTCATATATTTTTACACATGCTCAATGGTTTATATGCCATAAAGTACTCATATATACATACTTTGACATTACATTACATTGCATTAGAAACTATTCTATTGTCAAAGTGTTGCACATCATGCTCCTTGACTTCCATTTTTAATTCCTTAAGCTTCACCTAGGCATGGTTAGATGGAAAATGTGGAAGAGTGAGATTCAAAGAATTCCAATAGCTCTTTACCCTTTCAAACATACATAATGGATGTATATACATGTCAAAGAATGCATGCATGGCATTTTAACTACTAGTGAACATACATAAAGCATTTTCTTTGTCATAGAAACTCACACATATCATACATAGGCTCTCAAGGGCATTGGTCTAGCCTCACCCATTTTCTTTGAGACTTTTGAATTTACCTCACCCATTTTCAAGGAACTTTTGACTTAGCGTCACTCTTTTTAAGACTTTTGACTTTGTCTCACTCGTCTCTAGAGACTTTTGGCATAACTAAACTCATTCAAGCCATTTTGCATTCATAAACACATTTCAAGAAATATAATGGTACCATAACGTGTAAGCAATGGCTAGGAATATTTCTCATAGTTCAAATATACATATAAGCACTCAAAGACAAATAAATATCCAAGCAATGCATGAGAGGAAGGTTAGAGAGCTACTTTGAAGCAAGTATCACACACTTTTTCTCTTTAATACCTCTTCCCTTTTTAGGCTAAGCATATGCAATTAGGTGGCACTTGATTCTTTTGGCCTAGACATATCAAATGAGTCATGATTCAATCATTGGGATAAGCTTTAGCTTTATATAAACTATATAGAAGCTCATTTTCTCATATAACTCCATTATAGTTCCATACAAGACACAATGAAGCAACTATTAGAATTCATGATCTTGGCTCCCATTTCTCCTTCAATCTAAGTCTCTTAACTCCATTTAGACTCTTTGGAGTGCTCATAATTTCAATTCTAGGAACCTAGACACAAGTTGCTTCTTTATGTCTTAAAATGGAGCCTACACTTCCATCTCACAAACCATGCTTTCTAAATTCATTCCAAGCTTCCTTTGATGTTCATCTATCATATATAGTCCCTTTCTAGCCTTAAAAAAATTTAAAACTCTCCCTAGGTGTATGGATATGATTTGGCCGAGACTTATGCTAGCTTGTGCACTCATGAACTTTGTAACACCATAATGACTTAACTTCAACTAATCTCCCTCTAGGATTGATTCCATATGATTTCCAAAGAACAAGTATAAACCGTGGCATTTTTATGCTATAAAACGAGGTTCAAATACTCATAATTTGCCCCGTGGGTCCTGTGAACCCATCAATCATATAATCCACTCAAACTCCATTTATATAACTCATACATAGCATCAAGAAACCCATAAATGACGGATATGAAGCCAAAAACTAAGAAAATGCAATTTCTCAAATGGGCCCAAAAGTCAAATTTTTGGCTCTAATTTTGGAAAATCATAACTAATTCTAGAAAAATGGGAATCAAGCAAACCATAGCTCTCTGGAAATATCCAAGTGTTAAATTTACACTAAAAATACTTCCCAACCATAATCTCAACATTTGGACCATGTTTGACATTGAAAAAGAGATAGAGGTCCGGCTGTCTCTGGTACTGGTGCAGCTTGCTGTCATGAACTTCGAAAATCCATAAATAATTCCACAAAAATATAATTTGGGAAAAATATACCAATTTGGAAAGCTACAAAAGTTAAATAAAGGGAAAAAATAAGTTCAGATCATTTCAGTAGCCTTTGGACCTCGAAAACTAATGGAACAGTAACAAAGGTCAGATGGCTTCCCTGATACTAACACGGAACTTCAGAAAGTTCATTCTCCCTCTATAGACCTCCGATTTAGGTGCTTCCATTGGTATAGGTCGCTGTAGATATATAGTTTATACCCATAAAATTTCATGACAATCAGACACTATTTGGTTTATGAACGACACAAATTCATTTTCGGACCTAGTTGCATAGTATAATAACCAAAACCAAAAAATTCTTCAACTTCAACAATTCACCAAATATTCCCTAGACCTCCAAATATTACCTACTTTATCTTCCTAAGAAGCTCTCAATAGGCTCTAGAGGCATGCCAAATTTCATATCAAGAAGAGCTCATTTAGTCATATCTTGACAGAGCTCACAAATTTGGCTGTTTTGGCACCCAAAATGGTTCAAAGTAGGTCCAAATGGCCTCCCACATATTCTAGCATCTCTTGGAAAAGTTTTAAAGTATAAACATAGCATATAAGAAATGGTCAAGTGATTCAAATCATCATACATTTCAAATTCACTATGCTATGGGCCAAAATACACTATTACGTATAGGCCACAAAAGGGCCAAATTCCACATTTCCATTGCTTTGGCTCTCTACATAGTTCATACATCATTTATACATATTTCTACACTTGCTCAAATATTTACATCTCAAAAATAATAGGTGTATATTCATTTTAGAACCTCTTTATATCAAAAGAACTAAAATAGCTACACAACTCTCTAAGCATGCTCAATTAGCTCCTTGGTGTGCACTTGGTTCTCCTTGAACTCCACCTAACATGTTAAGATGAGAAAGGGAAGGGGATGAGATTCAAGGAATCTCAATAGCACTCATTCAAGGAAGCAATCAAGATATATAAATAAGTCAAAGTATGCAAACCATTCACAATTACATAACACATGCTTTTTATGCCATGAATTTCATATCAATGCCAAAAATAAGCTCTAGGGTCTTTTGGTTTAGCCTCAACTGAGTTTTTGGGACTTTTGGATTGGCCTCACCCTTGGTTTAGGGACTTTTAACTCCACCTCACCCGTCTCAAGGGATTTTCAGCACTACCTTACCCGAGCAATTCTCACAACTCAAAACACAAGCATATTGGTACCAATGCATCAAGGCAATAACATATGGCATGTCTCATACAATAAGCACTTGGACAAGCATACAATGACTATATACATCCAAGAATGCAACAAGAAAGAATGGAGAGCTACCTTACTAGCCAACACAAGTTTTCCCTTTCAATTTCTCTTCTTCCTTCTTAGTCTCACAAGCACAACTAGATGGAGTTGCTTCTCTTGAGCCTAGGCACATCAAAGAGCATGAAATTACTCTCTCATCAACCATTATTCACAAAGCTAAGGGTTTCTTTAGAGTAAACCCTACAAAGTATAAGAAACTAGGGGTTCTCTCTCTAGAATTTCACTAACTCTCCTTCCTCTCTCAAGCTCTCAAAAAAGAAAACAAAGAAGAAGAAGTGAAGATACATGAGTTTCTTTCTCATTCTTAACTAGAACAGAGCTTTTTTACTCAACAACCCATGGAAAGGAAGCTTAGAAGGAGAAGAATAAAATCAAGAAGAAAAAGCATGAAGAGCTTTAAAGGTTCTTACCTTTCTTCCTTAGCTTCTCTTCTTTCTCTTTTAGTTTCTCCTAGTTTCCCTTTCTCTTTCAAGCCTTTTTTCTGTACCTAGACAAAGCTTAGGTCGGTTAAAGGAGAAAGGATGAGTTTGGACACTTTAAGAAGTCAAATTCTATTTTTTCACACTTTTTTGAACTAACCCTCACTATAGCGAAGCATAACCCTCGCTACGGCGAGCACGTATCAGTCCTAGACCCTTACTTTCGCTACGGCAAGCAGCTCCCTGATTTTTGTATGGGATGCCCGCACTCGTTATAGCTAGAAGCATTTTTGCTATAGCAAAAAGGCACTCTCTCTATAGCTAGACCCTTTCTTGCTATAGCGAACAGGTACATTCGCTATAGCTAAGCCATTTCTCACTATAGCTAGCAGACTTAGAAAAATTTCAGGACTTCGAAAATTTTCAGCTTCCTTTTTTTTTCTTTTCTTTTTCCGGTTGTTACAAACTTTGCTTGATTTTCTTTAGGGAGTTGGCACATGGGAGGCTTGCTAGGTGTCTTGGGAACTCATACATACCCTTAGACAACTTAAATTACCATTAAGAAGCTTCATATTTGCCAAGGTACAACCAAATCCCTAAATTCTACAACTTACATTCTAAAGCTTCCTTTTTAATTCTAGTTGTATATTCTTTATTCTCATGCTCCATAACCCTTGGTTCCATCAAGAACACATGAAGAAAAACTCTCCTCCTCACTTTCTCTCTCTAGGTCGAAGCTTAAATGGTTTGGAAACACAATATTTTACAAGTGTTTCAAGTAAGGTCTTTCCTTAAAATGAAACTCTATTCATGTAGATTATTTTTCACCGGTTGATTTCTTAAAAAGAATTTCTTTTTGGCTTGGGTCAGACCTAAATCTTCAAGTTTTTAAGAAAAAGAAACCACCATCAGAGAGCTCTTAGAAAGAAGAATAACTTTCGTAACTAACACGAGATGAAACGAAACCATTTACTTACCTAAATGAGAGCTTAAACTTCTTCTCTCTCCCTTCCCTTAATGTGATGCCACGACTACTCAAATTTTTGAAAATGGAAGCTTAGAGAAGGTGATGAGGTGTAATCTTACTTAAAGAAACATCTTTTATAATTTTTTAAAATAACCATTTTGCGTCTACGCGCCTATTTACTCTGTTTAGGCTCATTTCAACTCTTTTTTTCATCATAAAATTTAGGTCCTCTAATTCATAAAATGCTCTTGGTTTTACCAAAATTAGATTTAAAACCTTACTGAATAAATTGGTCAAAATTCAAGTTAACCAATATTCTAAAACGTAAACCGAAGGGGTTTAAACCATTCTGAGGGTTCTTATAGTTTTTAAGGCCTCTGAAAATCCCAGAAAACTAAATTTTCTCATTTAAATAATCCCTCCTTTGAGTTCTCTAAAAAGTGCTCAAAATTACAAAAATACCACTGGTTTTCATTGAATTTTATTTAGCCACTTTGAATATGGTTTTTGGGCATCTTAAGCCTTGTATCCTCACTTTCCATTATTTAGAATTTCATTCTAATTTTATTTGTCCCTAAATCTTCCTCTTTTGAGGACTATAACTAGTCTGTTTCTAATGTTTTTACAAAAATTGGATGTTACACCTTACACTTGTCCACAAGTGTGGCAAAATTTTAAACCTCTAAGGTAGTTATAGCACGTTTTATTTCAAGCTTTGGTCCATTTTCGAACTTTCTAATTTTCTAGCTCTCATTAGGGTTAAATTCTAAGTGGGAGAGAAATCTAGTTATTTCTTCTAACTTGACTTTGTACTAGTATATGGTCATAGGTCCTTGCCTATGCTACAAAAGTTCTTTCTGTTGAATATATTGGAAAATCATAGTCATAGTGGAAGTCTATTCTCTTATTGTGGTAGTCATCCTTTCAATGACATTGACCATGTCATTGTTGGAGTTCTCTCACCCAGTTGATGCCATGCTTTTACTACACACACAAAATCATTTGTTATTGAGGTGATCAAGCTCAATAATTTAAATCCACTTGCAAAGCAAAGATCATAGCATTAGCCTTGATATACAAGTACTAGTACCACTATCTTAGTAATACCTGCATATTACACAAAGTTAAGCTACCATAATTCCTATCCTAATCTAGGCTCTACTCCAGACTTCTTATGATGAACTACTCTAATGCCACTATATAACACCTTAACTTTTAGAATGTTACAAAACTAGTTACTTCATCAAAGTAGTGAAATTCTAGAGGAAATGAAACTTTTAAAAATTCTATTAATTTGATTTATTTTCTCAATATTTATTCAAGCATTGGGCCTATCTTGAAATATGAATATCATATAATTGAGTCTGTACATCCCATTCTATAAAATTACAAATATCGTTAATAATATCACTAAGTAACCTTGATAGTGTTCTTACACTAGTCATAAAATGTACAACCCATTCTTAGCCTAAATTACCTAAAGTAGGATAGTATTTATTATTCATTATTACAACCATTTGATAAATAAAATAAAATACACGAGTCCTTATAATGCTATATTCTAAATTCTAGAAGGTTAGCCTCTTCCATGTACTTTAATCCATTAATACCATAGGATTTGTGGAGCTATCCCTATATGAATATATTACCAAGTACAATGAGGATTTACAATCTCAATAAGAATACAGTTAATTTAGAAAACTAGTAATGGTCCATCTGTCATGTGTGTCAAAAACATTTTCTCTTTGTCCCCTTGTCTAAAACATATCAAGATAGTAGCATATCACATTATACAGTAAACATGCAAAATACATATACATAAGGAAACACATTTGGTAAGGTTTATAACATAGTACTCTAATGAGTACATCATAACATTATCATGTCATACTATTGTACATGCTCTCTAAGAAGACATAAACGATCCTACATTGGAAGCACTAGTTATATAGAAACCATTTTCGTAAGTATTGTACTAAGTATCACATACTACTTCGTGAGAGACTAAGGTTTTCATCACTGCCAAAGAGAAAAATTGTTTCCCTTAACCTTTATGATCATCAGAACATAACATCATCATGGATAAGAGTAAACATAACTAAAGAGTCTCCTAGTGTGGGTCTACAAATTATAGCCTAAAACTTGAAATCACATGAAAGTCTCTCACCCTTTTGTATAACCTTGTCCCTATGGAATGAAGTCATAAACCTAAGAAGGACTCTAACCCCTTTTGTTCCTATATGATCATATCCTTTCCTTCTATGTTGATAGGGATCTATCTCTTTCTATATAGTTAGAAATTTTGTCTTTGCTTGAAAAGGACCATCTCATTGAAATTTCATCCCTTAAGAATCCTATCTTTTGGAGGCTTGTTAGGAATTCTTAGAACTCTATCTCTAAGGACCATCTCATTGCAAGAGTCCATTCCTTGAGAATCTATCTTCAACCAAATATAATTGCCTATTTTTAGCATGAAATCAACATCACGTTCATAATCATTTGACCTTTTAGTTATATGCCAAGTCATCCTAGTCATATCTTATAGTGAACAAGAAAATGACACCAGTAAGCATAATTGAGAGCCCATATTTAAATGAACATAGAAAGGCTATAGATAAAACATTCGTAGTTCATGTATCACAATTATTACACAATTGCATATTCAGTAAAGGGTGAATAATCCATTTCCTTTATCAAAATCATACATATGGGCTAACAAATAAGTATTATGGTTTATGCCTCTCATATAGTCATACTTTAGTTAAACTTATAAAACAAGTTATCAAGTCATATTTCATGGTCGATCTACAAATACTCTTTTACATCTAAATAAATGATAAACCCAAAAACTACATCATCACAATAAGGGGACTTTAAGAATTTTAACAAACAATTTGCATATGCCCTAACCTGTTGTAGTTACATATAATATGGGTACAGCTTTAATTGATATATCAAGTCATATCCATTAGTCATAATACTCTTTCTCAGTAGGTATAAAATCTTAACACATGCATGTATATCATGAATTAAGCCTACAAACATTCACATATGTATCATAAAGTAGGCATGTGTATAAACATGCTTATATCTGGCATTTGAATAGTCATATACATATGATTTAAACATATATACAAGTATACATATACTAGGTATCATATCCTATACAAGATATAGATATTATTAGTTGCCTATATATTTATATTATGATAGGACCCCTTTCTCCTCATTACTATGTTTGTTAATGTTTTAGTATCTTAATTAAATCTATATCATGTTTGTATTAAGATACTCCATATGCTAAATAAGGTATTACTTAGCTTGGATTTTATGGGTCATAGAACAATTTAGTTAGGCAATCATGTATTTTTAACATGTATCGATCATCAAGCATCCAAACAACCATGTCCTAACAACTAAATATCCCAAGAAACATGCATTACTAATTAAATATCCTAAATAAGTGAGGCTTCCACTTGACCTCTTAAGAAAATCCTTTAATTTTACTTGCTAAAAGGTTACATAGCTTGTGTGGGTTCACAAAACCAAGCCATGTAATTCTAGAGCTAAAAATAAGGGCAAAACATCAGGAAATACATGAGCCTATGCATAATTAACTCTTGTGTGATAGGGTCATATAGGAGCAGATGACATGTGTTGAAATTTATGTAACATCCAGTATTTTATATTGAGCCAAACTCTTTGATAAGAGTAAGAGAAAGGATCACATATGGTTAAAGGCCTAATTGAGATATGAAAATATGGTGAAGAATCAGCTTAAGGCCTAGAAGAGGTAATCACAAAAGTGGAAGGATAAAAGGAGTAGAAGACCAACTAAGGAGAAGAAACAAAGGTACAAGTTAAGAAAAAGCTTAAATAGGGGCAACCATAAAAGGTTCTACACTGTAAAAGTAAAAATACAAGGAATGTTATAACTCTCAATATTATGAGAGAGAAAAGTATTTCTCGCCATAGTAAGATTAAATGAGCTAACTAGAATGATCAGAATGAATTAAATTGGTCAAAATAGTGATGGCACACAAGACAAAAAAATCAGTGAGATAGTGCCATTTTAAGCTGTTTAAGCCACCATGGGCTATAAATTATTATTTTTTAAGTACAAGAAAGAGTTAAATGATGTATAGTGTATAAGGGTATAGAAAAATAGTATTAAAAAGGTAGAACAGATGATAAATGACTATAGGGATAAAAGCCAGTCTAACTGTAAAGTAAGAAAAATCAAGGATTTAGATAATATGAGATTTAACCTAAGAAATACACATTCTTCATCATAATATGATAACATAAGACTAGCAAATTAACTAGATGAAGTTAGTTCCATTAAATCCCAAACAGTGTACAAATTAGGGCTCTTGTAACAATATTTTAAACTAGGATTTTCTAGACAATTTTAAGTCCTTAAAACATCTAAACAGATATTTTTAATGAAGAAGAGAGTCTAAAGTTTAGTATAGATTAGTTGGTTTTTGAAAAGAATGAAAAAGGAGCTTAAATGGAGGAATTAAAACGAAGGGATGTAGTGGGCATTTTTAAAATTGTTATAAGTATCTTACATTTTTCCATATAAGCACACCATTTTTTCTCCTCTTTCCAACCAACTTATTCAACTCCCATATTTTAGCCATGGTGGCATAAGAATAAGGAAGAGAAAAAAGGATAAACAAGGTATAATACGTAAGGTTTTATGCAAAATTTAGCAATGATAGAAACTTTTTCCCCTCTTCATGCTCTTTCTCATAGTAGGTTTGGTTTCTTGAAAAGGTGAAGTTTATGATTGTCACCTAAAGCAAAAGAGTTTTTTTGAGAAAACCAAATATGCCACAAGGACTTATATACAAGGAGCTTTCAAACAAGGTATATATCAAGATAAGAAAATTGTTATTTTTAGAACTCTAAACCCCTTATTGGTTTGGCCTAGAGAGAGAAAGGAGAAGGCATGAACTTGAAGAAAACTTAATGAAAACAAAGGTTCAAAAGGATGAGAAGTAAGATTATGCAAAGAAATTCACATAGGAAGCCACATAATTCTACTCAGTGTCACTTATGGTTTTAGATAAGTCATGGAATTTCAAAACCCTAAGAAGATGATTTAAACCCTCTAATGCCATAATTGAACTAGCAATGAATTATGGATATCCTAAAGATCTCAATTCCCCTTATAAACCAACAAAAATCCTAAGTTTTGACATTATGGAGGTGTCTCAGCTAAGCAAGGGAAATGACACCTAGAGAAGCTTTTGAATTGGTTCAAGGATTTAGGAGGCCTAAGTGAATAATATAGTGGCTAAAGGAACTATTGGAATGAATTTAGGAGCCTTATTTTTATAATTAAAAAGTTAAGATTCAAGAATACCTAAATGGGGCAATATAACTCTAGGCTTGTTTAAGCATGCTTATGATAGCCCTAATGATTTCTATTGGAGTTACAAAGATCATATATGGTGAGATTTTAAAACTTAGAAGTTGAATTTTGAGAGTTACCCCTTAAGGAATTCAAAGTAACTCATGTTTATACTTCAAGTTCTAGGAGGTATATGTAGTAATGGAATGAGATAGAATAAGTTCTAATCAGTTGCTTTGTATCCTAAATTATGTGTTTAGGCCAAGACAGAGTGACCACACCCTTGTGTGAAACAAGAGAAAAGGAAAAGAATAAGCAAACCAATGTGGGGTCAAGATTCCTTGTTTCAAAAAGGTATCTTACTCTTCCTTCCTTACATACATTTGGATGCATTTGAGGTGAAATGTATTGTATGTATTAGTTGTTTTATGATTGCTTGAGTTTATGTTTAAATTGGCTTTTTAACATGAGTTTTATGCTATATGAGTTATATTTTTGGCTCTTAGAGTGAAAGGGAATTAAGCATAATAGTTCTTTCCTAATCCAAAGATAAACCTAGCTAGTATGCTTTTATGCCATGGCTAAATGAGTACAGCAGTTTTATGCCAATTTCATGTTTAAGTTATTTTATGTGTATATGACTTTACATGTTTGCATTTCATCCTTGAATCATCTATTATGTGCATTGGATTGGATTGAATATTGCTATTGAAATTCTCCCCAAAATCTTGCTTTATCTCCCATTAACTATGTCAGGTAAACCTAGTAAGGAGAAAAAGAAAGAGAAGAATTAAGAGTTTGAAGAAAGTGTAGTTAGGTTCCATATGATATAGATATTCTTTTGATGTATATTATGATAAATATAATAGCAACTTATGTAAAAGCATTAGACCCCAATTATTAGACTATTTGATGTATATATATATATGTAATTGGAACATGTTTTGTTATGTTAATATGCATGAAGAATGTATGCATGAGCATAAGTGCAAAGGTAATTTTTAGATGCTAGGCAACTTTCATATGTTGAACCCTTTATAGATGATGTATTTATGGATTGAAAGTTGTTCAAAGCAAGAGATAGCATATTAGAGCTCAATAAGCCCTTTTAGAACCAAAAGTTTGTCTAAATGAGCCATAGATTGCATCCTTACCCTTGATAGCCTTGATGATAGGGTTTGGGGCTAAAATTTGGTTAGCATTTAGATAACATTTAAAGCTTTTTCTATAGAGCCAAAGTTTATATTTTTTGAAGCTTTATAGAATATTTGATAAATTTTCAAAGTTAGCCCCAAAAAGCTATCATGATACAATTACTTTTCATTTGGTCTAGATTTGATTTCTATGTTTTTTTAGGGGTCAAATGATTTTGACTTAAAATTTTTATAGTAGAAAGTTCACATCTTAAACTTTCCATGGGTACTTAATTTGTATTAATCAGAGTTGTATAACTCAAGTTATGATTTTTTAAAACTTAAGTTGCAATATGTGATTATATGACAAATAGTCAATTTGGTTCCTTTATGCATATAGCATTTACATACATGATCTAATGTGTGAAACTAGATGTGTATGTGAGTTATGAATTTAAATAGGCAAGAATACCATTTTCGAGTATTGGAAGTCTATTTGGGATATTTAGTAGCCAAATTTCTACTACTAAAAGTTTTGTAATGAATGCCTTTACCTAAATGGACATTTCATTATACCAAGTGAATGTTATATAGTAGGTTGTAACAATTTGTTAGTCACATAACCTCGTGCAAAAATGCCCCGCCCCCGTGTGAGAGTGCCTTGTTTTGCGAATTCAACTTTTTAGCCATTGTCTCATGTTCTCCTCCCATTTACTCTCATACAATTTGTAACAATCATAACTACTAATCACATTAGTTTATCATAATTAAACTCTTACCTACTGATACTTTAAGTCAAACATTATTAATAATTCATTAAAAGATGGAAATATAGAGAAAATCTGAACCTTTTTAATCATGCCAAGTCACTAATCAAAGGAACAAGAAAATTCATATTTAAGGATAATTAATTTCTCATATCAGACTTTCATTTCATCCCTAGATAATTCAAAGAAGTATAAAACTCATTTACATTAGTTTACAAGTCAATATATATCATTACCCTGGGGAAAACCAAGATTTTTAAGTGAGATTGAGAGTTTAGAACCTTAGGCCACGACTTGGAATAACTTTACCATGACTAAGTTGGTTTTTGGAAATCTTGAAAGCTTCTTAAAAGACCCATGCTGTAACACCATAATTTTCTAGCTTATTTCATGCTATTCTTATGCTTCACATCATGCATCTTATGAAGGAGCAAGAAGAAGGAAATAAAAATAATGAATTTCTTAGCATTGCGTCGCGTATAGAATTTTCATTCGGTGTCCCGTGGACCATGTGAGCTCATGTATCAAATTCTCATATTTAATTACATAGATACAACTCAATTTCATCACCAAAAGTGGCCTACAACTCATGGAAAGCAAGGAGAAATAAAAAATACATATTTGCATTTTCGGCCAGAAATTTCCCTTTACTATCACAAATTTATAAAATCATAACTAATTCTATAAAAATCAAAATCATTCATTCTTTGCCATTTTGGAAAGCTATACATGTCTAATTTATGTAAAAAATATGTCCCAACCATGAAACACAACACATAAGACTTTTGACATTAAAAAAGGTGCAGAGGTCTAGCTAGCTATTGGTACTGTCACAGCTTTCTATTACAAACTTAAAAAATGTCCAATTAATTTCAAAAAAATCCAATCCATGCAAATGATACCAATATAGAAAGATACAAATGTTATCTAGAGGAAAAAAATAACTCCATACCAGTTCAGGAATGCCTAGACCTTGAAATCTAATTAAATAGTACCTGAGGTCAGTTAGAGCACCTAATACTGGGCAAAATCTTTAAAAATTCATATCTCCCTCGCTAGACATCCAAATGAAGTGCTTCTAGTTGTCACAATTCGTTGGAATGTCTAGTTTCTCCTTATAAAATTTCATGGAAATTGGACATCATTTGAGCCCTGAGTGACAGAAATCAATTTCGGACCAATATGAACAGTAACATGACCAAAACCAAAATTTTTTCCAACTTTGAAAATTCATCAAATACTCCATAGACCTCCAAAAATTCTACACTTTAGCTTCCCAAAAAGCTCTCAACAAGCTCTAATTTCATACCAAGTCTCAGATCAAGAAGAGTTCATTTGGATAAAAAGTGGTTAAGTTTCCAATATGGTCAATTTTTGTTCCATATAAGATATCAAAGTGTCCAAGTGACTTCCCTTGGTGTTTGGCACCTCTTGGGCAAGTTTAAAAGCATGATTATGACTTGTATGAACTGCCCAAATGGTCCCAAACCTTATGTATCTCAATTTGGCCATTCCATTTCCAATTAGGCATAGACTTCCATAATGCAATTTTACGATTACATGACCAAAATGTGCATTTCCATTCATACAACCTTAGCTCTCAATTATACATGATAAATTAACATAATTATACATGTTCATAACATCATAGGACATATACAATCATAGATTATATCATTGCTATTCATATGGCTTTAAAGTAACAAAATCTTCATACTTTAGTGTCATGCTTTCATTTCTCATGTGGTTGGCTTCCATTCCCTTACTCTCTTGGTCCACCTAACATGTTAGAACATTGGAGAGGAGGGAATGAGGTTTAATGTAACACCATATGTTTCTAGCATGCTTCCGATCATTTCTAAGTCTCACATGATCAATTGAACAAAGGGAATGGAAAATGATATTAAAATAATGCCTTATTTCGCGTTACGTCGCATATAAAAATTCCATTCGGTGTCACACGGACCATATGAGCTCATACAACACGTTCTCATATTTAATTACATACATACAACTCATTTGCATAACCAAAGTTGGCCCATAACTCATGGAACTCAAACGGGACCATCAAATTCACACTCTTATTTTCGGCCAGAATTTCAGTTTTTCTGTCACAACTTCGGAAATTCATAACTAAATCCACAAAATTCGAAATCCAACAAACTTTACCATTCCAGAAATCTCTGGATGTATAACCCATGATAAAAATAGTTTCAGCTCATGAAACATTAAGGGGAGAACATTTGACATCCGAAAAGCCACTGGGGTTGCTGCTGTCTGGGCCACTGGTTCAGTTTACTGATAGGAAGTTTCAAAATTTGTAACTAATTCTAGAAAAATTGAAATCGTTCATTCTTGGCCATTCTGGAAAGCTACACATGTCTAATTTATTCTAAAAATATGCCCAGGCCATGAAACATAGCACAGAAAACTTGTGACACGTGAAAAGGGGTTAAGATTCGGACAGCTACTGGTACTGATGCAAGTGTCTGCTATGAATTTCGAAAATGTCCAATTAATTCCAAAAAAATCTAATCCATGCAAATAATACCAATTTGGAAAGCTATGAACATTAAATTTATGGTAAAAATAGACTCAGACCAGAGAAAGCACGCTTAGCTACCCAAATTCAATGGAACAGTGACTCAGGTCGTGCTGAGCTACTGCTACTGTCCCAGAAATTCAAAAATTCATATCTCTCAGCTCAGACCTCCAAATGAGGTGCTTCCAATTGCTACAAGTCACTGTGAATGCCTAGTTTCTAGCTATAAAATTTCGTAGCCATTGGACCATGTTTGCCCCTCGGATGACATAATTTCAAAACTGACCAAATGAACAGTACCCGTGCAAATCCGAAATTCTGATACCAACTTTGAAAAATCATAGAAAATTCCACAGACTTCCAAATGACCTGATCTTTGGCTTCCCAAAAATCTCTAGGCAAGATCTACTTGCATGCAAAATTCCAAGTCAAGAAGAGGTCATTTTGTCAGATTTTACCATAGCTCAAGCTTATGGCAATTTTGGTCCCAACAAGAGGCAACTTTGGTTCAAATAAGCCATCTATGGTTCCACACACATTTGAGCAACTTAGAAAGCATAAATATAGCATAAATAAGTCCCTCATAAGGTCTGAACTCTCATGCAACTCAAATTCACCATGCCACTTCCATAAAGATACATACACAAATGGGCTCCCAAGTGGTCAAAATACATAATTCTACTCATTAGACTCTATTCTTGATACATACACTAACTTTACATAGTTTTACACTTGTTCAAAATGTCATGGCTCAAAAATAACATTTACATATCTACTTTTACATTCTAGTCATCATAGTATATCAAAATATAAAGGTTTGCCAAGAGATGGAGATTTAAGATCCTTGACTTCCATCCTTTGGGTCTTGAACGCCACCTAGATCATATGAGATGAGAGAAAGGAGGGGCTGAGATTCATTGAATCTCAATAGCTCATACACCTATTCAATCACATTTTCAAGGCATATAACATGTCAAGGGTACAAGAATGAAGGGTACAAGAATGCAACTACTCAATCGATGAAGCATTCAATTTCCACATTTTTATGTCACAAACACATGTCAAGAATAAGAATGAGCTCTAGGGACTTTTGGGTTGGCTTCACCCCATTTCTAGGACTTTTGGATTGCCTCACTCTTGGTTCTTGGGACTTTTGACTTAGCCTCACCTATCCAAGGGACTTTTGGCCCTGTCTCACCCATGCTATGAGACTTTTGGCATCTCCTCACCCACATTAAGGGACTTTTGGCATCTCCTCACCCACATTAAGGGACTTTTGGCACTACCTCACCCTTATGAGCCATTTCCATCATTCAAAGACATTCAAGAAAGCATATTGGTACCAAAATAGCAACATAGCATCAAGTGGCATGTCTCAAACATATAAACATACACACAAGCACACAATGACACCATATGCAACAAGAAAATGCAATAAGAAAAGGTGGAGAGCTACCTTGGTGCAAATTCAAGCTTTACTTTGCTTGTTTCTTCTCCTTTTCGGTTCCACAAATACAAGAAGGTGGGGTTGGATTTCTTTGTCCTATTCACAATAAACAACACTAAATTATACTCTTGGAACAAATTATGACATCCAACTCACTCTTAAGACTACACTTTGGTCTATTTGTCACAATATGGTTCCATTAAGGACCTAATGAAGCAACTACCATAATTAACATTCTTGGTTCCATTCTTTTGCCATATTTAGACCTCTTGACCTCATTTAAGGTCCTTGAAGCCATCACACACTCACTTTCACAAACCTAGGTCCATGTTGCTTCATAAGGTTACATTATGGAAGCCATGCCTCATCTCCCAACCTAAGGCTTCTAAATTTTTTCCAAGGGTTTCTCCTATCTTCTTTTATCATATAAAGTCCCAAATCAAGTTTGGAACCATTTAAAATACTCCCTAGCTATCTCTAAGGGTCTTGACCTAGTTATGCTTCCATTAAAATCCCATGGAGTTTGGGATTTTTCCTTAATGGATGGGGCACTTGGGAGGCTCCCTAGGAGTCTTAGAAACTCAAACAAACACTCACATATGATGGGGAAGTCTTGAATCAACCCAGATTTTAACTTATGTTCAAGCACCCTACACTTTTCCAACTTGAGTTTTACTAGTTTTTCATGCATTTCTTTGGTATAATCCATCTTTCCATGCCTTAGTTTGATGGATTCTTTTGGATTATAAAACAGAAACTCTTCCCTCTTCATGGTTCTGGTTGAGACATCCTACCATGGAAGAGGAGAAGGAGAAAAAGAAGCAACAAAGGGAGAGAAACTACCTTGCAATCAAGCTTCCTTCAAGAGCCCTTCCTCTTCCCTCTTTCTCCTCCTTAAATTTTGAATTTCCCTCCTTTGATCTGGACCCAAATCAGCACCAAAAAATACATTAAAACCATGGAAAGATAAAGCAAGAAGGGGAGGATGAAGTTTCAAGAGGAAAGAGCATGAAAACCTTACACTTTCTCACTTTTTCTTTAGCTTTTCTTCCTCCAAAATTTCCTCCCTTTGTGCGCCTAAGACAGCAGCTCCATTTCTGAGTTTTGGGCAGAAGAAAGTCAGTTTAGAGAGGGGGGAGCTGAACGTGGCTTAAAAAGGGAGTTTGGAAGCTTCTTTTGTGCACTTTGTTTCCATTTTTGCCCTTCCATAATGGCATTTCCAGTTTGGCTTCGTTTTAGCTCCTTTTTGAGAACCGTCTTTTCCATCATAAAATTAAGATTCCCAATTTAATAAAATGCCTTTTGAATCACTCAAATTGGAGCTAAAACCTTCCCGAACGAACCAGTCAAAGTTTAGGTCAACCGACGTCGGAAAGAGTACACCGGAGGGGCTTAACGAGTCCTGGGCCTTCCCATGGTTTTTGGGGCCTCTAAGAACCCTGGGCAACTCAAAATTTCTATTTAAAAAGCCCTCCTAGGTGTTTTTCTAAAATTACACTTATTTACGAAAATGCCACTGGCCTTTAAGCAAATTTTTTGAATCACTCTGACCTTAGTTTTTGGGAAACTCAAGGCTTAAATCCTCGTTTTCTATTATTTAAAATTTTATTCAAATTTTATTTGGCCTTGAATCACTCATCTCAGGGGACTTGCTTTTCAAACCGGCCCGTTCCAGCGATTGTACAACGTACCGGGCGTTACATTTAAAGAATCCCAATAGCTCATCTCCTATTTCAACCATACATAAAGTATGCAAAACTATGTCTTACAAATGCATACATGGCATATCAACATGTGCAAACATTCAAGAAGCATTTTCAAGATTTGAACAAGTCATACATAACATACAAAGGCTTGCCAAGCAAGTGAATTAGCCTCACCCATTTACTTGTGGATTTTAGACTTGCCTCACCCATTTTTTAACAAGTTCTTGAAATCAACCTTACTCTTGGGAGTCAATCTCACTTTGGGAGACTCTTTACTTTGTCTCAACTAAACTTTAAGGGTTCTTGGCTCATCTTCACTATGGCTAAGTGTTCTTGGTCTCACCACACCCAAGCAAACTAAAGTAAGCATCATAAACATCATTTGGAAACATAATGCATCATCATGGTACCATGGCATATAAAATCATGCTAGAATACTTTTCATGGATTAAAACACACATACACACATTCAAAGACAAGCCCAGCATAAAATCATGTATGAGAGAAGGAGGAGTGAGCTACCTTGGAAGCAAGCACACACTTTTTCTCTTGAATTTTCTCTCCTTTCTTCGGCCTCACACACACAAAGGTGTGGGAATAATTTCTTTTGTCCTAAACACAATTTATGAAAGTCAATTAAGTTCATGGAATTAACTCTAAGGCCACACAACTTCCACACACACTAACTTGGTCTAAAAACCCATTTATGTTTCCAAGAGTGCACCTAATGAAGCAACACCCATCAAATAAGTTTTAGGCTCCATTTTTTCCTTTCAAATATAATTCTTGACTCCTTTTAAGCCTCTTGGAGTCATCACACAATTAAAATGAAGAGTCTAACTATATGTTGCTTCTTTAGGTCATATTATGGAACATATAAGGCTAACTCACTTTCTATAGTTCCTAAATTTTTTCCAAGGCCTCCCCTTATCTTCACTCATCATATATGGCTCAAAAATGGGCTTAGAAAAAATTTAAAACTCTCCCTAGAAACCCAAACCTATCTAGGCCAAAACTATGCATGGTTTTGGGCTTTATGGACTTTGCTTTGTTTTCTTGATGGAGGAAGCACATGGGGAGACTTCTAGGGATCTTAGGAACTCATTTAAACTCTCATTTAGGCATAGAAATCAAGGTATCAAATTAGATTTTGCAAGGAACATATAAAACCCTAGAATTTGCATCTTGAATTTCCATGGTTATTTGTTACTTTTCTTTGCACATTCGTAATCTCCACACTCTTTTTCCTAAGAATCACCCTTGGTTTTGCCTAAAAACTAATCTTTCTTATGACTTCTTGAGTGGGGCGAAATAGGGAGAAGGAGGGAGAGGAAGTAGCTACCATGGGATGGAAGATTTACCTTGTTTTTCCTTGTTTTCTCATTTAAATCTTTCTTTCTTTGGCCTCCTCTCTTCAAATCCGAATTTTCCCTCCTTGGCTTGACTTCAAAACAGTCCCAAATACATCAAAAATTCCATGGGAAAGAAGGGAAAGTGGAGGAGGATGGATTTGATAAAGAGAAACCAAGAAATCCTTACCTTTTTCCTTGCCTTTTCTCCCTCCAAAGCTTCTTCTCTTGGTGAGCCTAGGAGTTGGCTCTCTTTTTTGGTTTTGGGGCAAAACTTGGTCGACCTAAATGAGGGGAGAAGAAGGGCACCTCATATATATAAGGGTTTAAGAAGGACTTTTTCAAAAATTCCCATTTGACCCTTTGTTTTTGTCATTTTCGTTTTTTACTCGTTTTAGGTCTTTTTTAGAATCATCTTTTCCATTATGAAATTTAGGTTCCCAATTTGGTAAAATGTCTTTGGAATCACTCAAATCGGAGCTAAAACCTTTCTAAATGAATCCGTCAAAATTTGGGTGCACTGATGTTGGAAAACATCCACCGAAGGGGCTCTAGCTATCCCGGGCCTTCCTATAGTTTTTAGGGCCTCTGAGAACCATGGGGAGCTCAAAACTTTCATTTAAAAAGCCCTCCTATGAGAATTCCAAAATTTTCTCAAAATGACAAAAATGCCCTCACATTTCATCAACTTTTTGTTCAAATTCGTTTCTTCATTCTAACTCTATTTTTCTTTCCGCTGAGCTTGGGATTCTCATTTTTAGGAGTCTAGAATGCTTTCCAAATTTTTTAGGACCTTAACTAAGTTATTTCAGGGGACTTCTTTTGTATCTAGTGAATTTTGTTCGTTTACAGAGAAACCATACCTTATGTTTCTCACATTTTCTCTCGTTTTCAGAGAACTGGATATTACACATGTCGCAACTCAAATACCCCAAACCATGACTTAACATGATACTAGAGCTATTTCCTAAAATTTCACAATTATAGCCACAGCTCAAACTCCTTAGGCCATAATGAGGCATGTCTCTGGAACCACTATTCTAGGTTCCTTGATTCTTGTCGTGGCAAGACCTTCTCGCATCATGGCAAGACTGCTCTCAAGAGCACTCTCTCTTAATTTTTCCTGTGTTGCACTATAGCCTAAAGGACCTACACCACGCCACAGTTAGGTTTTGTTACCTCCAACACTTGTTTAGTCATGACTCAAAAAGATTCAGGTTGCAACTCAACCTTTTATTATCCTCCTAAGTCAAGTATACAAAATGGCTCACTTGCTACCCTCCAAGATCCATTCTAATACCAATTTGGGGCTAGAATACCATCCTTTTATGGCTTATCTACCACTTTACATCTAGTTAATTAATTTTATATGACTATGAACTCCCAAAAACTATTTACCATTAAGCTACTCTTATCTTATACCAGTTTACACCTCATTATGATAGCAAAAGAGGTTTATCAACTCAAACTAAAATCTAGAACACTCCATACACTACCTAGGACTGCTAACACACTTGAACAAGTTATAGTGAGCTGATTAAGAAAGTTCCTATTCTTAAAGCACCACCAAAACCTTATATGCAAATTATAGGCATAACATATCTCATATCACACACACAAGACATATGATAGCAGAAGTTTCACATCATCAAATTCAAACTAAGTATTCAGTCGATTACTTAACCATGTTCTTGGAAATCCATAACATGTTCCATACCCCCATAAATATTCATATTTGTTCAGCATCAAGTAGTTACATCAAATTCCATATAAGTTAGACTCAAACTACTAATGATTAATCCATTAGTTACAAAAGTGTCAAAATATATACACTTAGCAAAAATGAATGCATCATGATGCTATACAAATCTGATAACAAAAAGAATAGCATCTAATCTAGATTTAAATACATCCAAATGTAGAAATCCTACATAAAGTCTTAAGTTAGGGATGTTCATCTACTTACTTTTCCTTTTCTGTAACTAAAGATCCTTCACCTAAAATGGTTAGCCCATAAAAGGGGTGAAACATGAATCTCAATAACCAAAAAGGAAGTTCCATATATATGTACACATTAACCAACATAAATGCATCATAAGCAAGTAAATAATAGGTATATCAATACAATTACCAAATGAACTAGCTAGTCTACTAGTGACTACTATCTTATACTAGCAACCACATATAACATGGCAATGGCCAATAACAGAGGGTTGGCCTGTCTACGACACTAACTCCTTATTGAGCACACTCATGGTTCAGTGTATTCTAGAGTTTGATCATAACGCAGTGTCCGATCAAAGCATAATGTATGGGTGGTAGCATGATTACAGCTCCACCAAGGACAAGTTCATAGTCCAAATGTAATTAAGTAGCCAACCAATCATTAACATAGAAAATCATATTAGTATATCAATTATAAGGTTAAAATGAACATATGCATGGAATTAAAAATGAATCCCCCGATTACCTCCCTTGTTTGCTAAATTTCTCAAAAGTCAAGATTGATTTCCAACATTCTAGATGTCTTAAATTAAATCAAATTATATTTTTAGTTACTAATCACAACATAAATCAAACACCCATAGAATTTAATCATTACAAGCTATCTAAGAATCACTTGTCCAACCACTAAAGAGTCCCAAATTTAGACTTGAGCCTCCTTGCCCAGAAATCACAATGTCCCTCTCTAAAACCTTGATATTTTCATGCATTTTAAAAGCCCAACATATAAACCAATGTAACATCCAAGGTTTCAAAATTTTTCTAAGTCTTTTGGCTATAGTCAGGATCCCTGTTAACTATAGGAAGGGTGCCAGTTCGCTACAGCGAGGGTGCCAGTTTGCTATAGTGAGGATGCCAGTTCACTATAGTGAGTTTGTGTCCTATACAAAATCTAGGGATTTTCTCGCAATAACGCCAGCCGTGACGAGAACAATTGACCTGAAACTAATAAGCTTTTACCGTAGCGAGAGGTGTTTCCTGCTATAGCGAGACTCATTCTGAAAAAATTAAAAAAAAGTAGAATTTTGCTTCTTAAAGAGCCCAGATTCCTCTCTCTCCCTCTGATCAACTTTGAGCTGAATAAAAATAGAGGAAACACTGCATAAGAGAGAGAGAGAGATAAGGGGAATTCAAGAAGAGAAAGAAGCAAGCAAAAAGGTGAGAGAAACTAAGGATTTTCATGGAACTTCCTCTACACATCTTGTTTTCCTCTCTTTACTCTTCCTTTTCATGGTTTTGGTGAATGGTATGCGTGTGTTTTGGCCTTGGCTCAGAGGGGAAAGATTAGATTTTGGAAGAGAAGTCTAAGGCAAAGGAAGAAGCTATTAAAGGAAGCTTGGATTTAAGGTAGTTCCACTTCCTCTTCTTGCTTCCTTTTATGTATGTATTTTGGCTAAGAGGAGAGTTTGTAGGGGAGGAAGTTCTGACCTAGAACAAGTAAGAAACCTATGAATTAGTGTGTGAGAACCTAGGCAATGCAAAGAAATTGAAAGAAAAGCTAGTGAATTTTATGAGGGAGCAACTAGGGATTCTTGAGCACTTTGTAAATTCTGTTTTGATTCATGAATCTCCTAGTATATGTGAATGTCTATTTGAGTTTCTAAGACCCCTAGGAAGCTTCCCAAGTGCCCCTTCTATCAAGAAAAAATTGGAAACTCCATAGACTCCGAATGCTCTTCATGGCTCGACCTAGAGCATTTGAGAGGGGTAAAAAGTATTTTAATTAGTTCTAAGCTTGATTTAAGACCATAAGTGATGGAATAAGATAAGAGGAACCCTTAGGGAAAACTTAAAAGTAATAGATTAAGAGTTAGGTTAATAGGTTCTATAATGTAGCCTTAAGAAGCAACTTGTATCTAGACTCTTGGAAATGAGTTTGTGATGACTTCAAGGAGTCTAAATGGAACCAAGAGGCCTAGATATGCAAAGAAAATAAAACTAAGAGATTGAATTATGGTAGTTGCTTTATTAGGCTATTAATAGAGCTATTATGAAACCAATAGACCGAGTATGTTTCTTAAGTGTGTGTTTAATGTTTTGGCTTATTCTAAGAGAGTAATTGAATGCTATTTGTTATGTTTGGGCCAAAGAGAGCAAGCTCCATCTAGTCGTGGGTGTGAGACCGAGAAGGGAAAAGAGAAATCAAAAGGGAAGAATTGTGTTGGCTTGCAAGGTAGCTCTTCACTCCTTCTTGTTGCATTTTTGGATGTATGATGGTCATTAGATGCTTGTATGTGCATTTGTATTATGTGACATGCCATTTGATGTTGCCTTGATGCATTGGTACTAATCTACTTCATGAATTGTGTTTTGGTTGTGAAAGTTGCCCTTGAAATGGGTGAGGTGGAGCCAAAAGTCCCTAGGAATGGATGAGATAAGGCTAAAATCCTCATGGATGAGTGAGACCAAGTTTAAAGCCCCTAGACCAAAGGTAAGACTAATCCAAAAGTCTCAAAAATTGGGTGAGGCTAGACTAAGAGTCCCTAGAGCTTATCCTTAGCCTTAATATGATTTTCATGGCATGAAAATTATGTGTTGAATGATTCTTGATGATGTTGGATGCCTACTGTAATATCTAGTTCTTTGAAAATGAGAGAAAATGCGAGAAACGTAATGTACGGTTTCTCCGTAAATGTACGAAATTTACCGGATACAAAAGGAAGTTCTCCACAATGAATTAATTAACATCCCAAAAAATTTGAAAAGCATTCTAGACTCCTAAAAATAACAATCCCATGCTCATACGGAAAGAAAAATGGAGTTAGAATGAAAAAATAAAATATAACGAAAGGTTGACAAAATGTAAAGGCATTTTCGTCATTTTGAACAAATTTTGGAATTCTCATAGGAGAGATTTTTAAATGAAAGTTTTGAGTTCTCTAGGGTTCTCAGAGGCCCTGCAAACCATGGGAAGCCCTAAGACAGTTAAAGCCCCTTCAATGAACGTTTTTCAACGTCGGTTGACCCAAACTTTGACCAGATCACTCGTAAAGGTTTTAAATCCAATTTGGATGAAACCAAAGGCATTTTATGAATTAGAGGATCTAAATTTTATGATGGAAAAGACGGTTCTCAAAAAGGAGTTAAAATGAGCCTAAACGGAGCAAACAAGCGTGTAGGGGTAAAATGGTCATTTTGAAAAATTGTAAAAGTGGCTTCTTAAGTAACATTAAACCTCATCACCTTCTCTAAGCTTCCATTTGCAAAAAAATGGGCAGCCATGGCGTGACATTAAGAGGGGAGAGAGAGAAGAAGTTTAATCTTCCGTTTAGGTAAGTAAATGGTCTCGTTTCATCCCGTGCTAGTTAGAAAAATTGTTTCTCTCTCTAAGAGCTCTCTAATGGTGGTTTTCTTTACTTGAAAAATTGAAGATTCAGGTCTAACTTAAGCCAAAAGGGAACTATTTTCAAGAAATTAATCGGTGGAAAATAAATCTATGCAAAAAGAGCTCTATTTTAAGGAAAGACTTCACTTGAAATACTTGAAAAATCTTGTGTTTCCAAGCCATTTAAGCTTTAGTCTAGAGAGAGAAAGTGAGGAGGAGAGTTTTTCTTTATGTGTTCTTGATGGAACCAAAGGTTATGGAGTGTGAGGATTAAGAATATACAACAATTGAAAAGGGAGCTTTAGAACGCAGGTTATGGAATTTAAGGTTTTGATTGCACTTTAAACTCTACCATGAACCCTAGCCATATTTTATGATGTTTAAGTGTTCATATGAGTTCCTAAGACACTAAGAGAGCTTTCTACATGATTCTCCCATCAAAGGAAGTAAAGAAACTCCAAGGATGCCAAGAAGAGTATATGCTTCGGCTTAGAGTAGAAATGGCATCTAGGGTAGTTTTAATTTGTTCTAAACTTATTTTTGAGTCATGTATAATGGGAGAGTATGAGAGGAATCCTTGGAAAAATTTTAGAAACCATAGAAAGTGAGATGGCCTTGTATGTTCCATATTATGGCTTAAAGAAGTAACACCTAGTTAGGCCCCTTGATTTAATTGTGTGATGACTCCAAGAGATTTAAATGGAGTCAAGAATCATAAATGAATAAATAGAATAGAGCTAAGATGATGTTTTCTTAAGGTTGCTTCATTAAGTGCATTATGGAACCATAAAAGAGCCTTATGAGTCACCTAACTTTTCTAGTGAATGTGTAGCCTTAGAATGTGATTTAAGAGTATAATTAGCTTCCATATGATGTGTCTAGACTAAGAGAAATGATCTCCACTTCCTTTTGTGTATGAGGTCGAGGAAGAGGACTCAAGGCTCAAGGAAAAAAGTATGCTTGTATGGCAAAGGTAGCTCTTTCCACCTTATCTCATGCATGAATGTGTGCTTACATTGTCTTTGAATGTATGTATATATGTTTTGAGCTATAAAAAGTATTTTAGCATGAGCTTGTACTCCATGGTACCATGATGATATTTTATACATTCAAATGATATTTTATATACTTGCCTTGGTTTGCTTGAGTGTGGAGAAGCCAAGAACCCTTTAGCAATGGTGAGGATGAGCTAAGAACCCTAGAACTTGGTTGAGACAAAAAAAAGAACCTTCCAAGAGTAAGGTTGAGTCAAGACCTCTTAGAGAAAATGGGTGAGGCAAGTCCAAAATCCATAAGAGAATTGGTAAGGCTAATCCACTTACTTGGCAAGCCTATGTATACTATGTATAATTTGTTCAAATGCCAAGAATATTTCTTGAATGCTCACATGTTTCAATATGTTCATGCATGCATTTTCAAGGCTTGTATTGTGACAACCCTGTCTTCTAAACTTAGTAATAATGGTTAAATACATGATTAATAATTAATTATCAAGATTTAGAGTCGTTACAATTTATTACATTATGAAAATATAGAAAAATTTGAACCTTGATGTTAGGGTCATCACTAAACAACCACAAACGTGAGAATGCGTAAAAGAAATTATACTATCATGAGGGGTTTGTGATTCATCCATCCATCAGTTTCAACACACAAAAATCTCCCACAAGTATTCCTATATCATTTCCTAGCATTACCATTGAAGAAACTGGGGATTCTAGGATAAAGGTAGGAGTTTGGGGACTTGCACGATGACTTAAAACCCTCTCACCGTGGCTAAGTTAGGTACTAGAGCTCGAAAACTATGTTTTTCACTTTGCGCCATAGCCCCGACCTTCCACGCCGCGGCTAAGTTACTCTCGGGAATCATTAGGCAATTCATGCGAACCGCGACGAGTTGGACCATCACCGCGGCTAGCCTACGTGGCGCTGGGCGGAAATGCCTCCTGGGACTACTGTTCAAATTCCACAATTCTCGCCTCGGCAAAAAATGCATGTGCTATGGCAAGGCTTACTATTGGACACTCCTTACCTAGTTTCCTCAACTAACACAGCGATAGGACCTATTGCGCCATGGCGAGGTTTCTCTCTGCCACCCTCCTGGGCGATTTTTTTTGCACTAAGCCGTGACAAGATTCCTCAAGCTGCAATGTTCCTCACCACTGTCACTCTTCAAGATGAAGCGAGGCCTTCCTAGCCATGGCATGACTCCCTCCTATAACTACATCTCCCAAATTTCATCCCATACACTCCAATTCTCTTCTTAGGAACACCCTATGACCACTTCTCCTCATTTTATATGACTCTAATGGTATTTATCTACCTTATTTACCCAACTATTCTACCATTACCAATTTAAAACTTAAGTACTAATTCCTACTCGTCCAACTACCACATGTCAGCAAATTCATGGATTAATAACAGCAAGAATTCATGCACTGTCAACAATTAATATCCGATACACATTCCGTTAGAGATTTCATACATCAATGGTTTATATCAACATCTAATGCATCACATAATTATATTTCTAATAGTATCCATACCATAAATTTAGTAAAATTCATACATCAGGTGTTATAGGTTCATACATCCAATACCAAGCTAAGATGAGGCCTAACTCCTCAATAGATACATCCTAGGTAATCAAAATATAAGAACCTATACTTAACAACATGATTACATGATGATGCTATATAAAAAGGAATATAAATTTAGCATCTATTCTAAATAAACTAGTATAAGTGTAGCCTTCTCCCCATATGGTTGGAGCTTATGGATTTTCATCCACTTGCTTTCCCTTATCCTTACCCGAAGAGCCTTCACCTGAAAGTATGATCCCATGAAATGGGGTGAGATGCGAATTATTATACCTTATTTTATAACACTTTTCTTACAACAAATACTTCATATAAAACTTAGAGAAGTTAATGGAAACCTGAACTAATTAAAATTTTTCCTTTTCAAAACTTCCTCATATAATTTTACTATTCATTTGGTCATTCCCCGAATTTTGTCCAACTTGAAAATATATAATTAATTATAGAAAAATTGTATGTGGTTAGTTTAGGGCTCTAATTCAAGCTCTCTAAGCCCTTTACAAGGGGAAAATACTTACTTAGCGGAGCATATATAGATTCATATAAAGTTGGCCCTACAACAAAATGGACAGTTTTACCCTTCATTGGTCATATTATTTTTATTATTTTGCCTTTATATAAGCGCAGACATTCTTGCATCTTAGGCACGCTAGTCATACTCTTTTTACTTCAGGATTAGGTATATACATGGCTTTCTATTACATGCCCTATTATCATACAGCATTATAATACAACTCATACATACCATAATCCAAAGATACTTAATTACATAACAAAATGCGATGCATAAAGGTAAGGTCCTCAATTTATGCCTCCACACTCTTTGCCCTTTCTTTGCTTAAACTCGGACCTAGCATGGGTTATATTTGGGGTGAGATTATGAAATCTCAATAGTAGTAAACCAATCTCATTCACAAGCTAGCATGTAAGTACATAACATAATGCCAATCAAAATGCCACATACCATATAGGAATACAAGGAATTACATACAAGGCCGAGCACGGTCTAAACATACATGTCTCATCTTATAGCATAAATAACAACTTGATATAGCATAACACTCATCATTATACAAACATACAAGCTTAAGGAAAGAGAGAGGAAAACTGCTACCTTGCTCCTCAATCCTTGGGACTCGGTTTACTTGCTCTTAGAGTTTCCAAACAATATCAAACCCTATAATCATAATGATAATTCATTACAATCAACACATAAACCTTAACTTCTAAAGTAGGATGACCCTTTTAAACTTAATGGGACCGTTGGAATTGGAAAAATCCAACTCCTTCCCTTCCCATTCACTATGGCATAATAATATGCATTTCTTGGCCAAAATTTAGGAATTTTATCCCATGAGTTTTGGGGGCTTTCCCATAGGTATTCCTAGCTAAAAACACCCTTTTGAATCCATTGGAATGGATAACATCATCAAATTCCAGCCACAACATCATGTTTTGGTCATCACATAATCTAGCTCTGTTTTAGGCTCAAAAGTGCGTTTCTTTGGTTCTAAAAATTTCATAGCCTTTTCTTTTATGTTTTAGGACTTGAAATTTGGTATACATGGATTTGAGACATCAAGAAAACACCATAAAAATTTTGAAAAAATTCGGACAGCATCTCTTCATGATTTCTATTTTCCCAAAAATTAAAATCTTTGTGTTTCAAAGCCCCAGCACATAACAACAATAACTAAGTTCATATGGCCTTCATGTTCAACATATAAAATCCATTTCTAATGATTCATATGCTATCCAAAAATGACTCATAGCTAGGGTTTAACAAAACTAGCTTAAAGCATGTGATTTGCAAGTATAAGATGAAGAAAATTTACTATTTAAGCTTAATCCTTGCTTCCTTTGCTTTTCTCACACTAAAATCCTTTCTCTTCCCACTTAGAGCAACATTTCACCTTGAAGAAAAGATGAATATGCAGCTGTCCTTTGGAGGAAATGGTTGGAGGATGGAGAAGATGAAGAACTTTGGTGAAGAATGGTGGTAGTTTTGCTTGGTTTCATTTCTTCTTCCATTTTTTCTCCCTCCCTCTCTCTCTTCATGTTTTTCTCTCCTCCTCCCTTGTGTGTGGCATGAAAATGGTGGAATGGAGGTGAAAGAGATGAATTTGGATGAAGTTAAATGGTTATACTAAATTTGGACCCTTGGATCAACCTTTTCAAGATCAAATCTTAACTTTCCATTCCTTTTTCTTTTGATTTTTCTAATTTCATAACTAAATATCTCCAAAAATTCTTGGCCACACACTTGGATACCTTTTCTTAGCCCTTAAGTTATGAATAGTAACTATGGTTAATTTCTTAACTCAACCATGGTCAACTTTTAACTCAACCATAGTTAGTTTTTAACTTAACCATGGTTAAATCTTTAAAATGATTAAAATCCTTTTCTTCTTTCCCTTTTATTTTATATTTATCTTTGGGTTTCATCTTCTCTAAAACCCTAATTATATCTTCTCTTCTCTTTTGGGCCTTTAGAATTAGCTATTGGGCCTTACAGCAGTCTAAAAATTGATATTCGGGCCCGATTAAGGTTTTACAGTACAATACTTACCTTTAGAATTTCTACAATTTATAAATATTATTTCCTCTACTTTCTGGCCATACTAAGCTTCAAACGTGGATCAGGGGCCCTTAACCTCAATCCTCATAAATTTTGGTGTCAATCGGACACCCGGGTCTATAGGTATAATTTTCACTGTTCGGTATTATGATTGTGCTATAAAATTTTCATTTACTGCAATTTAGTCCCTGAAACTCCTTTAAGGTTTCTTAGCCCTTTAGCTATTCTTATTTCTATAGTTGTTATAACTTATTTTTTTCCATTTTGCTCATGGCTACTGATCGGGCTAATCAGATCCCAGACCAGATCCCGCCCGGCTATCCGGGCAACTTGGCATCATGGGACCCATCTCATCAAACTGAGTTTAACCGTGGGTCACGGATTTCTGATATTCTTATCCGATTTTTTGATATTCGTACTTAAAGCCACAAATAAATGGTGAAACTAGGGTTTCTTGAACTTTCGGGCAATTTATACATTTTGCCCAGCATACAACTTTTCTTTGCATCTTAGTCCCTGGCTCCTTCATACTTGACTTTGGAGACTCTTCAGGACCTTTTTCTAATCTTTTCTTTTTTCATCTATTTTGGCCTCAATTTTAGGGCACCTCTGGCCTTGACTCATCATTATTTGTAGTCTAAAATATTATTCTAATTTTATTCGACCTTAATTTACTCTATTTGGGGGGCTTTCTTTTATATCCGATGAATTTCGTACGTTGACGAAGAAACCATATGTTATGTTTCTCGTGTTTCCTTATGTTTTCTTGGATTTTCAAAAAATCGGATGTTACATGAATCTCAGTAACCAAGGAAAGTTTCATTCATAATATCCAATTTAATTAACATATATGCATGAATCAAAATCAACATTAGAATCATATCTGTCATATCAGCAAAGGAAATGGTTAGGCTACTATGATTACCATCCCATACTAGCAATCATATTTTCACATGTTAAAGGCCAATAACATCGGGAGAGACCCGTCCACGGCACCCACTCCCCAATGAGCACAACTAAGGCTCAATGCATCTGAGGTTTGATCATAACCCGGTGCCTGATCATAGCACATGCACGGGTGGTAGCCACACCACAGCTCCACCATAGACTCACAAGGTCTGAACATAATACAATAGATAGCCAACCAATTCATTTAGCATTTCAAATCATTCATATATAGCATATATGAAATTAAAGCATATACATGCATGGAATTAATGTAGTCCTGATTACCTCACTTGTAAACAAATTGGGAAGCTACAGCAATACCAAAATCCTTCTAAAATCACAATATCAGAAAATGATCATTTTTATCAGTCTATTACTATCTCATTCATCATTTGTGGTAATAACCCAATGCTCAAAGAATTAAGTTAATAATAGTTAACTAAGGGAAACCCACCCAATCACCAAGAGCCTCTAATTTCGAATTTTACCTTCCCTATATCAGAAACATCAATATATCACTCCAAATCATAGGAAAATTCGCACAAAATTAAGGCCCATACTATAAGTCTACTATGGAGGTCTTAAACCAATAGGAAATGCATCAAAATAGAGAGTTTATACTTACCTAATAACACCTTCAGCCCCAACCTACGAAATTTCACTATGAAAATCCCAACAACCACATTTCAGATTTTAGGTATGGTGTAAATACTCCAAATGAAAAACTAATTGGGCCAAAATGAAGAGAAAGAGAAGGAGATTAAGTTATACAACTATTACCTTGGTTGAATCTTGCTCTATAAGTGGGAAATGGTAGATTTCTTGCCCCAAACCCTAGCCTCCCTTCAAACCTTCGAAAATGAGTTGTGTGTTTGTGTTTCAGCAAAATGTGGAGGGGCTGAAGTGTTTAAGGTTTTAGTTGGGTTTAAGTTTGGTCTAATCTAGGTCATGGGCTGACCCAAAGGTCCAATTGCAAGTGGGTTCTAATTTAAACCTTGCTGGGCCAGCTTTAATGTGTTAGGCTGTAAAAATTTAATTGGGCCAAACCAAGTTTGAAGGACTCAATTGATTTGGGTCTGCATAAGGGTTATTGGGTCATTTATAAGAGCTTGTGCAAATTGGGTCTTGGGTCTCTAATTCCTTAAATTAGATTGGGCCCTCCATTAGTTCTTAACCTTGGTCTACTTAATTTAATTTGGGCCTAGATGGGGTTTCTAACTTAATTAAATCTCAAACTCATTTTAATAATTTATCTCTCTAAAATTTTCATTCACTTAACTTTCCTAATTATTCCATATTAATTATTTTTAATTAACCCAAATCCATGATTAATACCTTAATTAATTTTTGAGGCGTTACATGTATTATACTTTATGTGTGATTGAAAGGAAGACAAGCTATTGGGATTCTTTGAATCTCATCCCCTCCTCTTTAATGTCTTAACATGCTAGGTGGAGCAATTAAGCAAGGTAATGGAAGCCACCAAGCTTAGAAGAAGGAGATTGACATCAAAGTGTATAAAAATGCTTAGTTTTATCTCTTTTGTAGCCATACACATGGCATATGATGTAATCTCATGATGAAATTGTTATGTAATCATATAAGCATATGTAATTATACAGATGCATGATGTATGAATGAGATTTGATGTCAAATGTATGATATAGCATGGTTTAGGTATGGAATGGCAAGACTAGACATATGCATTCTTGTGTATATCATAGGGTGGATGAGTGAGTTTGAGAAATCTGGGTTTATGTGTAACATCCGGTCCCTCCGTAAACGTGAGAAACGCAATATTCGGTTTCTCCATAAACGTAAGAAATGGGCCAAATATAAAAGGAAGTCCTCGAAATAGAAGGAATTTGGGCCAACTAAAATTATGATAAAATTTTAGATATTAGAAAATGAGGATTTGAGGTTTGAGATGCTCAAAAACCAAAGCCAGAAGAGCTCAGAAAATTTGCCGAAGAAAGTAGGGGTATTTTTGTAATTTTTGGAAAATTTTGAAATCTCATAGGAGGGCTTTTTAATTGGAAAATTTGAGCTTTCCGGGGTTCTCAGAGGCCCTGAAAACCATGGGAACCCCTAGAACAGTTGAAACCCCTCCGGTGAGCGATTTCAGAAATGTTGACCAAAACTTTGACCGAATAGTTCGGAATGGTTTTAGATCCTTTTTGAGTGATTCCAAAAGCAATTCTTATGATTAAGAGCCTAAGGAATATGATGGAAAAGACGGATTTCAAAAAGGAGTTGAAATGAGCCCAAGCGAACAAACTACAAAGAGGGACTAAATTGTAAATTCTGAAAGTTGCTTAAATGAATCCCTAGCTTATAAAAAACGTCCCTCCTCTGCTCAGATCTCCTCACCCACTCTCTCACACATTAAAACAGAATTAAGAAGGGCTAAGAGTGGCGCACAAGAGGGGAGGCCAAGGAAGGAAAAAGAAGCTTTGAAAAATGTAAGTTTTAGCCACTTTTTCCTACTCCTTGCCTTGTTAAACTTCTTCCCCTCTTCTTCCTCTTCCTTCTCATGGTTTTGGCATTTAATTTGGTGCTGTTTTGAAGGCAGAACAGAGGTGGAATTTTCGGATTTGGTGAGGGGAGGCTAACCAAGTGAAGAACAAATTAAGAAAACCAAGAATCCAAGGTATTTTGCTACTTCCTAAGCTTAGGTCTCCTTGCTCCTCTTCTCTTCAATTTCCCCCCATGTAAGACCAGCCATGAGGGATTAAATTTTTGGCCAAACCAAGAATGAATCACATGAATTAGGGTGTGGGAATTTAGAATATGCAAAGGAAACCAAGTAAAAGCCATTGAATTTCAAGTTACCAAAGTGTAGGATTCTTGAAGAGTTTGTAAAATCTGTTTTGATTCATGAATTTCCTAGGCTATGTAAGTGTAAAATCTGTTTTGATTCATAAATCTGTTTTGATTCTTGAAGAGTTTGTAGCGCACGCTATAGCGAAGGCAGAGGTCTGAGACTTATTCGAGCTCGCCGCAGCGAGGGTTATGGCTCGCTATAGCGAGGGTTAGTCTGGAAAAGCATGAAAATAGAGAATTTGACTTTTTAAAGCGTCCCAACTCCTTCTTTCACTCTGTAACCGACTTAAGCTCACTCTAAGAGAGAGAAAAGGGTGGAGGAGAGAGAGAGAAGCCTAGAGGAGGAAGAAAGAACAAGAAAGGTAAGGATTTCCATGGCTTTTCTCTTAGTATGTTGCTCTTCTCCCCTATCCTCTCTTTTTCCACGGTTTGGTAGTAAAAGTAGCCATGTTTTGAGCTTGGTTCAGAGGAGGGAGAGTGGAAAACCACTCTTGAGGGAGGTTAGAAGTCATGTAACCCTCTCTTTCTTGTTTTCCTTCTTAAGAGCTTGAGAGCTTGAGAGAAGAGAAAGAATAGTTAATGAATTTAGTGAGAGAAAGAAACCTAGTTTGACATGCTCAGTAGGGTTGATAAGAAGAGATCCCTAGCTTATGAATTAAGTGTTAAGGAATTAATTCCATGCTTCTTGTGTGGTTAGGCTCAAGTGAAGTTCCCCCATCTAGAAGTGGTTGTGAAACCCACAAGGAAGGAGGCAAATTGGAGAGGAAGGTTATGAATAGCCAATAAGGTAGCTCTCTTCACCTTCTTTCATGCATAATTATGTGCTTACATTGTTTGACTTGTGTGTATGTATGAATTGAGCTATGAGAAGTATGTTAGCATGATGATGCTTTATGTGTTTTAACGATGTTTTATGTGATTGTTTGGGTTTGCTTGAGTATGGAAAAGCCAATAACCCTTTAGCCATGGTGAGGATGAGCCAAAACCCTCAAGTTGGTTGAGACAAAGTAAAGAGTCTCCCAAAAGTGAGGTTGACTCCCAAAGAGTAAGGGTTGAGTTTAAGAACCTCTTAAGTATGGGTGAGGCAAGTCCAAAATCCACAAGTGAGTGGGTGAGGCTAATCCATGTACTTGGCAAGCTTTCATATGTTATGTATGGCCTACTCACATGTTGAGAATGTTTTTCTTTTATGCATGGCTAGTTGAAATGTTGCAAATGCTTTCATTATGATTTTGTATGCTAACATGCCATACATACATGGTGAGACTCGTTTGCATGCTATATATGTATGATTGAATGAGAGATGAGCTATTGAGATTCTTTGAATCTCACTCCCCCTCTCCACCATCCAAACATGCTAGGTGGACCAAGTGAGGCAAGAGATGGGAGCCACCAAGCTTGAAGCTAGGGAGATTAGTGAAGACTTGTAAAGGAACTTCTTGTAATTATGTTGTACTTAAGACAAGGGATGTAAATTAATGATGTACATGATGTAGTACCTAAAAATTCTTGTAAATCAATGCATTCATGAGTTATGTATGAGAATTAGAATGATTTTGAATGAAGAAGCAAGTTTGATTATGAAATGCATAATGTTAGTATAGGCCACATGAGTGTATAAGTGGGTGTGGGATAGTGAGTTCCTCCAATCTAGGTTGTTAGACACTTGAGCCATGATTGATTGCCCATATAGATGCTTTCTCATGTGCTCAAAGAGTCCTAAAGGTAGAAGAACCAAGATTAGACCCCATGAGCCCCTTTGTGACCAAGAAAGTGACCCTTTTTGCACATGATGTCAAGAGTTGACCAAATGACCTCTTCTTACTTAGAAATTTGACATGTGACTAGATCTTGTCTAGAGATTTTTGAGAAGCTAAAGATCAAGTCATTTGGAGGTCTATAGAATTTTCTGTGATTTTTCAAAGTTGGTATCAGAATTTCGGATTTCAGAAAACACTGTTCATTTGGTCAGTTTAGAAACCGTGTCATCCGAGGGGCAAACATAGTCCAATAGCTACGAAATTTTATACACAGAAACTAGATAGTCACAGTGACTTGTAGGAACTGGAATCACCTCAATTAGAGTCTAGAGAGGAAGATATGCAATTTCGAAGTTCCAGCCCAGAATCAGTCATCCTACCAGACCCGAGGTACTGTTTCATCGGTTTCCGGGAGTTTGGTTCGATGAATTGATCTGGAAATATTTTTTCTCTCTAGCTAACATCTACATCTTTCCATAGTGATATTGTTTACAAGCATTGGATTTTTGTGGAATTAGTTAGACATTTTTGAAGTTCATATCAGTAAACTGTGACAGTAACAGGATCCCCTCTGACCAGTAGATATTTTCGCGTGTCAAACGCATTATATGTGAGATTTTATGAGTTTCACATATTTTTCCCATGACGTAGACAGTATAAGATTTCTAGAATGACCGAGATCATGTGCTTTCGATTTTTCTGTATTTAGTTCTGAATTTTCAAACTCAGCCCAGAAATGAAGCCAAATCTGCTGAAAACGAAATTGTATGTCTCATATCCCTTTTTGCTTACCATGGGTTTAAAGCATATTTTTGGGATTGGAATGAGTTTAAATAGTGCAATTAAACATGAGGAGGCATAGAAAGAGCTCACCCGGTCCATGTGACACTAAAGTGAATGTCTACCCATGCATGAAGCCATAGAGAAAGAATATGAACCTAGAGAAAATGATCTCCCTTTTATGCTTCCCATATGCATATGAGTATGTAAGGCATGATGGGTATGAGCAAAGAGTAAGGTGTTACACGTAGCGAAGGTTAGTTTTCGCTATAGCGAGGGTTAATCTGGAAAAACGTGAAAAAGGATAATTTTGCTTCGTAAAGCATCTAGATCCTTTCTTTTTCTTCTAACTAACCTAAGCTTCACCTAAAACAGAGAAAAAGACTTAAGAGAGAGAGAGAAACCAAGAGAAGCTAAGAGAGAAGGAAGGAAACTAAGGAAGAAAGGTAAGAATCTTTAAAGATCTTCATGCTTCTTCTTCTTGATTTTATTCTTTTCCTTCTAAGTTTTCTTTCCATAGGTGATTGAGTAAGATAGCTCTGTTCTGACCTAGAATGAGCAAGAAACCCTTGAATTAAAGTATGATAAGTTGAGAAATGCAAAGGAAGTAGAAGAAGAGTTAGTGAAATTTAAGAGAGAGAAAACTAGGGGTTCTTATATACTTTGTAGGGTTTGCTTTGATGAAGAACTCCCTAGCTTTGTGAGTGTTTATTTGAGTTATGAGAGAGTGATTGCATGCTATTTGTTGTGTCTAGACTCAAGAGAAGCAGCTCTATCTAGTTGTGATTGTGAAACCAAGAAGGGAAAAGAGAAAGTGAAAAGAAAGGTTGTGTTAGCTTGTAAGGTAACTCTCCACTCTTTCTTGTTACATTCTTGGATATGTAATAGTCATTGTATGCTTGTGTATATGCTTGTATTATGAGACATGCTATTCGATATTGCCTTGATTCATTAGTACCAATATGCTTATGTTTTGGGGTGTGAAAATTTCTTGGGTGAGGTAGTGCCAAAAATCCTTTGAGATAGGTGAGGTGGAGCTAAAAGTCCCTAGAAATGGGTGAGACAAGGCCAAAAGTCTCATAATTGAGTGAGGCAAAGTCAAAAGTCCCTAAACCAAGGGTGAGGCCATCCAAAAGTCCCTAAAATTGGGTGAGGCTAGACTAAAAGTCCCTAGAGCTTATTCTTGGCATTAATATGATATTCATGGCATGTAAATCATGTGTTGTATGATTGTGAATGGTTATATGCCTACTTACATACTTTGACTTATTTATATGCCTTAATTGCTTCATTGAATGAGTGTATGAGCTATTGAGATTTCATGAATCTCACCCCTTTCCCTCTCCTATCTCATATGATTCGGGCGAAGCTCAAGAGCCTAAAAGTGGAGGCCATGAGGCATAGAATGCCTTTGTTTTGACATGTTTGCACACTTTTGCATAGTTTGATGTATAGGAAAATCAAAGTGCTTATATATACATATTTTTTAAGATGTAAATGCTTAAGCAAGTGTAAAAGTATGTATAAATGATGTATGATCCATATATGAAACTAAAGTAATGAAAAGATGAGATTTAACCCTTTGGTGACTTATATGTAGTAGTGTACTTTTGCCCGTAGCATGATGAGTTTGAGATGTGTGTTAGTTTGGATCACTTGGACAATTCATATATGTTGTGTTTATACTTTAAAACTTGTCTAAGAGGTGCTAGAGCATGTAAGAGACCATTTACCATCATTTTGAACCATTTATGGTGTCAAAACTGCCAAATTTGTGAGTTTTGTCAAAGTATGACCAAATGAGCTCTTCTTGATATGAAATTTGGCATGCCTCTAGAGCTTGTTAATAGCTTCTTGAGAAGTTAAAGTAGGTAATATTTGGAGGTCTAAGAAATATTTGGCAAATTGTTGAAGTTGGAGAATTTTTTTAGTTTTGGTTATTGTACTATGCAACTAGTCCAAAAATGAATCTGTGTCCTTTATGGACCAAACGGTGTCTAATTGTCATGAAATTTTATGGGCATAAACTAGACATCCACAGTGACCTATGCAACTGGAAGCACCTTAATTGGAGGTTTGTAGAGGGAAAAATAAGTCTCTGAAGTTTTGTGTCAGCATCAAAGAAGCCATCTGACCTTCGTTACTGTTCCATCAGTTTTCGAGGTCCAAAGGCTACTGAAATAATCTGGACTTATTTTTTTCCTTTAGTTAACATATGTATCTTTCCAAATTGGTATAGTTTTCCTAGATTGGATTTTTTGTGGAATTAGTTATGAATTTTTAAAATTCATGATAGCAAGCTGCATCAGTACCAGGGACAGCCAGACCTTTGTCTCTTATTTGATGTCAAACATGGTTCAAATGCTGAGATTGTAGTTGGGAATTATTTTTATGTAATGTTAACACTTAGAGATTTCCTAAAAACTATGGGTTTCTTGATTCCCATTTTTCTAAAATTAGTTATGATTTTCCAAAGTTAGAGCCAAAAATATGACTTTTTGGCCCATTTTGAAAAATTACATTTTGGGGTTTTTGGCTTCATATCCATGGTTCATGGGTTGTTTTATGCTATGTATGAGTTGTATAAATAGATTTTGAGTAGAGTATGTGATTGATGGGTTCACGGGACCCATGGAACAAATTATGAGTGTTTAAACCCTGATACAAAGCAAGAAAACACCACAGTTTGCTCTTTTTCTTTGGAAATCATATGGAATCAAGTTTAAGTAGAGATTAGTTAGGGTTAATATATTATGGTGTTACAAAAAGGGTATAATAGATAGATAAATATTTATTTAAGCATTATATGAGTGGAGTAGATAGGAAAAATATAAGTGTAATAGAATGCAAAATATAATTAGAAGTGTAATACATAAGTAACTATTTATATAAAGTGTAATAGATCAAGAAATATAACTAAAAGAAGCTTGTTGGAGAAGCCAAGGCCAACTTTGGAAATTAAACTTAAAATTTGTAACAAAGTCAAAGTAATTACCAATAGGAATTTAGCAATTTATCTTGAATTTTTCTACCACGATATACTTTTCCATTTTTACCATTAATTAGCTCAAATTAATAAAATAACATGTAATCTTCTTCTCCCTCTCCATTTGGACGAAATTCCCACCCAAAAATAGTCCTCCATTGTTGTCTTGAATGCCAAGAGGAGAGAGAAAGTTTCTAAGCCACTTTAAGGTAGGTTTGTCTGCTCTTTTCACAGAGATTCTTTAAGAAAATTTCTAAAACTCAGTGATAGCTTTCTAATGACCTAATTAGTTTCTTGATATCTTGAAAATTGTCTAAAAATTTAAGGTTTAACTCAAAAATTTAGAGAAGCCAATTGGTGCAAAAGAAAGAAGAGGTAAATTTCTATACTTTAACATCATTCTTTGTGTATTTTGTTAGCTTGAATTCAAGCTAGATTAAGCCCTAGAATTTTGAAAAGTTAGTTGGCTTGTATAGAAAATTCTAGGCTTGATTTAGGTAAATTACGATAGTAAGAATGTTTCTTGACACCTAAAGAGCTCAAAGTTGGAAAGAAATTGAATTTAAAACCATTGGTTTGAAACTTGAAATTTTAGGGTTTTGGTTGTAGAAAGGCTTCATGAAGAAGCTTTTGATGATCATTTAGATTTAAATTTAGGTGCATTAAGTTTTAAGATGATGCCATGGTGACATGGAGCACATTTGGAATCATCAATGTCTAATTGAGATACATAGGCATTATATTTAAATTTAGACAATAAGTTGTGAGAAGCAGAATAGGGGAGAGTCCTAAAATAATGTAACTAGAATTGTGATTTTAAATGCCAAATTATTGTATAAATGGATAATGTGATGTTGTGTGATATAGGCATTATGAATTTGCCTTGTTGAACCTTAGCCTTTGGGAAGCCTTATCAAGCTTTGAATTGTGTGTTAGCTACAGAAACGTAGTTGCTTCTTCATTCTCGATATTTATATTGTTGATAACATGATGTTATGGATGGCATGAGCTATGAATGAATTTGGTTGTCATTGATTGGATTGAGACATGGCATTCTCTTTGTTTAGGCATGTCATTTTGTGATACAAAATATGTGTTGTATGATATAACTTGAATGAAGTTGTGACTATTGGGATATATATATATATATCTCATTCTCTTATGAGGCCCAAGATCAAGAAAAGAAAACAAAAGAGCAGTTATAGTTTTTGTAGTTGTCACAAAATCCTGGATGCATTGGAAATAGGGCAATTCCTTTGCATGAATTTATTAAAATACTAAAACACTTAATTTTGCCCTAAGGATATTTCTGAATATAGTAAACATGTTGTAAATTATTTATAAAAATTTGCAACTCAATTAGTGTCCAATAAGTATTTGAAATAATTTCCCAAATTTGTCCCTTATTTTGAATGCCCAAACAAAGTTCCTTGTGAATTCTTGATGAGCAGAGCATATAAACCTTATTATTTACAACCTAAATTTATTTCTAAGATTTCCAATACATAAAGGGATAGATCTGGAGTGTTTGGGATTTTTCTAAAATGGTTTGGTGCCTCAAAAAGTGGCCCCAAGTCAGACCAGCAAAAAGAGTGATTTAGGGACTTATTTGAAAGGAAAATCTATTTGAGGGCCAAAACAAAATTCTTGAGCCCAAAATAATTCCAGGGTCTAGTATTGTGTTAGGCTAATGGAGGGAATTATTTCATGATTTTTTAATATTGTTTATTCTTGTGTGGCAACCTCCCTAGAGTATTAATATTTTCCATAAAATATGTTTTTATATTTTGTTGTATGTTGTCACTTAAAGATTTTATTTTTCTTCCATCAAACTTAATTTTTACACATTGATATCTAGACGTAATTATTCAAATAAAATTCTATTAAATTAAATATTATTTTCTTAAATATAGGACGTCATACAGAATATAGCATTAGAAGTTACAACTGTAACCCATAAGTAGATATTTTTAATGAAAATAAAGTCTAAAATTGGTATAGTTGGCTTTTGAAAAAACTAAAAAATAAGCTCAAATGGAGGAAATTAAAGTGTAAGGGTAAAATTATCATTTTGACTTACTTTATTAAAGTAACTTTATAAATTAATCATTAGCCTTCTTCCTCCCTCATTTTGCACTGACTTAGGCCCTGTTTTGTAAAGTGAAGGAAAGGAAAATGGAAAAGGGAAATTTTGTGTAATGTCTATTTTGTCCTTATAATTATTACTTAATAATTACTTAACACTATCTACTAATTATTAATCAATCATTAAAAATGGGGGCAACTAAAGTTATTTTCTATCTCCAAAATCACTTTTTTTTCTTTTTTTTCCATTTCCATATCTAAATTTTTGAGGAGGAGAATAATTTCATGCAAAAATGGGGAAGAAAAAGAAAGAAGAAAGAGAAAGGAAAAAAGACAAGATTTAGGTAAGTATATGACATTTTCAAACTTCCTCCTAATTAGAAAACTTTCTCTACTCCTCATGAGCTTTCTTTTGATATAATTTTTATCTTGAAAGGAGGAACTGCAGGCCTAACCTTAAGTAAGAAGTTCAGCATCTTGGCAAACCAATCAGTGCAAAAGATTGCTTGTTAAGAGAGCTTTAAGATAAGGTAAATTTCAAGCCTTAAAGTTAAGCCTTCATGCCATTTTAATTCCTTCATGATTTCAACTTAGAAAGAGAGAGAGAGAGGGAGTGTCCATGTTTTCTTTACCATTTTATGATATTTTAGAGTATGAAGAAGATGATTGTGGCTTGATATTGGCTAGAAATTGAAAGAAATATCAAGAAAATGGGTATTCTATGGCCAATTGATCAAGTTAAAGAATGAGGTCCATGATGATGGCTTGACAATTTTAAGGTTATTAGAAGCTTAAATAAAAATTATAAAGATGAATTATGCATTAGATAAGGTTGAATTCCTATAATTTTGCATTCTTGAAGGGATTTGGCCAAAGTATAGCCCTAAATGAGCAATGTGTTGTTTAATATTGAATTGTGTTCATGTGGTTGTTTTAATGAATCATTTGTGGTCTAAATATGTTAATTTGATTATGAGAATGAAATCTAAGTGATAAAAAGGACATGTTACATAACATGGGCTAAAGATGTATAATGAGGCCTATTATGCCAAGTATGTGTAATTGGCAAGTGAAATGGTCATTTTGAGATATATGGCCAATTAGAAATGGTGAATCAGGTTTACATGTTAGATGAGTGATAAGAAATATGTCCTAATAAGAAATACATCCATAATGAGAAATCTTAAAGAAGTGCAAATTTAGTACTTAAGACCCTAAAATAGAACAAAAACAAAAAAGAAAATGCATGTCTGCATTCGAAGACCTTAGAGTTTGAATTTAAGGCTTTAGCATGAATTTAGAGGACATATATAAGTTTAATTTGAGCTAAAGATGGTAATTTTTAGAGCTCTATAGAATATTTATGAATTCTCAAAATTGGTCTAGCAAAGTTATCATGCATCAAATTTTTTTCCCTATACCAGATCTATTTTTAATGCATTTCAAGGACCAAATGGAATATTTATACGTTGAAATTTTTACAGTAGATAGTACATGAGTAGAGCTTTTGAACAAGCTATAATTTGCTAAATTTGGAGTTCCCTAGCTCAAGATATAATTTTTGAAAGTAAGGGACTCAAAATGAAATATGACCAAAATTTTAAAGAAGTAAGAAGATGAGTTGATATATATTTTAATTACTTATGTATTTTACCTATTTCAATATCTTAGGCAAATGTGTGGAATTGAGAGGAACAAAGAGAAAGAGCAAGTGGGGAAATACTTGGCATTGACTTATATTAGTTAGCTTACTCTTCCTTTCTTTATATGCATGTTAATTTACTTGAGTTTGGTTACATTGTACGTATTGGTTGCTTACGAAGTTATATTTTATGATGTATACTTTTACGATGTTTTAAGTTAGTTATGTTTCTATGTTTTTAATGTTATGTTTGATAGGCTTATGGCTTCAAGGAAAGGTGGCAAAGAGATTGAGCACATTAGTTCTCCTTAGCCCAAAGGAAAGAGCCTAAGCCCAACTACATGTATGATATGGCCATATCTGAGTTTATATTATGAAGTGTCATGATGTTTTATAATGTTCTATGATATTTTGACCACACATGCTTGTATATCCTTACTTGAGTAATCATGTGTATATACTAGAATTAGTGGAGTATTGCTAGTGAGATTCTTTTTAGAATCTTACTATATTTCCCCTGTTCCCACTAGCCCAGTGCCTGATGAAGCAAGTACTAAAGATAAAGGCAAGAAAATAGCATTATCAAATCAACAAATGTTACTAAAGAACATGTTTTCACCTTGATATCTATGACTATATTTAGAAAGTGTAATCATATCAAGTGATATACAAAATCCATTTTGATGTATGAGGTTTAATGGTATATTATGATATAAAATTTATGTAGAATTAGAGTTAAGGACCTAAAGATGAAAATATTTACTCTAAAGAATCTATTACCATTAGATTTAAGGAGGTTTACTTAAAGTTAGTAGTATTTTATCTTAAAATAATAGTAATAGGTCCTTCAGAGTAAATATTTTTAACTTTTGGTCCTTAAATCTAATTCTCCTTAAAATTTATACAAAATGGGCTAGTTTTAGTGTTTGAGACGTGAATGAGATTACAAGTTATACGTTAGAATTAGTTAATCATATGTGATATATTGTAATGTGGGAAAGTGTCATAACTAGCTTCATATAGACTTATTCATACTATTTATTCTCAAAAAGAACCAAAACACTATCATTGCAAAACTTTTGGCAATCGTTTTGGCCCATTTTATAATTTATATGAAACTATAGGGGTTAAATTTTGAATTTCTTATCTTTTTCACTCATGGTTGCCATAGACAAGTTTACTTTGATCCATAAGACTAGAAGATAGGATCCATTTGCATATGAAAGCTACATAGCCCAATTTGGTTAAATTTCAAAAATTTATAACTTGGGCTATATAACTCCAATTTATGTAAATTAGATGTCTATAAAAAGCTCATGATCTAAATTTTATGTTGTAAAAATTTCAAGTAAGAATGAATTCATTTAGCTTATTAAAAGTCTTGAAATCCACAGTTATTACTGTGTGAACAATGACTACAAAATTTGCATAATTTTGTCAATTTCAAAAATTTGTAAAATATTTTAGGAAGCTTAGAAAATACTATTCTTGACTTGTTAGAAAGCCTTATAAATTCTCTAATTACTTGCTAAATTTTAGCCCTAAACTTAACCATTTGGGTTGTCAAGGAAATAGATGTAACTTATGACTCATTTGGACCAAAATTTGATTCTACAGTGGTTCAATTAGCCTCTAATTTTGCACTTTATCACTTTGAGCAAATTTCAATCATCCCAAGTATCAATTCCATAAGATTTATTACATGAAATAAGGCTTACATCCAAAATTTACCATTCCACGCCTATATATGCATATGATATTCCATGGCCTCTATTTTGGAAATTATGTCCAATTTATCACATAGTGCAACAAACCATCATACATTCATGATCTTAAGATGATACAAGGATTATCCATACATATTCTTGTCATACATATAGAAGTTCATCATATATACACATGTTTACTATCCATTTAGGTCTATCATATACATCAAGCATGTATATATGTCTAACTTAAGCTTTCACATAAATATCATTGTACATCATTGCTAAGTATCTTAAGATTTCTACTAATTTATTTAGAATACACAATGGATGCATATACATACACCAAAGCTTCCTATACAACATCCTTTAAGCTTTAACCTTTCCCTAAAGCTTTTTTCATGTTAGGGCACCTATAATGGTTAGTGGAAGGGAAAAGGGGTGAGATTCTTAAAAAAATCTTAGTAGCACATTTTAATCCATATCTATGCACACAATGAATGCAAATGAGGAAATGCATGCATGGAAGCTATGTGCCTCGAGTAACTCAAACATGAAAATTGGCATGAAACTTACACTCTTGTCTAGCAATGGCATAAAAACATACTAGTTAACTTCAACTACACTTAACTCTGGCTAAGAAAGAGCTATTACACTCAATTTCCTACCATAAGAAGCTAAAAGATTAAACATATCATCATACATGCACAAAACTCATGATCAAAGGCAATTCAAATCATAAATCATCAAATAATCAAATATACAAGTATCTCAACTCATTCAAATATTCAAATGCATATAAGATAAGGAGAAATAGCTACCTTGTAGAGTTAAAAGCCTTAAGCTACCACTAACTCCCAAATCCTTCTCCTTTCTTTGATCTTTTACTTTATCCATCCTTGGGTTCCTACACATCCCACAAAGAGTTGCATTAGCTCAGCCTACATATAATGATTTGCAAGTGCAAAATAACTCATTAGGAGATCTATTCTAGCTTAAGTCATTTGCACTTAACTCTATTAGAATTCATTATGCCACTTTAAACCATTTTAAGTCCCTTAAAGGCAACTTTTAGATTTCATTTTCTAGACTTCCAAAATCTCATTTTCTTTAAGTCATATAACTCTAATAAAATTCTTTAATGCCATCACACACATGATTTCACAAGCTTAAGACAAAGTGGCTCTCTAGGCCTTTTATGTACCCTAAAAATTCACCTTTCAAAATAAGATTTTTAAATTCAACAAAATGGTTCCATTAATATTTATAATTCATATCTAAACCACTTATAACCTTAAAATCCATAAAAGCTCTTTCTAGCTACCCTAAGTATCTCTTGGATGAACCTATACCATGGTTGTAGGCTAAAGGAGTTTTTGTCATTCTTCTTAGGAATTTGACACATATAGAGTATCCTTGGCTTTTTTCTAGTTCAATTGTGATCTTATATGACTTGAAACATCTTCTTAAGGTTCCAAGGTTTTAAAAGTGTAAGACAAACCTTAGGTGCTCTAACTTGAATTTTATGGCTTCTTATTTGATTCTAATTACATAATCTTACTCTACACCATTCAAAACCCTTGGTTCTCTCAAGTTTTATTATGAGTTCTCATCCCCCCTCTCTCTCTCTCTCTCTAGGTCGAATCATGGAAGGAGAAAAAAAGGAAATGGCAACATCATGGCTTATATCATACCTCATTTGGAAGCTTATTGAATGGCAATTCTTGTGCCATAGTTAGTTGCTTTAAATCTCCTTCTTTTTCTCAAGGGATCAGCCACCAAAGTCATCCTTTTAAGAAGCTAAAACCACTATTAGAAAGGACTTAAAGAGTAGAAAAAGTTTACTAACTACCATAGCATGAAATTTGGCCTTTTTCCTTACCTTATAAGCCTATCTTTCTATTCTCTCTCTTTCCTTCTTCATCACACCACAGCTACTTATTTTGGAGCTTTGAATATCAATTTAAGAAGGCCCAGGTGGTGTGACTATATAATAAAGGAGGGAAGATATTTTATAACAATTTTAAAATTCTATTTTCATCCCTGCACTCTAACCCCTTCATTTGAGCTTGTTTTGGACCTTTTTTTAAAACCATATTTTCCATCATAAAATTGAGAGTCTTTAGTTTATTAAAAACATTTTATTTTAAAATATTGAGATTTAAAACAATGTCAAAAATCTTGATCAAAGTTACAGTCCACCAAGTAAGTCGTAAGAGTTTTATCCATTCTGATAATCTCTATGGTTTTTAAGACATCTGAAAACCTCAATGAGTTTAACTTTGGCATTTAAAACTCTTTCATTTGAGTTTTTAAAATTTTACTCAAACTTGTGGTTTTGCCACTAGTATATCAGTTTCCTCCTTTAGCCCTTTAGACTCTATTTTTACTCTTTCTACTTTTTCCTTTTGTTTTTCTAGACTTCTAATCCTTCATTTTTCTAGTTATCAGTATGTCTAAGGGTTTAGGATTCACGAGGTATGGCAGAAAGCACTAACTTGGGCTAGCTAGTAACTGAACATTAAAGTTCTAATTTATGTTAGAAATGGATAATATGAATTATGTAACACCATAATTTCTAGCTCATCTCATTATATTCATATGCTTCATATCATCAACTCCATGAGAATGTAAAGAAAAAGAGAATAAAAATAATGAATATTTTATTGTTGCATCGTATTTTAAAATTTGATTCAGTGTCACGTAGACCGTGTGAGCTTATATCATACATTCCTATATTTATTTACATGAATACAACTCATTTAGATCATAAAATGTGGCCCACAACTCATGGAACTCAAAGGAAAGCTCAAAATACTCATGGATATTTTCGGCTAGAATTTGCCTCTTTTCTGGTACAACTTTAGAAAATCATAACTAAATCTAGAAAAATTAAAATCATACATTCTTAGCCATTCTAGAAAGCTACAGAGATCTACTTCATAGTAAAAATATATCCAGACCATAGCATCTATCACAGAGGATGTTTGACATCCAAAAAGATCTAAAGGTCAAACTGCCCACTGATGTTGTCACAAATTTCTGTAGCAAATTTTGAAAATATCCAATTAATTCCATAAAAATCCAATCTATGCAAATGATACCAATCTAAAAAGATGTAGATGTTAGCCAGAGGAAAAAAATAACTCTAGACTAGTTCGGGCAGTCCAGACCTCGGAATTCAATGGAACAGTAATTGAGGTTGGACAAAATGCCTGATACTGGACAGATTTTTTAAAAATTCATATCTCCCTCTCTAGACCTCCAAATGAGTTGTTTCTAGTTGGCATAAGTCACTATGAATATCTAATTCCTTTGTATAAAATTTCATGGCAATTGGACATCATTTGAGCCTTGTGTGACAGATTTCATTTTTGGACCAAATGAATAGTGCAATAAACCAAAATCAAAAAAATTGCCGACTTTGAAAATTTGTCAAATATTTTGTAGACCTCCAAAAATTATATTCTTTATCTTTTCAAAAATTTCTCATCAAGCTCTAACTGCATGCCAAATCTCAGATCAAGAAGAACTCATTTGGCTAAAAAGTGACATAGGGTTCCATTATGGTCAATTTTGATCCCATATAAGGTACCAAAGTAATCAAATGGCTTTCCCTAGGGTTTGGCACCTTTTGGGCAAGTCTAAAAGCATGATTAAGACTTGTGTAAGCTGCCTAAATGGTCCCAAACTCCATGCATCTCATTTTGGCCATTTCATCCACACATATACACATTTCCATTAAACCATTCATGAAACTAATTTGCCATCATATACTCAATTCACATTCTAGTGGCTACATAACATATCCTCTCATTCATACATGGCATAATATCATAATTACATATGTTCAAGAGGTCATAGACCATATACATCATGGGATTACATTCTTTGACACAATTATGGCCTTAAAGAACCAAAAACTATGCATTAGGTTGTCAAGTTCTCTTCTTCAAGGTGGTTGGCTTCCATTACCTTGTCCACTTGGTCCACTTATCATATTAGATCATTGGAGAGGAGGGAATGAGATTCAAAAAATCTCAATAGCTCATCTCCCATTCAATTATACATAACATATGCAAAGCAAGTCTTGAAAATGCATGGATATAATTAATGTCATGAACATCCAAGAAGCAAGCTTAGCATGTAAATAAGTCATACAAGACATTCAAGAGCTTATCAAGTAGATGGATTGGCCTCACCCTTTTCCTTATGGATTTTGAACTTGCCTCACCTATTCTTTAAGAGATTCTTAGACTCAACCATGCACTTGGGAGCCTACTTTGCTTTTGGGAGATTCTTTGCTTTATCTCAACCAATTTCAAGGGTTCTTAGGTCATCCTCACCATGGTTAAGAGTTCTTGACCTCTCCACATTCAAGCAAACTCATACAAATATCATAGCATCATTTAAAAACATAATATGTCATCATGAAATCATGACATATAAAATCATGCTAACATACTTTTCATGACTTGAAAATACACATACACACATTCTAAGACAAGCTAAACACACATCCATGCATGAAAGAAGGTGGAGATAGCTACCTTGCACACAATCACACACTTTTCCCTTTGAAAGAATGCTCCCTCTTTCAGCCACACACACACAAACTTATGGAGATGCTTTCTCTTGGCCTAGACACAATTTATGGAAGCCAATTAGGTTCATGAACTCAATTTTATGGCTATGCAATTTGCTTAAACATTAGGTTGGCTTATAACCTCATTATGGTCCATAAATGCACCTAATGAAGCAATACCCCTCAAATAAATTCTAGGCTCTATTCTTCCTTTCAAATGTGATTCTTGACTCCTTTTAAGCCTTTTAAAGTCATCACACAATTAAAATAAAGAGCCTAACAACATGTTGCTTCTTTAGGTCATAATATGAAACTTAAAGCACCAACTCACTTTTTATGAGTTCTAATTTTTTCCCAAGGCCTCCCCTCATTTTCATTCATCATATATGACTCAAGAATGGGTTTAGAAAAATTTAAAACTCTCCCTAGCTATCCTATCCATGCTTGGCCGAGACTATGGAGCTTATTGGCCTCTATGGATTTTGCTTAGTTTTCTTGGAGGAGGAAGCATATGGGGAGCATCTTAGGGATCTTAGGAGCTCATTTAAACTCTTAATTAGACTTAGGAATCATCATACAAAGTCAAATTTTACAAGATGCACACAAAACCCTAGAATTTGTATATTGAAATCTAATGATTTTTTGTTAATTCCCTTTACATATTCTTTATCTCCATACCCTTTTTCCTTAGATTCATCCTTGGTTCTGCCTAAAAATCAAATCCTCCTATGGTTCCTAGGGTTAGGCAAAATGGAGAAGGAGGGAGGATCAAGATATCAATTATAGGAAGAGAAATTACCTAATTTCCTTGCTTTTTCTTGCTTGAATCTTTCTTTCTCCAAGCTCCTCTCTTCAAATCCGAAAATTCCTTCCCTTGGATAAGATTTATAGACTCCATTTTAATCAAGGGAAACAAAGGAGAATGAAGGAGAGGAGGTGTGGATGAAGAAAAGCATAAAAAACTACCATGGAAACATACCTTTAAGCTTGAATTCTTCCTTCTTCTTCTTCCTCTCTTGTGTGCCCAAAACCCTAGCTCCCTTCTCTGAAATTAGGCAAAATATTCTGATTCCAAAGGAGGGAGAAAGTGGGCCGCCACCTATATATAGGGGTAGGAAAGTGACTTTTTCAAAAATTCTCATTTTGCCCTTCATTCTTTGCATTTTCGTTTCCCCTTCGTTTTAGCTCATTTTTTAGAACTATTTTTTCCATTATTAAATTTAGGTTCCCAATTTAATAAAATGCCTTTGGAATCACTCAAATTGGAGTTAAAACCTTTCCGAACGAATCCATCAAAGTTCGTGTATATCTACGTTGGAAAACGTCCACCGGATGGGATTTAACTGTCCTAGGGCTTCCCATAGTTTTCAGGGCCTCTAAGAACCCCGAAGAACTCAAAATTTTCATTTCAAAAGCCCTTCTTGTGAATTCCAAAAATTGCTCAAAATTACGAAAATGCCATTACGTTTCGTAAGATTTTCATCAAAATTTGTTTATTCATTCTAGCTCCATTTTTCCTTCAGTTTGAGGCTAGAATTCTCATTTTTAGGAGTCTAGAATATTACTCAAATTTTTTGGGACCTTAAATAATTCATTTTAGGGGACTTGCTTTGAAAACGCGCCTATTTCCGTCATTTAACGAAAATTGGACGTTACAAATTGGACTTTGTTCTAACTATTGAACATGACTATAAATTAAGGCCTTTGTAAGGTTGCAACCCCTAAATGACAAAGGGAAACTCTAGCAAAATTTTTTAGAAAAAATATTAGTTTATTCCTTTACATAGTATCACAATTATACATAATTTGAACTAAAGGGATTAATCATATAAGAAAGTACAATATAAAGCTAGATGTTTCATTTTTGGTATCAAAGCCTAGTTTGGGAACTTAGGTTAGGTTGATTTGAGATTATGATGTTTGATTGAGTGATGTATGTTTAAGTTGTGGTTAAAGTTTAAGGGATTTTGGAGGTTATATATGTAAGTAGAGGAATTTAGAAGTGCTATAAGGTTTCATAATTCTTTTTAGTAAAGAAAAAATGATGAACACTATAAGGGATAGACTGGCTAGGTAGTGACCTATTGTAGACCTAGTGGTAATGGTTCTACAAATTATTAAGTTTAAGGTAGATTAGCAACAAGAAACCATGAATTAGTATTGGGCCATTACTTTGAGCTATAAGAAATCCTTAGCCAAGAGCGTAATGAAAGGAAGAAACCCCTTAATGCACAACCTTGGCTAAATAATCCTCCAGAAAACCTCCTAAATTTTGATCCTTTAGTCCACAATGCTTAAATATCCCCTTTAGAATTTATCTAAGCCCAACTAACAAACAAGTAGGTCCTAAACTAGTTTAGAAAAAATAGTTCACTTACTTTGATAGCGAGCTTAAGGCAAAAAAGGTAGAGGAGGTTAGGGTTTGGATTATACAACTAAAGAAGATATTTAGAATTGATGGGGTGTACTTAAAAAGAGGACTATTAGTGGAGGGGTATAGGAAATGAAGTTAGAGATTTCCCTAGTAAAGATAGAAAAGAATAACAGGACAAGATTGAGCTTAGTAAATGAGTCTATGTAAGAAATTTGTGATGTTATATGACTAGGCCCAAGGATACATAAGATTGAAGAGTTGTTGAGAGTAATACTGTTAGTGCACAGGAGTAGTAATGATTGTAAAAACTGCCTTCAAGGTGTCAACCCCAATTTAAGTTACTATCCTATATGTCCCAAAAGTATAAGCTTGAGATGTATAAATAATGTTATGAGTACATAAAAAGGATGTAGTCTAGAGATGGCATACCTTAGAGAAAGAATTAAGATCAGAAAAGGAAAAAAAGCCATTAAGATCCAGTAATAATCACATTATAAGATAATATGAACTATTTGGATCTGTGGTAAGTAGGGATGAGGTCAATATATCCTCTTAAGTATAGATATGAGAAAGTGAACTAAAGAGTACAGAAAGAAAGTAAAGAGTTAAGAAACCATCAGATGATAGTCCATGACTCTCTAAGAGATGAAACCCTATTTCAGCATTGATAGGGGTATAGAGAAAGCAAAGGTGAATTGAGAAGTTAGAACCTGAGCACACATTCTTTCACCTGAGAGGTAATTAAAGGAGGGTTAAGGAATTAAGTGATAGAAAGAAGTGGAGAGGGAATAAAGAGTTAGAGCTTAATTAGTTTAAGTGAGACAAGTCCATTGAGTGTAAAGCAAATATGTGGAGCATAAAGTAGTTAGTAAAATAGGGTCAAAACATTCTTGAGTGTATGACCTATGAGAGTTAACAAGACCCTAAAGAAGAATGATATATGCTCATTATATGAGATGAAAAGCTTAAGGATAATGAAACTTCATCCTGTGATAAGGATGTAGGTGAAGATTAAAGATAAGCAGTTAATATCAAAATGCCATTAGGAAAGTTATAGAAAGTTAAGAACTAATTTAGTTGGTAAATTCTAAAATACAGAGAAGTAATTATGCAAGGTCAAGGGTTTAAAAAAAGATTAAGCTATAGGGTTCAATTAAAATAGAGAATAAAGGATGAGATTAAGGTATGTTATAGAAAGCTTAGAAAGTTAAAAACCAATTTAGTTGGTAAATTCTAGAATACAGAGAAGTAATTATGTAAGTTCAAGGGTTTAAAAGAAAATTAAGCTATGAGGTTCAATTATAAAGAGAATAAAGGATGAGATTAAGGCATGTTAGACCCCCTTCCTATGGTTTCTCATGCAATTATAGTGACTTATACGAGCTTCAAGGAAAGAAGATGTTGCATTTAATTAAAGCTTGCAAACTAAAAGACATAGGAGTTTTAAAACTTGACATAAGATGTATAAGACTCAACTTCTTCATATCATAACTAAAGGTTCTTTACAGAAATAGAGAAGCTAAGTGAAAGTAGAGAAGAAGACATCTATACTATCTTTACATGCCTAGCAAAAGGAAGTGTTCTTCTTGTTTCCTCTATGCCTTTCCTCCTCTTTTGCTCTTAGCTTCTTTTTCTCATCATTTCTCTCTTTCTTTCAAATTCACACACACACTCTCTCTCTCACTCACTCACTCACTCTCTCTCTCTCTCACAATTTCAACTAACAGTGTGTGTGTGAGAGTGAATTGTAACTGGAAGGGATGGGTTTATATAAACAAAGGAAGGAGGGCTTGGCTTCCTTAGGAAGCCTCTTCTTTCCTTCGTGAGCAAGCATACATCTAATAAAGTAGGAAAATTTTGGTTGAACTTTAACTTGATTTACAAGGAGTTGTGTTATGATTTGCTGAGAACTCTGCTTATAAAAGTTGGTTTAATTGTTGATATAGTCATTTTCATATAAAGATATCTTTCTAACTCCATCTTTCAATTTGGGGGAAATCATATTTTGACTTCAAAAAGATTGTAATTTCGTCCTCAGTTAATATTATACTTTAAACCTTGAAAGTTTTTTATAATTATATTTTGACCTTTAAATTTTACCTAAATATTTTGTTTTTCAAATAATTTTTTTATACTTTTAGGACTCTGAGGGTCCAACAATTTTTTTAAAATTTATTTCCAAAGTATTTATTTCATAATTACTTATTATTTGATAATTAGAAATGAATCCTAATTAAATTCCTAATAATTCATAAAATTCCCAAAATTTTTAAAAAATTTTGTATAATCCAAATAAAATTCTATAGTATCCTTAACTCATAATTTTCCTAAATTTCCAAGATTTCACTAGAAATTCATACTAATAATTCCTAATAATATTTTTAATCATAGTTACTTAGTTAGGAAACTTTAAAATGTTACACTTATCACTATTTGCGTGGAAATTTACATAATTGTCATCTACAAGATATTCTACAAAATGCACACAAGCACTTTAACCAATTAAGTCACTATTTTTCCACATATTAACCAATTAAGTCACTATTTTTTCGCATATCTTAAAAGTCTACAACATGGAAAACATGATCAAGGTGCCTTATTGTGAAATTTAAAATTCTATAAACAATTATATTTGTTTTTTTCACCCAGTGTTAATAAGACATTCACATATATAAAATAATTTAAAATTCTTATATATTAAACTAGAATGGCAATTACTCTTAAAGAGGGAAAAAATTAATTTTATCTATCCCTTAACATGTTTCATCGAGAAATAAATCATAACAATAATTTCCTCATATACAAAATATGAGGGTATTAATAAAAAAGTTTATGTCTTGCTTCTATTTCCAATAATGAAACCTATCGAGACCTCTATTGTTGTTCATGGCTAAGGATACGAATTCATAAAATTGCAACATGATTAGTAAAATAAACAATTTTAAAATAGTTTGGAAATTTATCTTAAGTAGTACCAAGTGCATTATCATAAATTTTCTTTTGGGTGTAGATTATAACATGCTATTGGTCTCCTTCTACATGAAGCTAACCAAAATAAAAAAGGTTATACAATACAACAACAATGACAACAACAACAATGATCATTTTCCCATTAAGTAAGGTTACTACATAGATCAAATGACGCCATAAAGTTTTATTGTAAATTATATTTTTAGATAAACCATTTAAGTTTAAATCCCTCTTAATGGTTTCACCTATAACTTTTCTTAGTCTTCCTTTACCTCTAACTATTGCACTACTATCCATATGATCTACTCTCTTTATTGGGGCTTTTATAAGTCTTCTTCACACATACCCAAACTATCTAAAGCACAATTCTACAATCTTTTCTATAATAGATGCGACCTTAACTTTCTCTCTAATGTATTTATTTCTAATTCTATCTTATCTGATGTATCCACTCATCTAATGCAACATTTACATCTCTGCAATATTAAACTTATTTTCTTGTTAGCTTTTTATTACCCAACATTCAATCCTATATAACATTGCAGGTTTTATAGATATATAGTAAAATTTACCCTTGAACTTGAATGGTATTCTTCTATCACAAATAGTACCTAAAGCACTCCTCTATTTTATCCATCTTGCTTGAATCCTATAGTTTATATCTTCACCTATTTCTCTGTCATATAGTATGATAGATCTAAAATACTTAAATTGTGTGACTTATGGTATGATATGTTCTCCAATTTTCACTTATATGCTAAAATTAGTGTGTCTTTTACTAAACTTGCATTTCATATACTCCATTTTACTTCTACTTAGAAGGAATCCATGTACTTTCAAAGCTAGTCTGAACATCTCTAACTTCTCATTTATTTTCTCTTTCGATTCTCCAACTAGGACTATATTATCTACAAAAAATATGCATTATGGAACTTGCTCTTAGATACATTTAGTGAGTATATTTAAGACTAAAGTAAAAAGATATAGGCTCAAAGTTGACCTTTGATGCAAGCTAATGATTATTAAAAAAAATTTTGTAGGCCTATCTTTTGTTCTTACACTAGTTGTAACCCATTATACATATCATGAATTGCTGAAACATAAGCAATACTAACTTATTTTTTCTCCAAAGCCTTCCACAAAACCTCTAAGGCACCCTATTGTACACCTCTTAAAATCAATGAACACCATGTGTATATCTTTTTTATTCTTTCGATATCTCTCCATCAATCTTTACAATAAGTATATTGTTTCCATAGTCGATATTCTTGGCATAGAACCAAATTGATTCTCTATATCATGAATCTCTTGCCTTAATCTTTGCTCAATTGCCCTTTCTTGTAACTTTATAGTGTGGCTCATGAATTTAGTTCCTATATAATTTGCATTATTTTGTATGTCTCCTTTATTCTTATAAATAGGTATTAAAGTACTTCTCCTCCATTCGTTTAACATTCTCTTAGACCTTATAATCTTGTTAAACAACTTTGTGAGCCAACTTATGCCTCTCACTCCTAAATCCTTCTAAACCTCAATAAACACATTATCCAATTGAGCTGCTCTACTATTCTTCATCTTCTTTAAGACTTCTTTTACCTCTAACTCTCGAATGCTATGACAAAAGGTATAATCTTGGTCCTCCTCTTTAGTGTCTGGCCTATCCAAGTGTAATAAGATTCCATGTCCTTTATTAAATAGCCTATGAAAATAACTCTTCCATCTTTCCTTGATTCTATGTCCTTTCTTGTTCTTTGTCTTTAATGCATTTCGCATTTCACATTTCTTATCTTTCCTTCCCTGCTTTTAGCTAGCTTGTAAATACTTTTTTTCCCAGCTTTGATGCCTAAAGATTAGTATAACCCATTAAGTGCCTTAACTCTTCCTTCACTCACTGCCTTTCTTAGTGCCTTTATTAACTACCTTATATATTTTTTTCAATTTTCATCACTTTTACATAAAAATCATGCTTTATAATACTCCCTTTTAACTTTAACCTTATTTTGTATGCTTACATCTCACCACTGGGATTCTTTATCTTTAGATCCAAAGCCTCTTGATTCACTGAGTATCTCTTTTGCCACCACCCTCATCTCTTTAGCTATTTAGTCTAATATATAATTAACACTTTTTTATGCCTTCCAAAATGCTTCCTCCAAAATCTTTCTCTACAAGTTCTTTTTTTTATCCCCTTTCAATTGCCACCATTTGATCCTCAACACCCTATCTTGACCTTGCTCCTTTCTCTCCTCTTAACTCAAACATCCATAACTAAGATCTTATGTTGGGTAGTCAAGTTTTCTCTAAGTATAACTTTACAATCTATGTAGAGTTTTCTGTTTGCTTTCTTTATTAGAAAGAAATTAATATGAGAGCATGGCCCTTGACTTTTGTATGTGATAAAATACTCCTCATGCTTTATAAAACAAATGTTAGATATTCTAAAGTCGGATGCTAGTGAAAAGCCTAGAATAGTTTCATCCTTCACATTTGCTTCCCCTAAGCCATATTCCTTATACGAACCTTCGTAACCTTTAGATGCACTCCCTATATGACCATCAAGATCCCTTTTTAGAAAAATATTTGCTCCTAATGATATTTTTTGAACTAAACCTTCTAAGTCCTTTGTCACATCCTAAATTTTTCTTCGAATGGTAATATAACCAAATTAACTAAGGGAAAACATAAAGAGACAAATTCAAGCAAACCTTAAGGAACTAATCAAGAGTAATTAGGAGCTAATGGATTAATTAGGACTAAGGAGGGGGATATATGTTAAAAAGTCTTTAATAAAGCTTTGGCATGTCATTTTATCTAATACAGAAACATATAGAAATACACTTTGTAATTGTTACATTATAGGTGACTTACATGCATGTAATAAATGACTAAGATACCAAAACCCAAACTTGGCCACGTTGACATTGTTACGACCCTAATTCTTAATTACCTTAATTAGACTTAATAGCATTATTAGTAATCACAAATCAAGGTTTAAAGTCATTATGATTAATTAAAATAGGAGAAAGTGGGAACAATTTGAACCTTTATATCATTAGAGTCATTAGTTAAACAACCACAACTAATCAAGTCCACAAGTAATCATAGTTATCATTTAAGACTTTGGATTCGTCTTACTACTGATTTTAACTCATAAAAACCTCATATAAAAACTCCCAAGTCATTGCATAACATTAACATAGTGAAATTCAAGGTTTCTAAGTCAGAAATAAGAGTTTGGGAACCTTCACTGCAACTAAGTTGGTTACTGGAACCTAAAAAACCAAGTTTCGTATCTTGTGTCATGGCCTAAGATTTTTGTGCCTTAGAGAGTTGAACCCTCACCATGGGGGAAAGACATCCTGGAGTTACTATAGCAATTTTCAAGATTTGCATCGTGATGGGCTGTACTTGTGCCATCACAAAACTAGCTATTGGGACACTCATAACCTAATTTCCTTGACTTACATCTTAACGAAGTTGCTCTCTATTACCCTCCTTAGGAAACATTTTTGTTTTGCGCCATGGTGAGACACCTTGTGCCACGACGTTCCTCACCTCTAGTTGATACATGGTCGTGACTCAACCTACTTTAGTCGCGGCATGACCTTTTACTGCACAATTAATCCCTAAGTTTTGTCTTATACACTCCCACTCTCCATCTAGTAACACTCTAAGGCTATCCTACCTTAATTTGTGAGACTCTAATAGTTTTTATCTACTTGATTTACCTAACATATCTATCATTACCAATTTAAGACTTAGGGGTTAATTTCTACTCATCAAACTATCATGCATCAGTAAATTCATAAAGTATTGAGAGCAGCAAGGTCCATAAGCAACTAATATTATTATTCATGGAGATATAAAAACATACTCTCAAGAGTCAAGTCATGCATTTAGACTAAGGAGGTTCCATATTAAATATAAATTAGTATATATACCATATACCAAATTTGTATAAGGCCTAATTCCCTATTAGATATATCACAGGTTAACAAAACACAAAATACCCTACACTTGGCAATATGATTACATGATAATAATACTATACAAAAGAATAACAAAAATTAGCATCTATCTTTAATTAGATTCATCCAAGTGCTGAACTTCCTACACATGGTCTTAGCTCATGGATATTCATCCACTTGCTTCCATTTATCCTTACCCGAAAAGCCTTCACCTGAAAGTATTATCCTATGAAATAGGGTGAGATGCAAATCTTAGTAACCAAAAGAAAATTCTATTCATATATTCTAATTTAATTAACATATATGCATGAATTAAGATGAGCATCAGAATTTATATCAATCATATCAGCAAATAAAATAATTAGGCTATCGGTGATTACTATCCCATATTAGCAATCATATTTCCACATGTTAAAGGCCAATAACACCAAGAGAGGCCCATCCTCAGCACCAACTCCCTAATGAACACAACCTGAGCTCAGTGCATACAAAGGTCTAATCATAATCCAGTGCTCGATCAAAACACGATGCACGGGTGGCAACCACACTATAACTCCATTATGGACTCACAAGATCCAAACATAATATATATCAGATAGCTAACCATTCATTTAGCATTCAAAAATCATATGTTTGAGGCAAATATAAAATTAAATTAGACATATGCTTGGAATTAACAATAACCTGGGTTACCTCACTTGTAGATAATTTTTTAAAAGCCAACAAAATGCTACATCAACCTATAGATACAAAACCAAACCATTACCATCCCTACTCATCATTTATGTCAGCAAACCCATTATTCAAAGAGTTAAACTACAAAGGACTACTTAAAAAACACTTACCCAACTACTACCATAATCAAATTTGGGTTTAGTTGTGCCTATACCAATAACCTCAAAACAACACTCTAAGTTCTGAGTAATTTCGCATAAAAACAATACCCATATCATAAATCAGCTATAGGGGTCCAAAACTAGTAGAAAATGCATCAAAATGAGGAGTTTATACTTACCTAACAACACCTCTAGCTTCAACCTCCAAAATTCCACCATGAAAATACCAAACAACAAGTTTTAGATTTTGGGTGTAGGTGAAAATACTCCAAATGAAAAACAAATCTAGTCAAATTGAAGAGGAAGAAGAGAGGATTAAGTTATATAACAATTACCTTGACTGATTCTGAGTTTAGAAGTGAGAAATGATGGATTTTTGTTAAGAACCTTAGCCTCTCTCTAATGATTAACAACATAATCAAGTCTCTCACTAGTGGCTAAACAATGATCACTAGTGGCTATGATCATCGCTATGGTTTCAATAAGAAAACAAAACAAGGTCTAAAGTGGCTAAACAATGGATAGAATGCATGTAATGGTTAGCTTTTTGGTTAACTAGCTATAAAAGAAATAAATGATAGGTGAATACACATTAGAAATGAACAAATAAGGCTCAATTCCTTACCAGCTAATGGATATCAGAATAATTCATTGAAATCAAATTCATTGCCACTTCACTTGAATCAAAATACAAGATCCATCACTTATCATGTCAAAGTGAATCCAAGCTATAATCATCTCAACTTGTAACTTTCATAAAAACTAAAAAAATCATGATATTTCTCAAAATTTTCTCAAAAATTTTCAAGATTTTTTTTAACAAAACAAAACAAAGATGAAATAAAATGGTTATTCCCCTCCCCCACACTTAAATATTGCATTATCCTTAATGCCAGTTCAAGATCCAATTAACAGATAGATAGCACAATATAAAAAGAGTGAAAAAAGAGAGTGTACAATTGGATGAAGTGACATGAAGATTCTAAGAGTGGCTCAGATTTTCATGTAGCTGGCTAGCAACCATTTATTACCTACAAAATAGAACAAAACAAATAGTAATATGGAAAAGAAAAGAAAACTACATTCTAAGCTAAAAAAAACCTCTATAAAAGACCAACTAATCATAAGTATCAAAAACCAAAATCAAAACAGCTTTAATCCTTTTTAATTGAATAATTTTTAGTCTAACCACTTTATAGCATTTTAACTTATCATTTAAGGATGATGCATGGACTTTATCAACCATCAGTAGTTTTGAAAAGTCAAATTCAGCATGTTCAAGAGCAATAAAAGAAGAGAAATCAAATTTAGGACATTTAAAACTAAAAAAAGAAAATTTGAAATCAATACTCTCTAGATATCTATCAAAACCAATAAAATCAACTGGACTCTCATCAATAAGAGTCACTGCATCAATGGAAAAATTAAATTGCAACTTCTCATAGTCTTCCAAGTGAAAATCCTTTAAAGTATCTGGCAGTTGCTTCATCTCAACTAGAAGAGTCTATTGATTGTTAGGAACTAGCTCACCAACTTTATTTAAAAACCTCAGCAAGAGAAATGATATCTTTTCTGAGCAAAGAGATATCAATAGACTTACAAGATTCTAAACAATGATCAATAACATAATCAAGTCTCTCACTAGTGTCAACAATAGCACAAGTATCAATAGGATTCTGAATATCAACACTAGTTTGATCATTTCCATGCATGCTTTCATTAACACTAGTATGATCAGAAGAATCAATCTTATCAATAGTTTTAGTACAAACAAAGGAATCCATGGACTCAACAAAATTATTAGACCTTAGAAACTCATCTATCTCAACACATACAAGACATGTATGCATATCATCATATAAGCATCTCAAGGTAAAGTCTAAATTACCAATAACAAGCTATTCAACAATTGTAATATCCATATCCTTTTCACATGCTACATCCACTGTTTCATCAATCATATCATCACATGCTAGGTCACCCCCACACTTATCTACCACCCTAGACTCAATAGGATTATCATCAATTCATTTAGAAATGAATTCATTACTATGGCCATAGCTAGGGGTAGAAAAATCAAGCGCATCAGTACACAAGGACTCATTAACATCAATAATTATATCATTTTTGTTCAATACATTACCACAATCAACCAAATTAGGAGATTCAATAACAATTTCCTCATCAACAACAATATCATCAAGCAATTCAGGATCAACAACATCATGTGCATTAATAATCATAGTGCTATCATCTATACTAGAATCAGTCCCAATAAATTGAAAAATATTAAAAGATGGAAGGATATTACCTAGCAAATAAGACTCTTCCTCCTCTATACATTTTCTTATGATTTGTTCTTCTTTTAGTTCAATAACACTTGAGGTAGATTGATTCATTTGAAGTCCTGAATCATTCATGAGGTTATCATCATTTGTTGGTTTTGAAATTGCAACTGTTCATTTTCTTATTAGAGTTGAAGATTAAAGGCTTCTAGTTGTTACCTCATCCTTTTTACCCAACTTGGTTCCCACTGGGGCTCTTATTGCATATATCCCTTATGATAGTTGTAGGAATAGTATTCTGGCTCTTGCATATGGAAATTGTGGTATGGCTCAATGTAACTGGGGTGAACCTCATATGGATGGTGGTACGGTTGGTAGCATAGCTGTTGAACTTGTTGATATTGTTATGCTTATCTTTGTTGCTCAAGAATTCCATGAAGCATTGATATAGCTTCATCCATCTTCCAGATAATCCTATCATTTGCACAAGAATCATAGACACCTTAATAAAACATGTAATACGGTTTAAAGCAAAGAAAATGAGAAGTACAATTAAATTCAGTACAAAATAAATCACTAACAAACTACACTAAAATTAATTCTAAATCAAGAAAATTAAAATCAAATGAAGCTAATAACTATCCAACAATTAAAAACACTCCAAAACAGCGGATAAACACAAAATAAACTCAAAAAAAAATAAAGAAATTAAATCCAGAAAAATTCCTTAAAAAATTCAAGAATATACTAAAAAATTAGAAAAAGTGTCTTAAATGTTGAAATTTGGCCAAAAAATGGTGCACCTAATAGCTTTTCTATTGCTTTTGCTCAAACACCCAAACACCTTAAAAAACAAAATTTGAGAATTTTTTGGGCATGTCAAACAAAAATTTTAGCAAGCAAAACACTTGTTACGCAACACTGAAATGTCTAAAAGCCGAGCTTGAAATAAAATAAACATGACACTAAAACAGAGATAAAACACCTAAAAAAACTTTTTCAAATAATTAAAAATCCAATTTCCCTGGCAATAGCGTCAAATTTTGAACAGTCATGTCGTGCAACCTCTAAAATAAAACTAGGTTAGATAATATTTTGCAATATAGGATGCAACTTAAATCATCTCCCTTAGAAATGGATTTCAATATTCAATTCGATTTCTAAGTGTAAGAGGGTCCTAGAACTATCTAATTTAAGAGGGTTTGATATAATTAAACTAACTAAATTAAATTGAAATAAAGCTCCTAATCACTACCTAAATGCATGAAGTAAAAGGCAAATAATGGACTTATGACTAGCCTTGGATTTATCCCTTGGTATCTACTATTCTTATCCTAATTTAATTGTTAATATTTTAGTCTAAGAGTCCCTATTAGTGTTCATGGCATATAATCTTGACTTGCCACTCAAGATTCAAGAAATTAACAAGTTAATATTGAATTAAAATCTCAACCCTTCATCAAATTATTAATTCTTGTCATTAGGATCAATGAACACTTGAATTAAGTGATTAATTAGTCAATTAGCTTTTGAATTAACACCCTAGGATGTTCAATTAACTAATTAAACTCCAAAGAATCCTTAAATCAAATAATTAAGCACACAATTTCACTCATACATTTTATCAAAGACCTTAAGTATATACATAGGAAATTAAAGGAAAGTAAAAAATCTAGCACTAATATCAATCCATTAATCATCAAATAGTCTCTTAATTAGTGTCTAAATAGCCACTAATTATAAACTACATAAATTCTCAATTAAATACAATCTTAACCAAGATAATACAAAGAGAGAGAAAAGTGCTAGAAAAAGAGGAAATCTTAGCCAAAAATCCCTTGTTATCTCTATAGATTCAAGCTTCAACCATGGTCTTCATCCAAGCTAGCCACCAAGTGAAATTAAAGCTTCATGAAATAGAGGATGATGGAGGAATGGAATGGAAGAGGTAGCTACAACCAAATAGGAATGGAATGGTGAATGAATGTGGAATGGCATGAATAGAATGCGTTTATAATGAATAATCGAATGATGAGATCAAGCCTCTTCCTCTTGGATTCTCCCTTGAATGATGAGATGATGCATGCATTTTGATCTAGCCTTCATGTGCTTCATTAATCTTTCACGTGTTCTCCACAAGTCAACCCATAATCATAGCTTCTTCTCACATGGAAACCTTCTCCCTGGACTCGAGCTGATGCATGCTTCGTGTTTTAGCCCTTTCTCACATGCCTTTCATTTTATCTAGTGTTTATACATGCATCCAATGCTTTCTTCATTAAAACTCATAGCTTCTCACATGTTGCTCGCTTCTCAGTCCATGTCAACTCCTCCTTCTTTAAACCTCCTAACCCGTAGCTTCATGCATCATTCCAACATGATTCCTTTACTCGTGCTGCTCTTCATTTACGTGTTACTTCTTCTCTTTAATCTATAGCCTCTTCATCTCTGTTCTGCTTGTGTCTTTCTTAATGAATCATATGGCTTGCATGTGTGCTTCTTCTCCTCACCAAAATAGAACCATCGAATCTCTCTATCCAGCCCGTAGTAATCCATGTCAAACCCAAGCTCAAGTCTTTATTAAACCATGTTAGCTTGCTCTATTCTGCTCCTCCACCCTCTCAACTTGTCTTTATTCATATACCCACATCAGCTCCTTCCTTCTCTCAAAAACATGTAGCAGCTACTCCTTGACCCACGAATGTAGCTTCTTCATCTAATTCATTCCTTTAAGCCCATAGTTTCTTCTCCCTCATTCGCTCTATGTTATACCCTTCTCCACGTGCTTCTTTCTCTTACTCTACTCAGTGGTCTGCAACCTTCGTGGAAATGAAGGTGCTGCAATATGAGTGAAGCCTTGAATGAAGGTGTGCTTGAGTGTTGCTTCCTCAGCTGCTTCTTATGCTTGTGAAGTAGAGAGTTTTGGTAGTTGTTATGTGTTTGTTCCTTTCATGTCATCTTATTTTCTCTCCCACGTTATCTCCTTTTTCTTTCCTTACATACTCTATGGCTTCTTCCTGATCATATTTTTTCTCCATTCCATCTTCTCTTCAAATAGGTAGCTGGACTCGTGCTTATTCTGGTCTCATGGTGTGTGTCTACGTGTTGATGGAATACTTGTAACCCGTGGCTACTTCCTCTGTTTCCTAGCTTCATCTCCCAGCTCTTGCTTCTTGAATCATTCCCATGTAATACTCTTCCCTGTGGATGCTCATGTATGACATGGTTCTAGATGATGTGCTTCTTGTGTGTGAATTGCAGTAGCTACCTACGTGTGTGTATTGTGGCGTGGGCTCTTTTGCATGTGTGCTATGGATAAGGCTAGCTCTTCCCATGTGACCTATACAAGAAACTCAATGCATGTCTATGTGGAATGTTCATTAGAATGATGTGCAAGCTTGGTGTAAATGGAAAGTGCCTCGAGCTGCTTCTTCAATTCATTTCTACCATTTTTTTCCATTTTAAATTTTCAAAAATTTATTAGAAAAATTGCACACAAAGAAAAATGAGAAAAATTAAGTAAGAATATTCATAAAATTATTTAAAAGAAGTTTATGCATTAATATTCAACAATTTTGCAAATAATTTCCTAAAATACAAAAATGGCTAATACAATCAAATATTATGTAATTGAATCTATTAAGCCTTAAATCATTACTAAAATGACCAACTAAAGAGGAAAAAATATATAAAGATGGTGTTTATCAGTTGGTGAGCCAAAATTCCCATTCAACTTGTACTTAGTGGCTAGACAGTAAGGTTTTTAACTTAGTATAATTAATCTTAATGATGTTAAGTTAATAAGAAGTAGAGGAAACAAAGGTTGGATTAATCATAAATTAGGAAATTCCAATTTTTCAACTGACAGAAGCGAACTATGATTTATTATATTAGAATTTGTAGCTTAATTTTTATTTTGAATCTTGGCAATGACTTGTTCTTAGTTAGGGTATTGTATGATTGAAATTATAGGGAAAGAATTGTGACAACAAGGGCTAGAGATTGAATTGACAAAACCATGGTGATGGAACAGGTAGTTAAAATCGTATTTAGTTTATATATTTATTTAATTGCATTGAAATAAACTCCTGAAATTTCTATATTGTATATAGTTGCATTTGTGTCCATTTTCTAATTAAGATGGCTTTTATCGGTATTAGCCCTTTATTGTTGGCCAATGACCAAAGTACGTCAGCCTAATGAATGAATGTATACTGCTGACTGGTAACTATATGGCTTTTATACTAAAATTATGCATCGAATGTACCATGAATTATGTTTAGTGCTATATATATATATATATATCTCCTAAATGCATTGTTAACTATTGAGATTATTATCTCATTACAAAGTTAACTTCTTTTTCAAGCAATAATCTTATAGCTAACAAAGCCAAATCAGTAGAAAATTGACAAGCATAATATTAAACTACACATTGTTGATATAACGAGCTTCTGTAAACCTTTTGAAAAATGTAAAAGTTAAAGCATGAATTTAATTTAGGGAATGTAGTTTTACTTTTGTGGTTCTCTGTCTTAGATCTGTGTTGCAATGATACTTGAACAGCTTTCCGTTTAGTTTAACAACAGCATCTGATAGAAATACCAATTGGTATACAGAAGTATTTTAAATTATTGTTTCTGCATGAAACTAATTATCATAAATTTAGAATAGCTTTGTAATGTTGTCATATACTTGGTTAGTGTCAGAGAACCACACTTGAAATTCTATACAGGACTTTTAGGTAAATAAAAATGGAGTGTACCAATTTAGAACGTTGAGTTAGTATATAATCCATCGATCTAATGTTTGACTCTTGTAGAGGTATTTGGAGAGGGATTTCGGAATCCAAATTTTTATGGTGAGTTCTTTAATCTTTAAACTTAAAATTTGGAAAATCACACAATTTTTAGAGTAGGTTAAATTCATGAAAACATACACTAACACAACAATACTTTTATGCTGGACAACTTTGAGCACAATTCATAATAAATCTCGTTAAATAGGCAAATGATGGAATTAATGCATGAAATTTTATGGGAGAGTAGCTAAGACATATAAACTCAGGTTTTGAAAGGTTTAGAATTTTTAGAGTTCATTTACTATGTTAATTAAATTCAATACAAAAAGGATGGTATGTAGCAGGCTCAAACTAGGTCGGGTTCTAAACAGGTTTGGTTAAGAGGTCATCCATAGGAACTTTTAAAAACTATTTTAGTGATTTTTAATTAACATTATAAGAAAACATTCCACCAAATTTCATGATTTTTGGATGACATTTGATGGGGTAAAGAGATTTCACAAAATTGGGCCTAAAAAATGAGGTTAATTGTGCCTCTGTTAACCCCCAATTCTCTACAATAAAAGGATAATTGTTAAGATAAAAAGAAATATGAAGTTATGGACTTGCATTTTACTTGATAATATATTAAACATCCTCTAAGTGTGACATCCTTCCAAAACTTTACCTCATGGTGTTCTTCTAACCCTACTTGTAATACGTAAACACTAATAATATTAAAAGTTTTCCTTTCTATTACAAACCTTAATACTATAATTCTATCTCTTAACCTTTTTACATCTATCACAACATTTTTTTCAATACTGATTCACAATTATACCTACTCTATTTCTAAATTTTGTCTCACTGGTATACTAAACCTTAAAACCTAAGGCGTCTAATTCCTTCGCTTTTTCTCCTACCCATTTGCTTTCTTATAAGCTCATAAAATTAATCATTCTCCTAATCATGGTATCTACTATTTTTATTGATTTATCTATAACTGTTCTTATATTCTAAGTTCCAAAGTGAATCCTATTATCACAAACTAGCTTCTTTACCTACATTTATTCATAAAAATATATGAACCCTTACTTATTTTTCACTACACCCAAGCGTCAATACAGCTGCTCTTACTTATTTTTGCTTTTAGGCAACAACTAACATTAACTCTAACACATTGATGATCTATGATATAAAAATTCAATAAAGTTTTACGTTGGTTATCAATTGCCTAACATAACCCTTCTCTTTTTTTCGAGCTTAGGACTAGCTGTAAAATGATTTGTATCAAAGTATAGCATAGGCAGAGTTAGAAAAGGTTGTATAATATTAAAGCAATTTATCTCTTTTAGGAAGATAAATCCTTTAAACCATATACCTTAACTGATAAAAAAAGAATACACAATATTGAAGAATTCATTCCCTTTGGGTAGATAAATCTCTCAAATTATGTATCTCAATCTAATAAGAAAATATATGATCTTAAAGAATATATTCCTTTCAATCAAATAGATCCTCTCAACCATGTACCTCTACCCTAAGCTCATTGTAGAAATAGAATTTATACACATATTGACCCCCTTTTAGGTAGGTGACTATGTATAATAATTCAAATAATTCCATCAACAAGAGAAATAAATGATTTGTAAATTTTGATTGGAAAAATCACTTTGGTGATAAATAGCCACAACAATCCACAAAACAATATTCATAGATTAGAATAAAATAATTGTCTTACCTTTAATCAACAAGGGAATTAAATATCACTTTAGTGATAAACATTCACAATAGTTTACAAAATAAAATTCCTAGATAAGAAGGAAATGGGATCATGCTTTATTTTCTATCAATAAAGGAAGTAACCATATGTAATTGCTTTAGTGATAAGCATCCGTAACAATTTTACAACATATAAATTCCTAGACTACGGAAATTTTACATATGATTAAATAAACAAGATATTTCACCAAATGTATCTCAAAAGATCATTTATTACCTTTGTTACAATTAGAAGATGAACAACTACTTATTGCTACAAATTAAAATTCAAGTAGCATAACCCTAGTACTTTTAAATTTAGGACTCATGGTATGTAAACTATATATCTATTGCTAAAATCATAAGATTAAATTTAATCAAAATGTGCAAATTTCATGTGTACACAAATTAAAAATTCCTAAGAGCTTGATCTCATTTGAAATAAAACAAACTCTAGGTCATTCTATAAGGTATAACATGAAAGAGATAGTTAGATAGAGCACATCAATCATAGCAATAGGCAAATCAATGCTTAATTTCAAATAATTACCTAATTTCTAACCAAATCATATAGAAAAATTCTATTATATTCTCTCTATGCATGTCAAGCACTCCTAATATGTATTAATTGTCCAAAATAATTTTAAAAATAGGAAATGATTTAAATGACACCTAAATTAATTTCGCTTCTAAATATATCGATGATAGAAATCATGATTTGCTCATTTCTATGTTACCCCATGAAAGAACAAAACCATTTATGCAATTTTTTATTCCTTTGACTTAAGCTTGAAAGTATATAAATCATACAATTGTCTAGAGAGAGTACAACTTAATTTCATGTTCAACATACATGAAAATACCCTTTTAAATTTTTATATAATTTTTTGACATTAGAAAAATAAAACAGCCTATTTTACCAAAGGGAAAGGCAAATAATATATAGATAATTTTTCCTAGTATAATAAAAATAAAATAAAACTATAGATAAATCCTAAAAATTAAGAGAAGCAAAATGAAAGAAGAACCACCCTCAATGGGTCTTAGGGTGGCCCATATGCACCACCCTTGCTAGCTGGAGCTTTAATCTCTAACGAGTTGTGCCATTAGTCCAAATTGGGTTTTTCGAACTCGTGTTCCACTCAAAGTTTTGTTTTAATTTTAGGTCTATTTTCAAGCTATAAACATGGATTTAGAAGTATTTTCATATGTACAATTGATACAAGGCATGAATCAAACTAGAAAGGTAAGAAAATGGGCAAATTTTCACATTTAGGAATTGGGTTTAGCGATTTCAAACCATAAACCCTTTTTACTTCAATTTTCTTGTCTTCTAAAACATCTTATTACAATTAAACACTTCAAATAGGCTTATAATCATGAAAGGAGGCTTTTCATATAATTCAAGATCAAATTTTTCAAATATACGAAGAAGCCAAAAATCCATAGATCAAATTCTTTTATATCAAATTTATATGGTAGACATGTCATATACCAATGAGAAGCTTGTAAAGAGAGGATTAAAACCCCTAAACTAATTCTTAAAGATTAGATAAATAGAAGCTCAAAAATAAATGTAAAAAAAGTCATTAAACATTAATTTTGGGTTTTAAAATCATGTAAATTGGCTCTAATACCACATGTAAAATTCATACGGACATTAATCAAATCTAAATAGTATGAATAATAATTGATGGATTAAATGACATTTAAGAGCACAGGCAAATTATAATATAGTAAATACCTAATCTTTCCATGTCCTTTGATCATATTTGGAAAACTATAGGTTGGATCTTCCTTTCTATGAACTTCTACTGTATGGTAGCTTTTAATGGATTAGGTGCACAAATTCGAGTTAGAAAGGGACCTAACCCTGACTTAAATAGTATTTTCATTGGACCTTTCCATTGTAGGATTCAGTAAAACTTAATAGTCTACACTTTTAACTACTAACTAGAATCAATTAAAATGTATGTTAGGCCTAATGACCATATGATTACTTAAACAATCTAAACTTATAATATTGCAATAGATCATAAGTTAACCCATATTTTAAAAAACAAAAATAATACAATTAATATGAGCCCATAAAATAAAATTTTCTAACAAGTTACGTACTATGCAAAGTAAAAACCAAGCAAAATGCAAAGTGAAGGTTGTGTAATATGCAAAGTAGAAACCATGTGACATGTAAAATGAAAGTAATGGCACGCATGTGTATGTCTATATATGTATATACACACATGAAGTGATAATAATGGTGAAATCTTTAATTTATTGTTTTATCTCTTTTTAACTTATCCCTATTTCATAATGAAGTTTTATTTAAGGTTTCTTTTTTTTTTAATCTTATTAACTTTTTGTTTCTACTTTAACTTTTTCAAACCATTTCTTTTACTTGATTTTATAATTAATCATTATTTATTTACAACTATATCTTTGAATTAATTCTTCTAGCTTGTCATGCATTATTTATTTATTAATTATATTAAAAAGTGATGGATGAAAATCTAATTAGAACCCTATGGTCATTAGTAATGCACTTAGTTAAATTGAGATGTGCTATACAATGCGATGGCACTATGATATTGTGAAATAAAGTGTAGTGGCATTAAGATGTAAATTATGTAAAGTATGGTGATATTAAAATGTGAAATAAAGTGCAATGGCATTGTGATATAAATTATGTAAAGCACATTGACACTGTTGATAGTAATACAATATGGTTTTTTCACATGATACCCCATTCAATATGGGATTTTATTTTTAAAAATTGTATTTTCTTAAGTTGTTTATTACCTAAATGATTTTGTTTAACTTTCAAAAAATTTATTAGTTAATATATTATTTGTTTAATTTTACTCGATTGTGAAAAACTTATGGGCATGCCTTGTTTTCCATTTCACACACTTTGTTACTTATGTGCTCACTAAGTTAAAGGACTAACCCCATTCTTATATATATATATATATATTTCTTTTTTCCATATCAATAGGTAGTCTAGTGAAGGGCTATAGGACTAGCATACTTCATGATATTGTAGCTACTAGATGTTGGGTTAGACTAGTAGTATAGGAGTTGTGATGCCTATAGGCCTTGAAATGGCCATAGTTACTTTTTGTTGATTATGTTTTTAGTGAGAAAAGTGTTGATTGATGGCTTGTGACTATTTTGTACAGATTGAAGAACATTCATTTTTCAAGGGAGGTTTTGCCATATTGTTGGCAAATCCCTAAATGACTCTTAGAAGTGAATCATGTGTTTCAAGTTTGTAGTACAACTAGTGTGATTTTTCAGTCTTTATTATGGTCTAGTGAGTGTGTTCCTTTAGGCTTGCTAGTTTAAGGTAACCTAGGTTGGCTTAGTTTATGCGTTAGTTACAATTAGGAGTTTGGATTGTGACAAAGATACTTTTGAATTTTGAAACCAAGAAAGAGTCGCTTAGATTTATCCATGGTTTGTTTATTCCTTATCCCGAAAATCCTATTTCTTACAAAATAGGATTTGTTTTGTTTCTATTTTTTTTATTCTTATATTTTTAATATTTTGAAATATATGTTATATATACAATTTCTAATATAATTTAGAACAATATGAAAATATATATCATTTTTCATGTTCCTTGGAGGGGAGACACACAAGCAATCAATTTTCTCTATTTCTTTATCTCCCCATGAATCGTATGTTTGCAACAATAGGGACAGAATTATGATTGAAGAGAGAAAAACTATTTTTGCCAAAAGAAAATTATGGAGGTAGTAATTACCCTAAAGTGGACCCATAATAACTCATACCTATACCCATTTCTATCTTGCTTATATCTAGATTGGTGGGCTACTAACAAAAGACTATGAACCAAATTAAGGGCTGCATGTAATTGTTAGGGCTTTTTGCTTTTGATGGCGAAAGATAAAATTTTAGGGAAAATTATGTTTAAAGACCAAGAAGTAAAAAAATTTATTTTTAAGGATTTGTTACCACGAGGTTCAACTATTTGTTATTAAACTCAGTGGTAATAATCCTAAAATAAGTGGTAATAGGTCTTTAAGAATAAATTTCTTCACTTTTTGATCCTTCATTATAATTCTCCCTAAAATTTATGTTTGATTAAATTTTTTATAATGTAGACACAGACAAATATATATATGTATATATATTATATTTTTTAAAAGTTACACTAGCTTTTGAGAAATACTTTAAAAGATATTTTTAAGAGTAATTATTGCTGTTGTAAATTTAAATTTCTAAAATGACTATTCTTATTTTCACTACATTTCAAATAAATCCTTATTGTAAACATATTACTATTAGGTTTTCCATTCTTGCCATCATCTTATATTTTTATTTATTTTCATTAAAGCATGAACTATCATTATCCTTTCACAAATGTTAGAAATACAATATCACATTTTTTTTTCAATTTGTATAATAAAGTTATAGTCTTTCAATTAATTTCTGTGCCCAATTCCATAAAAATTAACTTAATGAATCTTTAATTTTCATTCTTATATTATTTATTTCAAGTTAACATTCAATTAATTTGAATTATTTTAATAAATTGACAAGTTTTTCGGATTTTTAGTATTGTAAAAAAAATACTACTCATTGTCATTTTACAAATTTACAATAAGTTTTGAAAATTATTAAACATTATATTAATTAATTATGCTTTTAAAAACACTTCTTATAAGATTTTTACTAAACAATTTTTTAATCCTAATCAAACATTAAATTTTTTACATTACCTGCGACAAACAAAATTTTGGAAAGCCACAACAAAGTGGATCCTGAATACTTAAATGTCACTAATACTATATCAATAAAGGAAAATGCAGATAACTCATTCAACTTTGGACTATTTGCAAACATGTTGTCAACTTTCTGAGAAGGGAAAAAAACCCCTAAATTATCATTTTTCAAGATTCAAATATTTTTTTTCTAGTTTTGTGTTAACACAATTTGCTAAGATGTTACTTCCAAAATTTTCAATTATCATGTAACACGTTCTTATTCATTTGTGCCACTCTTCTTTGTTGTTACTAATTTCCTTATTTTCATTTATTATTTTATTCATTTCATTATTGTTGAATTTCTAGTGGAAGTCATATGAAATTTTAATTCCAAAACTTATTGTAGTTATGAGTTTATGATTTCTTTTTTGGTCATTTGGTCTCCACAAATGAATAATTTCAAATATCATTGAAATAATACATTATCATGAAATAGTTTCCATAATTAGCAATAGCATACAATATTTTTCATAATACAGACAACAGTATTTAATTCCATTGTTCAAATCATAACTATTACAAATTTTTAAATAAAATGAAAATCTTGTCCTCCGTCGGTAGCCATTGCCAATCTCACGATCTGAATTACTTGGATAGGATCTACGAGTGGAATTCCAAATCGCATCCATTCCACTTCAATTGTTATCTATAGGATCGTCATATGCTAAGTTCTTGGCTGAACACATTGTAAAAAAATAATGAGAATCCCAGTAGAAATAACATTAATTATCTTAGAACCTTATATAATGGTTTAGCGATATATAAACTATATAAATAACTTTATGCTTATTCTTCTTGTATCAATACATGCTTTATATTTAAATAATAGAAACTAAGTATAAGAATATAAATAAGAATAATTTGGCGATAAATATTCCGTTATATCCTTATATTTATAGAAGTGGAGTTTTCTGCTAGGCCTATACTAATATGCATCCATTACACATCCCATCCTATTTTACAACCAAAATTAGTGGAATGCTTATAGACAAGTGATTACCTACTACATTTTTATAACAAAACAGGGGAATGTTTACATACAACTATATATATATATATATGCAGTTACATATTACTTCTACTTGGTCCCACCTTATTTGAGATTTATTTCCTAGTTTAGTCCTGACAAATTTCTAGTTTCTAACTTAGCTAATTTAGTTTTGTTACTTTCGTTCATGGGTCACAATTTTGTCACCAACGACTTGCCTCCTAAAGCTACACATATGCTCGCTCTAGTTCCTTTCATTTCTTGTGATGCCTCCTATGCCATCCTCATTATTCTCTTAGTCCTACAACCTTTTTCCATGTGGGTCCTTTTTTTTTTTCTTGGAGACTACTTTTTAATTACCTAATTATTTAACTTAGTTAGCCTAATTTGTAACAAATTTTTTGAAGGGTTGTTCCCTACTAAGCAACATCACCCTTCTAACTAATTTTCTTTTGGATTTGGCATTCCTTCCTCCCCTTTTTAATGGTGTGCCATATTTCTTAAAGTGGCTAAGCTTTTCTAAGTATATCTTGACTAACCTTTTGTCTTGTTTCATCTTTTACAAGCCAGGTTATATGTATGCAATAAATAGCTCTTCTTTCATATCCCCTTTCTCCTTCTTGGTCTTGCTTCTTTTATTGCATGGTACCTTATGGTGCCAAATGTGGCACTCTAGATGGAGGAATGTTGTTGTTTTCCTTATGATTTGAATTCCTTGTACATTTTAAACCCTAAGGCTAATACTCACATGCCATTTTCAAGTCTTTGTCCTTTTCTTCTTATGTGACAACATTGCCATGACTTCTTTCGGTTTCTTGTTTCTTTCAATTTTCCAAGTTTATGTAGGCTTCACTTACTTAAAATTCCATTGAGTTGTAACTATTTTAGTTAGCTTAACTAGATTTTTTTTTCTTGGGTAATCTTTTCCTCTTGATTTTGAAAATGACCTCTTTGAAAGAGTAAATTAAGTGCTCAGAGTAGTTTAGTAAAATTGATGTTTGTTGCTTGCATTTCTTGTTAGTTTTCGTTCCTTGCATAGGTTGTGTCATCATTTTGACTACTGCTTGATGGGTGGCTCCATTTCCATGCATTTCTCCTTGTTTTTCCTATTTTCTTGTAATTAGTCCTAGTTAAATTTACTTCTAGCCTAATGATAATGACATATTTGACTTATTTTAAGTGTCTTAATTTTTTTCCCATTTAATTGGCCTATTGGGAATTAATTCATTTTAGTCTCTAACTGGATGTGAAAGGAATCTAATTAAAATCTAAATAGAATCTAGTTAATTTATTTTCCTAATGTGAAAGGAATTTTTGGAATCTAGTATAGTGTGAATGAAATCCTTTTGATATCTAAGCCAATGCGAAAGTAATCTTATTGGTATCAAGTTAGAATCTAATGTAAAAGGATTTTAGTCCAGTGTGAGCAAAATCCAGAAATCTATCTCTTAATGAACAGAAATAGAGAGAATCTTATTCTAATATGAACTGAATCAAATCCAGAAATCTATCTCTTAGTGAACAGAAATAGAGAGAATCTTATTCTAATATGAACAGAATCAGGAAAATCTTGTTTGAATGAAATCAAGGGATCTTATTAAAACTTTTTCCTAAAATTTCCTCTCGTCTAACAATATACAAAAAAATAACACTTCACAAATATATTCTCTTAAACTTATATCAATGCATATTAGTAACAAACATTTCTAAATTATCTTTACTAAGTTATAAAATATATATATATATATGTGTGTGTGTGTGTGTGTGTGTGTATTTTTCATTGCACATTAATCAATTGACAATTAATTAGGTAACGCACATAATTTATTTTAACAACAAAAATATACTTTATTTTATTTAGTAGAAGATGCTACAGTCTGTTACTTGAATTTCAAGTCTTAAAAGTTTCTATAAATCACTGGAAAATATTGGATTGAATTTTTTCTCCCATATAATTAAAGTGATTTAGGGTATAATATTTGGAGAAATTTCATGGCAAACAAATGAAAACATGACATGTAACAAATAAATAGAGTCTAAAGTGATTCCCAGATACTAGCTTTATCGCAAATTGGACAAAAAAAAACTTAAATATGACAATTTAAGAAGCGTTTTTTTCTTTTAAATTTTAAGAATTGTAAAGGGTATTTGCAAGTAGGCAAAAATTAAATAAAGGAGTTTGTATTTTAACATAACTATTTCATGTGAGTCATACTCCCACACGCAACACGTAAGGTGGAATATTATTATTAAAGTAAAACTGATGTATGAGAATTGAGAAAGACGAAAGCAGCAGCGGACGAGTCTCCGAGAAACGACAGAGACTTCAGAGTCGTTGCGCGACGTGTACTCAAAATCCCGTCTCCATCTCGAAGGTGCGCTTTAAATTTAACTCTAATGTTGAGAATGAATCGAAAATAACCTTAACGATTCAGGGTTTGTTATTTTTTGTTTACTAGTTTTTGTTCCATATTACTTGGAAAGATGTTGGTTGTTACCCTTTGATCATCAGTAATTCGAAGTATATGTATATAACTGTAGTTTTCTTTCGGTCTGCTGAATTTTGCAGGATTTGAGGGCATTCTCGTGAAGGCTTTTGGAGTAAAAGCTGTGAGAAAAACCAGAGAAAGATGAGTGATAATTTGATGGAAAAAGTGAGCGCGTTGGGAGAACGCCTGAAAATTGGTGGGTCTGAGGTGGGTCGAAAGGTGAGTGCTGGTATGAGCTCTATGAGCTTCAAGGTGAAGGAGTTCTTCCAGGGTCCAAACCAGGCAGATAAACTTGTTGAGGATGCTACCTCTGAGGCCCTTGATGAGCCTGATTGGGCTATGAATCTTGATCTCTGTGACTTGATCAATAATGAAAAAGTAAACAGTGTTGAATTGATCCGTGCAATAAAGAAACGGATCATGATGAAGAGTCCTAGGGTTCAGTACCTGGCTTTGGTTTTGCTTGAAGCATGTGTTAAGAATTGTGAGAGGGCCTTCTCAGAGGTGGCAGCTGAGAGAGTCCTGGATGAGATGGTAAAACTGATTGATGATCCTCAGACGGTTGTTAATAACCGGAACAAGGCCTTGATACTGATTGAGGCATGGGGAGAGTCAACCAGTGAGCTTCGCTACTTGCCTGTTTATGAAGAGACATACAAGGTACATTTACTGTTTTGGTCCTTCTCAACCTTATTCAATTAGGGGTTTCAAGAATAATAGACAAGAGCTGTGAGAGAGAAACAAAAGCATGATGGTCAGAGAAAGATTAATTTGAAATTGTAGTATTTTCTCTAGGTTGATGTGTAAATGGAATGCAACTAATGGGTATGTTATTAACTTGGAAGAAAGAAAAAATCCTGAAACCAACAGCTATCACCAAACAATATCATATCTAAGAAAATTTTGGAAGATTTCATATGTCAGAATCTAATGAAGATCAGTGGAAATGAAAATTTAATGGTATCTGTCAATTAGATGCCTATAAGTCCTGTAGGATAAAACATTAAGTCTTAAGTTAAATTGTTTTGATAAACTTCTGATAAATTGCTTAGATAAATTACTTGTCAATTTATTTGTCTGAATGGAATGCCATCTCATGTTGAAGTGTAGATTTGTGTTACACTTTTATCCGTGAACTTTCATTGACTACCTCTTTTCTGGTCCAGAGTTTGAAATCAAGGGGCATTCGGTTCCCTGGCCGTGACAATGAAAGCTTGGCTCCTATTTTTACTCCTCCTCGATCAGTGTCTGCTACAGAGGTTGATGCTGGTCTTCCACAACGGGTTCAGCATGATATTCCTGTGCAAACTTTTACCCCTGAACAAACTAAGGAAGCTTTTGATGTTGCAAGAAATAGCATTGAGCTTCTTTCTACTGTGTTATCTTCGTCACCCCAACAGGATGTTTTAAAGGTACTATTTTAGTTGTGTTATACTTTTAATTTTAATTTCAGTTCAATTCCTGATGCTTTGATATAAATTTGACATTAATTAGTATCTATTTTGTACATAAAATGTGTTGCTGTTGCCTATTGGATGGAACTTGATTGCTTTTTCACTTGAAGATTGTCTGTCCTCAGTATGACTTAGTCAATCACATGTAGCCTTAATGTTATCTTGCCATTTTGTTCCTTTGAATGTTACAACTTACAATATTCTCATGTAACCTTTTATAAAAAATGTATAAACATGCTCATGTAATTCATCAGAAAATGACCATAGTTTTAGACATGGTTTTGTGCTTTTATAATGTTTGTATCTAACATGGCCTACGTAACTTGTGACGTCAAAATCACGTTATAGTTTTAAGTACTAAGTTCCATGATTTTGTAATTTTTTAACGTACCTATTTACTCAGGTTGTAAAGTTGAGAAGTTAAGGCTCCTTTCAATGGTGCTTTTTGCTTGTTCTTAGTTAGTTCTTATATGCTAATCTAGGATAACCTATGTATCCAAAAAGGAAACTAACTGTTTCTATCCTCAATATGGGTGTTATTCTTCTGTCACTTAAAAGGTCAAAGGATGATGAGATTTTTGTTGGATATGATTGAAGGATAATTAAGATGATTATTTTGAACGTAGATGTAAATAGACCAAAATATGGTAGAATTTTTTTTTTTGTGGGGTTGAGGATTGGGTATTCCAAAATTGAAAATCTAGAAGCCTCTTCCCAGTAAAAGTTACTGTACTAGGCAATAAAACGAAAGTTCTTTCTGAACTTCATAATAAGACCTCAAGGGTTCTATCATAGAAAAATTAAAGAAACTAAAGGCATTAGTTCAAGATTGTCATAAGCTTATAATATTCGAAGACCACTTCAAGTTGAGCTGCTAGAATCCTTCAGCCTAATATTATTTTTGATTGATTAAAAATGCATATGGCATCTACTAGTTAGTTATATGAGTAAGGATACTAAATTATAAATAAAAAGAATACCCTAACTTGCTTACAATCATCTAATTAAAATAGGTGATAAAGTAGGAATGGTGTTAAGCATAATATATCAAAAATCACATCAACTCAAAACTTTAAGATGTTCAATGAAGGTTCATAAATAATTTTATTATAATCTCTAACACACCCCCTCACATGAAAGCCCATTGAACTTGAAGTGTGGACAAAGCATAAGCTCTCAATACCTTGTGAAAACTCTTAATTTTAATTAAGAGATTGGAGGATTTAGGGATCAAACTCTAGACCACTTGGTCAAAGAGGCTTTGATATCATGTCAAATATCACCTCAAGTCAAAAGCTTATGATGTTAATGAAGATCCATAAATAGTTTTATTGTAATGTCTAACATTGTAAATATGTATCACTTCTCTGATTACCTTCTTTGGCTTATAAAGTGAAAATGATTAATTAAGATTTGAACTTGATAAGCCACTTGTTATAGATCCTTGTCATTTACAAAGAGTTATATGTGTGTGTGTGTGTGTCCAGAGATTCACTAGTTGGATGGTTTTAAAACTACTTGTTAGGTTAAGGAATTTTTGGCTTCCAGATGGATATTTGAGTGTTGGTGAGGTAGTACTTATCAATCTTTTGCAGTAATAGTGGTTAAATTACAGCTTACCCTATTGTAGTTTGGTGAACTACCATTTAACCATCCTGTGGTATTTTACATCCAAATTTTTAACTAAATGATCACATGAACGTTAAAACGGCTAATAGTTTTGCTGTTAAATGTCTATTTCAGTGATACTTTGAATATTTCCACGATGTTTCCAGGCTACTGTTGGTATTAAGTGGGCAATTTCAACTTCAAAGTCAGCTTCATCGCAATAAAGACCTTGAAAAACTATGAAATTGCTTCAGATATAAGTAAAATATACTTTGACAATGAGATGGTTCATCATTTTAACTTTCAAATGATTATTTCGGTTAAAATTAAGAAAAAACTATTGAGGGGATGTTATGTGCTATAGAAAAAAATTGTAGGGCGTTGAATGAGATGCTTTAAGCCACTGCAAGGCAAACTGATTTTGGGCCAAACCATGGGAGGGTAAACTGTAATTTACCTGGTAACTATTTGTAGAAATTCAAGTTTTAATTTTCTTCTGAACCTGTTTTATTGAATAAAAATAGTCCAACATATATAGGAAAGGAGACAACAAACTTTACTACTCAAATCCTAACAATAAATAATGATATGGTTTAAACTAGAGCTAATGATAAAATATTTTATTTGAAAACTCCTATTATCTAGGACTTTTATTTTAAACAGAATACTTAAAATAATCTTATTCTAATCAATACAAATTAAAATTTAAAATAAGAGTATCCTAAAATAAGATAATAAAAAAACCTAACAAGATAATGTCTTCTAGAATAAATAAAAACTAATATTAAAAAGCTACTAAATACTAAAAAAATTAATATTAAAATATGCTAAATTTTTAGTGTTGTAAATATCGTCTTTTTCAAATTGTTTTTAAGTAGTCTTCTTTATGTCATTCTCCAACACACTCCCTCTAGTTGGGAACAGCTTGAAGAGACGGTTTCATTGATTTGTGTAGCGATTTTAATCTGGCTTGTTTGTGCAACGATTTTAGTTTTGCTGGTTTGTGTAGCGGCTTCAATTTTGTTGGTCTGTTTAGTGGCTTCAGAGTGAAGGGATTTATTTTGGGTATTCTCTCCTCAGCTCTTGTGAGGTAGAGATCCTGGTTTGCATGTTCTTTGTGAGGTAGAGATCTTGGTTGTAGCTTACCATCAATGTATGGTTTTCTCACCCTATCAACATATAGTTTTCTCACGTTAATCACCAATGTATGGTTTTTTTCAAGCTAACCATTGACGAATGGTTTCGCACGTTAACCGTCAACATATGATTTTCTTATGCTAATTACTAATGTATTTTGTCATTTAAGCCTTGTAGACTCTAATACCCTGTAAAGATACAGGGTTTAATTTTCCACTGAACTTGTTTTATTGAATGAAAATAGTCAAACATATATAGGAAAGGAGGCAACAAACTTTGTCATTCAAATCCCAACAATAGATAATGATAAGGCTTGAACTAAAGCTAACAATAAAATATTTTATTTGAAAACTCTTATTATCTAGGACTCCTATCTTAAACAAAATAATTAAAATAATTTTATCCTAATCAATATAGATTAAAATTTAAAATATGACTGTCCTAAAATAAGATAATAAAAAACCTAACAAAATAATGTCTTCTAGAATAAATAAAAACTAATATTAAAGAGCTATTAAATACTAATAAAACTAATATTAAAATATGTTAAATTACACGAGATGTAAAGCATGTTTTCTTCATGTTTTTAAGTAGTCTTCTTTATGTCATTCTCCATCATTATTGAAGCAATTCAAGAGATATCAATGATGATGCTAATAAAGGGCAGGGCTTAAATGTCCTCCCCGCCTTCACCCCCTTTCTTTCAGAAAATTTAATGTGGCTTTCACACTATCCAGTGGTATGGTGCCTTCTTGATGAAGCCAATGGTCATGACATTTTGTTGAGGAAAAATAAAGTTTAAGCTGGAGGTTGCTGGGTTGCAAGCGTGAAGAGAGCAGTGGTGTATTCTTTTTCCTGTGAGGAATTATAATGGACTTCATAACAGGCTTATAATAACTGTATAGAGATAAGATGTCTCCCTTTTGCATTTTGGGTGGTTAATATAGGAAGAATTTGATGATGATGTTTCTCTCAAGCATTTTTAAGTTGATCCTCAGTTGCTCTTTAGGTGAACATGATTGAGGGATTGTGGAATGAAAACCGACTAAGTAGTGGTTCTTATCATTTGGTTGCAGGCATTTAAGATGGAAGCTAGAAAAGTAAGACTCTTACATCTTAGATTTAGGAATATAGTGTGGAATAAGTAGCTGGAAAGGTAGGCATCTTGCTGAGGTTTATTTTTGGCTGTTAGTTGGGCAGGGTTGAGGAGAATTTTGGGTACTGATGGGGATGTAATTGTCAGCATTGGATTTGCACTCAATCTTGTGCTTGAAAGGTTACTCTTGAAACTACAGGCTTGAGGATGACAATCACTTACTTCCGTCTTTCCTCATAAAAGTGATATTAAATGGCCTTAATTCAATGAGAATAACCAAACTTAGCCCTGAATAACTTCGATTGACTATATGAATTTATTGCTAAACTTAAATGGAATTCTCCATATAAATATCCTGTTATTTAGTATGTTTAATTTTTATTCTTCTTTGAATTACTACTTGATTTGTATTTATTTGTACACATTGATGCTTTTGTCTTGATGTTAGTTGTGTTCAAGCCATCTTTTTGATTTTTCACTTTGTCTTATGGGAGTCCTCCATATTGTTTATCAGCTTGCACATTTCGCATCCAATTTTTGCTTATGTTACCAAGTTTCTTGTTGGGGACCATTTCATCTCTAAAGCTTAATTTGTTAGGTGAAGGTCTGTGATAAAATTTATTAATATATCTGACAAAACCTCTCATAGAAGCCCTTTAGGCTCGAGGTGTAAACAAAGCACGAGCCTACCATATCAAGGCTGAAATTTAATTTAATTAGGAAAATGAGGGCAGCAGGGACAGAACCACTAACCACTTCTTCATAAAGGCTCCTTAATGAAACAATGGACCTTTTCATCCTGCAAGCTTCAACTGTTAGGTGAAGGTCCATGATTTGTTTTATTAATATCTCTAATGCTTCCCTCTAAACTTTCTTACACGGTAGACTTTAGGTTTACCCTTCAGGTTCAGTGGCATCATTTGGTTGCACAAACTCCATAAGTCTTTAATACTTGGCAACAAAGCTCATCTTAGCTTTGGAAGGAAGAAAAAATACATAATATTCTTAATAAGATATATTTATTTACATCTATTCGTGGCTATATCAGCAAAAACAAAATTATACCAGCTAGCGTATCAGCAAGGGCCATTTATACATCATTGCAGTTCTCCATTGCATTTCATGATTGAGTTTTGATGGAGACCGAGGTAGTATGGGATGTCAAAGTCTCACATTGAGTAGTATGCGATACTCAATAGGATACTTAAGTAGGGTAGTTGTCTCACCTCAATAGTTAGCTTTTGGGGGAGGGTTTCCCACTTTGCTTTAGTGCCCATTAATTGGTATTAGAGTTGGTGGTTGGCGGCTTTGGAAAGGGCTACTTGTGGAAGGTTCTGACCAGCAAAAGGTTGAGTGAAGTGCCGCCGAGTGAAGTATCATAGGGTGTAGCCATCGAGACGTTGGCTTTCCAAGGCCGCAAATGATGGAGACCAAGGTAGTATGGGATGCCTAAGTTCAATAATTAAGGATCTATCATGTATTTTACTTTATAGTTATAGTGGTATTGGTTAGTGATATGTCATAAACTGAAGAAAATTGGTCTTGTCCTTAGGTTCTTGCACATGTATATAATTTGATAACCTAACTACTGAAATTTGAAGAGAAAGAGATAGACTAAAACCTCAGTCATAAAACCAGAAGATACTAAAAATGAAAAAAAAAAAAAAACCAATGATCAATGCACTGAAATTTCATTCGGACAAATATTTCAAAAAAAAAATCCTCTTCCAACTAACCTATGGAGTACAGGTTAGGTATTGCATAAGATTAACATATATTTCGATAGTATCCTTGCTATATAGTACTGGAATAATGCTGCAAAATACTGGTACTGATATTGAATCAGAAATTAGACCTTAGACAGGAAATTGAGAGGTGATGAAGCTGTAGTGGCTCTCCCCCGGTTTGACAGACCAGAGATTCGTTTGTCTTTTGTCTCATGCAGGGCACCTGAGGCAGTAAGTGTAGTTTTTCCCCGGGTAATGGCTGCCTTCTTGTTGCCCTTGTTTCCTGGAATCGAGACTCGGAAGGTTTTTCTTATGGCACGAGCTATAACACCCAACTTACACCTATATCACACACTAGATCCAAAAAGACTCACTTAAGAACACAGACCAAGTTCACTGTGATATTCCCCACCTGGACACAAGAATCACTCAAGTATAACCCTGCAAACACATATACTTCAGCAACATGCAGTCAGAACATTCACAGACAAACACAAGAAACAACAAGACAGCTACTGGCTTTAGAGAGGCCAGTTCTCTCCACTTCCTTTCCAGAGTTCTTCCTTGCCCTTTCTCAGTCAGTTTCCCCTTCAAATACCCCTTTCCAACTACTTCCCAACTGCCTCTCTTATTTTTTTCATCATTATTTCCCCTTTTTGCTCTTGTGTTTCCCTGTTTCTTTTGGCCATGTACCTTGGCATTTTGTGTTTGACCTTCAGTTGTTCTTTCTTGTCCAGTGGTCCCACCTTCTTCTCCGTCTTTCACTCCCTTTTGTCCCCTGCTGTATGTTTGGGCTGCTTGAGTGGGTTGAGTCCCATCATATTTTAAAGCCAGAGATGCCAGTATGTACAAGCTGGAACTGCTTGCCAAATATGCACATCCTTTTAATTAAAAACATAAGCCTACTTAAAATGATTGTTGGTTCCAACATTGAAATTGACTAAAAAGTTAAAACATATTGCATGGGCACCAACCATTGTAAATGAAGTTCCTCCTTTTAATTATAGGCTTGTAAAATTTGAGTTCATCTAGCTCAGGTTTGACTTCGTTTCTTTTTCCTTGGTTTAATTAATTAACCATTTTCTTTCAAAAGATTTGTCCTGCTATATGATATATATATATATATATATATAATCTCTATAATTTTCTTGTGATGTATGCTTTCCTTGAAGTTGACATTACAATTTTGTGTGTATTTAAAGTTCTTATACTAAGGGCCAAAAAAATGTTTTGCCTGGTTTTGTTTCAAGCTATATATCAGTTTTGATAAACAATAATTTATTTGAATACAAATAGTGTGGATAAACTGGCTGTGCCACTCTGGTGCTTCTTAAAAGTTAGTTTCATTCTAAGAGGAAAATAAATAACAATGTTTTGTTAAGATGGGCCTAAAAGTGGAATAATTATGGACCTTTGCAGAATTAACCTTGAACTCTGAAGCTGACTTGATTCTGAATCTAAATAATGTGTTCAGTTCTACATATGAACTATTAGATTAAAGTAAACAATGACTTTCAGCGAAAGGTACACCATGCTTTAATTGAACCAATCATGGACATTGGCTCTTATTTTGAGAAAGAAGTTGATGGATTCTGAATATGGCTTAATCTATAGCACCTTTCAGTGATAGCTCACTTATATGCCTTTTTCCTCTTTAGATTATCATATTGACTTTTTGAGAAGACAAGGAAAAGAAAAAGGTCTGAGATGCATGCAGTATGCGTCCATCTGAACCACTTATTAATTGAAAATAGTGCAGAAAATAGCTGTCTCTGATATTGACAGATCCTCAAAATGATTGGATTTATAATTTTTATAATTAGTACTTTCCCTGCCTCTGCCCCTAACACCCTGAGTTATGGCTGACTGATCTTCTTGCTTTCTCTGCATAAACCTTTGTGCTTCCTCTATAGAGTTGTATGCTGGAAGCCTAAAGTGTTTTGATATCTAGAATCTAGAGCAGCATACCCTTAAATTGGGATAACAACTCTGCTCTAGCAGTGGATAAAAAAACTCTTTATTTAATTTTTTTTTTCTCTTTTATTCCCCATTCTGTCTAGGTGTCTTATTTGATTAGTTTTAAAAACTGGATTGGTTATTTGTTGTAGAAAAGAGTATTTATAGTTAATAATCTGACTATGATTGAACAGTGATTAAACTCTAGTCCAACCAGAATATGTAAATATATATATATTTTATAAATAGATGACTATATATAGGTATACAAATAGTAAATGAAAAATGTCAAATACAAGGAATATAAATTAATCAAACAACATTCAATTACTTAGTAGTTTATAAATATTTAAGATTAACAAATATAATGAATTTAAAAATTGAATTGTGTTATGAGAATTAAATTTTTATATTTAAATTTAAAATGATAATTTTCATTACACTAAATTTATTCTTTTTATTAACAAAATGCTAAAATTATTTATATTAAAATATTTTTAATTAAACTACCAGAAAAAAGTTTATTTAGTTAGCCTATTAAAATTTTAAAACAAAAGTTTGCTACTGGGTGCCTGAAGGTTTTTTCTGTTAAATAACAAAGTTTTAGACAACCAGTTGAACCAGCATCGGTCCAGTTGAGACAACAATGGCTAAATGTATCAAATGTTGAAGTATGCTTGATTGTATTGATTGTGATTATATTAAGGGTCTTTTAAAAAAATTAAAATCTCAAAAGTGAATGCAATGTCAAAGCTAAACTTATAATTTTGTTTTGTCATAATTGATATTACAAGACAGTCTGGCTTCTTTTTTATGACATATAATGGACAAAATATATTAATGAAAATTTTTATAGGATGCCTGTGCTCATGTAAAATGCAAGTTAGACTTAATATTTCTAATTGATATTTGAACACCTCCCTTGGGCTGATATCATATCTGTGCAAATTTTACTACGTGAATGTAGTATTTTATTCTAGCATATAATATGTTTAGTTCTTGTAAAACTTTAGGGTATGTAGAGTTATGATGAATGGGAAGGCTTGCACACACACTCGTCCATCTTGTAGATTTGACTCAGAAGCTTTGGCCCATTTATTCCTTAATTGCCCAGCATTGAGCTACCTTTGGAATGGCTCTTTGGTACATTTGGAGACGGTTGGGTGTGTCCTGCCATCTTGGATCATTTTCTTCAAATTTGTTTTAAGGGTTTTGAAACAAGAAGTAAAACAAGATTTTGCGGCAGGTATTTATGAGGTTCTGTGGTTTGTATGTTTGGAGAGGAATGCCCTCATCTTAAGCACATTTCTACTCTATTAAATCTGTTATGGGAAAGAATTGTTTTCATGGCTTTTCTTTGGTGCTCTGTGCATGGTCTTTTTAACGGATTCATCATTTCTAACATTCAAAGAGATTGGACAGCTCATCTTCACTGATTTGTTCCTTATTGTGAATAATGCATGAATATTATTGATAAAACTACAACAAAAGCACAGCCAGCCTTTAAACAAAAGAGAACCAATGGTTAGTGCACCAGAAAAGAAAAGAACATAAATTGAATTAATCCTATACTAAAGTCAGACTCTAACAGTAATAAGACACAAGCTTAATGACTCATTAATTACAACATTTGACTCTACTAAAAAGAGAAAAGAACTATTGGGATTTAAATGGATAGAAGCGCATGAGTTCCATTGAATTAAATGAGGACAGAGAAGTAGATCTGCAAACACAATGAGCCACCCTCTTTTTGTCATAAACCAATACTCTCTCTCTAGCTGTGGAGTAGATGTTCACCATCCTTGGCTTGTATCTAGGTTCTTCACACGCATCCTTGGGAGAGCCTTTGTAAAAACATCCGCAATGTGAGTTTTGGTTGGGGTGTAGATAAGTTCAAGGATATTAGAATCAAATTTTTTGTCTTGATGAAGTGATAGTCTATCTCCACATATTTTTTCCAATCACATTGAATTGAATTCTTGGCAATATTAATAGTTGCCATATTATCACTTAGAACTTTCATAGGACCATGACACCTAATTTTCAGTTCACCTAAGAGGCATTTAAGCCATAAACCCTCAGATGCCAAATGCAAAGGCATGATATTCAGCTTCGACACTACTGCCTGCAACAATAGGTTGTTTTTTGCTCCTCCTAGTTACCAAGTTCTCCAAAAGATACATGCAATATCCAGTAGTTGACCTACAATCTATGGTAGACCCTGGCCAATGAGCATCATAATATATTTCCAATGTATGACAAGTGTTCTTTTGGAAGTGAATACCTTTTCTTGGGGCAAGCTTAAGGCATTTTAGAATTCTATAAGCAGCTTCAAGGTGGACCTCACAAGGCCTATTCATAAATTGGCTAATAATATTAATAGGAAAACAAATGTCAGGTCTTGTGTGAGACAGGTATATGAGTTTGTTACTAGTCATTGGAAGATCTTTGTGTCAACCAAGGGGCTTTCTCTAGCAAACTTGATTTTGTAGTCAGTTTCCACAAGAGTGTCAGTAGGTTTGCAACCTAGCATCCCGGTTTCTTTAAGTTGGTCTATGGTATACTTTTGTTGGGATGGAGGATGCCCTTATTTGACCTTTCCACTTCAATGCCCAAGGGGTATCTTAGTAGGCTGAGGTCTTTGGTCTCAAATTCCTTACTTAGGCCATCTTCAAATTGATTATTTCATCTGCATGCTTTCTAGTAATGATGATGTCACCTACATACACAATAAGGATGACAATTTCTCCCTTAGCTGAAACCTTAGTGAAGATGGTGTGGTTAGGCTGGCCTTGGAGGTATCCTTGCAATTTTATGGCTTTGGTAAATGAACCAGGTCCTAGGTGACTACCTGAGCCTATATATGGATTTGTTTAACTTGCAAATTTTTCCTCTATTCTCCTCAAAGTCGGCAGGCATGGACATGTAGGGTTCTTCTTCCAAGTTCCTATTTGAGAAGGCATTTTTAATGTCTAATTGATAAAGGGCCAGTCGAGATTTGCAGCCAAGGAGAGAAGAACTTTGATAGAGTTGAGCTTAGCTACAGGGGCAAAAGTCTCTTGATAACCTATCCCTTGGATTTGTGTGAACACTATAGCAACGAGTCTCACCTTATGTTTGTTGATGCTCTTATTTGAATTGTACTTTATGCTGAATATCTATTTGCATCTAATAGGTTGTTTTCCTTAAGGAAGATTTACTAGCTCCCATGCGTGGTTCTTCCTTAGGGCATTTATTTCTTCGTCAACAACATCCTTCCACTCTTTGTACCTTAAGGCTTAATGTTTATCCTGAGGAATTTTCTCATTGGAAACATTAGTAGCAAAAGTCTTATAGGTAGTAGATAATCTTCCATATGAGACATAATTTCCAATTGGGTATGGAGTATAAGATCTAATACCTTTCCTTAAGGCAATAGGCTAATTTAAATCTGGGTTTTCATCTATTCTTGGACTTGGGCAAGAAACATCTTGGTTTTGCTCAAGAGGAGTTGAAGTACTTGTTGTCTTATGGGTCTTTGTCTTTCTTGAGTAAGCATAAGGGTAGGTGTAGTTTTTGAGATCAAAGTTTTGATTATGTTGTTGTTGATTAGTCATTTTTGGGTTGTTGAGTGTTATGAAGACAAGGAACACTTGGTTCTTGTTCAAGAGTCATAGTCTTGAGCTCAAGGGAAGCACTTTCGAGTTTAGGAGAATGGGGGTGGTCCCGGGTTCAGGTATGGTAGTGAGAGGATATGAAGACCAAAAAGTCCATTTGTTGTGAGTGGTTTCCCCTTGAATGGAAGTTTTGGAGTAATATGGTTGTTTTTCATGGAAGGTGACATCCATGAAGACAGAGAACTTTTTGAGAGAAGTGTAATAGATGTAATCCTTTTTGAAAGAAGAGTACCCAACAAATATGCACTTGGTTGCATTAGGGTCAAGCTTGTTCCCTTGGTGGAGGTGAACAAAGGTGGTGTACCCAAAGACTTTCATGGGTAACCTGGAAATGAGATGAATTGTAGGGTATGTTTTAAGAAGAGTGTCACATGGGGTTTGGAAACTAAGAACTTTAGAGGGCATTCTATTAATGATGGCTTAGCTGTTGGGAAGAAAAAAGTTGCTTATTTTTATTAAAAATGTGCTTTTTTTATATTTTAAGTGTGTTATGGACTTTGGTGAAGGCATAAAGCTACTTCTAAGCATAATAATCAAATCATTATGCGTAACGTGAAGTGGAAAGTATATTTCTGAATTATAAATCATAAAATTCAGTAATAAGTAAAAAAAGCTTGAAATGTAGAATATAATATATACGTATATCTTTATAATATACATACAATTCTCAAGATAACTAAACCAAGATTAAGAAAAGTACTTAAACATAAGTTATAGATAAGCTCATTAGTCATACAATTTGCAAGTAATTAATTCTTGAAATAATCTCAGCAATATCTTTGTTTGCTTTCTTTGTAAAAGGCATGGATAACACTTAACAACAATACGACACTATCATGCAATTATTGTTTTTACACATTTCTAAATTGCAAAGTTGTACAATTTTGTTGTATTGGCTTGAATTATGTGATTGATGGCCAATTTAGCTATCAATTTATATCATTGGCTTTGTGATTTGCTAAAGTCATAAGATTTGGATTGTAAATTGTAAGATACAATATTTTGATTTGATGGTTGATTCATATAATTAGTTTTGTGACTTATTTTAAATTGTAAGATTTGAATTATGAATCTACGATTTTGATTACCGTGCTTCTAAGTGGCAGCATAACTTATTGTTATGGGAAGGAAGTAAGAAATTGGAACTTCTCCTTTATAGTAGAAGCAAAAAATTAAATTTCTATAGAAAAAATACCGTCACTCAAAATCAAATTCAAATGCATAAAACTTAACTAAGCCCCTTAATTCTTTAAAATTAAAATACTTTAATTATAAAATTTATTATATTTGATTAATGAATAATCAAAATTTTAATTATATGTTTTTTATATTTTTATTTTGATATAATTTTATTTTTATTCTGGTTGTGTATTTGGTATATGTTTATTTGAAATAAATATTTTTTTGCATATTTATTGCATTTTACTTATATTTTCATTAAAAAAAATTAAATGCTTAATCAAATTAGTCATAATAAATATTTAAAACTATTTCTTCATTTCAATAGTTATGGTTGCAAAACCATTTCTAAACATGACCTTCTTAGTAATTTAACCATAAAAAGTGCTTTTTGAAAGATCGGTCAGACACTAATGACATTAATAAAAGCACTTATCTGATGATTTGGCCAAAAGGTAATTGTTTCTTTGTCACAGCTTCCTTTTAAAATCATTTTGAAAAAAAAAAAAATATATATATATATATTTCAAGATAAGTAGAAATTGAAAGCATGCCTAAACAAACACTTAGATAGATTTCTTTTTTTTCAAATGAAAACAGTTAGATAAGTTTGTCAAATGTAGTGTTTGATGGATGGCATACTACAAATGCTTCTGAATATTTTTCTTCTTTTTGAGGATCCAGAGAACAAATTCACTGTTGTTTTTTATTATGATAGTATCGATGTTGTTTCTAAAGGAAAATGAACCACCGCCACTTGCTGGGAATAGTTTATTATGAGTTATTGATTGATAATACTAAATAACCTTGGGGTGTTAGGTAGTATGATGAATTGGGTTTATTACAAATTGACATATGATGATGGCAATTGATGCAAATTATGTTATTTACTTTCCATTTACTTACCTGGACAATAGTGAAGAGCATTCTAAACTAGTCAATTTCTATTTGATCCTTTCCCTGTCGTATTTTTTTCTTTTTCTAAGATTCTAAGGTTCCCTGATGAGGGAAGAAGCAAATTTTTTAGACATGATTTAAATTATAGATTTATAACTTCTATCTGCAGGATGATTTGACAACCACACTTGTACAGCAGTGCCGTCGGTCCCAATCTACTGTCCAGCGCATTGTTGAGACTTCTGCAGATAATGAAGCACTGCTCTTTGAGGCATTGAATGTCAATGATGAGATTCAGAAGGTTCTGTCCAAGTATGAGGAGGTGAATAAGCCGACAGTTGTTCCACATGAGCCTGAACCTGCCATGATACCTGTTGCTGTTGAGCCTGAGGTGTCACCTCGTCATACAAAGGAAGATGTCTTGATTAGAAAGCCTGCTGGTTCCAGAGTTGGAGGAAGCAACGATGAAATGATGGATGATCTTGATGAGATGATATTTGGCAAAAAAGGTAGTGCAGGTGCATCAGATGGAGGCCAAGATCCAAAGAAACAGAAACCATCTAAAGATGATCTCATCTCCTTCTGAGCTGCCCTACACAGACCGTGATCACGAGCTATTCTTGTGTGTCGGGGGGCACGTACAATGGACGGGCCAAATTGACTCCGTACAATGTCATGTACGGAGTTAATATGGCTTGTCCGTTGTACATGGCCTCCCCCTGCACGCAAGAAAAATTCCCCTAATCATAGGATACAGTAAATTTCATGGCTTGCTACCGGTATATCTAAACGTTGATTGTTAACTAACTTCAGATAACTCGTTCCCATTATTTTTTTGCACATTCTGTGCTATTTGTGTTTTTATTACGGTGTATAAGTTATTGACGAGTTATAAATGGGACTGAAGATTTTCTGCTAGTTGTCATTCTTGTTGGCTGCAAGTGATCTATGATCTGTTACTTTACTAAGAAAATTGACAATGTTAGTTTAGGAGAGAGAAAGAAATAGTATGTAAGATCTAGTATTTGATTGGTAGATTCCCCTTGTATTATTAAATTTGAGCCTCACTCCAAATATGGGATTGGATATGTTTGGGAGTTAGGAGAGTAAGGGAGGCAAAGAAATCCATTCTAAAATAAAAAAAAATGGTAAGAAGGGTGGCGAAGCAAAGGTCAAATGATAATTTTCTTTTCTTGTGTTCTTGGTGAACTTTCTCCATGGAAATTTTCAAATTGAAAGAATTTAAAAAGTGTTATTTTCTCCTTTTTATTAATAATTTTTATACAAAGTAAATGTTTCAATGAAGTTTTACGGTTTCCTACGTTATCATCTCTTATGTATTCTTTTTTTCATATTTTCTTTTGGCAAACAAAAGGGGAACAAAAATAAAAATAGCTACACCATACAATGGGGGAATGGGATTCTCATCATATACAAAATACATCAAGCAAGCTAAGAAAAGAAAGAAAGGAATTCCACACTGGAGGATCAAAACGAAGCTCAAGGTTATGGTTTGCAAGCATAGGATTGGCACATTTGTTACTTATGAGTATTGATCTTGAAATCTATCATAAAAAGCAGGGTAAATTACTTTTCAATTATGGTTTAATTATACGACTTTCGCTTCTATTATAAAATATTATATAGGTCTATGAAACTCATTTCAACCAAAATATAAAATAACTACATTTCTAAACTTTAGTAGATTTTAAAAATTATTAAAAATATTATGAAGGATTTTAACCATTTGAAAGGTAATAATTAATAGCATTTGATTTCAACAATAATAGGAAATCATTAATAGTATTTAACCTTAATAATAATAGAGGAAAAGGCTGAGTAAATCATGTTATAACCCAAGAAAGTGCTGAAATCGTATTTTGGTATCTTCAATTTATTTAGAATTTTATTTTGGTTACCCTGCTCCCCCTTTTCTTCCCCGCTTTTGTTAAGATAAAATCCACAACTTTCCAAACCGTTTCAAATAAGTCTTTTTAAGTAACTCAATTAGATTAGTACTGTTAACACTCGTAACATCATACATGCTATTTTTTACGCTGACTAGGAACCTTAGTCTAACATATATTCTTCCCCCTTGCACTTTCTCTCATGCCGTATCTCCTCTTTGAATAATTGCCCAAAAAGTATACTAAAGCTCTGTAAGAAGCTATACCCTGATATTTTGTTTTTGCAAAAGACCATGTGTGATAGTTATAGGTTCAGTAAGTCGAGGAAGTACGAACATTTTCAGTATTTTCATTGCGTGGACTAGGTTGGGAAAAAAAGGAGGTCTCTCTCTCTCTTGGAAGGGAACAATTAATTTAGAAATCAATTTTGCACTCTGCAAGATAAATCAAAAGCTTTAAAAACTATGGGGTGTACGAATGCCTTAAAGTCCATGAAAGAATAAAATTGTGGAATTTCCTTGAATCTTGTTGCACTGACTGCAACCCCTTAATTATTTTTGGTGATTTTAGTCAAGTCCTCCACTCAAATGATAAATTAGCCATGCTGTTAATCTTAGAGGAGCTGAGCAGTTTAAGGACTTAATGCATAACTTGAGCCCGATCGATCTACTATCCAAAGGCAACTGGTTCAATTGGTCTAACAATAGAACGGATGAGGATGGAGTGCGAGAAAAGATTGACAGAATGTTATGCAATCACCAATGGCTAAACAAAATTAACCAAAGCTTTGCGGAGTTATTGCCAATTGCAGCCTCAACCATTCCCTCTTTATCCTTCACACGGTGGGACTAGCTCAGAGAGTAAGAAAAAAAGGTTACGTCGCTTAAGGACAAAAGCTGCCAAAGAGTGGTGAACGAGGCTTGGTTTGAGTCTTACACCGGTTCAAGAGCCTTCCATTTCACCCAGAGAATCAGGAATGTGTCAAAGTTGCTTTCTAGTTGGAAGAAGTCCCACTTTGCCAACATAATGACAACATAAGGGAAGCTGAATAGAGACTTCAAAGGCTACAGATAATCGAATTAGTGCCTTAGCTAGCATAGAAGAGGTTGGAGTTTTTGTTAGACTTTGAGCAAGTCATGCGGGCTTGAAGAGTAAAACAATTATCGCTCATCCATGAAGATAGGAATCCTAAGTATTTTTACCCATTGATTAACCATCGGGGAAAGAAAGCGAGAATCCATTCCATTCAGGATGAGGAAGGAAATTGGCTCCATGAACTACAAAGCAACATTGTTAGTTTAGGTTATTTTATTGTTTTCTTAGGTTTAGTTTACTTTTATTCACATTCTAATTTTTTGTTTTCATATGTTTTGTTTGTTTTTGTAGGTTAATTACAAGATATATTTGGCTATATTTTTTTGGAATAAATTGAACATGCCATCGTTTGATAGCAAGGAATTTTCTTTACCCTTTTTCTCTGTTTAATTTAAAACATTAAGGACAATATTCAATTTTAATATTAGTGTCATACCTAGGGAAAACAATTGTCATACCTAGGGGATTCCTAATATGGTTACAAGAAAACATAGGTTCGGTATAAAAACCGGACCAGACCGGCCGGTTCGACCGGTCGGATCGGGAACCGGTCACAAATCCGGTCTGGTTAACCCTTAAAACCGGACATATAGAGAACCGGTAAAAAACCGGTAGAACCGGTCATGAACCGGATAAAACCGGTGAAACCGGTGGGTTTAACGGGTCAAACAGTTTGGGGAATTTTTTTTTTTTAAATTCTGCTAATCCAAAACGACGTCGTTTTGCACTCCATTTATTTATTTTTTTAATCTGCAGAAGCTTCAAAATCAAAAGTCAAAACGTGCGTTTAGGGCTTTTGGTTCAGGCAGTCTCCAAATTCGCAAATTCCCTCAGTTGCACGTCGTTCAGCTGTTGCTTCCTTCGTCCTATCATCGTCTTCTTCTCATCGCAGTCGCCGTCGCACGTCGTTTAGCCGCTCTTCACAGTCACCGTCACACATCGTTCAGCCGCTCTTCACAGTCGCAGTTGCACGTCGTTCAGCAGCTCTTCGAAGTCGCAGTTGCACGTCGCACCTCTGGATTCATTCAGCCGTTGCTTCCTCCTGTCATCGTCTTCCTCTTGTCATCGTCTTCCATCCTTGCATCGTGTGATCCTGAAGCTTTGTCCCAAAGGTATTTGCTGTGATTTGTTATCCTATAGATCATTGAAATAATCAGCTTTGTTCCCCTTGAGGCTGTAGTTTGTTCCGATGATAGGTATTTGGCTATTTGCTGTGATTTGTTATCATATATATCATTATTTCATTTTCAACTCAATTATTTAGTAAGGATAATCATAAATTTGACTGATAATTGAATAATCTATTGGTTCTGTTAGTGAAAAATTGTCCAAACTGAAGCATATATAAATTTGCCAATAAAATAAGTGATGAAATGAATGAATATCTCTACCACCTTTAGCCGCTATTTTGCCGTTCGCTCCTCTCCTTCTTCAACATCCCCTGTAGTCCCCACTGGTATTCAGTTCCTGCCCTTTTCTAGTGTGCTTTTTGTCATGTTGCAGCTTCTTGTATGCAATTTTTCGGTGATAGGGATGTCAGGGTACATTTCTTTCTTGATAGAACTGAAATTTTCGATACGAGAATGTCTTTTGGTGGTTTTATGAAGTGCACAAAATGATGCTTACGTATTTTGAATTCTGTTCCATCTAGCATTTATCGACTATTAGTTGAGGTTGGTGTTTAGAGGGTTTTTTTGGCAGAACTTTATTATATACTGTAAAGTAGCACTGGGGTAAAATTTTTTGCCCTTTTGTTTAGCTAAATTGCTGTATTGTCATTCAGAACACGCAAACTCTAACCATACTGATCTCTGCCAATCACATTACGAAAGATTTATGTTTTGTATGTTGGTGTTGGTTTTGTATTGTTACAATCTTTGTGATTCTTGTTCTGTTGAAACTTGAAAGTATAGTGTTAATTTGTTAAAGACCAGCAAGGTCTTGAATTTTTTTTGGCTATTCACATATTTATTATATATGGTTCGTAGATGCACACTAGCCTTGGAGTGTATTTGGAATACTGTATTCATGAATTTGCTGAGGTCATTGTTGATTTAAGATGTGTCTTACCTGCATGGTATATGATCATCTAGTTTAAGATAATGAATTGTCCAATGAAGAATCTGAGGCCTTAGGCTGGTTTAACAGTTTAAGATACCAGGCTAGTTGTGGAAGAGACTGAATTTTTAGGATATTCATTCATTTACTTTATCTTTAACTTGGTAAAAAAAATGTTTAGTATAATCCCTTGAGAGATTGTGTTAGCAAAGCACAACTTTAGTATTGGCAAACACAAATTCTCCAATGATTGGATTGGATGCTGGTAACAGCACCCTTTTCTCATCCTTGTCATCTTGTCTAATCATTTACCCAGGAATAAATTCCATTTGGATACCATCAAACTTTGATTTGAAGAAGTTGTGAAGGTTACTTTCATTGTTGAAGTTGTGAATCTCTCACTGTCTAAGATTATTCCTATAATCCTATCAAAATTATTGAAGTATGTGCATGTATTTATTTTTTGAGGTAATATTTCTTTAGAAGCTTATTTATATATCTTTTGCAATCAAATTGATGGATAATATAATCATATTTAATTTCTTATTGACTGAATATATTTTAAAATGTGAAGTTACTTCTTCTATAGCGCGCTACATATTGAAAGCATGGATGCTCTGAATGCTTCAAATGCTAATGTTGACAACCCGAGTACAATTGGTAGCAATAATGCTAATACACAATCATCAGACAAACAATCCACAACTGCCTCTTCTGTGTCACTTCGTGTAAAGACTGATCCTGCATGGGAGCATTTTGCTTTTAAGAAAGAAGGGAAAGCCAATGTGTATACTTGCCTTCATTGTTCATCAGTATATAAAGGAGGAGGCATAAACAGAATGAAACAACATCTTGCTGGCATACCAGGTCAAATAAGTTCCTGCAAAAAAGTTCCACATGATGTTCGTCATAAAATGATAGAGTTCCTAAAACAAGTGCAACAAAGGAAGCAAACTGAGGATCTCAATGAATCATATGGTGATGAAATTGAAGGTGAACCAGGAGTTGAAGAAGTTCAACCACCTTCATCCAAAAGGCAATTACTTACTTTAGAAAAAAGAAAAAAAAATGCGGGGGTTAATAATTATTTCGCTCCAAGGACAACTCCTGGATCCCAACCAAGTCTCAAAAGTGTATTATCTAGTAAAGAAGCACAACATAGAGCTAAACTAACAATTGTTAGATGGCTTTATGATTCTTGCATTCCATTTAATGCATTAAACTCTCCTTACTTTCAACCTACTATAGATGCAATTGCTGCTATGGGACCTGGGTTTAGAGGCCCTTCTTTTCATGAAGCAAGAGTCAATTTGTTACAAGATTGTAAAAAAGAGTGTCAGTTACTTGTTGAAAGCCATCGGGCTAAATGGTCAAAAACTGGATGTACACTTATGGCTGATGGTTGGACTGACCAAAGACAAAGAACGTTGATAAATTTCTTAGTTTATTCTCTTGCAGGTATAATATTTATTAAAGGGTGATTGCTAAAATTTTTAGTTTGTTGTTCTTACATTTGATTTAATGTATTACTTTATTTTCTTGTAGGTATAGTATTTGTGAAATCTATCGATGCTTCAGATGTGGTAAAAGATGCAAAGTCATTGTTTAAAATGTTTTTTGAAGTTATTGAGTGGGTTGGACCTACTAATGTTGTTCATGTAGTGACTGATAATGCAACCAATTATGTAGCAGCTGGCAAGTTGATACATGAAAAATATGAACACATTTACTGGTCACCTTGTGCTGCTCACTGTTTGAATCTTCTTTTGAAAGACATTGGTAGTTTGCCTAATGTGACAAACCTTACAGCAAAAGCTTCAAAGGTAACAATTTTTGTGTACAACCATATGATTTTTTTATCATGGCTAAGAAAAAGAGATGGTTGGAAAGAGATTGTGCGTCCAGGAATAACTCGGTTTGCCACTAATTTTATCACATTGAGGAGTTTGTATGAGCATAAGCATGATTTGCAAGCTTTGGTTATAGATAAGCACTTCACTAGCCATAAATTAGCCAAGACTACAGCAGGAAAGGCTATTAGTGCTATCATCCTAGATAATAAGTTTTGGAGTGATTGTTATTTTTATGTAAGACTTGTGGCTCCCATTATCAAATTATTAAGAATTGTAGATGCAGATGAAAAGCCTTCTTTGGGTTATGTTTATGAAGGCATGCAGAGGGCAAAGAATGCAATAAAGGAGATGTTTAGAAATAGAAAACAATTATACAAGCCTTACACAGATATTATTAAGGCTCGATGGGATAGGCACTTAAAACTTAATCTTCATGCAGCAGCTTACTTCTTGAATCCCGCTTTTTTCTATGATGAAAAAATTTGTGAGAAGAATAAGGTCATTCAAAGTGTTCTTGATTTGTTTGATATAAAAAGCTTCTGTGGTAACATTACAAAAGCCATTGAAGAAGTACAAATGTATCGTGATCGTGAAGCAAGTTTTGGTAGAGATCAAGCTTATAGTACAGCAAAGACAATAAAACCTTGTAAGTATCAATTTATGATTTTTTTTTGTTTTAATATTTTAAAGGATTAACTATGATTTGTTATATAATATAATATACTTTATGCAGATATGTGGTGGACATATTATGGTGGTAGTGCTCCAACATTGAAAAATATAGCAACTCGTATTCTTGGCCAAACATCTTCTTCTTCAGGATGTGAGCGGAATTGGAGTTTTTTTGAACGCATTCATACAAAGAAAAGAAATAGACTTGAACATCAAAGGCTAAGTGATCTTGTTTATGTTAATTATAACTTGCGTTTAAAGAATAGGTATATAATTATACTCAATAGATAATTGTCATTTATTCTTTTTGGCATAATTGAAACTCTATTTAATATTTTTATGTTTTATTTTAGGTCACAACACAAGAAGAAAAGTTACGATCCTATTGATTATGAATCCATTGACAATGTTGAATTTTGGATAGTTGAAGAAGAAGCAGCTTCTGAGTTTGATAGTGTAGATCTTGAGAATGAGAATTTTATTTATGATGACAATGCAATCCCTATAATTGGTGAATCATCAAGAGAACAAGGTTCATATAATTTTCTTTCATTATTTGAATGAATGTTATATAAGTATTATTCTTATGTATAATTTTATTTTTAATTTATTATATAATTAGGTGTTGAAGAAGTGGATATTGCAGACCAACCAATTTTAGAATCACTTGATGATTTTGGAGTTGGACATGATGATGAGGATCGTGGTGATTGTCTTATTTTAGACGACAATGAATTAGCATCCGATGGATTTAATCTTAATGAATATTATGATAATTGATTATTAGTTGTGTACTTTAAGTTTAATTTGTGTTGTGGATATTGTAATGGATATTAATTTGTTTATGTTTGAATATTAAATATGTTGAATCTTAAAAAATTTATTTGTATTGGCTTCTTATTATTTATTATATGAGATTTTTTATATATATAGAATTAAAAAATATATATTTAATAATCACCAGTTCGACCACGGTCAGACCAATGAACCGTAAACCAGTACCTCTGCCGGTTCAATGACCGGTCCGGTTTTAAGAACCATGTTCCTAACTTTGTTCCCCTCTTTAAAAATACAAATTCTCGCCCCGTTGTGAAGACACAGAAGCTACTATAGTTATAATTCGTCTGAGTTTCTAGACCTATTTTTGTTGAATTTATTTCCCCTATCAAATGTTTTCCAAAAATTATAAAAGTTGGTAGAATAATTCTTTATTATGTTAATTATAAGCCACTAAAGCAGTTTTCAAAAATTCCCATGGTTGGCCCTAAAACTAATGCCGTTTAGACCACTACCTTAGTTGAACTCATTGCACCTAATGACCTCTGTTTCTTCTGACTTGGTTGGCCTAGTAAATGAATTTAGAAAATTCTAAAACTTTTTAGATCTAATTTTATATGTCTTAGCTACCTTCCCATAAAATTTTGTGCAATAATTTCTTCATTTACCTATTTAACAAGATTTATTATGAAACCTGCTCAAAATTGTCCCATACAGAAGGTAGGTAGAATTAGTCCATTATTTTCATGATCTATCTTATTCCAAAAATTCTATAACTTTTCATATTTTAAGTTCAAGGAATAGACAACCCATTATAAAAATTTTGGGCTTTAAAATCCCCTTCTAATTATTTCTACAAAAGACAAACATTAGGTACCTATAATGCATATAAATTTAATGTTATACCAAAGTATGCTTTGTCATTTCAATCCACTCAGGGAATCCCTGTGTAAATTTCAAAGTGGTCTCTTTTAACATCAATCAAACACATACCCTTGTTCTAGATTTGTTTCCAAGGTTATGATAATCAATTTCATGCAAAAACAATAATTAAAATTTACTTTTACATGGAATCCCACACTTTTGTTAGATATCATTGTCAAGCTATAAAGAAAGTTCCCGATGCACCATACTCATACATATACAAAAGAAAGGTTAACAAAGCAATGTTACATCCTTAACTAAAGTCAAGCCTTAACATTCAACACTAGTAAGAGGATTTACAAAACTAACTACAACCAATACATAGCCTACTGGTCTATTTGTTTATTCTCTAGTTGTTTGGCTCCGTTTGTAGTGTAGTTAATACCTAGAAAAATAGTTAGCTTTGTGATGAGATAAAATCCTAGTTGATAACAATGTACTCAAGGAATGTACATATCAATAGCACTGAATATCATTCATGGTGCTTTCGATGCACAATTTAGTGTAGGAGCACACAAATCTCAGACAATAGTATACATTCGATCGTTAGGCTAATGTGCTTCATGTAACATCTGGTCCCTCCGTAAACGTGAGAAACGCAATGTTCAGTTTTTTCGTAAACGTCAGAAATTGGCTAAATATAAAAGGAAGTTCTTGAAATAGAAGAAATTGGGGCCAACTAAAATCATAATAAAATTTTAAATATTAAAAAAATGAGGATTTGAGATTTAAGATACCCAAAAACTAGAGCCAGAAGATATTAGAAAATTTGCCAAAGGAAGTAGGGGCATTTTTGTAATTTTTGGAAAATTTTGAAAACTCACAGGAGGGCTTTTTAAACAAAAAATTTGAGTTTTTCAGGGTTCTCAGAGGCCCTGAATACCATGGGAACCTTAGAACAGTAGAAACCCCTCCGGTGAGCGATTTTGGCCGTTAGTTGACTGAAACTTTGACCGAACTGTTCAGAATGGTTTCAGATCCTTTTTGAGTGATTCCAAAGGCAATTATTATGATTAAGAGCCTAAGAAATATGATGGAAAAGATAGATTTTGAAAAGGAGTTGAAATGAGACCAAACGGACAAACCATAGATTAGGGACTAAAATGAAAAGTTAAAAAAGTATGTTGACTTTACCCTTTTTCTTTTAAAATCACGTCCAGCCCTTCTCTTTCCTCTCCACTGACATTTTTCTGGTCTAAAACAGATTTGAAAGTGGCACACCAAGGGAAGAGAAGAAGGAGAGAAAATTCAAGTCTTTAGGTATGAAAATTTGCTTATTTTTCATGCTTTCTCTCCACTAATCTCTTCTCCTCTTTTTCCCTCTTCTTCTCCATGATTTTTATGAAGTTTTGATGGCTGTTTTGAAGGGAGAATAGAGGGGAAATTTCAAAAATCAGTAAGGAGGCCAAAGAAGGCAAAGAGCAAGCAAAGAAAAGTAAGAAAATAAGGTAAAACTTTCATTCTTTGGTAGTTTCTCCCTCCTCCTTCCTCTTACACGAATTTGGGCACCATGAGCCTAATTCTTAGGGGCTATTTTCTGCCTAATTCATAGAGGGATTAGAGGTTTTAGGTGGCAGGGATTAAGAATGAACTAATAGAATCAAGAAAGGAGCATTAGGAAACAAGATGGAATCATTAAGGATCCAAATGCTCCTTTGAAAATCTGATTTTATATGAATGTTTTTAGGCTTAACTGAATGTTAAAACATGCTCCTAAGATCCCTAAGAGGCTCCCTACATGCTTCCTCCTTCAAGAAAACAAAGAGAACTCCATGGAAGGCCAATGCACCCATAATCTCGGCCTAAGCAAGTTCACCTAGCTAGGGAGAGTTTTAAATTTTTCTAAGGCCATTTTCGAGTCATATATGATGAATGAATATAAGAGGAGGCCTTGGAACAAATTTAAAACTCAAGGAAAGTGAATTGGGGTCATAGGTTCCATATTATGACCTAAAGAAGCAACATGGTACTAGGCCCTTTGTTTTAATGGTGTGGTGGCTCCAAGAGGCTTAAAAGGAGTCAAGAATCATAATTGAGAGGAAATAATGAGGCCTAAAAGTTATTTGAGGAGTGTTGCTTCATTAGGCACAATTATGAACTATAATAAAGCCTATAGAGTAATCTAGGGCTTAAGCAAATTATATAGCTTTAGAATATGTTTCATAAACCTAATTAGCTCCCTTAAATCATGTCTAGGCCAAGAGAAACTATCTCCACCAAATTGTGGGTATATAGCCGAGGCAAAGAAGGGAAATCCAAGGAGAAAAGTGTGTAGATTTGCACAAGGTAGCTCTCTCTACTTTCTCTCATGCATGGATGTGTGTTTAGCTTGTTTTAGAATGTGTGTATATATATTTTCAAGTTATGAAAAGTATGCTAACATGCCTTTACATGCCATGATTCTTGATGCCATGTTATGTTTTAAATGACTATATGATATTTGTATGAGTTTGCTTGAGTGTGGAGAGGCCAAGAACTCTTCCCTTTGGTGAGGATGAGCCAAGAACCCTTGAGCTTGGTTGAGACAAAGCAAAGAGTCTCCCAAAAGCAAAGTGGGCTCCCAAGAGTATGGTTGAGTCCAAAGTACTCAAGAAATGGGTGAGGTAAGTCCAAAACCCATGAGGAGAAGTATAAGGCCAATCCAAACACTTGGTGAGCTCTTGAATGATTTGTATGAGTTTCTCACATGCCAAGGTTGCTTTTAAAATGTCTATGGCTTTTGTTTTCTCCATGCATGCATTTGTAAAGCTTGCTTACACATATTATGTATGATTGAATGGGAGATGAGCTATTGGAATTCTTTGAATCTCATCCCCTCCTCTCTAATGATCTAACATGCTAGGTGGACCAAGTAGCTATGGTGAAGGGAGCCAACATCAATGAAGAAGGAAGAATGACAAGTATATGTCTAGCTTTAGCCATTGTAAAACCATAATTGTGTCTCTTGATGTATATGATGTTATAAATGTGTTATGAACCTTGATACATGTATAAATATGCAATTATGTGACGTTTATAACTATGGATATGATGTATGAGCTCTAGAATACAATTTGAGTATGTAATGCCAAATTATGCAATTTGGAAGTTTGATGTAAATGTGCATAAGTGTGGGTGGGAAAGCCAAAATGAGATGTATAAGGTTTGAGACCATTTGGGCAGCTCAACAAGTCTTAAATGTACTTTTGGACTTGCCCAAAAGATGCCAAGACCAAGGGAAATCCATTTGGCAACTTTGGTACCCTATATGAAGCCAAAATTGACCATTATGGAACCTTAGGTCACTTTTTGGCCAAATGAGTTATTCTTGATCTGATATTTGTCATGCAATTAGGTCTCATTGAGAGCTTTTTGGGAAGCTAAAGATCATAATTTTCGGAGGTCTACAGAATATTTGATGATTTTTCAAAGTTGGCAGTTTTCATGGTTTCTAGTATGTGCACTGTTCACACTGGCAGATTTGTATTATGTGTCATCCGATTGGTAAATGGTGTCCAATTCCTGTGAAATTTTACAGGCATAAACTAGAGGTCATAATTTTTCTGCGACCACCAAGATCACCTCATTTGGAGGTTTGAGCAAAGAGTTATGCATTTTTAAAGTTGGCTATCAGTAATAGTGGCGCCCCACGAGTCCAGTCATTGTTCCATAGATTTCTACTAGCTAAACATTTTTTTTTTCATTCTGGAATTATTTTTAGTATAAATTTAACATTTGTAGCTTTCCATAATGACTGAATGTGTATGATTTTGATTTTTATAGAATTAGTTACAAATTTTAGAAGTTTGTATCAGTAATTTGAAACAGCAGCCCAAGCAGTAGCGACCTTTGGACATTTTTGGATATCAAACGTCCTCTGTGATGGATTTTATGGTCTGGACATATTTTTGTGTGAATTAGACATCCATAGCTTCCCATAATGACCAAGATTGCATGATTTTGATTTTTCTAGATTTAGTTATGATTTTCCAAAGTTTGGTCAGAAAGTGGAGTAATTCTGGCCGAGAATAAAACTCTTTATTCCACACTTCAATTCAGTTTTCATGAGTTGTAGGCATTTTTCGTGATGCAAATGAGTTGTAATGATGTAATTAAATATGAGGATGCATAGCATAAGCTCACAAGGTCCACGTGACACCAATTACAAAATTTTGAAGTATGACATAATGCAAATAAGTCCATTATTTTCACTCCCTCTTTCATATACTCTCATAGGAATGATGATGTAAAGCCTAAGAATGACATAAAATGAGTTAGAATTTATAGTGTTACACTTCAGTCATTAACCAATAATAATGATCTAATACTCATAAGAGTCTCTTTAGTAGACATACATGCAACCACACACAGCATAGGAAATTCAGGAATTTATTCAGTGCAATTACATAACAAATGGAATGAATACGGTGTTACCTACCTGTTTTGATTCTATTGTTCTGTCAAGTTATTCCATAACCCTTGTTGTTCTAATTACTTCCCCTAAATTTCAGTCATACATTGTCTTAAATAAGAACAAGTTATGGTTAATATTTGCATTTCAATTAAACTATTAGTTCCCCATACGTAACTCCTAATTCCCTTCCATTAGTTGGAGATTGAAATTCCTAAATGTAAGTAATCACATTTTGTTTTCTTTTCTCCTCATTAATTAGATACCAACTGAATTGATTATGTGGATTCTAAGGCCTTAAGGTTTAGTCCCTAATCCTCATTTATTTTGCAATTTAGTCCTTAATCACTAACTTTCTTGGCCTCAGTGCTTCCATCTCAATTTATAGCAATATATGTATGTACTTTGTGTAATAGCTAATTGCATGGTCCTATTTAGTATCTAAATATCTCTCATATGCGCTGCCCTTTCTGTGATTTTTCTCTAATTAAGTTTAAGACATTACTAAGGTGCTATTCCTACGGCCAACTAGTTTACATAGTTTTCTTCCTACTCCACTTTCATGCTCTGTCTAATTGGTGTCAAAGGTAAAAGTTTAGGCATTCACCTTGAAGAGTCTGTGGCTCCTTCCCCAACTTCCTTTAGCATTAGTTTCTTTGGTGTTTTATGGTTGTCCCACAAGACAAGTGTTCTCATTTAGAATCTTTACTAATGGAATGAAAGTCAATTGAAGATGGATTGGGTTTCACATCCTTACCGCGGGTGAAGTCTTTTGTACCTATGGCCTGTGTTCTCATTCTTCCATTCCCATGGGTGTCCGAGCTTTTCTTCTTCTCTTCCTACCACTATGTCTCTTGGCCAAAATGCAACTACTATGAAGGAGGGTGATTATAATGGACACCTCATGCTTCTAATCGATAGTGGATTCCATTAAACAATTAAAAATTCATTCTTCCCCCTTTCCTTGTTCGGTGCTATGCAAGGTGGCTACATCCTATATATTATTCCCATCTAAGTCATGTATTGCATATGGTATTTAACTCCCATAGTATTGCAGAATGTGAGCAACAACCAAATATAATTTGTGGATATATATATATGTACACAGTGCAAGCATGAGGTGTATATAATTTGTTTATGGAATTTCCTTCTTCCATGGCCCACAACACTGTCTAAGTAAGTGCCCCTTTTTATATTGTTTAAGCTACATTCAATTTCATGTAATTTCTTATCAATTCCCACAGCTAAATGAAGCATAATACTTAGACCGAATAACTAATGTATATTGTGAGTGAGTGGAATGTCAAGGTGGCTTCATTTTGTCCTTATTGTCTTATGTTCATTTGCTTATTCTTACAACCTCTTGTTCAGCCATGCATGTGTTAGTAATTTCAAGACTCATTCTAAGATTTATGTAAGTTTTATCTCATGTTATCCACAGCTAATGGAAGGGATTGCCACTTGACCAAATACCTATGCTTGGATATATTCCTATATGTGAAAATAATGGAGATGTTATGATAAGAATGGTTACCAGCTCATCTTGCTCCGTGGCTACATGCTCTCTTACTAAATAAATTATGATACCAATGTCTAATTAAGGCTTCCCAACATATAATTTCCTTTTGTACTAATTAAATTAATTAGCTCCTAATTAACATGGGGTAGTTCTCTAATACTTACTTAAGATGATTTCTTGCTATTCTTTTTTTGTTACTTTCGTTATGTTAATAGTTATAGAAAATTTAGAATGTGACAATTAGGGGTAAGGGAAAGATTTTTATTGCTTTAAATTTTGGAAAATTTTGAACTTTTGTTGGGTTGAATTGTTGATTTAATTGAAATTTTTTTAAGAAATTTTTTTCAAACTCATTGTTATATTGGATTTTATTGGATAATTGTCCTGTTTAGCATTTGTTTTTCTTGGATATTGGTTAGACTCTGTTGAAGATATATAATAGCTTTATGATATATATTAGATAGGAAAGCTTTATAATGTCTTTACTTGATTAGCCTTTTTTTAAAAAAAATTAATGGTATGTTTTTTCATACTTATAGAATCTATAATGCACTAATGAGGGACTCATAATAATAACCATAAGAAAGGTTATGGTTAATAACCATAATAACCATAATAATCAGGGACTCAAAATTTAGATAAAGTGACAGGAAAAAGTAGAAAAAGCGAAAGCGAAGCCAAAATGACTAAACGAAGTAAACCTCTACTAATAGCAAAACTATAATTTTAAGCAAAATTTTAGAAACTCAAGGAAAAGAGTTTTAAATGCCAAAATTAAGCTCTCTAGGGTTTTTAGAAGTTCTAAAAATCATAGGAACTGTTAAAATAGTTAAATCCTTGATGGTGTATAGTTTAGAATTCCGTTTAACCATAACTTTTGATTGAGTTTTTCTAGATTCTTTTAAACGTTATTTGGCAGAAAAGTAATAAAAAAAATATTTCATGAAAAATAAAAAGGCAAAAAGTAATTGTCCTAAAAGTAACAAAAAACTGAATTTAGATACATATATATTGAATTTCACTACATCAAACAAGCTCGGTCAATGAGGCAATTAGTTGCCTCGTTGACCTTCTGAATTCGGAACCCAAAGCTGAATTCAGAACCCAAGGGACTGAATTCAGCTTTAGGGATGTGACTGGTTATTGACCAATCACGGACGCGGGTAAAATACTAAAGATAGGAATTACTGTTTCCAAGACACGTGACAATTTATGATTGGTTCTAACAGATTTTAATCAATTCTGATTCGTTGAAAAATTAAATAATGGATAATATTACAATAAAATTACAAAAATACCCTCTATAATTTGCTATAAATTGGGCATGGGACTTCTCATTTGCTTCACTTCTTTTACCTCACTCTCCCTCTGTCTTTTTTTGCAGAGTGTTTGAGAAATATATGTGAAAATTATTTTGTGTAACCTTTTTTAGTTTTAGTTTTTCTTTAGTGCAAGAAGGAAAGAAGGACTTTCAAAATTATCAGCATTTCATAGCAAAAATTAAGTTAGAGTTAACAACTAAAATATATGTATAATTTTATTTTTCATGTAATTTTTTTTAGTAGTAAGAGAGAAATGTAAGTCTGTTGATACATTTTTATTATGAAAATAATATTTGTTGTATCATAAAATATATGTATTTTCATTAATTTTTTGTGTAATAATATCTAATTGCACATGAACGATTATTTGTTTGTTTGTTTGTTTTACTTTTTCTAATTATTGTTGTGGTTTTTTTTTGGCATGATAATGGAAAATAGCCATATTAAAAAAAAGAGAAGAAAAAGGAGGAAATTAGTAAATAAGTAAAAATGAAAAGAAAAATATTATGAAATAAATGTATTTATAACTATAAAGATATTAAAAAGTAGGGTTGGAGTAGAAAAAAATAAAATAAAATGGCTAAGAAAATTGGAAGTAATTATTAGAACAAAAAATTTTGTAGCGAAAGAAAATATGGAGTGATAATTATTTGAAATAAATTATATGAGAAAGGAGAGAAAATTTTATATGGTTGGAAAAAATAGGAATATTTTATATTAGTAGGAAAAGGGATTTATATAGATGTAAAAAAGAAATATATTTTATTTAAATGTGTAAGGTACAAAGAAAGAAGGAAAAAAATTAAATATTTGATGAATAATTGTGAAATATTTTATATTAAAATAAAAGAAATAAATTTATATAGTTGAAAAAAAATAAAAATATATGCTTAAGTAATTATTTAAAAAATTGATATTATCTTTGCTTTATATTAATATTAATAATAACAAAAATAATATTGGAGGAAAATAATTTAAATAGTTCAGAAAGAAGTGCAAAATTTTTAATTTTAATAGTGAAAAAATAAAATGTCTAAGAAAATGAGAAAGAATGATTAGAACTAAAATGTTTGATAAACAGGAAAAATATGGAATGAAAATTAGGTGAAACAAATTAAATGAGAAGAAGAGAAAACTTTATATGGTTGAAAAAAAATAGGAATATTTTATATTAGTAGGATAAGGAATTTATATAGAAGTGAAAAGAAATATATTTTATTTTAATGCGTAAACTACACAAGAAGAAGGAAAAAAATTTAAATATTTAATAAATAATTGTGAAATATTTAATATAGTTGGGAGAAAATAAAAATATATGCTTAAGTAATTATTTAAAAAATTGATATTATCTTTGCTTTATATTAATATTAATAATAACAAAAATAATTTTAGAGGAAAATAATTTAAATAGTTTAGAAAGAAGTGGAAAATTTTTAATTTTAATAGTGAAAAAATAATATGTCTAAGAAAATGAGAAGGAATGATTAGAATTAAAAATGTTTTGGTAGAGATGAAAAATATGGAATAAAAATTAGGTGAAACAAATTAAATGAGGAAAAAGAGAAAACTTTATATGGTTAAAAAAAAAAGGAATATTTATATTAGTAGGATAAGGAATTCATATAAAGGTGAAAAGAAATATATTTTATTTTAATGCGTAAACTACACAAGAAGAAGGAAAAAACTTAAATATTTGATAAATAATTGTGAAATATTTTATATAGTTAGGAGAAAATAGAAATATATGCTTCAATAATTATTTAAAAAATTGATATTATCTTTGCTTTATATTAATATTAATAATAACAAAAATAAAATTAGATGAAAATAATTTAAATAATTCAGAAAGAAGCGCAAAATTTTTAACTTTAATAGTGAAAAAATAATATGTCTAAGAAAACTAGAAGGAATGATTAGAACTAAAATATTTGGTAGAGAGAAAAAATATGGAACAAGAATTTGGTAAAAGAAATTAAATGAAAAAGAAGATAAAACTTTATATGGTTGAAAAAAAATAGGAATATTTTATATTAGTAGGAAAAGGAATTTATATAGAGGTAAAAAGAAATATATTTTATTTTAATGCATAAACTACACAAGAAGAAGGAAAATATATATATATTTGATAAATAATTGTGAAATATTTTATATAGTTGGAGAAAAATAGAAATATATGCTTCAATAGTTATTTAGAAAAAATTATATTAGATATATTTTATATTGATATTAATAATAACAAAAATAACATTAGAAGAAAAAATTTAAATAGTTAAAAAATAAGTACAAACTTTTTAATTTTAATAGTAAAAAAATAATTAAAAAATATGCATGATTTTAAAAAATAAATTTATGTGTATTAGAAGTATGTGTGATTTAAAAAGTAATTAACATGAAAAGAAATGTACAATTGCAAAAGATAATACAATGTGTTGGTTCGATGAAGTATGCTATAAGTATGACTATATGAAGTATATTTGTAATTAGGATATTTAAGGGGAATAAAATGGTAAGGAGAAATGAGATTATTCGCATTTATGTAAATGAAAGAATTTATGACAGTGCACAGGGTGCGACATTTCAGTGTGCAATGTCCAAATATATAATAGTTAGCACTGATATCACATTGGAAGAGTTGAAACAAACTGTTAGTCAAAAGCTACGCCTTCCTACCAACCAAATTGTATCTAATTTGGTATATAGGCTCCCGAAGATAATAAATCCAACATGGTACCAAGCAATTATGCTAGAAGATGATGGTGATGTATAGAGAATGTGGCAATCACACTCATGTTTCTCATCACAATTGAATTCAGTTGAGATATATGCGAACATTTCAAGTATTGACCCACATTTAATCATTGAATTTCAGCCGAACCCAGTGAATGAAGTGTTGCCTTCACCTGATCTGTTTTATCGATCGACAGCTTATCAAATGGTGTCAATAAAGGGTAGTTCGTACACGAGTTCCTCTTATCTAGCAATTGGGTATGACGCACCTCCTTCTCCACCGAACTCAGAAGAAACTGTATTGGAAGACTTCAAAAATGAAGATGAATACAACGCAAAACTTGACCCTGATTACAACAATGATAATGAGAGATGATAATAATGAGATTGATGACGATGATGATGATGGGTATGACAGTGAGGGTGATGATAATGAAGCCGTTGATATTGAATCAGTGTCTCAATATATTGACCCTGCTACTGCATTCTTTCAGGAGGTTAATTTGGCCTTAACACAAGGTGATGAATTCGAAGAAGTAGGAAATCAAACACAATTGAACAATCAGGAGTTATCTGTTAGATTAAGGTATTCAAATCAAAAAGCGCTACGACTTACTGTGAAACTCTATTTTGTAAGGGCGCACCATAATTTAAAAAATATTTGACAAGTAAAAAGTATGAAAAATGTCGATATGTGAATTATGGCAAGAACTGTAGATGGTGGATCAGAGCATGTAAGAAAGGCAAAAGGAATGGTTCATTCTAGCAGATTACGAGATATGGGGGTCCACATACATGTTTGTCTTCAGTCTTATCACAAGATCATCCAAAATTAGATTCTGATGTTATCTTATAGTGTATTGGGGCAATGGTGATAGAGACCCCTAATGTTCCTATCAACTAGATAATCGAGCAGATGAAGAGCATGTTTGGTTACACTATCTCTTATAGAAAAGCTTGGAGAGCAAAACATAAAATCGTCGCTGCTACTTTTGGTAATTGGGAGAGTTCCTATGCTACATTACCTAGGTGGATGGCTGCAGTAAAACAGTCTATGCCTGGCTTGTATGTTGAATTTGTGATGAATCAAGTTTTAGAGAGTGCCTCTACTAGTGAGCTAGTTACAGTGTTTAAAAGGGTATTTTGGACGGTTAAACCTTGTATAGATGCATTTGAGTACCTTAAATCAATGCTTCAAGTCGATGGCACCTTCTTATATGACAAATACAAGGGGACATTATTAATGGCAATGGCACAGGATGGTGACCGTTATATTATTCCCCTCACCTTTGTAGTCGTTAAAGGGGAGACGCAATCAGCATGGACATGGTTCTTGTATAACTTGTGCAGATGAGTCGTACCTAGGTAGCGTGGTATTGTTTAATATCATATAGACATCCATTAATTTTATCTGCCATCACTAATTCACAAACGGGTTGGCAGCCACCCTATGGGTATCATGTTTTTTGTCTTTGTTATATGGCAAGCAACCTTCACACACATTATAGGTAATCTGATTTAAAACAAAAAACTAAAACATATTGGTATATTTTTTCTCTCTATCTAGTTATACATGTCATAGGTGATTAGCAAATAATAATAGACATGTTAATCATATTACACAGGTTATACATATGAGCATCAGTATGTTCATGAGAAACTAGCTGAAATAGCGATCATACATGAAGAAGCAGCCAGATGGATTACCAAAATAACCAAAGAACAGTGGACTCATGCATATGACATAGATGGTCGATGATATGGCCACATGAGAATGAACCCAGCAGAGTGCATGGATGGTGTCTTGAAAGGGGTCAAATCCTTGCCTATATCAAGCATAGCAAAAGTAACATATTATCGGGTCAGCCAATATTTCGTCCAACGCTCCCAACAGATCAATGCTCAACTGAATGCAGGTCAAGTTTACTCTCAAACTCTGATGAAGAGGATAGTAGTCAATGTGCAGCACTCCCATTTATGTGTTGTACGCATATTCAATTAGGAAGTTACATTGTTCGAGGTCAAGGAGCCGCATGGCCAAATGAATCGTTAATATAGCCATTGTTGTAGGGTTAACTTGATTGAACGCATATGTGATTGCAGTGAATTTCAAGTGGAGAAATACCCATGCCAGCATGCTTTTGCGGCATGTGTTGTAGCAACTCTTGAGTCATTTCAGTATGTAGATCCTGTATTTACATTGGAAACAATGCGTAATGCATATAACAATATGTTCTAACCTATTGGAAGACAAGAATATTGGTCGTAACCAAGTGGTCCAAAGTTAGTCCCTGATCCATCAATACTTCGAGAGTAAAGTCGACCTCGTATGACTCGTTATCAAAATGAAATGGATTTCAGAGCCTTATTACAATCAAGTAGATGTAGTCTCTGCAGACAAATCGGTCATAATCATTCCTCATGCCCGCATCGCAATGTTGCCCCTCAATAGTATATTAAAAGTTGTAATTGTTTATAAATACGATAGATGACTCATTCTCCATATGTGTTTGTTAACTTGATCCTGATTGTATGTACATTTATGTTGGTAACTTGAAAGAGAATTAAGTATCTTTTTTATATGATATGTTATTTTTTATTCACCATTTATGTTTTTTTAGATAAATATTGTGTAACACCCCATAATTAATTAAGGTGTAAATCATGGATTAGGTTAATTAGGAATAATTAATATGGGATAATTGGGCAAGTTAAGTGAATGGAGATTTTAGAGAGATAAATTATTAATATGGGTTTGAGATGTAATTGGGATAGAAACTTCATCTAGGCCCAAATTAAATTAAGTAGATAAGAGGCTAATGGAGACCCAATAAGCTAGGTGCAGACCCAACTTGATCCAATGTGATAGAGGCCCAAGATTCACCTTGTATAAACTCTTAGGAAGGCCCAATAAACCTTGTGCAGACCCAAAATAATAGAGATCCTAAAACTAGATCTGGCCTAACAGAATTTTACAGCCCAACAACTTAAAAACTGGCCCAACAAAGCAAAAATCTGAGCCCATTAGGAGTTGGACCTTGGAGCAACCCATGACCCATATTTGACCTAACTTAAACCCAACTAAAACCCTAAATGCTTCAGCCACTATCCCATTTTTCTGAAACACAGGAGAAAATCAGAGGTCCAAAGGGGAGGCTAGGGTTCTTGGCATATTTTCACATTTTCCCACATCTAGAACAAGATTTAGCCAAGGTAATAGTTATATAACTTAATCCTCTCATCTTTCTCTTCATTTTGGTCTAATTAGTTTTTCATTTGGAGTATTTTCATCATACCCAAAATCTGAAATGTGGTTATTTGGGATTTTCTTGGTGGAAATTGGTAGGTTGAGGCTAGGGTTGTCATTAGATAGGTATGAACTCTTCTTTTTGAGGTAATTCTGCTTATTTGAGACCCTAATGACTTGATTATAATATGGGTATTAATTTTGTACGAATTTGCTTAGGATTTTGGATGAAACATTGAGGTTTCTGGTAGAGGACACATAAATCCGAATTTGAGACTTGTAGTAGCTGCGTAAGTGATTCCTAGGTAGACATTAGCATTTTAAATTCTTTGGGTACTTATTGCAACTATTAATGATGAATTAGAGTAGTAATTATCTAATGCTATGATTATAGGGAAATTTTATACCATTGGTGGCTGTTGTAATTGTCTACAAGTGAGGTAACCGGGTTCATATTAATTCCATGCATATATCTATTTTAATTTCATATTTGCTGTGCATGAATGATTTAAAATGTTGAATGAATTGGTTGGCTATCATTATATTGTGATTGGACCTTGTGAGTCCATGGTGGAGCTATGGTGCTGCTGCCACCCATGCATGTGCTTCGATCGGGCACCGGGTTATGATCAAACCCCAGATGCACTGAGCCGTGGTTGTGCTCAAAGGGAAGTAGGTGCCATGGACGGGCCTCTCTCGGTGTTAATGGCCTTTAATATATGAAAATATAATTGCTAGTATGGGATAGTGATCATGATAGCCTAATTGTTTCATTTACTGATATGACTAGTGTTCTTCTGATGCTTATGTGAAATTATGCATGTATGCTAATTAAACTGGATTATATGATGGAATTGCCTTGGTTACTAAGATTCGCATCTCACCCCATTTTATGGGATTAATATTTCAGGTGAAGGTTTTTCGGGTAAGGATAAGGGGAAGCAAGTGAATGAAAATCCATGAGCTTCATCATATGGGGAGAAGGCTGCACATAGGCTGACTTATTTAGTATAGATGCTAAATTTTATATTCCTTATTGTATAGCATCATCATGTATTCATATTGTCAAGTGTAGGCTCTTATATTTTGATTACCTTGGATGTATTCATAGAGGAGTTAGACCTCATTTTAGCTTGATATCGGATGTATGAACCCATAACACTTGACGTATGTATTTTGCTAAATTTATGGTATGGTATACTTTTAGAAATATAATTATGTGATGTATTAAATGTAATATGAACCATTGATGTATGAAACCTCTGACATAATGTATATCGAATTTTAATTTCCAATAGTGTATGAGTTTTTGTTGCTATTACGCTATGGACTTGCCGATATAGGATAGTTGGAGGAGTGAAAACTTACATTTAAATTTTGAATTAGTAATGGTAGAATAGCTAGGCGTATAGGGCAGATAAATACCATTAGAGACATATAAAATAAGTGGGAGTGGTCCTAGGGTAGTCCTAAGATGAGAATTGGAGTGTAGGGGACGAAATTTGGGAGTTGTAGTTATAGGAGGGAGTCACGCCGGGCTAAGAAGGTTTCGCTGCAGCCAAATGAGTGACAGAAGCGAGGGCCGCTGCGGCATAAGTAATCCTGCCGCGGCGCAAGTGAATAAAATTTTCCTAGAGAGTAACAGTGACAAAGAATGCCACGGCGCAGAGTGAAAAAAAAAATCGCCCATAAGGGTAACAAAATGAAACCTCGCCGCGGCGCATCATGTACCGTCGCGGTGCTAGTCAAGGAAACAAACTGAGGGGTGTCCAGTAGCAAATCTCGCCATGGCGCGAGTGTATTGTGCCGAGGCGAGAGTCGGGGGACTTAGAATAGTAGCTCCAGGAGGCATTTCCACTGCGACGCTGTGTAGTTTAGCAATGGCGACGGTCCAACTTGCCACAGCGAAATTTGAGAAACTTGCCTAGTAATTCCAGAGAGCAACTTAGCCACGGCGCGAATGGTTTGGGCCACGGCGCAAAACCCCAAACTCCTACCCTTAGCTTAGAAACCCCAATTTCTTCAACGATAATGCTAGGAAATGATATAGGAATACTTGTGAGAGGTTTTTGTGTGTTGAAACTGAGGAATGGATGAATCATAAACCCCTCATGGTAGTATGATTTCTTTTATGCATCTTTGTTTTGGTTGTGGTTGTTTAGTGATGACCCTAGCATCAAGGTTCAAATTTTCCTATACTTTCATAATGTAACAAAATATAATGACTCCAAACCTTGATCATTAACTATTAATCGTGCATTTAACCATAAATACAATGATTAGAAGGTAGGGTCATCACATATTGAGCTAATTGTGTTAATTTTGCATATATCTTCCATGGCTAGAGTTGGTCAACCCATTGATCCAGGTCCAGAGGATGCATCACTTCTATACTTACAGGAGCGACATATATCACAGGCCATCTAGGATGGAGAGATAAGATAAATATTTATTGGTATTTCCTATTTCATTTGATCATTTAGTTGTATAATTTATCTTTATTTGCAGGACAATAGGATACTTTGCCCTCGATGAGTTCTACATGATGATCGCTTAGGTGATCCGCCTTTAGCCATTGTCGATTATTTGAGACAATCTGGTTTTTATGGTATTGTGCGAGTCGAACAGTTCAAGTACGATACATTGCTAGTGAGTGCACTAGTAGAGCGGTGGCATCTTGAGACACATACATTTCATAATACTCGAGGAGAGTGCATGATTACTCTCGAGGACATAGCAGTGTAGTTAGGGCTATTGATCAAGGGAGACCCTATTGTGGGTAGGACATATTTCACTTTGTCAAAGGTATGTCAATGACTTTTAAGAATTACACCACCAGTTGATCAGATTGATGGACAGTGACGATCCGTTGCTTGGTTAGCATAAAACTTCGCACATTTAGCAGATGATGAGGCAGTGCGTCAATTCACTTGTACCAATATTCTTTGTATGATTGGAGGGTGGTTAATACCAGATAGATCTAGTTATCGAGTTTACCTGATGTGACAACCCTAACTTTTAATCATGGTAATTATGGTCAAATACACGATTAATGGTTAATAATCAAGGTTTAGAGTCATTACAATTAAATACATCGTGAAAATATAGGGATATTTGAACCTTGATAATATTAAGGTCATTAACTATACAACAATAAATGTGAGAATGCACAAGAGAGATTATATTATCATGAGGGGTTTGTAATTCATCCATCCATCAATTCCAATGCATAAAAACCTCCTACAAGTGCTCCTACATCATTCCTTAGCATTACCATTAGAGAAACTGAGGTTTCTAGGCTAAAGGTAGGAGTTTAGGAACCTTCGCCGCTACTTGAAACTCTTTTGCTGTGGCTAAGTTAGTAACTGGAGCTTAGAAACTAAGTTTTTCACTTTACGCCATGGCCCTGACCTTCCACGCCGCAGCTAAGTTACTCTTGAGAATCTTATTGGGTAACTCACTCGATCGTTGTGGCGAGTTGGACCCTCGCCGCGACGAGCCTACATGGAGCCGTGGCAGAAATGCCTCTTAGAGCTACTGTTTGAAGTCCCATGATTCTCGCCTCAACGGGATACACTTGCACTGTGACGAGACTAGCTATTAGACACTCCTTACCCAGTTTCCTCGACTTGAGCTGTGGTGGGACATATTGCGCCGCAACGAGTTTGCTCTCTATCACCCTCCCTGGGTAACATTTTTACTTTGAGCTGTGGCTCCCCTCGCCTTTGTCACATTCTTGGCCGCGGTGAGACCTTCCTAGCCATAGCATAAGCCCCTCCTACAACTTTATCTTCCAAATTTCATCCCATGCACTCTAATTCTACCCCTAGAGACACTCTAGGATCACTCTACTTCAATTTGTGGGGCTCTAATAGTTTTCATTCACCTAATTTACCTAACTTATCTGTCATTACTAGTTCAAGACTTAAGTGTTAATTTATACTCCTCCAACTATCCTATATCAGCAAGTTCATAGAGTAATAACAGTAAGAATTCATGACCTATCAACAATTATTATTCGATACATATTCCATTAGAGATTCCATACATCACTGGTTCAAATCAATATCTAATGTATCAAATGATTACATTCCCAATAGTAGATCATATCATAAATTTAACAAAGTTCATACATAAGATGTCATAAGTTCATACATCCAATACCAAGCTAAGATGAGGCCTAACTCCTCAATAGAGACATCCTAAGTAATCAAAATACAAATACTTGCACTTGGCAATATGATTATATGATGATGCTATATAAAATAATAACAAAATTGCATCTACTCTACTCATATAAGCCAAAGTGTAGCCTTTTCCATAAATGGCAAGAGCTTATGGATTTTCATCCACTTGCTTCCCTTTATCCTTACTCGAAGGGCCTTCACCTGAAAGATACAATCCCATGAAATGGGGTGAGATGCAAATTTTAGTAACCAAGGCAAATTCCAGTCATATATTCTAATTTAATTAACATATATGCATGATTTCATATAAGCATCAGAAAATATACCAACCATATCAGTAAATGAAACAATTAGGCTATCTATGATTACTATCCCATACTAGCAATCACAATTCCACATGTTAAAGGCCAATAACATTAGGAGAGGCCCGTCCATGGCACCTATTCCCAAATGAGCACAACTAGGGCTCAGTGCATCTAGGGTCTGATTATAATTCGATGCCCGATCGAAGCACATGCACGGGTGGCAACCGCACCATAGTTCCACTATGGACTCATAAGGTTCAATCACATAAAATAGATAGCTAACCAATTCATTTAGTATTAAAATCATAATCATGCAGTAAATAAAAAATTAAAATAGACATATGCATGGAATTAGCATGAACCCTGGTTACCTTACTTGTAGAGAAGTTGGGAAGCTAATAGCAGTACCAAAATCCTCCTATAATCACAATATCAGAAAATTATCACTTTATATCAGTCTATCACTATCCCATTCATCATTTATGGTAATAACCCAATGTTCAAAGAATGAAATTACTAATAGTTACCTAAGGGACACCTACCCAATCACCAAGAGCCTCTAATTTCGGGTTTTTGCCTCCCTAGACTAGAAATATCAAAATATCACTTCAAACCCTATGAAAATTCGCACAAAATTAAGGCCCATACTATAAATCTACTATAGGGGTCTTAAATTAGTAGAAAATACATCAAAATGAAGAGTTTATACTTACCTAATAACACCCCCAGCCTCAACCTACGAAATTTTACCATGTAAACATCAAATAGCAAGTTTCAGTTTTTGGGTGTGGGTGAAAGTACTCCAAATGGAAAGCTAATTGGGTCAAATCGAAGAAAAAAAGGAGAGGATTAAGTTATATAACTATTACCTTAGCTGAATCTTGCTCTAGGAGTGGGAAATGATGAAATTTTGTTGCTAACCCTGGCCTCCCCTTTGGACCTCCGAATTTGTGTTTGTGTTTCTTGTGGTTCTGCAAGATGGGGGTGGCTAGAATGATTTTTAGGGTTTAAATTGGATCCTAAATGGGTTATTGGTTGACCTACTAGCCCAAAGACCTATTGGGCTCCCACTAGTTGTTAGGTTAAGGTTTTAATTGTTAGGCCAATTATAAGAGTTCAGATTTTTAATTGGATTAAGTTAAGTTTTCAGGAGCCCATTTAGTTAAGGTCTGCATAAGGGATGTTGGGCCAATTATAAGAGCTTGTGTAAGTTGGGTCTCACATATCTTACTAAATTAGATTGGGCCATCGCTGGGTGCTCTCTCTTAGGTCAAGTCTCACAATAAGAGGTTGGGCTTGCACCTAAAATCTTTGGGCCTCCATTAGTCTCTAACCATGGCTTACTTAATTTAATTTGGGTCTAGATGAGGTTTCTAACCTAATTATATCTCAAACTCATATTAATAATTTATCTCTCTAAAATTTCCATTCATATAACTTACCCAATTATTCTATATTAATTATTTTTAATTAACCTAAATCCATGATTAATACTATAATTAATTTTAGGGTGTTACACCTGATGTACCTGCCCTTACTAGATGATTTTGAGCAAGCTGGTCATGTAGTTGGGGATCAGCAGTATTGGCTTATCTTTATCATAAGCTTTGTAATGAACATATAAGAATGATTCTGGTATCGCTGGATGCTTGACGTTACTACATCTATGGGCATGTGATTGATTCCCTATGCTTGCATCCGAGATACCACCTACCTCTAACCCTCGGATTGAGGAATATCTTGTACTTCCACCTCTTGGTTTCAGGTATGAACTACAATTAAAATTTTTACATGGTTAATTTAATTATGTTGCCTTTATTTATCACACTTGATTTACATAATATGTTTGTTCATTGTAACAGATGGTGGAATGTTGGACGACCTCCACGCCCAAGTGTTAGAGTCCTTTGATTATATAGAGTTTTGTTGGATTCAATGAGGAATGATGAGGTGTGTGCCCAACTTTAACTCATAATATTTATCATTTCTTTACTATTGACGGTTTACTTATTATTCTTTCTAATGTCATTTACAGTATGTATAGCACCCATACTAGTCACAAGGGGTGCGAGAATTGATTCCAGGGTACTGTTTGACTTCCCCTGACATTCATCTGTGCCACTCATATACTTCTAGATCATAGAGTGGCATCATCCAAATCGCGTCCTATGACAATTTGGTTGCCATCAACCAATTCCTCAAGAACCTGTCAGATTGGACTCCCTCCATAATTTACAACTTTGAGGAAGAACTCAGACCAATTGGGTGTCTGAGCATAGCATTTTCATCCAGCAATAGTATAGATGGCGAGATACTATATCCCAGTCCCTTGTCACTGAGAAGCCTTTTGATCGCACATATGAATATATGCGATGGTATTGGCAACGCACACATCAATGGATTCAGAGGTCTAGTGCTGCTACTGGATATGCAGTATAGTTCTGTATAGTTTATTAACTTTATCTTCATTGTCTTTAAAATTTATTGCATATCTATATTTAACTACTCATTTTTTTGTTTTGTTAGGCTACCTTAGTAGAGGGCTTTATAGAATGCACTTACAGGATCCTTTGCCTCCAGATTTTTGTGATATCATCGGTTGAGACTCTAGCAATATACTACATGCTCTTGGTGAGCATCGATTCTCACTATTTTCTCAACCAGCTGACCAGGCACCAAATCTTCCTAGGCCTTAGATTTTGGTAGGTCGACTAGGAAAGAGACGTCAAGGTTAGCTATTAACCCAGCAGGCCACTATTGGAAGAAGTAACCAATAACAACAAGGCCCATTTCAATAAGACATTGGCCTCGATAATCCTGGTGTATCTCCATACATTCCAACTCCAGTGCTACAAGAGATGGGTGTGCCTGATCCATCTTATCCTATATTGTTAGGCCAGTTTGGCAACGTTAGTGGAATAGGTCCCTCCTTTTACATGCAGCCCTCGCCTTCTTCTGGCTCTTTTGAATCATTTGTCTAGTTTTTGTTTGATACATTAGCATTTAATGCGACGTATCCTAGTTATTCCTTTGAGTCGGGAGGATCATCGCAATTAGGATTTATGACACCGCATCAATCGATTCCTCTAGTTCATTCTCCATCCTTAGATTTAAATACATTTCCCATAGTACAGGAGTAATAAGAATCAGAAGAATTAGAGCAACAATGACCACGCCGTGAAAGGAAAAGACCTCGTTGTGGTACAGGAAGTCATTTACTATAGATATATTTATAATTTTTTGTAATTTTTGTACCAAGTCTTACATAATTTGTTTGTTTAATGTTATTTTTCATTTAATTTTTTCCTTCCCAAAATTATAAATCAAATTTTACAAAATACTAAATATATGTTAAGTTAATTTAATCAACCAAATATTAAGTTAATTTCATGAAACAAATATCCAATCAAATAAATATTTAAAAAATAATAAAATATTTATCACAAAAATTTCATAAAATATTTTAACTTACTATTGAAATAAAATTATAAAATATAATATACTATAATTCAAAAGGAATTTGGCATAATCTTTTATTTTATTCAAATAAAATAAATTTAAAAATATAGATAAATATTTTATATTATTTAATTCACTTTAAATTAAAATTTTATATTAAAATTAAATTAAAGCAAACCAATTTTTTTTACTTAAAAAAACTATATTATTACCCAATCTAACTTCAAATATTTATTACTTTTTAATTAATATTTTAATTTTTATTTCTTTTTTAATACTTAAAGCTTCCGATGTTATTTTTTAGGTGTTTAATCAAATCAAACTAATTTATTTATACATACATCGCTTTTTTATTTTATATAATCATTATTATATTTATTAAAATTTTAATAAATAAATTAGTATCTTTTTTAATTTATTTATTTTTAATCAAATATTTTTTTATTAATAAAATAAAAAATTTAATGAAAATTCAGAGTGTACCAATCCAATTTTTCTTTGAATTTTAAAAAAATTTACTTCCATTGAATTCGGATGTCATGTTTCCAAATTCTATAAAATTAAAAAAAATTTCACTTCAAATTCGGAATCTCATCTTTTTATTACCTCTTAGTAATTAACTTTCTTCCTGTTACTTTTACGTTATTTGCATATCCATTTATTACTTTTTTGTATCTAAGCCTTGTTTTAAATCTCAGAAATTTCAAAGTAAATAATTTTAATAAACTAGAGAGCCTTAATTTTCATATGGAATTGATAGTTTTCAAAAGCTCAAACAGAGGAAATTAAGTGAAGGGACGTAATCGCTATTTTCAAAATTGTTATAAAAATCTTCTTCCACCTTTATATGGTCACGCACCTTCTTTAACTTTCTATGACCAACATATTGAGCTCTAAACTAGCATGGATATGGCATGAAAGAGGGGAAAGAGAGAGAAGGAAAAGGAAGCTAAATAAGATTTTGGTGGCTGACACTTGAGAAAATGAGGGAATTTGGAGCAACAAATTGTGGCATAAGAACCTCTATTTGACAAGCTTTCAAACAAAGTATGATATAAGTTAGAAAATTTCCTTTTCCTTTGAGTTCCATCCTCTTTATGCTCAACCTAGAGAGAAAATAGACAAGGAGTTTGAGTTTGGCTAAAACTTGATGGAAATAAGGGTTTTAAAAGTAGTAGAGTAAGATTATGTAAAAAGAATCACTTAGAAGCCATAGAAACCAAATTAGGCTACCTAGGGTTTCAATTGCACCATGGAAGATATAGAACCCTAGGAAGATGTTTCAAATCATTTAAGACCAAACTTGGAACTAGAAAAGAGCCAAGGATATTCCATATTCATCAAATTCTCCATGGAAGAGGCAAAATTCCCAAGTGTGGTGGTATGTGTGAAGTCTTAGCCTAAGGAAGGAATAAATAGCTAGGGAGCATTTTTATGAGTTATAAGGTTTTAAAAGTCTAGATATGAGCAATGGATACTAATGAAACTATTGGAATGAATTTAGGAGCCCTATCTTGAAAGGTGAAAATTTAAGGTCTATAAAGGGTCTAATGAAACAACTTGGGATTTGACTTATTTTAACTTGCATGTGATGGCCCTCATAAGTTCCATTAAAATCATATGGCTCATATCAAGTGAGATTTTGAAGTCTAAAAATTAAATTATGAGAGTTACCATTTAAGGGGCTTAAATTAGCTTAAATATGTATGTTAAGCTCCCATAGACCTATGTAGCAATGAAGTGAGTTAAAATGGGTTTTAATGAGTTGCTTATATTAAAATCTGGCGTATTTAGGACAAGCTAAAGCAATTCCCTCCTTGTGTGTGTGTGGACCGAGGAAGAGAAAAGTGAAGAAGAGAAGAATCAAGTGGTTAGTGGTGCGTTAGAGTTCTTAGCTCCATAAGGTAGCCATCTCTTCCTATTTTGCATGCATTTGATTGTTTGAATGAGTTGAGATGCTTTTATATTTAGATGCTTGATGATTTCATGAACTATGTTTTGTATTGTCTTCTATCTTGAGTTTTATGTATGTATGAAAGTATGTTTGGCTCCTAACTCCTTATGGCTAGGAATTAAGTGCCTTAACTAATATGTTTTTATGCCATGGCTAGATAAGAGTTAAAGTTCATGCCAATTCTTATGTTTGAGTTACTTAAGGCACATAGCCTCCATACACAAATTTCCTCATTTGCATTCATTATGTGTATTGATATGGATTGAGATTTACTACTGAGATTCTTCTAAGAATCTCATTCTCTTTATTCCCCACTAACCATGACAGGAACCATAAGCATGGAAAAGAATCAAAGAAGAACTAAAACCATAGAAGAATCCAATAAGAAGCTTGTGATGTATATATGTATATATATTGATGTATGTTGCATGATAAATTCGTTGCATACTTGATGTATTTTATGATGAAATATAACCATTCTTCATTTATGAGGTTGAAACCATGATGTATATGATCATAAGTTGTGATAGCTTTGCATGTACAATTATGAGACTAAGTAAATACGCTACTTTGATGCCTGGATGACATATGGTACTTTGACGTATGTTATAGAACTAATGAATAGCCAATTTGTTGTATTTTATAATGGAATGAAATAGCAACTTAATAAGGTTGTATTCATGAATATATGCCTATTTGGTGTCTTGACAAGAGAATGGACTATGACTTACTCTTTTGTATCTTGGTGGCTTTATGTGGCTATTTGGGTGTAAGATGGTGAATTTTTGTAGTAAGCCATATTTTATTAAATGGTTCTTGTAACACCCAAAATTTTATTAAGAATAATTAGGAAAAATTATTGAATTATTAAGGGGAATTTTAGGAAAATTATGAAAAATAGGAATTTTTAAGGAAATTAATTTTTGGGCATTCTAAGACATAATCATTATTGGCTATTATTGGGTAAAAATGGATTAATTCTGGTTTTGAGCTTAATTAAGTGAAGGTGGACATTTAATATTCAGGCCTTATGGTTAATTTATGTGTGCTAAGAACCATTTGTAAAGGCTTAACTTTTTTGTAATTTGACCTAACTCAATTGAACTCATCTAACCTTAGCCCAACACTAGGGGAAATGGACCTAAATGTGTAATGGGCTTATGGGTCAGCCCATGTTGCTCTAAAACCCTAAGGAAACCTAATTGTCATTTATTTTGGTCCTGAAAACTTAAGAGTTCTATAGAGGAAGGAAAGCATTTTCGCATCTTTGGGTGGAGGCTAGGGTCTTTTAGCTTCTTGCCTCCATTTTGCACTTCTAAAGGAAAATTTAGCCAAGGTAATCTATATGAAACTTGTTCCCCTTATCCTTCTCTACATTTTGATTCGATTAATTTCTAGTTTGGTGGATTTTTGCCTCATTACACATATAAAGTTTGATATTTTGGTGGGTTCTAACTTTATTTTTGGAGGTTAGGGTTAGAGGGGCTATTGGATAAAGATCTTCTCCTTATTTTGATGTATTTCCTACTAGTTATTGACCCTAATAGCTAACTTATATTATGTGTTTTGATTTTGTGCCAAATGCCAAGGAATTGGAGTGAGACATAGAGGTTTCTAATGTAGGAAGACCAAAGTCTGAATTTGAGACTCATTGGAGGCTAGGTAAGTGATTCCTAAGGAGCTTGTAATGATTAATTTTATGGGTGTCTGATTCATGTTGTTATTAGTGATTAAGAATATACTTTGATTTAATTTAAGACCTTTAGAGTATGGGAAATCAATTTTACCTTCGAAGAATTTGGAACAAGTAAGGTAACTAAGGGATTCATTTTAAGTCCATGTATATGTTCATTTTAGCCTTATTATTTTTACACTTATATGATTTTCTATGCTAATGATTGGTTGGCTACTTATTTGTGATTAGACTGTGATGGTGTCCTCAGTGGAGCTTTGATTATGTTACCACCCATGCATTGTGCTTTCTAGAATACATTAAGTCGTAAGTGTGCTTAATTGGGAGTTGGCACTATGGATGGGCCTTTCTCTCTGTTATTAGCCATTAACATATTGTATTTCATTACTAGTATAGAATAGTAGTCATTAGTAACCCAACTAATTTATTTGCTATTTGTGCTGTTATATCTTTTGTTTACTTGCTCATTATGCATTTATGTTGGCTAATGTGCACATATATATATATGGAATTTTCTTTTGGTTATTGAGATTCATGTCTCACCCCTTTTTATGGGCTAACCATTTCAGGTGAGGGAAATTCAGTTAAGGAAAAGAGAAAGCAAGTAGATGAACAACTTTAGCTTAAGGCATTGTGTGGGATTTTCTACACTTGGATATATTTAGAATTAGTATAGATGCTATTCTTTTGTAATCAATTTGCATAACATCATGTTACATCCATTTTACCAAGTATAGGTATTTTGATGCTTTTGTAACTAATGAATTGATCATTAGTAGCTTGGGTTTGAGTTATATGAAATTTGGTGTAATTACTTGATGCTAAACAAATATGCCTATTTATGAATGTATGGAACCTGTTATGAATTTCTCATAACATGGTTAAGTAATTGATTAAATGTTAAATTTGAATCTGATTATGTGAAATCTATGCTATCATGTATCTTGTGAATGTGGATTTGAGATGTGCCATGCCCATAATTTGCATTTGAGATTTTTGTAGAGTTTAGGGGATAGAAGTATGTTAGATTTACCTATCACAACTTGTCTAAAGTGGTTTGAGATTAGTTGATAGGGAATAAGATAATTGGAGGTAGACATATGAGGCCCCACATTTCTTCTTGTCATCATAGAGGGAGATTTGCTGATATAATTCATGGTTTAGTTACTCCACTTTGAACTTAGGTCCCTAAATCATACAAGCAGTAATTGGTTAGGTATAGGAGGAATAAAACATCAAAACCATGTGTTCTTGCTTTAAGAGGACCTTAGACATTGTTGGGAGGGAGTTACAAGTGCATAGGAATGTGCATAAAAGAGTTTAGTACCAGAGAGGAGTTAAGCTGTGGTCAAAACCATTCAAGTTATGGCAAAATCACATCAGGGGGTAATAGAACCTTATTTCACTACGTCGTAGGTCCTTTGAGCCATAGTGTAGCATGAAGGGATCTTAGGGGAGTGCTTTAGAGAGTAATCTCACCACAATGTTAGAGAGGCTTGCTGTAGCAAGAATCGAGAAAAAAGAAATTAATGCTCTGGAGGCACATCTTGCTGTAGCACCAAGTTTTTGAGTCACAGCAAGAATTGTGAATTTTTACCCAATAAAGTTATAATAGGCACACTTACTGTGGTGCAAGATAGCAATGCCATAGCTAGGCTTAAGAAAAATAGAACAATAAAGCACAGAGGGAAGGCTCGTCGTGGTATGGGAAGCTTGAGTCATAGTTAGGAATGAGAAATTTTCACCTTCGAGTTCCAGTAGTGAGTTAAGTTGTAGTGTAGGTCCTCGAGGTCATGGTGTATGTCTCAATTTTTAGTTTTTAAGTTACAGAAGTCAGCTTGGTCACAACTAAACTTTCCCAAGTCATGGCCTAAGTCTCCAAACTTCTATTTTAGCTTATGAATCTTAGTTTTCTCTATAGTAATGGTGTATATGGTCTCAAAAACAAACGTAAATGAGTTGTATGCCTCTTTAAGTGACTAAGGATGAAATGTAAGTCCAAAATGAGGATTTATTTAACTTTACACATGAATTCTTTTGTTCCTCTAAATGGTGACTAGGATTGATTAAAAAAGTTCAAATTCCTCCACATTTTGATCCTTAAATGATTCATTAATGATGTTTGACCTTCAGTACCAATGATTAAGAAATCATTTATGATTTATTAACATGATTAGTAGTTAGGGTTGGTACATTTGGTATCAGAGCAATGGTTCATGAACTATGTTAGATTTTGATCCTTATGGTTAGAGAACTTGGCAAATATGATGCATACATGCTAGGAATAGGGATGTTGTGGTCTGATAGTGTCATTTACATATGAATATACATGCCATGGATAAAGATGTGCTTGGATTTGTTGTGAGGAAGTAGCTTAATAGGAAGCCTCTTGTTGTGCTAATGTCATTGTAGGGTACAATGGCTATGCAATGTGAGACTGTTAAAATGTTGAGGGAAGTGTAAGAAGACATGACAGCAATGGCCAACCATATAAGGGAACAAGCTAAAGCATATAAGGCAACTGTGAGGGCTATGATTGATCGACTTTAAGAACAAGCCGAGACCCATGTAGCTACTATTTAGGTGTTACAAAGGCTGCATGAGACGATGAATAAGAAGAACCAAGAGGTGCTTGGAGGAAATCAAAGGGATGTAGGCTAGAATTAGGGTGCAGGGCACCAAGAAGGAGGAGATGATATCTCTGTTGTGTTGGCCAAATTTAGAAAAACTAACCTTCCAATCTTCTTGGGAGAGCTAGCTATGGAAAAAGTCAAGAGGTGGCTATTGTAGTTAGAGAAGATTTTTAAGGTTATGACTTGCACATATGAACAAAAGGTTAGATTAGCCATTTACAAGTTGGAAGGTAAGGTTGAACATTGGTGGCAAAGTGCCTCTAGATTGTTGGCTTCAAGGGAGATAGATACCTTTAACTTGGGAGAGCTTTCAAACAATCTTTGAGAACAAATATTTTCCAACATTTGTCATGGTTGATAAGGAAGCTAAGTTTAATTTCTTAGAGCAAGGGGAAATATCGATGGACTAATATGTAACAAAATTTATTTAGTTGTCCTTTTTCTCCTCATACTTGAAACGGTTTGATGATGAACTATGGAAGGCTGATAAGTTTGAGAAGGGCTTGAAACTTGAATTGAAAGATAAGATCGTACCCTTTCAAATTCAAAATTTTGATGCGCTAGTGGAGAAGTGTAGGGTATTTGAGAGGGCCTTAATAAAGAGTGAAGGTAAGAGAAAGAAGTCAATAGAGGGCAAGAGGGACCAAAGCATAGAACCTTTCAGAGGTAGTAATAAGAAGGGGGTGAGTAGTGGTAGTGGCTCTTGGGGAAAGAGGCCACCCTTAAAGCACACTCCTTAAAAGAAGAATGTGGGACCCCCTTAAAACTCAACGAATACCTCATTTACCTATAACAAGTGTGGGAAGAATCATAGGATTGGTCCCTGCCTAGTGTGTTATAATTATGGGAAACTGGGACACTATGCTCAAGGATAGGTGTTTGCACTTATATAGCAAGAGGCTAATAGGTCCCCCTAGTCTAATATGAGGCATTATTTTTGTTCATAACCATATTGTGAATGCATTGTTTAATTCAAGTGTGACCTATTCTTTCATCTCATATGACTGTGTTAGGCATTTGGGACTTAAAATTAACCTATTACTATTTAAATTATCTGTATCTACCCATACTAGGAACTCTATTGTTACAATTGATGTGTGTTTAAATTGTATTGTACAATTGGATAGCCATTATACAACCCTTGATCTAATTTGCATTCATTCACATGATTTTGATGTGATCATTGGTATAGATTAGTTGTTAGTTAATAATGTGATACTTGACTATAACCATAAAACTGTTTCCTTACCTATCATTATACCTAAATCTTGTCTTATGATTGAGCTTACTTGTGTGTCTGCTACCCAAGTTGGGAGGTGTAACAACCCTAACTTCTAATTGTAGTAATTAATCTTAATTGAGTGGTTAATGATCATAAACCAAGGCCTAAAGTTATTACAATTAATTAAATTAGAAAAAAGTGAGGGAATTTGAACCTTAACATTATTAAGGGTTATTAACCAAATAACCAAAACCATTTAAGACATAAGAAAATTCTAATAATCAATTGAAACCTTTGATTTATTTTACCATTGATTCTAAACTCACAAAATCCTCTTATAAATGTGTCCAAGTCATTACATACATGTTCATAGTGAAAACTGAAGTTTCTAAGCAAAAATATGAGTTTGGAGAACTTTGGTCGCCACTTGGACCTTTTCCATCATAGCTAAGTTAGTTACTAGAACTTAAAAACCAAGTTTGAGAACTTGTACCATGATCTAGTATGTTTGCACCACGACATAAGTGGCTACTAGTGCTTAAAATCAAAACTATGCACCTTTTGTTGCAATCAGGCCTTCTGCGCTGCGATGCAAGTGCTCTTGGGAACCTAGTATTCAAACTTTCATGATTAGTGAGTTGGGTGTCTTACCGCGACAAGCCTATGTAGCATTGTGATGAGAGAGCCTCTTGAAACTCTCCAAGCTTGCTTCCCGATGCTCACCGCAGTGAGTTTGCTCTCTATCACTCTCCCTAGGCAAATTTCTTGCATTATGCCATGACGAGGCATATTGCGCCATAGCGTACCTAGCTTTTGGAAATCCCTTAGCCGTGGCTTAAGTAGTTTTGGCCGTGGCTTAACCCTCTTCTGCACCTAAACTCTTTAAATTTTGTCCTACACATACCAGACCTCCTTCTAGCAACATCTTAGGGTCATTTTACCTTAATTTGTAAGGCTTTAATGGCAACCAAATAACTAAACTACTTAGCATACCCTCACATACACTTAAAGACTAGAGTATTGATTTCAAATCTCCCTATCAATCATACATCAGCAAATTCATGAATTATTGACAAGAACAAGATTCATAAACCACTAATATGATCATTCATGATGATATAATAACATACTTCAAGTGACAAGTCTTATATCCATACTAATAAGGTTCCATATAAGATATAAACAAGTGCATATATCAAATTCCAAATTATATAAGGCCTAACTCCCAATTAGGTACATCATAGATCACTAAAATGCAAAACTCCTACACTTGGCAATATGATTACGTGATGATGCTATACAAAAGAATAACAAAAATTAGCACCTATCCTAAGTCAAGTGTAACATTCCCCACACATGGTCTTAGTTCATGGATGTTCATCCACTTGCTTCCCCTTATCCTTACCCGAAGAGCCTTCACCTGAAATAGTTAGCCCATGAAATAGGGTGAGATGCAAATCTCAATAACCAAAGATAAATTTCATTCATATGCTTCAAATTAATTAATATATATGCATTAAACTAGATGAGCATAAGAAAATATCATAACATTAGAAAAATGTAATAGTTGAGCTACTAGTGACTGTTATCCCATACTAGCAATCACATATAATATGTTAAAGGTCAATAACACCGAGAAAAGCCCATCCACGATGCCACTTCCCTATTGAGCATAACTAGGGCTTAGTACATTTAGGGGTATAATCATAATCCAGTGTTCGATTGAAACACAATACACAGGTGGCAGCCGCATCACAGCTCCACCATAGACTTACAAGGTCCAATCACAATATATCAGATAGCCAACCATTTATTTAGCATTCAAAATTATACATATGCAATAGATATAAGATTAAATTGAATATATGCAATGAATAAAAAATAATCCCGATTACCTCACTTTGTGGATAATTTTTTAAGGCTACCAGTAGTACCAAACTCACCTTATGATCACAACATCAAATAATTACTACTCTAAATTATCATTTATAGTAGCAAACCAGATACCCATAGAATTAAACTACCAAGGACTACCTAGAGGACACTTACCTAGCCACCAAGGAGTCCCAAATTCGAACTTGAGCCTTACCTACCCAGAAACTCCAAAATATCACTCAATTTTCTAGGTAAATTAGTACAAAATCAATGCCTATATTATAAATCAACTATAGGGGTCTTAAACCAGTAGAAACTACCTCAATATGGCAAGGAAATACTTACCCTATCACCCTCTTAGCCTTAACTTATGAAAATCCTCCATGAAAACACCAAACAAAACATTTCAGATTTGGGTATGGGTGAAAATGCTCTAAATGAAAAACCAATCAAGCCAATTGAAGAGGAAGAAGAGAGGGCTAAGTTATATATATGTTAACTTAGCTGAATCTTGCTTTAGGAGTGGAAAATGATGGAATTATACTAACAAACCTAGCCACCTCTTAAGACCTCCGAATTTTCTTTGCTCTCAAAGTGTTTCTACAAAATAGGGGGAAGGCTAAAGTGGTTTTAGGATTTAAGTTAGGTTGTGGGCTAACCCAAAGGCTCAAATCCAAGTGGGTTCAAATTTTTAGCTTGTTAGGCCAAATTTGATGGGTTGGGCTATATAACTTATACGATTTTAGTAGGGTCTTAGGGTGACTCCAAAGCCTAACTTTTCACTTGGCCTATGTTCTTGGTTCTTGGCTTCTGAATCACTAAACCAAATTGGGCCATTTTTGGGTAGTTTCTTTTGAGTCAAATAGAAAAACTATTGGAAAAAGGTTTCATTAGGCTGAGTGTGTCCCCTTGGGGAGTACTACTGTTGTTTGTGAAGAAAAAAGATAGTAGCCTTAGACTTTGTATTGACTATTGGCAATTGAACAAGTAACCATAAAAAATAAATAACATTTTCCTAGAATTGATGATTTGCTTGATCAATTAGCTAGAGCATCATTCTTTTCAAAGATTAACCTCAGACTAAATACCATTAGCTTAGAATAAAGGCTGAGGATGTACCTAAAATAACCTTTAGGGTATGATACAGCTATTATGAATTCTTAGTCATGCCTTTTGGGTTGACAAATGCCCCTACCATCTTTATAGATTACAAGAATAAGATCTTTAGGCTTATCTCGATCAATTTGTGGTAGTTTTCATTGATTATATCTTGATTTACTCAAAGTAGTGAGGAATATGAGGAGCATTTTAGGATGGTTCTTCAAACATTGAGTGAGCATTAATTGTATGCTAAGCTAAGCAAGCGTGAACTTTTCTTGTGGAAGGTTAAATTCCTAGGTTATGTGATATCGAAACAAGGATTAGTAGTAGATTCTAATAAGGTGGAAGTGGTGTTGAATTGGGAGAGACGCAAAGTAGTAATCAAAATTCGTAGTTTCTGGGGTCTAACTTGCTACTATAGAAGGTTCATTAAGGGATTTTCACAATTAGGTATGCCTTTGGCTAAGTTAACTAGGAAAGAACAGCCTTTTGTATGAGATGTTAGGTGTGAAGAGGCCTTTTAGGAGCTTAAGAATAGGTTAACCACTGCACCTATATTAGTGATACTTTACCTTAGAGAGATCTTTATGGTCTATAGTGATACATCAAAGAAGGGATTAGGTTGTGTTTTGATGCAATAAGGTAGGTGATAGCCTATGCTTATATACAGCTTAGACCTTGCAAGGAGAATTATACCACCTATGATTTAGAGTTAGCTGCCATGGTCTTTGCCCTTAAGATTTGGAGACACTATCTTTATGGTGCACAATTTGAAGTGTATAGTGACCATAAAAGTTTGAAGTATTTGTTTAACCAAAAGGAGTTGAACATGAGGTAGAGGAGGTGGATGGAGTTCCTCGAGGATTATGATTTTTCCTTGAACTATCATTTAGGAAAGGTGAATGTAGCCGCTGATGCCTTAAGTAGAAAATCTATTTGCATGGCAATAATGACACTTAGGGAGCAACAATTGATTGAAGAATTGAGAGACTTAAATTTGTCCATTAATGTGTATCTTAGTAGCCTTCTTTTAGGAGAGTTGAGGATAGAAAATGATTTTAGGAAGAAAATTAAAGAGGCCCAAGAGTTGGATGAGAATCTGGGTAGGATTAAGGAGTAATTGGAGAATGGAGAAGTTAAGGAATTTGACCTATCTAGTGATGGTTTAGTGAGGTACCAGGGTAGAATGTGCATACCCAAGGATAAGGAAATAAAAAATTTAGTACTAGTTGAAGCACATAAGAGTAGGTACACCATATGTCTAGATACCACTAAGATGTATAGAGATCTTAAGAAGAGTTTATGGTGAATGAAGTTAGACATAGCAGATTTTGTTTCCAAGTGTTTAATTTGTCAAAAGGTAAAAATTAAGCACTAAAAACTCACAAGATTTGCACCCTTTAGAGATTTTAGAATGGAAGTGGAATAGCATATCCATGAATTTTGTGATAGGTTTGCCTAGGACATCCTTAGGTTATTATGCCATTGAGGTGATTGTGGATAGACTAACAAAGCCTGCTCACTTTCTACCTATTAAAGCTATTTATCCTTTAGATAAACTAGCACAACTTTATGTTTGGGAGATTATGAGATTGCCTGGTATTCCTAATAGTATTATGTCTGGTAGAGACCTTAAATTTACATCAAAATTTTGGCAGTCCTTATAGGAAGCCTTAGGCATGGGCCTTAACTTTAGCACTGCTTGTAACAACCAGACAAAAAAAGGAAAGAAGAAAAGAAAGAAAAGCTGAAAATTTTTGAAGGGCTGAAAATTTTCTAAGTCTGCTAGCTACAGCCTAACTATAACGAATGTACCTGTTTGCTACAGCGAGAAATGTTCTAACTGTAGCGAGAGTGCCTTCTCGCTATAGCGAAAATGCTTCTAGCTATAGCGAGTGCGGGCATCCCATATAGAAACCAGGGCATTGCTCACCGTAGCGCATGCTGTAGCGAAGGTAGGGGTCTGGGACTGATACGAGCTCGCCGTAGCGAGGGTTATGGCTCGCTATAGCAAGGGTTAGTTCGGAAAAGTGTGAAAAAAGAGGATTTGAGTTATTAAAGCACCCCAACCCCTCCTTTCACTTTGTAGCTGACTTAAGCTCCCTCTAAGACAGAGAAAAAGGGCAGAGGAGAGAGAGAAACCTAGAGGAGAAAGGAAGACTAAGAAAAGGTAAGATTTGCATGGCTTTTCTCTTAGAATATTGTTCTTCTCCCCTTGCCCTCTCTTCCTATGGTTTTGATTATTGAAGTAGTTAGGTTTGGAGCTTAGTTCAGAAGAGGGAGAGTGGAAAACCCTTCTTGAAGAAGACCAAAACCCACATACCTTTACTTCTTCTCCTTGCTTTCATTTCTTGAGAGCTTGAAAGAGGAAGGATAGTAGGTGAATTTCTAGTGAGAGAAAGAACCCCTAGCTCTATATGCTTAGAAGGATTTGCTAGAAAGAAATCCCTAGCTTATGAATAAAGTGTTAAGAGAGTAATTCCATGCTTCTTGTGTGTTTAGGCTCAAGAGAAGCACTCCCATCTAGAGGTAATTTTGAAACCAACAAGAGAGAAGACAAATTGAAAGGGAAAGTTGGTGAATAGCCAATAAGGTAGCTCTCTCTACCTTCTCTCATGCATAAATGTGTGTTTACATTGTCTTATATGTGTGTATGTATGTTTTTAAACCATGAAAAGTATGCTAGCATGATGATGCCTCATGCATTTCAATGATGTTTTATGTGATTTTCTTGGGTTTGCTTGAGTATGGAAAAGCCAACAACCCTTTAGCCATGGTGAGAATGAGCCAAGAACCCTAAAGTTAGTTGAGACAAAGCAAAGAGTCTCCCAAAAGTGAGGTTGACTCCCAAGAGTAAGGGTTGAGTCTAAGAACCTCTTAAAGAATGGGTGAGGCAAGTCCAAAATCCACAAGTGAGTGGTTGAGGCTAATCCATGTACTTGGCAAGCTTTTGTATGCTATTATGGCCTACTCAGATGTTGAAAATGCTTTTCTTATGACTTCACATGCTAATATACCCATACATACATTGTGAGACTTGTTTGCATGCTTTGTGTGTGATTGAATGAGAGATGAGCTATTGAGATTCTTTGAATCTCATTCCCCCTCTCCACCATCCCAACATGCTAGGTGGACCAAGTGAGGCAAGAGATGAGAGCCACCAAGCTTGAAGCTAGGGAGTTTAGTGAAGAATTGTAAAAGAGCCTTTTTGTATTTATTTTGTAGTTAAGTCAAGAGATGTAATCTAATGATATGATGTATATGATGTAGCACCTATGAATACTTGTAAATGAATGTATTCAATGTATATATATATGAGAATTGAATTCATGGTGCATGATGTAGCAAGTTTTGCAATGAATGGTAAGATCTAGCATTCTCCCATGGGTGTATGTGTTGGTGTGGGAGAGTGAGTTTTGCAAATTTGGGTTATTAGACACTTGAGTCATGTTTGATAGCCTATATTGATGCTATCCCACGTGCTCATAAAGCCCTAGAAGTAGGAGAAGCCAATTCAAGTCCTTGGAATCCCCTTTTTACACAAGAAAGTGGCACTTTGCCCCCTTATGTCAAAATCTGAACAAATGACCTCTCCTTGCCTTGGAATTCGGCATGTGACTAGATCTGGTCTAGAGATTTTTGGGAAGCTAAAGATCAAGTCATTTGGAGGTCTGTAGAATTTTCTATGATTTTTCAAAGTTGGTACCAGAAATTCGGATTTTCAGAAACACTGTTCATTTGGTCAGTTGGGAAATTGTGTCATCCGAGGGACAAACGTGATCCAATGGCTACAAAATTTTATAGGTATAAACTAGACAGTCACAGTGACTTGTAGAAACTGGAAGAACCTCATTTGGAGGTCTAGAGAGGAAGATATGTATTTTTGAAGGTTCTTCCCAGCATCAGTCATCTTACCAGACCCTAGGTACTGTTCCGTCGGTTTCCGGGAGTTTGGCTTGATGAACTGATCTAAAGATATTTTTCCTCTCTAGTTAACATCCACATCTTTCCATAGTGATATCGTTTGCAAGCATTGGATTATTTTGGAATTAGTTAGACATTTTTGAAATCCATATCAGTAAACTATGACAGCATCAGGAACCCCTCCGACCTGCAGATGATTTCGCGTGTCAAACGCATTGTGTGTGGGATTTTATGATTTTTACATATTTTTCCCATGAAGTAGACAGTCTAATATTTCCATAGTGATCAAGAGAGTATATTTTCAATTTTTTTGTATTTAGTTATGAATTTCCAAACTTTGCCCAGAAATGAGGCCAAGTATGGCCGAAATTGAATATTCATGTCTCATATCCCTTTTTGCTTTCCATGGGTTTAAAGCATGTATTTGGGATTGAAATGAGTTGTAATGGTGCAATTAGACATGAGGATGTATAGAATGAGCTCACTCGGTCCACGTGACACTGAAATGTAATTTTGACCATGCCACAACATTGAGTAAGTGTATGATTCCAATGAGGAAGATCTCTCCTTATTCTTCCTATACCTCAGATGAGCATGTAAGGTATGATGAGTATGAGCTAGAAATGATGCTGTTACACTGTTTATCACCCTTAATATGATTATTCATACACTTGAGGATATGCTTTGGGCTAGTGTGTTGGAGTTGAAGGGAAACTGGGATGTGTATTTGTCGTTAGCTAAGTTTACATATGATAATAGTTACCATTCCAGTATTCAAATGACACTTTTTGAGGCACTTTATGGGAGAAAGTAGCAGTCACCCTTGTGTTGGATAGAACTTAGTGAGAGGAGACTCCTAGATCCTGATATAGTGGATCAAACTACTTGTTAGATTGAACTCATTAAGAAGAAGTTGCTAGCTATGCAGAGTAGGTAAAAAAGTTATGCAGATAAATGAAAGAGACCCCTAGAGTTTGAGGCAGGAGACCATGTGTTCCATAAGGTTAGTCCAGTGATAGGAATTGGGTGATAAATTAGGTTAAGAAAGCTCAGTTCTCGTTATCTTGGTCCCTTCCAAATCCTTGAGTGGATAGGACCCGTGGCCTATAGAGTGGCTTTACCACCAATTTTGGCCCATTTGCATGATGTGTTTTATATATCCTAGCTGAAAAAAGTATCACTGGACCCTTCACATATCATCAAGCATGAGAATGTGCATCTACAAGATAACTTGCCTTATGTGGTTGAGTCGAAAAGGATATTGGACTCAAAAATAAAATAGTTGCGTAATAAGAACATCGTCGTAGTGAAACTTATATGGAAAGGACTAACTCTGGATGAAGTTACATGGGAAATAGTGAAAGCAATGAGGAAAGATTATCTAGCACTTTTTGAGTAAGGTATGTCTAATTTTGAGGACAAAATTCCTAGAAGGAGAGGAGAATGTAACACCTAAAAATTTATTAAGAGTAATTAGGGGGAATTATGAAATTATTAAGGGGAATTTAGGGAAATTATGGAAAATAGAAATTTTTAAGGAAATGAATTTCTAGGCATTTTTAGACATAATAATTATTGGTCATTGTACAAAGGATTAATTCTGGTTGTAGGATTAATTAAGAAAATTAATTAAATGAAGGTGGACATTTAATATTTAGGCCTTATGATTAATTTATGTGTGCTAAAAATCATTTTTAAAGGTCTAACTTCTTTATAATATGACCCAACTCAATTAAACTCATCTAACCTTAGCCCAACACTAGGGGAAATAGACCTAAATGGGTAATGAGCTTCTAGGTCAGCCCATGTTACCCTAAAACCTTAAGGAAACCCAATTTTCATTTATTTTGGTGTTGAAAACTTAAGGGTTCTATAGAGGAAGGAGAGTATTTTCACTCTTTAGGCAGAGGCTAGGGTTTTTCAGCTTCATGCCCCCATTTTGTACTTCTAAAGGAAGATTTAACCAAAGTAATCTATATGAAACTTGTTCCCCTCATCCTCTTCTACATTTGGGTCTAATTAGTTTCTAGTTTAGTAGATTTTTGCTTCATCACAAATCTAAAGTTCAATATTTTAGTGGGTTCTAGCTTTATTTTTTGAGGTTAGGACTAGAAGGGCTATTAGGTAAGTATTTTTTCCTTATTTTGATGTATTTCCTGCTAGTTATTGACTCCAATAGCTAACTTATATTATGGGTCTTGATTTTGTACCAAAGCCATGGAATTGGAGTGAGACATAGAGGTTTCTGATGTAGGAAAACCAAAGTCTGAATTTGAGACTCATTGGAGGCTAGGTAAGTGATTCCAAGGTAGCTTGTAATGATTAATTTCATGGGTGTCTGATTTATGTTGTGATTAGTGATTAACAATATACTTTGATTTATTCTAAGACCTGTGGAGAATTTGGCACAACAAGTGAGGTAACTAAGGGATTCATTTTAATTCCATGCATATGTTTATTTTAGCCTTATAATTGCTGCACTTATATGATTTTATATGCTAATAATTGGTTGGCTACTTATTTGTGATTGGACTGTCATGGTGTCCTTGGTGGAGCTGTGATCATGCTGCCACTCATGCATTGTGTTTCAATCAGGTACCGAGTTGTAAACTTTTGAATGTATTGAGCCATGAGTGTGCTTGTCACACCATATCAAGAAATTCCATAATTTATATCACAATTGGCAAATATGTTCATTTTCATGAAATTTGCACTTTTAGCAGCGGAAATAATCATCATCATAAGCCAACGTAATTCAATTTTTGTTAAATTGGCCATATGGACTTACTAATATCATCTTTCATCCACAACACACTTATTGGACCAAAAACATCACATTTGGAAGCATGAAATTCAGGTTAGACCAAGAAACACAATTTTAAGAAGCAAATTTGCATTTTTCCTTAGTTCCATATTCTAATATGAAATTTGAAAATTCATAACTAATTCTAAAAAAATTCAAATTATGTAAACAATAGCTTTCTAGAAAGATCAGAATGTCATGTAGCTAGCATAAAAATTTTAGATGAAAAAAACTATATTTGACTCATGAAAACTAATAGAACAATACATTAGGTCTGGTGGTCATTTTGTAGTAGGCCTGAAACTTCAAAAATTCATTTCTCCCTCTACAGAGTTCCAAATGAGGTTCTCTCAATGGCTATAGAAAGCTTAGGATTTCCAATATATATCTATAAAATTTTATGAGCATTGGATTTCACTTGACCCATAAGTGATAGCAAAAAGCAAACTGACCACATGAACAATGATAGTGATAGTTTTTACATAATTTGACCAACTTTGAAAAATCATAATAAGTTCTCTAGAGCTCCAAACATAGTGATATTTGCCTTTTGTGAAAAGCTCTAGATGAGATCTATATTCTTGCCAAATTTCATGAACAAATTCATCCATTTGGTTAGTTTGTGGTTTAGGCCAAGAATATGGCAAATTTTTGGGTCAAAGTGGTATGAAATGGTGTCAAATGGCCTTCCACACATTCCATGACCATTTGAGCACGTCCAAAAGTATGAATACAACATATGGAAGCATCTCCAATAGTGCAAATCATTATAGAGCTCAATTCTAGTATCCTACATGCATATATAAAGATTCACATCAAGGCTACAAGATGTCAAAATCATGCATTCTCATTCATTTGGTCCCACATTTGGTTCATCAACATATTTACATGCTTTTACAATTACTCAAGGGTTTACATCTCAAAAATACTTCATATATACATACTTAGACATTAAATTACATTGAAAGCTATTTTATTGTCAAAGTATAACTAATCATGCTCCTTGGTCTCCATTCCTTACTCCTTGGCTTTCGCCTAGACATGGTTAGATGGAAAGTGGGGAAGAGTGAGATTTAAGAATCCCAATAGCTCTTTCACCTTTTCAAATAAGTATACAAGGCGTATATTCATGTCAAAGAATACAAATATGCGTCAAACACTTCTAAGAATCATTCAAGTCATATTTTTCAAGTCACATGAACATATCAAAGTTATGAACAGGCTCAAAGGACTTTTGGTCTAGTCTTACCCTACTATTTGGGACTTTTGGATTAGCCTCATCTACTTTCTAGGAACTTTTGATTTAATTTTACTTATTCTTGAAACTTTTGGCCTTTTCTCACCTACTTTTAGGGACTTTTGGCTTCATTTCACCCATTCCAAGGGACTTTTGGCACAACCTCACCTATAAAGAGCAATTTCGCAATTCAAAAGTAATTCAAGAAGCATAATGGTACCATAACATCAAACCAATAGCCATAGGCATGTCTCATGATTCAAACATACATACAAGCATTCAATGATAATTAAACAACCAAAAAATGCATACAAGAAAGGATGAAGAGTTTCCTTAGTTCAAGAAGCACAAATTCTCTTTGATTCCTTTATGTCTTAGGTTTGGCCTCATATCCACACCTAGAAGGAACTTGGTTTGCTTAGGCTAGACACATCAATGAAACCATCTCTAGCCTCATATAATCTTTACACAAGTTACATCTAGTTTATGCCATGGTTATGGTTCCATACAAGGGTGTAATGAAGCAACCTATATAATTCAAGGTCTTAGATCCCATTTCTTACTCATTCTAAGTCACATGACTCCATTGAAAGTCATTAAAGACATCACAAATTCAATCCAAGGAGCCAAACACCAAGTTGCTTCTTTATGCATAATGAAACCTAAAACTTTCAACTTTCAAAATATGATTTTGTAAATTCAAACCAATGGTTCCTTTGGTATCTATTATTCATTTTTAAGCCATTTGTATCCTTGGAATCAAAGAAAACTTTCTCTAGGTACATGAACTCTCTCTTGGCTGAGACAAACATCCAAGTAAAGCACCTATGGAGTTTTCTTCTATTTCCTAAGGAAATTGCCATCCATGAAGCTTCCTAGATGTCTTGGAAATTCATACATACTCTTGGATGACCTAAATTACCATTAGAAAGCTTCATAATTGCCAAGGTGCATTCAAATCCCTAATTACCATAACTTGTTATCTAATGGTTCTTTTTGAATTCTAATTGTTTCATTGGATTCCTTGGGCTTCAAAACCCTCATTCCTATCAAGTTTAGGTTAAGATAAAGTCTTTAACATCCACTCCACTAATTTGGCCGAAATGATGGAGGAGGAGAAAAGCCATGAAGAAGCAATCAAGTAATGATTTTCTTACCTTGTTTGCTAGCTTTTCAAGAGCTCTTTTCTATGCTTCTAAGAGTTTTTCCAAATTCTCTCTTCCTACTACTATACTAGTGATAGAACAGCCCCCAATTAATCATTAAAACCATAGGAGAAGAGAAGAGAAGAGAAAAAGGAGAAGAAGTTTGATGAAGGAGAAGACATGAAAAAGTAAGGAATTCTTACACTTTTTGCCTTGAATCTCCTTCCCCTTGCTCCCTCACTTGGTATGCCTCCTTGAGCAGAGCTTGGATTTGTTTTAGACTAGAGAAAGTCAGTTATGAGGGTTGAAGAAGAAAAGGACGTGATTTAAGGGGGTGGGCTTCATTAAGACACTTTTCAAACTTTCAATTTAGTCCATCATCTTAGTTCTTTCCATTTGGATTCAGTTCAATTCTTTTTTTAGAATTGTATTTTTTATCATAAAATTTAGGTCCTTTAATTCATAAAATGCCTTTGATTTCACTCAAATTGGATTTAAAACCTAACCATATGATTTGGTCAAAATTTTAGTCAATTGACACTCTAAAATGCAAATCAAAGGGGTTTTGACCATTTCAGGGATTCCTATGATTTTTAGAACCTCTGAGAACCTTGGAAAACTTAAATTTTCTATTTAAAGATCCCTCCTTCGAGTTTTCCAAAACTTGCACGAAATTACGAAAATACCACTGGCCTTTGTAGCTTTCCGTTTAGTCGTTTTGGCTCTAATTCTGAGCTAACCTTAGGCTCTAATCCACATTTTTAGATGTTTTTATTAATATCCTAGTCTCATTTAGACTTAGTTTACCATGCTTTAGGGCGTTCCTATTTCAGTTTATCGGGTTCATTTCAAATTTTGAATTACTAATTATTACAGTGCTCGATTGGGAGTTAATGCCGTGGATAGGCCTTTCCCTCTGTTAATATATTGTATGTGATTACTAGTATATAATAGTAGTCACTAGTAATCCAACTAGTTCATTTGCCGATTTTGCTATTAGATCTAATGTTTACTTGCTCATTATGCGTTTATGTTTGTTAATGTGTACAAATATATATAATTTCCCTTTGGTTAGTGAAATTCATGTCTTACTGAAAGAAATGTACTATACAAGCAGCGAAAATTTTAATTTGTTTCCTCCCATGGATCCGTCGACTTGATTAAATCGAGTATGAGATAAAATATCACCTTTGCAGCGTGTTTTGTCCTTTTGGATCTCTGGAACTGACATCTATGCGTAGCCCTTTCTACCGATATCCACAAAAACGATCTGGCAACTTGAAGGGCGTGCTAGTACCTTCATTCACCATGTCCGTATGCAAATTGACGAAAAGACGATCTTCTCTCTTTAAGTGTCCGTACACTTTCTCTCTCTAAGTGTACAACCGCTCTCTCACTTTCTAGGGTGACGGCTTAAGGTTTCTAGAAATCTGATTCCTTTTTGTGTATCTAAACCCTAGCCTACCTCTCCTTTTATAGAGGTATATTTATATTAAATTAGTTAATTTAAATATATTATTTAAATTAATCCAAATTAATCTTAAAAAAATTAGTTGAAATTTGAATTTATCTCATTAATTCAATTTTAACTAATTCATTTATAAATAAATATATATATTGAAATATATAATACAATATATACTTATATCAAATATAAATATATATATTTTGAATTTCTATATATATATATATGAAATATATATTATACATATATATATAAATATCAAATAATATATATACTTATATTTCGAATTAATTACATATATATAACATATATATATATATAATTATCTCACCCTAATTAAGTGTAACATTCATCGAATCTAGACACAATTCTAGGTTCAATGAATTTGGACATTCTTGTTCAAGTTGATTCGTTCTTGTATGCGACCCTGTAGGCCTATATGATATTGGCAGTGGGCCAACAACGTTATTGCACCCACAAGTTACCAGTGACCTTTAGTAAAACATAGTGACTACCCAAATCACATAGGGTTTGGTGATCCGATACAACCTATCGTATAACCTTGTCACATCCCTTTTTATCACACGATATCTTGATCAAGCATGAGGTATGGAAATGTCATCCTTATCTTACTCGATTATTAGTTTTTTGATTTACGTGTAGACTGACAAAACAAATAGAAAACCCTTCCATCCAAGCATGGCCATGCATTTCTCAGTCTCACTCATTGAGGGGCCCAGAGATATCTCTCCATTAACTAGAGGGAGAAATTTCATCTTGACCACTCATCATCCTCTACATGGAGTCCACTACGCTCATCCATAACTTTTATGATCACCCGGTCAAAGGTGACTTTTGACAATGCTAAAGCACAGTGTCTTTTATGTTGGAATCTATGATGATCTCAGGTATAAGGGATTAGTGACATGGTTATATATGAGGTACGCTTATGACCTAATCTATGAAGCTACCTCATGACGGGTCGATCTAGCACCATTTTCTTAACAGGCGTCTATGATTTTGATTTGTATTTCTATACATGATTAACATATAACCATCAATCAAAATCATACTCATCTTAATTCATCATCGTTCCTATAATGATGATCGACTAGGGATATTTAGGATAACTAATATAATTTATCCAAGGATATAATTATTATAGAAACATACAAATATAATAATTGTAACGGAAAAACTTTTATTCTTAATGAAGCACAATGTTTACAAATGATTGGCCAGGGACACAATCTCCAACACTTACCCCTTTTTATGGGCTAACCACTTTTGGTGAGGGATCTTTGGTTAAGGAAAATGGGAAGCAAGTAGATGAACAATCTTAGCTTAAGGCATTATATGGGATTTTTTGCACTTGGACATATTTAGAATTAGTATAGATGCTATTGTTTTGAAATCAATTTTGTATAGCATCATGTTGCATCCATTTGCCAAGTTTAGATATTTTGACACTTTTGTAACTTATAGATTGATCACTAATAGCTTGGGTCTGAGTTATATGAAATTTGGTGTAATTACTCGATGCTGAAAAAATATGCCTATTTATGAATGTATGGAACATGTTATATATTTCCCAAAATATGGTTAAGTAATTGATTAAATGTTTAGTTTGAATCTAATTATGTGAAACCTTTGCTGTCATATATCTTGTGAATGTGGATTTGAGATGTGCCATGCATATGGTTTGCATTTAAGATTTCTGTAGAGTTTAGGGGATAAAAGCATGTAATATTTACCTATCACAACTTGTCTAAAGTGGTTTAAGATCAATTGATAGGGAATAGCACAATTGGAAGTAGACATATGAGGCCCTATAATGTTCGATTTTCGTAAAAATGATAGAAACTGATACATTTCAAAAAAAAGTCCTCTGAAATGAATTGGTTAAGGTCCAGAAAAATTAAAATGATGATTTAGACCTTAAGTAATTAAAATAGAAGGTTAGAGGTGCCCTAAAATAGAAGCTAAAATAACCAAACGAAATTTATTGAAATAACTATATAATGTAATGACATTTTCGTAATTTAGGGAAAATTTTGGAATACTCATGAGAAGGCTTTTTAAATGAAAATTTTGAGCTCTCTGAGGTTCTTAGAGGCTTTGAAAACCATGGGAAGCCTCGGGAAAGTTAAAACCCCTTCGGTGTACATTTTTTAACGTTGGTTGACTGAACTTTGACTCTTTTGTTCGGGAAAGTTTTAGCTCCAAATTGAGTGATTCCAAAGGCATTTTATAAGATTGAGAATCTAAATTTTATGATGGAAAAGATGGTTCTAAAAAAGGAGCTAAAACGAATCAGAAACAAAAATGCCAAGTTTATAGGACGTAAATGGAATTTCTTTAGAACAATTTTGTCTCTCCACCTATATATAAGTCACACCCCATCCTTTTCCTCCCTAAACTGACTTCATTTCTGCCTTAAAATAGAGAGGAGACCTAGAGAGAAAGATGCACAAGGGAGGAGGAAAAAGGAGAAGAAAAACCAAGTGAAAGGTATGAAAATTCATGGATTTTCTTAGTTTCTCTTTAGCAAACTTCTTCCCCTCCTTCTTCTCTTCCTTCTTGTGGGTTTATTGAAGCTTTTGGGTCTGTTTTGAGCTTAGACCATAGGGGAGGAGTTCGAGTTTCAAGAAAGGAACACAAGCTAAGGGAAGAGCTCTTGAAGAAACCTAGAAACACTAAGGTAAATGCTAGTTCCATGCTTCTTCTTTTTTGTTCTTGGATGTATGTGGTTCGACCAACCTAGGGATAGCTAAAAGGGGTTGAGTTTTGAACCAAACCAAGGGGGAATCTTAGGAAAATGAGTGAGGAGAATAAGAATATGCAAAGGAAATAAAGAAAGAACCATAAATTTGCATGATAGAAAAGCTAGGGTTTTAGTTGCACCTTGGTTTATTAGATGAGTTCTAGCCATAAATTAAGATGTTTAAGAGTTCATATGAGCTTCTAAGAAATCAAAAGAGCCTCTCACATTCTTGTCCCATCAAAGAAATCAAAACAACTCCTTGGTCCCCTTAAAGAAGCATAGCCTCAGCCTAGGGTGGAAGAGGCACCAAGGGATAGTTTTAATTTCTTCCAAGCTTGGTTTTGTATCATATATGATGGAAGAGTATGAGAGAAATTTTTGGAAAAAATTTAGGAAGCCTAGGGAGTGAGATGGTAGCATACACTCCATATTGTGACTTAAAGAAGCAACATATAGTTAGGATCCTTAAATTAATTGTGTGATGGCTCCAAGATGTTTAAATAGAGTCAAGAACCATAGATGGATGGAAAGAATAGAGCCAAGATTATGAATTATTGGTGTTGCTTCATTAGGTACCTTATAGAACCATAATTGAACCATATGAGCTATCTAGCTTTTCTAGTGCATGTGTAGCTTTAGAAATTGTTCCAAGAGTGTAATTGGCTTTCATGTAATGTGTTTAGGCTAAAGAAATCAAATCTCACATCTTTGTAAGTGTGTGGCCAAGGGAGAGAAAGAATTTTCAAAGGGAAAAGTGTGTTGTTGTGCACCAAGGTAGCTCTTTCTTCTTTCTCTCATGCATGAGTAGGTGTTTATCTTGTCTTTGAATGTATGTGTGTATGTTTTAAACTACAAAAGATGTTTTAGCATGTATCTATATGTCATGGTACTATGATGCTATTTTATGCACTTGAATGATGCCTTATGAACATCTTTTAGTTTGCTTAAGTGTGGTGAAGCCAAAAGCCCTCAAGAATGGGTGAGATAAAGCCAAAAGTCTCTAAAGAGTGAGGTTTAGTCAAAAGTCCCTTAAGAAAAAGGGTAAGGCAAATGCAAAATCCTAAAGAGAATGGGTGAGGCTAAACCATTTTCTTGGCAAGCCTATGTATGTTTTATGTGACTTCTTGAATGCAAGAAATGTTCTATGAATGATTATGCATTCCATGATATCCATGCATGCATTTTTAGACTTGAATTTGCATCTATTATGTGTGATTGAAAGGGAGAAGAGCTATTAGCATTCCTAGAATCTCATTTCTTCCACCCCATTGCCTAACATGTCAAGGTGGACCAAGTAGGCAAAGGAATGAAAGCCACTAAGCTTGAAAGAGAAAGATTAACAAAGAAATGTGTTAATTTGTCCACTTTGTAACCATTTTGATGGCATATGATGTGACCTTATGATGAATATGTTGTATAAACATTTGAACATATGTAATTACATAGATACTTGATGTATATATGAGAATTGATGCGAAGTGAATGATACAGCAAGTTCTTGACATTGAATAGCAAGATAAAGCTTGTATGTTTTTTTGTATGCCTTGGAATGGGAGAGTGAGTTTTTGAAATCTAGATTTATGGACTTTTGAGACATGTTTAATAGACCATTTTGCTACTTTCCCACGTACTCAAGTGGCCATGAAAGTCTTGGAAGCTAATTTGGACCATTTGAAACTCTTAAGGAGCACAAAACTAGCCATTTTGGAACCCTATAGCGCAATCTGACCAAATGAATGAATTTCCTCATGAAATTTGGCATGCATATAGATCTCAACTAGATATTTTTGGAAAACTAAGACCAGATTATTTGGAGCCCTATGGAGTTAAGTATGAATTTTCAAAGTTGCCAAATTTTAGCTATTCTGATGTGGTTATTGTTCATATAGTTAGTTTTTTCTCTTGTGTCATTCTAGGGTCAAATGGTGTCCAATGCTCATAAAATTTTATAGGAATAGACTAGATATGATAAGTTTTCTATGGCTACTAAGATCACCCCAATTGGATGTCTGAGCAAAGAGATATGAATTTTTGAAGTTCTATGGTAGTACCAGTAATGCTAGTAGAGTTTATGTATTGTTCCATCGATTTCAGTGGCTAGACATTCTTGTTTTGGTCTGGAATTATTTTTGACATAAAATATACATCTATAAATTTTGTAAATGGTATAGTTTTCATGATTTTTATTTTTCTAGAATTAGTTATAATCTTTTAAAGTTCATGACAGTAACTTGGCACACCTACCTGAGGCTGAGCATGTGATTTTTATGTATATGTGTTATGAGCTCGAGTTTTTGGCAACATTTTGAGATGGTTTTGAGTTTCATGTATGTATTTAAATAGGAAATTAGGTGGATGAGTTCATGTGGTCCATGGGACACAAAATAAAAATTTTATCTGCTACGCAACGCAAAAATACTCTATTATTTTAATTGAAGCTTCCTTGAACCTTGCTACATTAAGGTAATGAAATGAGATAATGAGTTAAGGGAAGCTAGTTAAACATAGTGTTACAGGCCCCACATTTCTTCTTGCCATCATAGAGGGAAATTTGCTAATATAATTCATGGTTTAGTTACTCCAATTTGAACTTAGGTCTCTAAATCATAGAAGTAGTATTTGGTTAGGTATAGGAGGAATAAAATATCAAAACCAAGTGTTCTTGCTTTAGGAGGACCCTAGACATTGTTGTGAGGGAGTTATAAGTGAGTAAGAACATGCATAAAAGAGTTTAGTACTAGAAAGGAGTTGAACCATCGTTGTGGTACAGAGTTTTTAAGTCACTACATGAATTGTGAATTTTGCCCAGTAGAGTTACATTAGGAAAACTTGCCGTGCTACGAGATAGTAATGTCATGGTGAGACTTAGAAAAAATAGAATAGTAAAGCCCAGGGGGAAGCCTCGTCTCAATATGGGGAGCTTGAGTCGTGGCAAGGAATTAGAATTTTGCACCTTCATGTTTCAATAGTGAGTTAAGTCACAACGTGGGTCCTCCAAGTCGTGGCCTAAGTTTAAATTTTTAGTTTTTGTGTTATAGAAGCTAGCTTGGCTATGACCAAACTTTCCCAAGTCACAGTCTAAGTCTCTAAACCCCTATTTTATCTTATGAGTCTTGGTTTTCTCTATAGTAATGGTGTATATGGTCTCAAAAACAAATGTAAATGAGTTGTATGCCTAAGTGACTAGGGATGAGATGGAAGTTTGGGATGAGGATTTATTTAATCTCACATATGAATTCTCTTGTTCCTCTAAATGGTGATTGGAATTGATTAAAAAGCTTTAAATTCCTCAGCATTTTCATCTTCAAATGATTAATTAATGACATTTGACATCATTTATGATTAATTAATATAATTAGTAGTTAAAGTTGTTACAGTTCAAATGGAAATCAAGTATAAATGGATTAAATTTGCTGAAAGCAAGAGATTGCAATTTAGGAGCCAAATGGACCATTTTAGAACTGAAATTTGGTTTTAGAGCCATAAATTGCATCTTTACCATTGACAACCCAATGACTTAGTTTGAGGTTGAAATTTGGTAGACACCTAGAGAATTTATAAAGCTTTCTAACAAATCAAAGATGATAATATTTTGAGCTCTATAGAATATTTAGCAAATTTTTGAATTTGGTATAGTGTTATGGAATTATGCAGTTACTATTTATGCTATCATGACCTTGGCTTTCATGTTTTTTGCATGGGCCAAATGGATTCATTTTTGTATAAAATTTTTATAGCATAAAGTTCAAATCATAGGTTTTCTGTAGACACCTCCTTTGTGTAAATCGAAATTATATAGCCAAAGTTATAAGTTTTTGAAGTTTGACCTTTATTATGTCCAAAGAGGCCAAATTGGGATATATGACTCCTTTATACATTTAGGTTTGGACAATAATTTTGTAGGTTGAAACAAGTGTGTTTGTGGTGTCTATGGATTGAAATGGCCAAAAAATCAAATTTAGACCTCTAGAGGCTCATTTGACATAGAAGCAGCCTAAAAATCGTTGCCAAAAGTTTTGCAGTAGTTGTAATTTTATCATCTTAGAAATGAAATGATATGAATTATCTATATAAAACATATCGTGACACTTTTTCTAAAATTTTATTGCCTTTATTTGTTCCCTTATTTTGAGGCTTTAATGTCTTTATTTGTTTCTTTCTTTTGTTGGTTAAGTAACACTTTATGTCCTTTTTTGTATGATTATAAAATAAATTGGTGGTTAACATGAGAAAATCATATGCTAATAGTTGCATAAAAAACCATGTGTTGTTAGTTAGCAAAAGCCAAGATCTCTACCTCACAAAAATGCTAAGGTAAGGATGCTCAAAACCAAGACTTTTGTTATAAAGCGAGGTAAGGGAGGAAAAAAAATCATTAAGGCTCCATAGTAAAGAGTAATAAAGAAGAAGATTGGCAATGTTACTCCAAATTGTTCCCAACTTGAGGGGAAGTGTTGGAAATCACATTTGACATGTGATTATTCTCAAACATTAATGCGTTATTTTTTTCCGTATTTTGAGGCTTTGATGCATTTATTTGTTTACTTATTTTGCCAATTGGGTCAACATTTTATTTTCTTTTTTATGTGATTGTAATCAAACCTTAATCAAATATTTTATTATACTTTATTTCTCTTCTTTTTCCTTTTTAGAGGGTGTGAAGTGTAACACCATAATTATATAGCTCATCTCATTCCTTATCTAAGCTCTTTTCCAAGAATTTCACAAGTTTCTAAGGAAAGAGCAATAAAAATAATGAATAAATTTGTGCCATGTAAGGGATGAATTTTTCATTCGGTGTCCAGGGGACCATATAAACTCATTCAACTCATTTTCATATTTAATTACACTAATACAATGCAAAAACATCCAAGGAAGTAGCCTAAAACTCGTACAAGTGCAAGAAACACATAAAATTCCATAGTGTAGCCTTGGCCAGAATTGTATAGTCACAAATTTTGAAAAATCATAACTAATTCTAAAACAATCAAAATCATGCATTTGTTACCATTTTGGAAAATTACATTTGTATACATTATGCTAAAAATAATTCCATGTCATGGAACATCAAGCAGAAGGCATTTGACATTCGAAAAGCACCCAAGGTCTTAGCTATCTAGGCTACTGTCATAGGTTACTATCATAAAATTTGGAAATTCATAACTAATTCAAAAAAAATCCAAATCATGAAAATTTGGTCAATCTGAGAAGCTACAGATGTTAAATTTAAAGAAAAAATATCTCCAGACCACACCAAGTCCATTTAGGAACTGAATTATGATGGAAGAGTACTGGAGGTCAAGTGGCACTACTGGTACTGACATTAAAATTCAAAAATTCATAACTCTCTACTCGTACTTCCAAATGAGGTATCTTAGTGGCCACAGAAAGCTTATAACCTCTAGTTTATGCTTATAAAGTTTCACAAGCATTGGACACCATTTGGCCATCAGATGACATAAAACACAAAACTAAGCATATAAACAGTACATACACTAAAACAATAGAAAAATCCCAACTTTGAAAATTCATAATTAATTCTGTAGAGCTTAGATTTTTCTGCACTTTAAATTTCCAAAAATCTCTCAATGAGCTCTACATGTCTGCCAAATTTCATGGGAAGATTCGTCCATTTGGTCAGTTTGTGCTATAGGGTTCCGGTTTGGTCATTTTTATGGTCTCAACTAGTATCCAAGTGTCCAATTTTACTTCCCAAGCTTGTGTGGCCACTTGAGCACGTGGGAATGCACCAAAATGACTCTCTAAAATTGTTTCAAAGGTGTATAAGCCTAGATTTCTCAAACTCAATCATCCACATTAATACACAAGATTACATATACTAGCTCTTGCCTTCCAATACCCAAAACATGCTATCTCATACATTTGGCATCAAATTTCATTCATACATCATACATTTGGGTAATTACACATGTTCATATGATTACATAAAAATTTCATCATGGGATTATATCATATGCCATGTGTATGGCTACAAGAGAGACATAACTAGGCCATTTCATAAATTTTGATGTTAATCTCCTTCTCCTTGGCTTGGTGGCTTCCATTACCTTACTCAATTGATTCACCTAGCATGTTAAGGCAATGGAGAGGAGGGGATAAGATTCAAAGAATCCTAATAGCTCATCTCCCTTTCAATCACACATAAAGTATGCAATATAAGTCTTGAAAATGCATGCATGGGCATATTAAAATGTGTGAGCATTCAAGAAACATTCTTAGCATTTGAATAAGTCATACATAGCATACATAGGCTTGCCAAGTGAGTAGACTAGCCTCACTCATTCACTTATAGATTTTGGACTTGCCTCACCTATTTTCTCTAAGATGTTTTGACTCAACCTTACTCTTGGGAGTCAACCTCACTCTTGAAAGACTCTTTACTTTGTCTCAACCAAGTTTAAGGGTTCTTGGCTCATCCTCACCATGGCTAGAGGGTTTTTGGCTTCTCTACACTTAAGTAAACTAAGGCAAGCATATAAAACATCATTTGAATGCATAAAACATCATCATGGTATCATGGAATAAAGACTCATGCTAAAATACTTTTCATAGCTTAAAACATACTTGCACATACTCAAAGATAATGTAAGCACACATTCATGCATGAGAGAAGATGGAGAGAGAGCTACCTTGCTTGCATTCACACACTTTTCCTTGAACCTTGAGTCGTCTCCCTTAACCTCACACACTCAAAAAGGTGAAGATCATTTCTCTTAGTCTAGACACATCATATGGAAGCCAATTATACTCTTGAATTAAATTCTAAGGCAAAACATTCACTAGAATAGCTAGGTAACTCTTATGGCTCTTTTATGGTTCCATTATGGCTCTTGAATTAGTTATGATTTTCTAAAGTTTGTGACAGAAAAGGGAAAATTCTGGCCAAGGTAGCTACCATGAATTTTATGTATTCCCTTGCCTTGCATGAATTGTAGACCAACTTTGGTGATGGATTTGAGTTGTATCTATGTATTAAATATGAGAATGTAATACATGAGTCCATATGGCCCATGGGACTTCGAAAGAAAAATTTATGCATAGCTCAATGCAAATTTATTCACTTTTTAATGTCATTTTCTTATCTTTTTTATGAAATGCATGGTAATGGACATGATAATAGCATAAGACAAGCTAAGAAATTATGGTGTTATAGGCTCCATTCTTGACTCCATTAAAACCTCTTGGAGTCATCACATAATCAAATCATGGAGCTTCGCTAAGTGTTGCTTCTTTAAGTCATATTATGGAACATATAAGACCATCTCACTTTCTATGATTTCTAAAATTTTTCCAAGGCTTTCTCTCATTTTTTTCCATCATACATGACTCAAAACTAAGTTTGGAACAAATTAAAACTACCCCTTAGTGCTTAGAGCCTAGGCTGAAGCTATGCACTATATGAACACCAAGTGAGTTTGCTTCCTTTTCTTGATGGAAGATGCATATGAGGAGCCTTCTAGGGATCTCAAGAGCTCATCCAAATATTCATTTAGGCCTAGGAACAATTGCATCAAATCAGATTTTCAAGGGAGCTCATGAAACCCTAGGTTTGCTAGCTTGAAAATCAATGGCTTTTACTTGAATTTCTTTGCATATTCTTACTCTCCTCACTTAAATTCATAGAATTCACCTTTGGTTCTGCCCAAAATTCAAGCCCTCTTACAGCCACATATATGAGGTGAAATAGGGAGAAGAAGGGGGAAGGAGTAGCTACCATAGGATGAAGATTTTACCTTATTTCCATGACTTTTCTTGCTTGTTTCTCACTTTCCTTGGCCTCCTCTCTTCAAATTCAAATTTTTCCCTCTGTTCTTCCCTCAAAACATATCCATATACTTCAATAAAACCATAGGAAAGAAATAAAAATGGAGGAGAAGAGGTTTACTAAAGACAAAGTATGAAAAAACTAAGAAATTTCATACCTTTCTTGCCTTTTTCTTCCTCCTTTTCTTCCTCTCTTGGTGAGCCTCAAAGAGCTGCTATTTTCCTGTAATTTGGGTGGAGGAAGTCATGCTTAAGAAGGTGGGAGAAAAAGGGAGAAGTGTAATACCATAATTTCTAGCTCATCTCATGCCTTTAAATAACTCAATTCCATGAATCATATAAGTTTTCAATGAAAAAGGTAAAAAATATTGATTATTTTAGCGTTGCATCGTATATAAAAATTTCATTCAATGTCACGTGGACCATGTAAGCTCATACATCACATTATCATATTTAATTACATTAATATAATTCATTTACATCATCAAAAGTGGCCTACATCTCGTGAAACTCAAAAGAAAGTTTAAAATACACATATATTTTCGGCCAGATTTGTCCTCATTTCTATCACAACGTTGGAAAATCATAACTAATTCTAGAAAAATAGAAATCATATATTATTAGCTATTTTAGAAAGCTACACATGTTTACTTTATGCTAAAAATATTTCTAGACCATAACATCCAACATAGAGGACGTTTGACATTCGGAATGGTTCAGAGGTCAGGCTGTCCACTGGTGCTATCACTAAATTCTGCAGCAAATTTCAAAAATGTCCAATTAATTCAAAAAAAAAATCCAATCCATGTAAATGATACCAATATGGAAATTTTTCGATGTTACCTAAAGGAAAAAAATAACTCCAGACCAGTTCAGGCACGCCCGACCTCAAAACCTAATCAAATAATAACAGAGGTTGGCTGGAGTTCTTGATACTGGATAGATTCTTTGAAAATTCATGTCTCCCTCTCTAGACATCCAAATGAGGTGCTTCTAGTAATAACAAGTCATTGGGAATGTCTAGTTTCTCTGTATAAAATTTCATGGCAATTGGACATCATTTGAGCCCTGTGTGATAGATTCCATTTTTGAACCTGAGTGGACAGTGACATGACCAAAACCAGAAAATTTGCTAACTTTGAAAATTTATCAAATATTCTATAGATCTCCGAAAATTCTGTTCTTTATCTTCTCAAAAATCTCTCAACAAGGTCTAATTGCATGCCAAATCTTAAATCAAGAAGAGCTCATTTGGATAAAAAGTGATATAGGGTTCAAAATTGGTCAATTTTGACTCCATATGAGATATCAAAATGTCCAAATGGCTTTCCTTGGGATTTGGCAACTCTTGGGCAAATCTAAAAGCATAATTAGGACTTGTGTGAACTATCTAAATGGTCCCAAACTCCATGCATTTCATTTTGGGCATCTCATCCACACTTATACACAATTTCATCATAGCATTAATGAAGCTAGTTTGCCATCATATACTCAAATCACATTCTAATGGCTACATAACATATTCTCTCATTCATACATGACATATTATCATATTTATATATGTTCATAACATTATTGTACGTATACAACCATTGATTACATCAATTGCCTTTTGCATGGCCTTAAAGTAACAAGATTCAAACACTTTAAGGTCATCCTCTCATCTTCAAGGTGGTTGGCTTCCATTACCTTGCTTTCTTGGTCCACCTAGTATGTTAGAACATTGGAGAGGAGGGGATGAGATTTAAAGAATCCTAATAGCTCATCTCCCATTCAATTATACATAATGGATGCAAACAAGTCTCATAAATGCATGTATGGTCATGTTGACATGTATAAACATTCAAGAGGAATTTTCATCATTTGAGAAAGTTATACATAGCATACAAAGGCTTGCCAAGCAAGTGGATTGACCTCACCCAATTTCTTGTGGATGTTGGACTTGCCTCACCCATTCCTTAAGAGATTCTTGGACTCAACTATGCTCTTAGGAGTCCATCTCACTTTTGGGAGACTCTTTACTTTGTCTCAACCAATCTTAAGGGTTCTTGGCTTATCCTCATCATGGTTAAGGGTTCTTGGCCTCACCACACTCAAGCAAACCTAAGCACACATCATAAACATCATATGAAAGTATATTGTAACATCATGATACCATAGAGTCAAAGTCATGCTAGAACACTTTTCAAGGCTTAAAAATACACATACACACATTCAAAGACAAGTAAAGCAAACAATCATGCATGAGAGAAGGAGGAGTGAGAGCTACTTTGGATACAATTACACACTTTTTCTCTTGAATCCAAGCTTCCCCTTTCGGCCACACACACACAAAAGTGTGGGGATAATTTCTCTTGGCCTAAACACAATTTATGAAAGCCAATTAGGTTCATGGAATTAATTCTAAGGCTATACAACTTGCTTGAACTTTAGCTTGATCTATAAACCTCATTATAGTCCTATAATTGCACCTAATGAAGCAACACCCCTAAAATAAATTCTAGGCTCCACTCTTTCCTTTCAAATATGATTCTTGACTCCTTTTAAGCCTCTTGGAGTCATCACATAATCAAAACCAAGAACCTAGCTATATGTTGCTTCTTTAGGTCATAATATGGAACATAAAGTACCAACTCATTCTCTAAACTTCCTAAATTTTTTCCAAGGCTTCCTCTCATATTTATTCATCATATATGACTCAAAAATGGGCTTAGAAAAATTTAAAACTCTCCCTAACTACCCAAACCCTTTTAGGCCGAGGCTATGGAGGAATTAAGGCTTCATGGACATTGCTTTGTTTTCTTGATGGAGGAAGCACATGGGGAGACTTCTAGGGATCTTAGGAACTCATTCAAACTCTTATTTAGGCCTAGGAATAATCATACAAAATCAGATTTTACAAGGTACACTTGAAACCCTAGAAATTACATCTTGAAATCTAATGGCTTTTTGTTAATTCCCTTTGCATATTCTTAATCTCTACACCCTTTTTCCTTAGATTCACTCTTAGTTCTGCATAAAAACCAAGTCCTCCTAGGGTTTCTTATGATAGGCAAAATGGAGAAGGAGGGGAACCAAAGGTTCCATGGAAGGAGAAATTACCTTGTTTTCTTATTTTTTCTCACTTGAATCTTGCTTTCTCCAAGCTCTTCTCTTTTAAATCCGAATTTTCCCCTAAGTTTCTCCCTTAAAATAGATTTGTAAACTCCATTTTAATCAAAGGAAACAAAGAAGAATGGAGGAGGGGAGGTTTGGATGGAAGAAAACATGAAAAACTACCAAGAAACCATACCTTAAGCCTTTGATTTCTCCTTCTTCTTCTCTCCCTTTGGTGTGCCTAAACCCTAGCCTTCTTCTCTGAATTTGGGCAGAAACAATTGTGTCTAAATGAGTGAGGAAGGGTGGCACCACCTATTTATAGGTGGAGGAAAATAACTTTTTCAAAATTCTCATTTTGCCCTTTGTTCTTAGCATTTTCGTTTCTCCTTCGTTGTAGCTCCTTTTTGAGAACTGTCTTTCCATTATAAAATTTAGGCTTCCAATTTACTAAAATGCCTTTGGAATTACTCAAATCAGAGCTAAAACCTTCCCGAACCAATCCGTCAAAGTTTGGGTACACTGACATTGGAAAACATCCATCGGAGGGGATTTAACTGTCCCGGGGCTTCCCATGGTTTTCAAGGCCTCTGAGAATCCCAGAGAACCTAAAATTTTCATTTAAAAATTCCTCTTATGTGAATTCCAAAATTTGCTGAAAATTATGAAATTGTCATTATGTTTCGTAAGATTTTCGTCAAAATTTGTTTCTTCATTCTAGCTTCATTTTGCTTTCCGTCTAAGGCTAGGATTCTCATTTTTTAGGAGTCTAGAATGTTACTTAAATTTTTTGCGACCTTAACTAATTCATTTTAGGGGACTTGCTTTGAAAATGTGCCTATTTTCGTTATTTAACGAATACCAGACATTACAGTACTAACACCTTACAGAGTCCCGTGGATATTATTCCTAGTCTGGCCATGTCCGAAACTAGGTTCTATAGCTAGGTTTTGCTTCTCCTGAGCCATCTTCCCATCGCTAAGGAAAACGCGTCCATGTGGGGAGAGCACTACTCCCACTTATAAGGCCTTAGTTCAGGTCCCTCCTTTCTGACGTAGGACTTTACAATCTACCCGCCTTTGGGGTCAACTCATCCTCGGGATGCACACGCGGCTAGGTCGGCTCTGATATCAAACACCTTACAGAGTCCCGTGGATATTGTCCCTAGTTCGACCATGTCTGAAACTAGGTTTCGTAGCCAGGGTTTTGCTTCTCCTGAACTATCTTCCCATCGCTCAAGAAAATGCGTCCACGTGGGGAGAGTACTACTCCCACTTATAAGGCCCTAGCCCAGGTCCATCTTTTCCAATGTGGGACTTTACAAGAAATGTGTAGGAACTTCTAGAAACACACTTTTTCTAAAATTTCAATTTTGTCCTTCCGTAATGGCAATTTTGTTTCGGCTTCATTTTAGCTCCTTTTTTTAAAACCATCTTTTTCATTATAGCTCCTTTTTAGAATTGTCTTTTCCATTATAAAATTTAGGTTTCCAATTTAATAAAATGCCTTTGGAATCACTCAATTTGGAGCTAAAACTTTACCGAACGAATTCATCAAAGTTTGGGCTCACCAACGTTGGAAAACATACACCGAAGGGGTTCCCATGATTTTTGGGGCCTCTGAGAACCTTGGGCAACTCAAATTTCCTATTTAAAAAGCCCTAGTATGTATTTTTTCAAAAGTTGCACTTATTTTACAGAAATACCATTACGTGTTGTCAATTTTCGTCACAAATTGTTTCACCATCCTAGCTCTATTTTTCTTTTTGTTTGAGTTTAGAATTCTCATTTTTAGAAGTCTAGAATGCTTCCCAAATTTTTTGGGATCTTAACTACGTTATTTTGGGGGACTTGCTTTTGTATCCAGTGAATTTCGTTTGTTTATGAAGAAACTGTATGTTACGTTTCTTACGTTTTCTCTCATTTTCAGAGAACTGGATATTACATGAAGCTATCCATCTCCTCTATATATTGTACCCCTATTCACATTTGAATAATAAGAGAATCAGAGCATTAATTTTTGAATTCCTTCATCCTCTCATTATTTTGGCTATGGCACCTATATCTAAAAGGCCATATTACAAGCTCAAAAGACCTTCTAATCTAAGTTGTACTAAAGCCTACATTAGTGGAAAGAATGATGGAAAGCATGCATATAAAGTATTAGAAAATGGATGATCATGTTAATCAATTAGCATGCATTATCTTAAAACTCATATTCATACTATGACATGATACAAACACATGATGCATGTGCTAAGCTATTGGTTAACCATTTTAAATTGCTTGCAAGTATACTAGTCATTAAAATAGTATAAAATGGATTTTGAGTCTAGGAATTGATCCCACAAAGAATTAAGAAATGATGTGGAGGTCTTATACTTTATAAGGAAGAAAAGAAATGAAACATAGAAACTTAAAATACACAACTAACCTATATACACCTAGCATCCCAATTGCTCAATTACTAGTAAATGAAGTCATGTGTGGTGTTAGTGAAGCTAATCTATTAAAAAAAAGAGGCCTAAAACTTAATACTCAAAGTGCAAAAAACTCAAAAGTTAGATCTAGAAGTTATGATGGTTACATTCTCAATACTATTGTCCGATCATTACATGCTAGCAAGCTCTAGTGTTGAATGTGCCTTGTAATTATTGGCCTATGTTACTAATAATTATTCCCCACGATGTGCCTCACAATTACCTAAGTTCAATGTATTAGCAAGACACATGTAAGAACAATGAGAACTATAGAGCAACTAAGTGGTTGATTGTGCCTTATAATTACCTTGCACCTAATTAATCCATTGCTACACTCTATCAAACACTTGATGTATGCATTATCTTAAGAATAATATAATTGTCATCTCATGCATCTAACTGTAATAACATGCCTTACAATTATACTATACCTAGACTTAATTCTATTTTTGCTATATCTCATCTTAAATCATCCCTGTAATATAGCCACGTGTCTCACAATTAAGCTAAATTACAAAAAAAATTAATTAGAATAGATAACAAAAGCAAAAAGGCATTATGATCTATAATTTTATGGCACTATAATAATGTGAACAACAAATATTTCATCACACTAAGTTGCATAGCAACAACAATTCATCAACAACAACTCAGATCCAAAATGAAATAAACAAAATCAGAAGACATGTAACACCATATATTTCTAGCATGCTTCCGATCATTTCTAAGTCTCACATGATCAATTGAACAAAAGGGAACGAAAAATGACATTAAAATAATGTCTTATTTTGCGTTACGTCGCGTATAAAAATTTCATTCGGTGTCACGCGGACCATATGAGCTCATACAACACGTTCTCATATTTAATTACATACATACAACTCATTTGCATAACCAAAGTTGGCCCACAACTCGTGGAATTCAAAGGGAACCATCAAACTCACACTATTATTTTCGGCCAGAATTTCAATTTTTCTGTCATAATTTCAGAAATTCATAACTAAATCCACAAAATTCAAAATCCAACAAAATTTACCATTCCAGAAAGCTCTGGATGTCTACCCCATGATAAAAATAGTTTCATCTCATGAATCATTAAGGGGAAAACATTTGACATCCGAAAATCCACTGGGGTTGCTGCTGTCTGGGCCATTGGTTCAGTTTACTGATAGGAAGTTTCAAAATTCATAACTAATTCTAGAAAAATTGAAATCATTCATTCTTGGCCATTCTGGAAAGATACACATGTCTAATTGATGCCAAAAATATTTCCATGCCATGAAACATAACATAGAAATCTTTTGACATGTGAAAAGGGGTAAAGGTTCGGACATCTACTGGTACTGATGCAAGTGTCTGCTATGAACTTCGAAAATGTCCAATTAATTCCAAAAGAAATACAATCCATGAAAATAATACCAATTTGGAAATATATGAATGTTAAATTTATGGTAAAAATAGATCAGACCAGAGAAAGCACGTCTAGCTACCCAAGTTCAATGGAACAGTGACTTAGGTCGTGCTGAGCTATTGCTACTGTCTCAAAAATTCAAAAACTCATATCTCTCAACTCAGATCTCCAAATGAGGTGCTTCCAGTTGCTACAAGTCACTGTTAATTCCTAGTTTCTAACTATAAAATTTTGTAGCTATTGGACCACGTTTACCCCTCGGATGACACAATTTCACAACTGATCAAATGAACAGTACCAGTGCAAATCCGAAATTCTGATACCAACTTTGAAAAATCATAGAAAATTCCACAGACCTCCAAATGATCTGATCTTTAGCTTCCCAAAAAGATCTAGGTAATATCTAATTACATGAAAAATTTCACGTTAAGAAGAGGTCATTTGGTTAGACTTTGCCATAGCTCAAGCTTGTGGCAATTTTGGTCCCAACAAGAGGCAAATTTGGTTCACATGAGCCATCCATTGTTCCACACACATTTGAGCAACTTAGAAAGCATAAATATAGCATAAATAAGTCCCTCATAAGGTCTGAACCCTCATGCAACTCAAATTCACCATGTCACTTCCATAGACATACATACACAAGTGGGCTCCCAAGTGGTCAAAATACATAATTCTATTCATTAAACTCTATTCTTGATACATACACTAATTTTACATAGTTTTACACTTGTTCAAAGTGTCATGGCTCAAAAATAATATTTACATATCTACTTTTACATTCTAGTCATCATAGTACATCAAAATAGAAAGATTTGCTAAGAGATGGAGATTTAAACTCCTTGGCTTCCATCCTTTGGATCTTGAACTCCACCTAGATCATATGAGATGAGAGAAAGGAGGGGGTGAGATTCATTAAATCTCAATAGCTCATACACCTATTCAAGCACATTTTCAAGGCATATAACATGTCAAAGGTACAAGTATGCAATCAATCAATCCATGAAGCATTCATCTTTCACATTTTTGCGTCACAAACTCATGTCATGCACAAGAATGAGCTCTAGGGACTTTTGGTTTGGCCTCACCCCATTTCTAGGACTTTTGGATTGCTTCACTCTTGGTTCTTGGGACTTTTGACTTAGCCTCACCCATCCAAGGGACTTTTGGCCTTGTCTCACCCATGCCATGAGACTTTTGGCATCTCCTCACCTACATTAAGGGACTTTTGGCACTACCTCACCTTTATGAGCCATTTCCACCATTCAAAGACATTCAAGAAAGTATATTGGTACCAAAATAGCAACATAGCATCAAGTGGCATGTCTCAAACATATAAACATACACACAAGCACACAATGACACCATATGCAACAAGAAAATACAACAAGAAAAGGTGGAGAGCTACCTTGGTGAAAATTCAAGCTTTACTTTGCTTGTTTCTTCTCCTTTTCGGTTCCACAAACACAAGGAGGTGGGGTTAGATTTCTTTGGCCTATTCACAATAAACAACACTAAATTATACTCTTGGAACAAATTATGACATCCAACTTACTCTTAAGACTACACTTTGGTCTATTTGTCACAATATAGTTCCATTAAGGACCTAACGAAGCAACTACCATAATTAACATTCTTGGTTCCATTCTCTTGCCATATTTAGACCTCTTGACCTCATTTAAGGTCCTTGAAGCCATCACACACTCACTTTCACAAACCTAGGTCCATGTTGCTTCATAAGATTACATTATGGAAGCCATTGCCTCATCTCCCAACCTAAGGCTTCAAAATTTTTCCAAGGGTTTCTTCTATCTTCTTTTATCATATAAAGTCCCAAATCAAGCTTGGAACCATTTAAAACATTCCTTAGCTATTTCTAAGGGTCTTGACCTAGTTATGCTTCCATTAAAGACCCATGGAGTTTGGGATTTTTCCTTAATAGATGGGGCACTTGGGAGGCTCCCTAGGAGTCTTAGAAACTCAAACAAGCACTCATATATGATGGGGAAGTCTTGAATCAACCCAGATTTTAACTTATGTTCAAGCACCCTACACTTTTTCAACTTGAGTTTTACTAGTTTTTCATACATTTCTTTGGTATAATCCATCTTTCCATGGCTTAGTTTGATGGATTCTTTTGGATTATAAAACAGAAACTCTTCCCTCTTCATGGTTCTGTTTGAGACATCCTACCATGGAAGAGAAGAAGGAGAAAAAGAAGCATCAAAGGGAGAGAAACTACCTTGTAATCAAGCTTCCTTCAAGAGCCCTTCCTCTTCCCTCTTTCTCCTCCTTAAATTTCAAATTTTCCTCCTCTAATCTGGACCCAAATCAGCACCAAAAATTACATTAAAACTATGGAAAGATGAAGCAAGAAGGGGAGGATGAAGTTTCAAGAGGAAAGAGCATGAAAACTTTACACTTTCTTACCCTTTCTTCGGCTTTTCTTCCTCCAAAATTTCCTCCCTTTGTGCGCCTAAGACAGCAGTTCCATTTCTGAGATTTGGGCAGAAGAAAGTCAGTTTAGAGAGAGGGGAACTGAACGTGACTTAAAAAGGGAGTTTGGAAGCTTCTTTTATGCACTTTGTTTCCATTTTTGCCCTTCCATAATGGCATTTCCGGTTTGGCTTTGTTTTACCTCTTTTGAGAACCATCTTTTCCATTATAAAATTTAGATTCCTAATTTAATAAAATGCCTTTGGAATCACTCAAATCGGAGCTAAAACCTTCTTGAACGAACTGGTTAAAGTTCGGGTTAACTAACGTCGAAAAGAGTACACCGAAGGGGCTTTACTGGTCTCGGGGCTTCCCATAGTTTTTGGGGCCTCTGAGAACCCTGGGCAACTCAAAATTTTCATTTAAAAAGCCCTCTTAGGTGTTTTTCTAAAATTACACTTATTTACGAAAATGCCATTGGCCTTTCAGCAAATTTTTTGAATTACTTTGACCCTAGTTTCTGAGCAACTCAAGGCTCAAATCCTTGTTTTCTATTATATAAAATTTTATTCAAATTTTATTTGGCCTTGAATCACTCATCTCAGGGGACTTGCTTTTCAAACCTGCCTATTCCGGTGATTGTACAACGTACCGGACGTTACAAGCCACAAATAGAAAAGAAAGTTAATTAGTGAAAAAAAGGAGAGATAGGATCTGACTGAAGAATTGTTGTTGTTGCACCTCTTCAATTAATAGAATTCTTCTTTGGAGCTTAAATTGGATGAATTTCTTCAACCTTTGGATGCTCTATATGCTTTGCTCCTTTTTCTCTTTGCCAAAATTCCTTTAATGACCTTACTAGATCTAAATTTAAATGTGAACATTGAGAATTTCACTTTTGGCTATCACATGACCATGACGCTGTGTTGTATCACTAAGGAGATGAAAGCTCTGTCTAAATTCTCTAGTTGTCACAATGCCATGATGATGAAAATAAACAACGTAGCAATGTGCCTTAAAACTCGAGTCTTTAATAGCCTCAGATACATCTTTTTGTAATTATGGTCCAAATCCAAAAGCCCTTATTAAATTTTCTAGAAATTAATGAAAATAGCTATAAATTAATAATATCTTTCATGACTTAAACATACACACACATATTCAAAGATAAGAAGACATCTAAAGATGCATGAGAGAAAAGAGAGAAGAAAGGAGAGAGAGCTACCTTATATGCAAGAACACACTTTCTTTCTTAGATATTCTTCCTCTCCCTCAGTCAAACACTCCCTAAGTCTACTGCATCTATAACATACACTTTGCCTCACATAATATGGCCTGTTCCCGTGATTTTTGCCACACTAGTTACATACTGTGACTTAAAGAAGTAACATATAGCTAAAATCCTTAAAAAGATTGTGTGACGGCTCCAAGGAGTCTAGATGGAGTCAGAAGTCAAATGATGTAAGCTTATGTTGTATATGATGTATAGCCACTTGAACATATGTATATACATGTATATATGATGTATGTAAGGAAATTGATAACATATGAATGAGAATGGTTGTTTTTTACATTGAGGTGCATTGATGTGGTTGTAAGATCATGTGTAATATGGGTTATGGCATAGTGAATTTGAGTTCCATGGCTTCTTGAATCAGTTGGCATGCATATTTAGGATATTATAGAGCTTTTAGATGTGTCCAAATGGTCTTCCCCTTAAACTTAAGAAGACATCCAAAGATGTTCTTCTCTTTCCCACTTCTCCTTCCACAGTTTTAATTATTCATTTGGGGCTATTTTGTGGTTGGTTTAGAGGAGGGAACTCAGAATTTCAAAGAGAAGCTTGAAGCAATGAAAAGGACTCTTGAAAAAGTCTTGAGACAAGGTAGATTCCAAGGCTTTTCTTGCACTCCTTGTTTGTTCTCCCTCATGAGCATTTCTTATAGCCCATAGCCCATTCTTTAGGGGATGATTTCTATTCAAACCAAGGTAGAATCATAGGTTTTGGAGTGTGAGGAACAAGTATATGCAAAGAAATCTAAGTAAAATGCATTAGAAATTAAGTTACAAAGATTAGGGATTTGATTGCACCTTGATGGGAAGGAAACTTCATAATGATAATTTGAGCTGTCTAAGAGTATGAATGAGTTTTCAAGACACCCAAGAAGTCACCTATGTGCCAATTCCCTAAAGAGAAGCAAGCAAAATCCTTTGGTGCACAATCAAGAAGCATGTCTCAGTCTAAGTAGCTCTGAACTCCTAGGAAGAATTTTAATTTGTCCTCAGCCTAGATTTGTATCATATATGACGGGAGAATATGAGAGGAAGCCTTGCCAAAAAGCTGCTGAACTAATATGGTTATTATTCATATGGTCAGTTTCTTCTTCTGTGTCATTCGAAGATCAAATGAGGTCTAATGGTACTAAAATTTTATATAAAGAAACTAGACATTCATAATGACTTGTAGCAATTAAAAGCACCTCATTTAGAGGTTTGTAGAACAAGAAATAATTTTTTGAAGTTCTGTGTTAGTACTAGTAGTGCCAGTCGAGTTCAAGTATTGTTCCATCAATTTTTGTTAGCTTAATGTTATTTTATTGGTCTACAATTATTTTTCCCTTAAAGTAGACATCTATAACTTTCCAAATTCATATAGTTTGTTTAAATTGGATTTTTGTGAAATTAGTTATGAATTTTTGAAGTTCATAACAGTAATGTCTGGTTTTCATAAAAACAACGGAAACAAATATGTTTTAGGAGTAAGTCCTTTGAAATGAATTGATTAAGGTCCAAAAAAATTAAAATAATGATCTAGACATTAAGTAATGAAAATAAGAGGCCAAAGGTGCTGGAAAACCATAGCTAAAATAACTAGACGGAATTTTACGAAATAGTTACAAAATGGAATGACATTTTTGTAATTTTGAGCAATTTTTAGAATACTCATAGGAGAGCTTTTTAAATGAAAATTTTGAGCTCTCTAGAATTCTCAAAGGCCCTGAAAATCATAGGAAGCCCTGGGACAATTAAAACTCCTCCGATGTACATTTTCTAATGATAGTTAGCCCAAACTTTGACTCTTTCGTTTAGGAAGGTTTAGCTCCAAATTAAGTGATTTTAAAGGTATTTTATAAGATTGAGAACCTAAATTTTATGAGAGAAAAGAAGATTCTCAAAAGAAACTAAAACAAACTAGAAAGAAAAATGCCAAAAGGATGGGACATATGTGAAATTTTCTTGAAACAATTTTAATTTCTCCCTACTTAAGTGGTGCATCCCCTTTCTCTCCCTCACTTAGCCAACCTTATTTCTACCCAAGAACAGAAGTGAGACCAAGGGAGAGAGGCACACAAGAGAAAGGAAGAGGAAGAGGAAAACAAAGGTAAGAAAGGTACGAAATTCATAGATTTTCTTAGTCTTTTCTTTGGTAAACTTAATCTCCTCCTTCTTCCTATAGTTTTATTAAAGTTGTTGGTGCTATTTTAAGCTTAGATCAGAAGGGAGAAGTTCGAATTGGAGGAGGAGAATCCAAGTAAAAGGAAGAGCATCCAAGAAAGGCTAGGAAATCAAGGTAGTTTTGCTATTTTCATGCTTGCTCAGCCTTGTCTTCCTTCTTGTAGATTTCAGCCACCATATGGACAGCCAAGAGGGATTGAATTTTGAATGAAACCAAGGATGAATCTTAGGAATTAAATTATAGGAAACAAGAATGTGCAAAGAGAACAAAGAAAGAACCATGAATTTATAAGATAGAAAAGCTAGAGATTTGTGAACATAACCTAAAATTTGTATTGATCCAAGAATTTTCTAGCCTATGTAACTATTTTTTTAAGTTTCTAAGACCCCTAGGGAACCTCCAAAGTATCTCCCTCTTCAAGGAAAAACTGAAAGCTCCATGGGTGCAAATGAAGAGCATAGGTTCGACCAAGGAGAGTTCATAGACCTAGGGAGTGTTTTAATTTCTTTCAAGCTTAGTTTTGCATCATGTATGATGGGAGAGTATGACAGAAAGCCTTGGAAAAAATTTAGAAAGCCTAGAAAGGGTAATGGAGGTATAGGTTCCATATTGTTGCATAATAAAGCAACACATAGCTAGGCTCCTTGAAATGAATGTGGGATGGCTCCAAGGAGTCTAAATAGAGTCAAGAGTCATAGATTAAGGGATAGAATGAAGCCAAGATCATAAATTCTGAAGGTTGCTTCATTAGGTGCTTTATGGAACCATAATTGAACCATATGAGCAACCTAGCTCTTCTACTATGTGTGTGGCTTTAATAGATGTTTTAAGAGTATAATTAGATCCCATTTGATGTGTTTAGACCTAAGGAATCAAGTCCCACCTCTTTGTGAGTGTTTGGCGGAGGGAAAGGAAGAATTTCCAAAAAAGAAAGTGTGTTCTTGCATACAAGGTAGCTCTCTCTCCTTTCTTTCATGGATCTTTGGATATCTTCTTGTCTTTTAATGTGTGTGTGTATGTTTAAGCCATGAAAGATATTTCTAGCATGTATTTATATGCCATGGTACCATGATTCTTTGCTTATGCACTTGAATGATATTTTTATGAATATGAATGGTTTGCTTGAATGTGGTGAAGCCAAAAGTCCCTTAGCTAGGGTGAGGATGAGCTAAAAGTCCCTAAAAATGGGTGAGACAAAGCCAAAAGTCTTTAAAAGAGAGAGACTTAGTCAAAAGTCTCTTGAGAAAATGGGTGAGGTAAGTCTAAAAGTCCCAAAGAGAATGGGTGAGCTAAACTATTGTCTTGACAAGCTTATGTATATTATATGTGACTTCTTGAATGAAGGAAATATTTTATGTATGTTTATAGATTTCAAGATAGCCATGCATGTATTTTTAGACTTGAATTTGCATCCATCATATATGTTTGAAAGGGAGAAGGGCTATTGGGATTCATAGAATCTCACTCTTTCCTCTCCATTACCAAACATGTTTAGGTGGACCAAGTGAGCAAGGAAATGGGAGCCACCAAGTTGGAAGGTGAGAGATTGACAAAGAAATGTGTTATTTGCTCTTTTTGTAACTACTTTGTTGTCACAAGATGCAATTCAATGATTTATATGATGTATAACCTTTTGAACATGTATGAATACATGGATATGTGATGTATATATAATGTAACACCATCATTTCTAACTCATACCTATCATGCCTTACATGCTCATATGAGGTATAGGAAGAATAAGGAGAGATCTTCTTCATTGGATTCATACATTTTCTCACATGGCATCATGCATGGTTAGAAATTCACTTTAGTGTCATATGGACCGAGTGAGCTCATTCTATACATCCTCATGTTTAATTGCACCATTAAAACTCATTTCAATCCCAAAAACATGATTTAAACCCATGGAAACTAAAAAGGAATATGAGACATGCACATTCATTTTCGGCCATACTTGGCCTCATTTCCGAGCAAAGTTTGAAATATCACAATTAAATACAAAAAAATTGAAAACATGTGATCTCAATCATTCTGGAAATATTAGGATGTATAATTCATACTAAAAATATGTAGAAGTCTTAAAATCCCATACACAAAGCTTTTGACATGCGAAATCATCTGGAGGTCGGAGTGGGTCCTGCTACTGTCACAGTTTATTGATATGAACTTCAAAAATGTCTAACTAATTCCAAAAAAATCTAATGCATGCAAATGATACCATTATGGAAATATTTGGATGTTAAATAGAGAGAAAAAATGTCTCCAGATCAGTTCATCAAGCCAAACGCTCAGAAACCGATGGAACAGTACCTCGGGTCAGGCAAGATGACTGATACTGGGTAGGAACTTCAAAATTGCATATCTTTCTCTCTAGACCTCCAAATGAGGTGCTTCTAGTTGATACAATTCTATGTGACTGTATAGTTTCTTCCTATAAAATTTCGTAGCCATTGGACCACGTTTGCCCCTTGGATGACACAATTCCACAACTGACCAAATGAACAGTGTTTGCGAAAATCTGAATTTCTGATACCAACTTTGAAAAATCATAGAAAATTACACAGACCTCCAAATGACTTGATCTTTAGCTTCCCAAAAATATCTAGACAAGATCTAGTCATGTGCCAAATTTCAAGATAAGAAGAGGTCATTTGGTCAGACTTGGACATCATGGGGCAAAATGACTAATTTCTTGTGTTAAAGAGGGCTCCAAGGGTTCAAATTGGCTTCATCTACTTCTAAGGCTTTATGAGCACGTGAGAAAGCATCAATATAGGTTATCAAACATGGCTCAAGTGTCTAACAACCCAGATTTGTAAAAATCACTCTCCCACACTAACACATACACCATGTACATAGGCTAAGATCTTACTATTCATACTGAAACTTGCTACATCATGCACTATAAGTTCAATTCTCATATATATACATTAAGTACATCCATTTACAAGTATTCCTAAGTGCCTACAACATGTACATCATTGGATTACATCCCTTGACTTAATTACAAAGTAGTGCCAAAATGGCTCTTTTACAATTTCTTCACCGAATCCCCTAGCTTCAAGCTTGGTGGCTCCCATATCTTGCCTCACTTGGTCCACCTAGCATGTTGGGATGGTGGAGAGGGGGAGTGAGATTCAAAGAATCTCAATAGCTCATCTCTCATTCACTCATACACAAAGCATGCAAACAAGTCTCACAAATGTATGCATGGGCATATTAGCATGTGAAATCATAAGAAAAGCATTTTCAACATTTGAGTAGGCCATACATAACGTTCAAAAGCTTGCCAAGCAAATGGATTAGTGTCACCTATTCATTTGTGGATTTTGCCTCACCCATTCTTTAAGAGGTTCTTAGACTCAACCCTTACTCTTGGGAGTCAACCTCACTTTTGGGAGACTCTTTGCTTTGTCTCAACTAACTTTAGGGTTCTTGGCTCATCCTCACCATGGCTAAAGGGTTGTTGGCTTTTCCATACTCAAGCAAACCCAAGAAATCATATAAAGCAACATTAAAATACATGAGGCATCATCATGCTAGCATACTTTTCATGGTTTAAAAATATACATACACACATGTAAGACAATGTAACCACACATCTATGCATGAGAGAAGGTGGAGAGAGCTACCTTATTGGCTAATCACAAACTTTCCCTTTCAATTTGTCTCCTCCCTTGTTGGTTTAACAATCACCTCTAGATGAGAGTGCTTCTATTGAGCCTAACCACACAAGAAGTATGGAATTATTCTCTTAGCACTTTATTCATAAAGTTAGAGATTTCTTTCTAGCAAACCCTACCAAGCATATAAGAGCTAGGGGTTCTTTCTCTCACTAGAACTTCACCAACTATCCTTCCTCTCTCAAGCTCTCAAAAAGGAAAGCAAAGAGGAAGAAGTAAGGATATGTGAGTTTTGGTCTTCTTCAAGAGGGATTTTTCCACTCTCTCTCTTCTGGACCAAGCTCAAAACCCAACTACTTCCACTAACCAAACCATAGGAAGAGAGGGCAAGGAAAGAAGATTGATATTCTAATTGAAAAGCCATGCAAAACCTTACCTTTTCTTGTTCTTCCTTCCTCCTCTAGGTTTCTCTCTCTCTCCTCCGCCCTTTTCTCTGTCTTAGAGGGAGCTTAAGTTGGTTACAAACAGAAAGGAGGAGTTTGGAGGCTTTAAAAAGTCAAATTTTCTTTTTTTACGTTTTTCCGGACTAACCCTCGCTATAGCGAGGCATCACCCTCGCTACGGCGAGCTCGTATCAATCCCAGACCCCTGGCTTCACTACAGCACGCGCTACGACGAGCAATGCCCTGGTTTTTATATGGGGTGCCTGCACTCGCTATAGCTAGAAGGCACTCTTGCTATAGCTAGACCATTTCTCGCTATAGCGAACAGGTACATTCGCTATAGCTAGGCTGTAGTTAGCAGACTTAGAAAATTTTCAGCCCTTCAAAAATTTTCAGCTTTTTTTCTCTTTTTGTTTTTTCTTTTTCTTTTCTTCTTCTTTCTTTTTTTCTTTTCTGGTTGTTACATTCCACCCTCCTTATAAAAATTTCGTTCTCGAAATTTAAACAACATACCTCATGGAAAGAGTTCTAGATATTTCTTCCTCATATCATCTTTTAGTTCCCAAGTGGCTTCCTCGAGAGACAATCCCTTCCAAACCACTTTCACCAGCGGTATCGTCTTATTCCATAACTGCTTAAGTTTAACATCCATGATTCGATCTGGTGATACTACATATGATAGATCCTCTTGTAACTACACATTTTCATATTCTATGACATGTGAGGGGTCGGGATGGTACTTTTTCAATTGGGGAACATGGATGACATTATGAACTTGGCTCATGTTCGGAGGAAGAGCTAGTTTATATGCCACAGGTCCTACTTTATCAAGAATTTGGAAAGGACTTATATACTTTGGATTGAGCTTTTTACTCTTAATGGACCGACCTATTCCTATGAATGGATATACTCTAATGAAGACATGGTCTCCTACCTCAAATTCTAACGCCCGCCTACATTTATCTGCATAGCTTTTCTGTCTACTCTGGGCCATCAGAAGTTTCTTTCTGATAGTTTCTATTTGTCTAGAGGTCTGGTCCACTAATTCTGAGCCTATGAGGCTCCGCTCTCCTAGCTCAACCCAACACATTGGGGACCTACACTTCCTCCCATACAATGCCTCATATGGTGCCATCTGTATACTGGCATGATAACTATTATTGTAGGCAAACTCCGCTAGAGGCAAGTATGTATCCCAGTTCCCTTTCATTTCTAGCACACATGCCCTCAACATGTCCTCTAGGGTTTGGATGGTTCTCTCTGTCTATCTATCAGTCTGAGGGTGGTAAGCCGTGCTGAATCTAAGTCGGGTACCTAGAGCATCTTGTAATGATCTCCAGAAATTTGATGTGAATCTGGGATCTCTATCTGATACTATGCTCCTAGGCACACCATGCAGTCTAACTATCTCCCTGATGTACAACTGGGCTAACTTATCTAGGGTATAAGTGGCTTTCATAGGTAGAAAATATGCTGACTTTGTTAACCTATCTACTATTACCCATATTGCATCATAGCCCGATGATGTCCTGGGTAAACCCATGACAAAATCCATAGCTATGTTATCCCATTTCCACTCTGGGATATCTAAGGGCTGAAGTAACCCAGCTGGTTTCTGATGTTCTATTTTTACTCTTTGGCATACTAGACATCGGGAGACATACTTTGCTATGTCTGTCTTCATCCCAGGCCACCAGAACATTTTCTTCAAATCCTGGTACATCTTATTACTGCCGGGATGAATGGTGTACTTACTCTTATATGCTTCATCTAGTATCTTCTCTTTGATCTCAGTGTTTCTAGGCACATACAGCCTATCCCTGTACCTCACTATGTCATCCTTAGATAGATTGAACTCCTGGACACTGCCCTGGGTTATCTGGGCTCTAATCTTCTTTACATGGTCGTCTGCTTGCTGGGCTTCTCTTATCTGATCCCTCAAGTCATTTTCTATTCGGGTCTCACTCATTAATAATTTTCCCAAACACACCTCGCAGGAGAGACTCATGTCTCTGAATCTCTCAATCAATTCCTGCTCTCGGATCATCATACAGGGCATGTGTATGGATTTTCTACTTAGGGCATCAGCTACCACATTAGCCTTACCGGGATGGTATTTCCATGTAAACTCATAATCTTTCAGAAATTCTAACCATCTTCATTGCATCATATTTAGCTCCTTCTACTCAAATAAATATTTAAAACTCTTGTGGTCGCTGTAAATTTCTATTGCTACCCCATATAAGTAGTGTCTCCATAATTTCTGAGCAAATACCACTGCGACTAACTCTAAGTCATGTATGGGGTAGTTTTCCTCATGAGATTTCAACTGTCTAGAAGCATAAGCTACCACTCGGCCTTTTTGCATAAGCACAATCCTAACACAATCCTAACCCTTTCTTAGAGGCATCACTGTACACTACAAAAGTTTCTTTAGGGTCAGGGAGTACTAGAACCGGAGCCGTGGTCAACTTGTGCTTCAACTCTTGAAATCTGCTCTCGCATTTCTCATTCCACACAAACGGCACATTCTTTCTAGTAAGCCGGGTCAGTGGCATCGCTATTTGAGAAAAGCCCTTAATGAACCTCCTATAATACCCTGTTAAACCTAGAAAACTCCTTATCTCTATTACTGTTCTAGGTCTCTCCCATTGTAATACTGCCTCTACCTTATGGAGATCTACTGCAACCCCTACCTGGGAGATCACATGACCGAGAAACGAAATCTCAGTGAGCCAGAAATCACATTTACTAAGTTTAGCATACAACTGTTTCTCTCTCAAGGTCTCTAGGGCTAATCTCAGGTGTTGCTCATGTTCCTCTCTACTTTTCGAGTAGATGAGGATGTCCTCTATGAAGACTACTACGAACTTGTCTAAATATGGCCTGAAAACTCTATTCATGTAATCCATAAAAATTGCGGGTGCATTCGTCAACCCCAAAGGCATAACTAAGAATTCATAGTGCCCATATCTGGTTCTAAAAGTTGTCTTAGGAATATCTTCCGCCTTTATCCTAAGCTGATGATATCCTGACCTGAGGTCTATCTTGGAAAACACAGACGCTCCTACTAACTAATCTAGGAGGTCATCGATGCGAGGGAGAGGGAACTTATTCTTAATGGTGACTTTATTGAGTTCCCGGTAGTCTATACATAGCCTAAGGCTTCCGTCCTTCTTCTTTACAAATAGGAATAGAGTTCCCCACGGTGAGACACTGGGTTTAATGAAACCTTTCTCTAAAAGCTCATCTATCTGTTTCTTAAGCTCTGCTAGCTCGGTGGGAGCCATTCTATACGGGGCCTTAGACACTGGACCTACTCCAGGTACAATGTCTATAGGAAACTCAACCTCTCTTTCTAGGGGCAGTCCACTAATCTCCTTGAAAAATACCTTTGGGAACTCTCTCACTACAGGAATCTCATCTATACCCTCTTCTACCTCAACCTGGACTGAAAAGAAAACCAAATACCCCTGACAACCACGCCCTAGAGATCTCTCAACCTGGGAAGTGGTCATAACAGATAACTCAGCCCTAGTGCTAGGCACAGTCCCACACTCAGGTAAAGTAATACACCTGTGGCTACAATCTAGTATGGCATTATTTGTAGACATCCAGTTCATACCAATGATCACATCAATGTCAATGAGGGGCATACAAATCAAATCAAGGGTGGTCAGGCAATGATTAAATTGGATCACACAATTCAAGCAAGCATGGAAAGTGATGGCTCGATTTCCAGTAGGGGTGGATACATGTAACTCATATGGCAATGTATGCATACTCAGACCCAACCTCCTAATACAGTCATATGATATGAAAGAGTGGCTAGCTCCCGAATTAAATAAGGTAGTTACAGAAAACTCATTTATCTTAATAGTACCTTGAATCAGACTCGGGGACTGGCTAGCCTCCTGCTGTGATAGGGCAAAGACTCTACCCTGGGTCTGTGGTCTGGGAGGAGGAGCCATCTCCCTTGGCTGTGTGATCTGTAGAGGGGCCTGTGGAGAAGCTTGGTTGCAATCTCTGGCTATATGCCCCGGCTGCCACATCTAAAGCACACATTCTGCCCCGCATAGCATGGTCTGGTACCGTGATTCTTGCCACACTGGGGACATATGATAGGTGGAGCACTGCCTTTACTAGACTGAGTCCTCCTTCTCTTACCCCTTTGGTTCCACTAACTCTTTCCACCTCTACGGCTCGTCACTGTAGGCTGGGAACCATCTTTAGATCTCTTGGGCTCAGGGAGGGGAAGAGGTGGTCTGGCGCTAGAGGTAGGCTGCATCATCTTGAGATTTGTTTCTGTCACTCTGCATACTTCTACAAGGGTATTAAAGTGCCTAATTCTCTGTGGCACAACCCTGTCTCAGATCTCAGGGAGCAAGCCCTTCTCTAACCTATCTGCCCTCCATCTCTCATCGTCATGTCTCTGTAGGTATGAGGAATATCTAGAGAGCTCAATAAACTTTGCTACATATTGGTCCACAGACATCCCCAGAATTTTTCTGAACAGGATAAACTCTGACTCCTTCTCATCTCTGATGGAATTAGGGAAATATTTCTCATGGAATGCCTCGAGGAATGCCTCCCCAAGTGATCGGGGCGTTCCTCGCTCTCAGAATAGGCTTAGTGCTCTTCCACTAGTAAATTGCTTCTTTCTGTAATTGGAATGTAGCCATCTTGGCTTTTTCTCAGACGTGCACTCCATCACCTCGAAGATCTACTCTAGCTCCAAAATTCAGGCCTCAGCTTTATTTGCGTTCATCTCACCATCAAAGGTGAGAGGCCCGAATTTTCTAAACTATATGATCACTTTTCGGATCGAGGTTTGCTGCTCAGCAGGAGGCATCTAAGCTGGTGGAATTGGGGCAACAGCCTGCATGTGTGGTTGCACGTCTGTAGGAGTCGCCCCTGAGTGCTCGGGATGATCTGAGTGTGGAGGTGGCTGAGGAGGAGGAGGTGTAGGGCCCTGGCTATCTCTCCCAGCAAGCCGTTCTTGTAACTGCATGATAACGGCCTGCTGCTGATCCAAGCGAGCCATAACAAACTGTAAGGTTCCAGCAACTGGATCACTAGGCCCGGCCTCATCAACCTGAGCTGCTCTGGGAGGCCTACCTCTACCTTGGCACATGTCTACCATCTTTCTGAAACATAAAAGCATGCTTTAGTACATAATATGGACACACGTCACTGCCACACACTCAATCATCCATAAACAAGCTCATATACATCTTGGAAACTCACAAACATAAGCCACAACCCACAATGAGAGCTTGAACCTTTGCTCTGATACCAACAAATGTAACACCATTATTTCTAACTCATACCCATCATGCCTTACATGCTCATATGAGGTACAGGAAGAATAAGGAGAGATCTTCCTCATTGGATTCATACATTTTCTCACATGGCATCATGCATGGTTAGAAATTCACTTTAGTGTCACATGGACCGAGTGAGCTCATTCTATACATCCTCATGTTTAATTGCACCATTACAACTCATTTCAATCCCAAAAACATGCTTTAAACCCATGGAAACTAAAAAGGAATATGAGACATGCACATTCATTTTCGGCCATACTTGGCCTCATTTTTTGGCAAAGTTTGAAATATCACAATTAAATCCAAAAAAATCAAAAACATGTGATCTCAGTCATTATGGAAATCTTAGGATGTCTACTCCATATAAAAATATGTAGAAGTCTTAAAATCCCACACACAAAGGTTCTGACATGCGAAATCATCTGGAGGTTGGAGTGGGTCCTGCTACTGTCATAGTTTACTAATATGAATTTCAAAAATGTCTAACTAATTCCAAAAAATCCAATGCATACAAATGATACCATTATGGAAATATGTAGATGTTAACTAGAGAGAAAAAATGTCTCCAGATCAGTTCATCGAGCCAAACACTCAGAAACCCATGCAACAGTAACTCGGGTCAGGCAAGATGACTGATACTGGGCAGGAACTTCAAATTTTCATATCTTTCTCTCTAGACCTCCAAATGAGGTGCTTCTAGTTGATACAATTCTATGTGACTGTATAGTTTCTTCCTATAAAATTTCGTAGCCATTGGACCACGTTTGCCCCTTGGATGACACAATTCCACAACTGACCAAATGAATAGTGTTTGCGAAAATCCGAATTTCTAATACCAAATTTGAAAAATCATAGAAAATTACACAGACCTCCAAATGACTTGATCTTTAGCTTCCCAAAAAGCTCTAGACAATATCTAGTCATGTGCCGAATTTCAAGGCAAGAAGAGGTCATTTGGTCAGACTTGGACATCATGGGGCAAAATGACCAATTTCTTGTGTTAAAGAGGGCTCCAAGGGTTCAAATTGGCTTCATCTACTTCTAAGGCTCTATGAGCACGTGAGAAAGCATCAATATAGATTATCAAACATGGCTCAAGTGTCTAACAACCCAGATTTGCAAAACTCACTCTCTCACACCAACACATACACCATGTACATAGGCTAAGATCTTACTATTCATACCGAAACTTGCTACATCATGCACTATAAGTTCAATTCTCATATATATACATTAAGTACATCCATTTACAAGTGTTCTTAAGTGCATACAACATGTACATCATTGGATTACATCCCTTGACTTAATTACAAAGTAGTGCCAAAATGGCTCTTTTACAATTTCTTCACCGAATCCCCTAGCTTCAAGCTTGGTGGCTCCCATCTCTTGCCTCACTTGGTCCACCTAGCATGTTGGGATGGTGGAGAGGGGGAGTGAGATTCAAAGAATCTCAATAGCTCATCTCTCATTCACTCATACACAAAGCATGCAAACAAGTCTCACAAATGTATGCATGGGCATATTAGCATGTGAAATCATAAGAAAAGTATTTTCAACATTTGAGTAGGCCATACATAACGTTCAAAAGCTTGTCAAGCAAATGGATTAGCTCACCCATTCACTTATGGATTTTAGACTTGCCTCACCCATTCTTTGAGAGGTTCTTAGACTCAACCTTTACTCTTGGGAGTCAATCTCACTTTTGGGAGACTCTTTGCTTTGTCTTAACTAACTTTAGGGTTCTTGGCTCATCCTCACCATGGCTAAAGAGTTGTTGGCTTTTCCATACTCAAGCAAACCCAAGAAATCACATAAAGCAACATTGAAATACATGAGACATCATCATGCTAGCATACTTTTCATGGTTTAAAAATATACATACACACATGTAAGACAATGTAACCACACATCTATGCATGAGAGAAGGTGGAGAGAGCTACCTTATTGGCTAATCATAAACTTTTCCTTTCAATTTGTCTCCTCCCTTGTTGGTTTCACAATCACCTCTAGATGGGAGTGCTTCTCTTGAGCCTAACCACACAAGAAGCATGGAATTATTCTCTTACCACTTTATTCATAAAGCTAGGGATTTTTTTCTAATAAACCCTACCAAGCATATAAGAGCTAAGGGTTCTTTCTCTCACTAGAACTTCACCAACTATCCTTCCTCTCTCAAGCTCTCAAAAAGGAAAGCAAAGAGGAAGAAGTAAGAATATGTGAGTTTTAGTCTTCTTCAAGAGGGGTTTTTCCACTCTCCCTCTTCTAGACCAAGCTCAAAACCTAACTACTTCCACTAACCAAACCATAGGAAGAGAGGGCAAGGAAAGAAGATTGATATTCTAAGAGAAAAGCCATGCAAAACCTTACCTTTTCTTGTTCTTCCTTCCTCCTCTAGGTTTCTCTCTCTCTCCTCTGCCCTTTTCTCTGTCTTAGAGGGAGTTGAAGTCGGTTACAAATAGAAAGGAGGAGTTTGGAAGCTTTAAAAAGTCAAATTTCCTTTTTTCACATTTTTCCGGACTAACCCTCGCTATAGCAGGGCATCACCCTCGCTACAACGAGCTCGTATCAGTCCCAGACCCCTGCCTTCGCTACAGCGCGTGCTATGGCGAGTAACGCCCTGGTTTTTGTAAGGGGTACCCGCACTCGCTATAGCTAGAAGGCACTCTTGCTATAGCTAGAAGGCACTCTCGCTATAGTGAACAGGTACATTCGCTATAGCTAAGCCGTAGCTAGCACACTTAGAAAATTTTCAGCCCTTCAAAAATTTTCAGCTTTTCTTCTCTTTTTATTTTTGCTTTTTCTTTTCTTCTTCTTTCTTTTTTTCTTTTCTGGTTGTTACATATAAGAGTTGGAAGCAAATGAATGGAATAGTATGCTTTTGGCATTGAATGGCAAAGTAGAGCTTGCATGTGCCTTGTGTATATCATCAAGTGGGAGAGTGAATTTTTGAGATTTGGGTTTTTTGACCTTTGAGACATGTTTAATAGGCTATGTTGATGCTTTCCCACATGCTCAAGTGGCCCTAGAAAAGCTAGAAGCTAAATGACACCAATTGTGACCTTTTAGGAGACCAAAATGTGCCATTTTGCAACCTTATGTTACAAACTGACCAAATGGACGAATTTCCCTATGAAATTTGGCATGAATATAGATATCATTTATATTTTTTTAGGAAGATAAATACTAGATTATTTGGAGTTCTATAGAATTAATTATGAATTTTCAAATTTGCCAAAAGGCTGTTGAACTGATATTGTTACTATTAATATGGTCAGTTTCTTCTCCTGTGTCATTCGAGGGCCAAATGGTGTCCAATGCTCATGAAATTTTACAAGCATAAACTAGATATAATAATATTTCTATGGCTAGAAGATCACCTTATTTAGATATCTGAACAGAGAGATATGAATTTTTGAAATTTGGAGTCAGTACTAGTAATGTAATAGTACCTTTGATACTGTTCCATCAATTTTTGGTGCCTAAAAGTTCATGTTTTGGTTTGAGCTTATTTCTAACTAAATTTAACATCTGTATCTTTTCATAATGGTATAGTGTGTTTGATTTTGATTTTTCTAGATTTAGTTATGATTAATCAAAGTTGGCACCAGATTTAGTTGTGTTATTTTGTGTATGTATGCTCCAAACTCAGGATTCTTGTGACATTTTGAGATAGTTTTGAGTTGTATGAATGTATTTTAATTGGAGAATGATATGAATGAGTTAATATAGTCCAAAAAATGTGAAACAAAAATTTTAAGTACTACACAATGCAAAATATTTCATTATTTTATTTGAGTTTTCCTTGGAAAGTGCTATGCTAAAGGAAAGTAATTAGGAATGAGATGGGGAAAGGCTAAATGAATATGGTGTTACAAAGTTCATCTATCATGTAACACTAATTTGCATATTCTTATCCCTTTAACTTTAATCCTTGCATGAAGCCATCTACTTTTGAAAAAGCAGTTGATGGTATTCCATAAACAATCCTTGATATCTCGCTATATGGCTTATGCCTCAAGAGTCTACAATCCATTAAGTATGATATTCTACCATTAAGACAGTGCTAGGAATATAAATAAAATGAGGAAATTCATCGTATAATGTTATCTTATTTTGCTTAGTGCAATCATAAGTAAAATGACCGATACTCTGACACATATAATACTTGACCTTGGCTATGTCAAGTTTTTTTTCATTAGGCTTACCTCTCTTAAATTCTTTCATCATATGAAATTTCTTGCCTTTCTTGTCTTTAGGTCTTTAAGTCCTAGCAGTCTCAATCACATAAGCATGTCTGATAGATCTAATAGCTTTTATGTAATATCCTATAATCTGGTAACTAAAATAGTCCTAAAAGTGTAGAATAAATTATTTAAAATGGAGTCATAGGGCAAGAGAAGGGCGGTTAGGGCTGAAAAATAATTGAAATTAGAATTGCTCTTTTAATGAAGGAGGACTCTAGAGCAACATTAATTGAGGTAAATTAAGGGTAGAATGTAACACTAATTTGCATGTTCTTATCCCATTAACTTCAATCCTTGCATAAAGCCATCTGCCTTTGAAAAAGCAATCGATAGTATTCCATAAACAATCCTTGATATCTAGCTATATGGCCTATGCCTCAAGAGTCTACAATCCATTAAGTATGAGATTCTACCATTAAGACAGTGTTCGGAATATAAATAAAGTGAGGAAATTCATTGTATAATGTTATCTTATTTTGCTTAGTGCAATCATAAGTAAAATGACCGATACTCTGACACGTATAATACTTGACCTTGGCTATGTCAAGTTTCTTTTCATTAGGCTTGCCTCTCTTAAATTCTTTCATCATATGAAATTGCTTGCCTTTCTTGTCTTTAGGTCTTTAAGTCCTAGCAGTCTCAATCACATAGGCATGTCTGATAGATCTAATAGCTTTTATGTAATATCCTATAACTGGTAACTAAAATAGTCCCAAAAAAGTAGAATAAATTATTTTAAATGGAGTCACAGGGCAAGAGAAGAGCAGTTAGAGCTGAAAAATAATCGAAATTAGAATTGCTATCTTAATGAAGGAGGACTTCAGAGAAAAATGAATTGAGGTAAATTAAGGGTAGAATCCTAATTAGAGTATCTGTATTTAGAAATGAGATTAAGAAACTAAAAATGGCTCGAAATTGAAGCCAAAACAGCTAAACAATATGAACCAAAATCACAGTGACAAAATCGTAATTTTGAGAAAAATTTTAAAAACTTAAAGGAAGAAATTTTAAATGGTAAAATTGAGTTCATTTAGGTTTTTAGAGATCCTAAAAACTATATAAACAGTCAGAATGGCTAAAACTCTTTCGGTGTACAAATTAGGACGTCAATTGACTAAAACTTTGACCAAGCCATTCCAGATTGTTTTGAATCCTTAAAATTTCAAAGTAATGTTTTTAATAAACTAGAGAACCTCAATTTCAAGATGGAAAAAATGATTTCCAAAAAGAATCTAAAATGGGCTCAAACAGAGGAATTAAAGTTACGGGATGTAACGAGAATTTTTGAATTTGTTATAAATCACCTCCTTTCTTTCTTATATGTGCCATGCCACTTCTAGCACCTTCATAACCAACTTTATTCTGCCCACACTAGCCATGAAGCACTATGAGAAGAACCAAGGAAGGAGGGAGGAAAAAACTTCACCTAGGTAAACTGACATTCTAATTTTCCCTTTGTACTAGTATAAACATTTCTCTACTCTTTCTCCTCTTTCTTTTAATGGTTTTAGTTTCCTAAAAGAGTGAGTTTTGTGGCTAAACTCATGGAGGAAGAAGCTCCTTTAAGGAAACCTATTGCACCAAAATATTCTCTATAAAGAGTTCTTTCAAGTGATGTATGGATTATGCTAGGAAGCTTGTGTTTTCTTTGAGTTCTCCCTCTCCCTATGTCCGGCCAATGGAGAGATATCTTGGAGGGTGTTTGATTTTGACCTAAACTTGATAGGATTAGAGGTTTTGAGGTATGGAAAATTAAGATTATGCAATTGGAATCAATTAAGAAGTTTTAAAATGCATAGTAGGTCACTTATGATTTTGTTTGCACCTTAAGAGTGTTAGAACCCTAGAAAGACATCTCAAGCCATATAAGACCATATTCAAACTAGAAAAAAGCCAATGAACCTCCCTATGCATCAAATTCCTAAGAGAAATGACAAAACTCCATTTAGCTCCCATATGGACATAAGTTTGGCCAAGACATGGGTGGAGTAGCTAGGAGGAGTTTTTTTGGATTCTAAGGATATAAGTGATTAAATATGAATTATAAACACTAAATGAACTATTAGAATGAATTTAGAAACTTTATATTGAAAGATGAAATTTTAGGATTCAATTAGGTTTAAAGAAGTAACATGGTGCTAGGCTTCTTAAATCAAGCATGTGAAGGCTCTAATGAGTTCTATTAAGGTTATATGACTCATATTAAATGAGATTTTGGAGATAAGGAGTTGAATTATAAGAGTTGCCTCATAAGGCATTCAAATAGACTATAAGTGCACCTAAAACCGTAGTTGATTTGTATAAGGCTAATATGAGTGTAAGCATGGTTCCATGTTAATTTTGTATTTCATTTGATGTGTTTAGGCCAAACAAGTGATTTTAATTTGGGTGTTGGGCTGTGGAACAAGAGAAGAGAAACCAAGGGAAACTAATTGAAACATTGTGTCAAGGTAGCCTTTCCTTTATTCTTAAATATGTATGCTTGGTTTGCTTGAATGTCTTAGATTACTTATATGTATTGTTTGCAAATTATGTGTATTGTTGATTGCTTGATGATCATTTGCAATTCCATGACATTAATTTGCATTTGGAATTGAATTGGCTTTTGATGGATAAGGTTGTGCCAAAAGAGCCTTAGTAATAGGTGAGGTAAAACCAAAAGTCTCTTAAAAATAAGTAAGGCTAGGTCAAAAGTCCCAATTATGGGTGAGACTAAGTCAAAAGTGCTTAAAAGAGAGTAAGGCTAAACCAAAAATTCCTAAATGTTGGATGAAATTAGACCAAAAGTCCCTAGAGTACAAAATTACTCTTAATAGAGCCGAGGAATTTCTAAAGCATGATTATTGTTTATCTATAGTTATATGACATACCTACTTACATCTTTGATCTTAAGTGAGCCATATATGTATGCTTGGATGTTAGAGTAACTATTGAGATTCTTTGTGTCACACCATATTATTTTTAGCATCACTTTACTCATTCAAGGGGAATTTCACATGTTTTCAAGAGAAGTTCAAGAAAATCCATTAAAAATATTGAATTTAAGTACATTACGTCGGGGTTTAAAAATTTATCTCACGTCTTGGGGACCCCGTGAACATACCAACCACATCCTTTATTTATTTTCCATCTATAAAAGTCATAAATATCTCAAAACATCACATAATCTATGGGTCTAGGAGCAAAAACCCCGAAATTAATTCATTCACCTCGGATTCCAGGGTGGCAGATTTCCAAGGCAATTTGGAAAAATCATAACTAAATCTAAAAAAATTGAAATCAAGAAACCCATAGCTTTTTGGAAATCTCTAGATGTTAATTTTACACTAAAAATAAGTCCTAGCCAATAAAATCTCATCTGGATCATGTTTGATAATAAAAAATGCACAGAAATCAAGCTACCCAGAATTACTGATACAACTTATTGATATAAATTTTGAAAATTCATAATTAATCCTAAAAAAATATAATTCATGCAATCTAACCAATTTGGAAAGGTGTGGATGTTATCTAGAGGAAAAAAAATAGTTCTAGATCAATCCAAGTGCATTCAGATCCCGAAAATCAATGGAACAGTGCTAGAGGTCTGACTGGGCACCTATAATAAAATAGAATCTTCAAAAATTCATATTTCTCTCTTTAGACATCTAGATGAGATGCTTCTAGTTGGAACAGGTCACTAGGAAGGTCTAGTTTCTTCTTGTAAAATTTCACAGCAATTGGACATAATTTGCCCCATGAATGACAGAGATCAATTTTTAGACCAAATAAACAGTACCAAGGTCAAAACCATAAAATTTGCCAATTTCAAAAATTTGCCAAAATTCTATAGACCTCCAATATTACCTACTTTAACTTCCCAAAAAGCTCTCAATGAGGCCTACATGCATACCAAATTTCAGACCAAGAAGAGCTCATTTGGATAGTTTGTGCCATAGCTTACCAAAGGGTCATTTTTGCATCTCATAAGGCACCGACATGATCCTAATGGCCTTCCCTTGTGTTTGGATCCTCTTGGGAAAGTTTAAAAGCATGATTATGACTTATATGAACTTCCCAAGTGGTCCAAAATCTCATGCATCTCATTTTGGTCATTCCACATCTAAGAATACACTAACACATATATGCCATTAAGTGTCAAGTTCTCTCCTTTGTATTGCTTTTGTGCCATATATGGTTCTTACAACATTCATATATAATATTACATTTGTTCAAGTGTTCACAAATCAAAAATTTCATGTACATGTTCACTTTGACATTTGGATACAAAGAAAGCTACATAATGATCAAAGAATGGTCTCTTATGTCCCTTGGCTTGCATCTCTTGGTTCTTGAACACCACCTAGACATATTAAGATGAAGGAGGGAAGGGAAATGAGATTCATGGAATCTCAATAGCTCACAGACCCATTCACACACACATTCATGGTATACATACATCAAAGGCACAAGTATGGAGAATAGCACAACCATAAAGTATGCAAAGTCACAATTCTATGCCACCAATTCACATTAAATTCAAGATCATGTTCTAGATAATTTTAGTTTTGCCTCATCCCATTTCTAAGACTTTTGGATTTGTCTCACCCTTGGCCTAGGGACTTTTGACTTGGCCTCACCCATCAAAGAGACTTTTGGCCTTGTCTCACTAATGCCTTGAGACTTTTGGCATCTTCTCACCCACATTTAGGGACTTTTGGCATCACCTCACCCTTATGAGTTATTTCCACAATCAATGACATACAAGACAACATATTGGTACCAATGTAATATCAAAATATCAAGTGGCATGTTCTCAAATTACAAGAGCATACACAAGCGCACAATGACATATATACAACCAAGAATGCAAAGAGAATGAGGTAAAGAGCTATCTTGAACTTATGCAAGCTTTTCTTGGTCTTTCTCCTTCCCCTTTTTGGTTCCATAAGTACACCTAGGTGGGTTGGTGTTCTCATGGCCTAAGCATCATAAATAGTACATAATTACTATAATATTCGGTTCTTTGAAAATGAGAGAAAACCTGAAAAACGTAACGTATGGTTTCTCTGTTAACATATGAAATTCACTGGATACAAAAGCAAATCCCCTTAAATGACTTAGTTAAGGTCCTAAAAAATTTGGAAAGCATTCTAGACTCCTAAAAATGAGAATCCCAGGCTCAGACAGAAGGAAAAATAGAATTAGAATGAAGAAACGAATTTGAACAAAAAGTTGACAAAACATAAGGGCATTTTCGTCATTTTGAGTAAATTTTGGAATTTTCATAAGAGAGCTTTTTAAATGAAAGTTTTGAGTTTTTCAAGGTTCTCAAGGGCACTGAAAACCATGGGAAGCCCCGGGACAGCTAAAGCCCCTCCAGTGGACATTTTCCAACATCGGTGTACTTGAATTTTGACGGATTCATTTAGGAAAGTTTTAGCTCCGATTTGAGTGATTCCAAAGGCATTTTACTAAATTGGGAATCTAAATTTTATAATAGAAAATACAATTCTAAAAAAGGAGCTAAAATAAATTAGAAACAAAAATGCCAAGAACAAAGGGCAAAATGAAAATTTTTGAAAAGTCTTCCTTCCTCCACCTATATCTATAGGGCACCTCACTTTCCCACTCATTTAGCTTCATATGTTTCTGCCCCAAACCAGAGCAAAGACCCTAAGAGAGTGGCGCACAAGAGGAAGAGGAAAAGGAAGAGGAGGAGAAATCAAAGGCTAAAGGTATGGATTTTGGCAGTTTTTCATGCTCTTTCCTTTCCAAACCTCTTCTCTTCCATTATCCTTTATTTCCTATGATTATATTAAAGTATATGAATCTGTTTTAAAGGAGAAATTAAGGAAAAAAATTCTAATTTGAAGAGAGGAGGCCAAAGAAAGGAGGATTCAAGTGAGAAAACAAAGAAAAATAAGGTAAAATCTCCATCCCATGGTGGCTACTCCTTCCCCCTTCTTCTCCCTATAGATGCAAGAGGGCTGAAATTTTGAGAAGAACCAAGGGTGAATTCTATGAATTTAAAGGAGGAGAGTAAGAATATACAAAGAAATTCAAGAAAAGATCATTGATTTTCAAGGTGGCAAACTTAGGGTTTCATAGGCTCCCTTGAAAGTCTGATTTGATATAATTATTCCTAGGCCTAAATGAATATTTGAATGAGTTCCTAAGATTCCTAGGAGTCTCCCTATATGCATCTCCCATGTAGAAAACAAAGCAAACTCCATGGAGGCCAAAAGGAGGCATAGGCTCGGCCAAAGGGGGTTGAGACACCTAGGGAGAGTTGTAAAATTTTTTAACCCATTTTTGAGTCATATATGATGAATGAAAATGAGGGGAAACCTTGGAAAAAATTTAGGAGGCCTAGAGAATGAATTGGTGTCTTAGGTTCCATAATATGACCTAAAGAAGTAATATGTAGTTAGGCTCTTTGTTTCAATTGTGTGATGACTCCAAGAGGCTTAAAAGGAGTAAAAAATCATATATGAAAGGAAAGAATGGAGCCTAGAATTTATTTGATGGGTGTTGCTTCATTAGGTTCATTCTTGGAACCATAGAGGAGTTAATAGACTAAGTTAGTGTTTAAGGAAGATGTGTGGCCTTAGAATTAACTCCATAAACCTAATTGGCTTCCATGAATTGTGTTTAGGCTAACAGAAATGATCTCCACCTTCTTGGGTGTGTGAGGTCAAGGGAAAGGATTCAAAACTCAAGGAAAAAGTGTGTAAATGCAAGCAAGGTAGCTCTCTCGACCTTCTCTCATGCATGGATGTGTGCTTACATTGTCATTGAATATAAGTATATATGTTTTGAACTATGAAAAGTATTTTAGCATGAGTTTTTATTCCACAGTACCATGATGATGTTTCATGCATGCAGATGATGTTTTATGTGCTTGTCTTAGTTTGCTTGAGTGTGAAGAAGCCTAGAATCCTCTAGCCATGGTGAGGATAAGCCAAGAACCCTTAAAGTTAGTTGAGACAAAGTAAAGAGTCTCCAAAAAGTGAGGTTGACTCCCAAGAGTAAGGTTAAGTCAAAAACCTCTTAAACAAATAGGTCAGACAAGTCCAAAATCCATAAGTGAATGGGTGAGACTAATCCACTCACTTGGCAAGCCCATGCATGCTATGTATGACTTGTTCAAATGCCAAGAATGTTTCTTAAATGCTCACAGATGTTAACATGTCTATGCATGCATTCTCAAGGCTTGCATTGCATACTTTATGTGTGATTGAAAGAGAGATGAGTTATTGGGATTCTTTGAATCTCATTCCCTCCTCTCCAATATTCTAACATACTAGGTGGACTAAGAGAACAAGGAAATGGGAGCCAACCACTAGAGAGATGAGAGCATGACATCAAAGTGTATAGATTTGGTTTCTTTAAGGCCATATGAATGGTAAATATTGTAATCCATTGTTGTATATGTCCTATAATGTTATGAACATGTATAATTATGCTAATGTATCATGTACAAATGAAGTTTAAGGCTATATGAATGGAAATGTGCATTTTGGACTTGTAGTGGCAAAACTAGCATTATGGAAATGTATGTAATAATGGAAGTAAAGAGGCCAAATTGAGATGCATGAGGTTTGAAACTACTTCGGCAGTTCATACAAGTCATATTCATGCTTTTAAACTTACCCAAGAGGTGCCAAACATCAAGGGAAGCCATTTGGACACATTTGGTATCTTATATGGAGCAAAATTGACCATATTGAAAACCTATACCCATTTTTGTCCAAATGAGCTCTTCTTGATCTAAGATTTGGCATGCATTTAGATCTTATTGAGATCTTTTTGGAAAGCCAAAGTACAGAATTTTTGGAGGTCTATAGTATATTTGATGAATTTTCAAAATTGGGAAAAATTCTGAAATTGGTTCAGAGTACTATTCACTCAAGTCCGAAAATGAATTCTATCACTCAGGGAGCAAATGATGTCCAATTGTCACAAAATTTTATAAGGAAAAACTATACCTTTCTAGTGACTTGTACCAACTAGAAGCACCTCATTTGGATGTCTAGAGAGGAAGATATGAATTTTTAAATTTTCTACCCAGTATCAGGCATTCAGATAGACCTCAGGTACTGTTTAATTAGTTTTTGAGTTTTGGATGTGCCTGGACAGGTCTGAAGTTATTTTTTCCCTCTAGCTAACATATGTATCTTTCTAGATTGGTATCATTTACATGGATTGGATATTTTTGGAATTAATTGGATATTTTTGAAGTTCATAGTAAAAAGATATATTAGTACCAATAGCTAGTTAGACCTTTGCTTTTTTTCGAATGTCAAACGTCTTCTCTGTGATGTTTCATGGCCCGGTTATATTTTTTACATAAGATAAACATTTGTAGCTTTCTAGAATGGTAAAGAATACATGATTTTGATTTTTCTAGAATTAGTAATAATTTTCCAAAATTTGTGATAGAAAATGAGAATTTCTGGCCGAGGCTACATCAAGGAAATTTGTGTGTCTCATGCATTTGCACGAGTTGTAGGACACTTTTGGTGATGGATTTAAGTTGTATCTATGTAATTAAATATGAGAATGTAATACACGAGTCCATATGGCCCACGGGACTCTGTAAAAAGAATTTATACATAGCGCAACACAAAGAAATACAATATTTTAATGCCATTTTCTCACTTTCTTGTGTAATTCATGGCATGAGACTTAAAAGTAACATGAGGCAAGGCTAGAAATCTATGGTGTTACATTTATTGGTATCAAAGTGAATTTCCAGGCTTTCTCAGATTGAATTTAGGTTGAGGATCAACAGGGCTATGCAAAGGCTTGTATAGATATGTAAAGTCTTATATGAGACATTTTAGGTGTGTGAAGAAAGTTTGTGACAAAAAAGGAAAAATCCTGGCTGAGACTACATCATGAAATTTTATGTATTTCCTTGCCTTGCACAAGTTCTAGGCCATTTTTGGTGATGGATTTGAGTTGTATCTATGTAATTAAATATGAGAATGTGATACGTGAGTTCGAAGAAAAAATTTTATCCGTGGCAAAGTGTATGTACATTCGTTGTTCTCATGCTACCTTTCTTGCTTCATTATGAAATGCATAGAATAAGACCTAGAAATGGCATGAGGCAAGCTTAATAAATATGGTGTTACAATTACATACTTAAAGCAAGCCAAGATACTACACTTTTTCTTACAAGCATAAATGGGTCCATAGTTCACATAATGGTTCCATAAATGACCTATTGAAGCAACACTTATAATTCAAGTTCTAGGCTCCATTCTCTTTTCATTTCTAGGCCTCTTGACCTCATCCAAGGTCCTTGGAACCATCACACACAGACAAGAGCCTAAACATGTGTTGCTTCATAAGACTTCATTATGGAAACCATTGTCTCATCTCCCAAACCATGGCTCCTAAATTTTTTGCAAGGATTCCTCTAACCCTCAACCATCATATAAAGTCCCAAACCAAAGCTAGAACAAATTAAAACACATCCTAACCTAATTAACTAGCTTAGGCCGAGATAATGGGAGGAATGGGAGTTCATGAGCTTCTTGATTTTTCCTTGATGAAAAGCCATTTGGGAGGCTTCTTAGAGGTCTTAGGAGCTTAATTAAACACTTACATAGCTTAGGAAATACATGTACTAAATCAATTTTTACAAAACCCTAAAGAGCTCTACACTTTTCTAAATCAATTTCCATTGGTTTTCCTTGCAATTTCTTGGCATATTCCACTTCCCCATGGTCTAAAACCCTCGTTCCTCTCTTGTTTTTAGACAAAAAACCTTCCGTTCCCTTAATTCTATTCTTGGCCAAAATACAAATCAAGAGAAAGCAAGGAGAAGAAACAACAAGAAACAAGAAATACCTTGGATTCCTAGCTCCCTTTTGGTGCTTCTTCTTTTGCTTGAATGCTCCCTTAAATTTTTGAACCCTTCCCCTTTGTTTTGTCCTCAAAATAGAACCATTTCATTTAATATAACCATAGAAAGAAAGCTTGGAAGGAGAGGAACAAGTTTGGAAGAAGAAAGAGCATGAAAATCCTTGAATTTACTTACCTTTTTCTTGAAAATTCTTCTCCTTTTTTCTCCTCCTTGGTGCACCTAAGAGAGCTGGTCTTTTTTCTATTTTTTGGGCGGAGGGAGTCAACCTAAAGAAGGGAGGAGAAAGGGCATGAAGTGTGTGGAACATTCAAGAAGCAACTTTTTCTAAAAATTTCAATTTTACCCTTCCGTTGTGACATTTTCGTTTTAGCTTTGTTTTACCTCTTTTTTTAAAACCATCTTTTCCATTATAAAATTTAGATCTCCAATTGAATAAAATTCCTTTGGGATCACTCAATTTAGAGTTAAAACCTTCCTGAATGAATCTATCAAAGTTCAAGTTCACCATTATTGGAAAACGTACACAGAGGGACTTTAACTATCTTAGGGTTTCCCATGATTTTTAGGGCCTCTAAAAACCCTGAGCAACTCAAATTTTCCATTTAAAAAGGCCTCCTATGAGTTTTTTCAAAAATTGCACATAATTACGAAAATACCACTACATCTCATCAGTTTTTTGTCACAATTTTATTTCACTATTCTAGCTCCATTTTTCTTTCTGTTTGAGCCTAGGATTATTATTTTTAGGAGCCTAAGATACTACCCAAATTTTTTGGGACATTATCTAACTCATTTCAAGAGACTTACTTTTATACGACTTATTTCGTCGTTTTACAGAATTTACTGTTTGTTACACTTTAAATCTCACTTTTCCCCTATCTCTAATAACTATGGTTAGATGACTCTTAAGGAAGAAAGAATGATGAGCAAAAAGCCTAGGGAGAGCCACTTTGACAATGGAATTTGATTTGAGGCATATTCTTGAATATATAAATATGTACTCTTGTACTTTGATGTATGTTAATATAAACATCCTTGAGAGTACAAGATTATGCTATAGAGACCATTTGAGACTTATAATACTTGATATAAAATAATTTGATACTTTGAGTTCCTATATGTACATGTGTAATCTTGAACGTGAAATGGTGATTTCTAGTTGCATGGCAAATTTGACATGATGGATTAGTCTTATATCCTGTGGATTGAAACTTGCCTAAAATGAAACATGGCATTTTAGAGCTCAATTGGTACCATTTGAAACCAAAATTTGGTTTATTTAAGTTATAAAATATTCTTTTACCCTTGACAGCCCAAATGACTTTGTTTGGAGATAAAATTTAGTAGGGAATTAGGAATATAAAGAGCTTTCTAAAAAGTCAAAGTTTGTATTTTTTGGAGCTTTGTGGAATATTTTACAAATTTTGTAATTTGGATAAATTATGTAGAAATTCTGTGGTACTGTTCATATAGTTTGTCTTGGATTTCATAGTTTTTAAGGGACTAAATGGACTCATTTTTACCTAAAACTTTTACAGTAGATAACTCTCATTACAATCTTTCTAAAGACACCTAATTTACTTTAATCGAACTTATGTAACTCAAGTTATGAATTTTTGAAATTTAGTCCCTATTATGTGTTATATGGTCCAAAATGTGCATATGACCAAAATTCACAAATTGGTTATGTATGAATTTGAGAGTTGGAATGATAAAGAACCCTTGTAAGAACATCATATGACAAAGTGACACTTTAAGTCACTATAAATTTTGTTGTTAAAGAATTAGTTATCATGTTTTACCATCAAATATACATAAATTATATGATGGTATGACATTTTAAGTGCTCAACCTTAAGCTCTAGGTGACAAGTGACATAATAAAAAATAATGATGCTCGCATTATGGGCAAATTCACTTTCATGTGTTTCTAGCCAATAAGAAGATATCTTATAACAACTTGAACTTTGTTGTTCATTAGTAAGGAATGATCAATTGACTTTAACTCTTTTATCAAATTTGACATCTTTTTCAAATGATGCTTATAGTATCATTAAAATGCAGCCTATAGGTATTGATCTTGATAGTCAGTCATCTTAGTTTAGTTGTAGAAGTACTGTCAAACTTATTCTCAAGGACAATTCACATAATTTAAGTAGTTAGATAAGACTCGTATTCACACGAGGTCATAAGCTTTGTTGCCCAGCATTGTTATGTGAGCAATATTATCCTTTCTTTTTCTATAAGATAGCATATGCTTACTTTAGTGATTAAGGCATGTGAGGTTTTGTTTAATGAGTCACATGAGTCTCATCTTTCAAGAAGGATGTTCCTAATGCAATATGACTCTCACTTTCTAGACACTAGCCTTCGAGAAGTTATTAGCTATTAGTGTTTGAATTTGTTTTTTTATATGTTATCATTTGTTTTTGTATACTTTAGAAAGCATCAGATAAGATAGTCATATTTAAAGTTAAAGTTTTGTTTTATAAAGAAGATTATATGCATAGGTTTGTATGCACAATGCTTCCTATTTTTGCTTTTGCTTTGTGCTTAATAATAATAATAATAATTTAGAGTTTCAATTACTCTACACTTCATCTCTGTCATGGTATTAAAGCCACAAAGGTTCAGATGATCCAATTTAGCTCTATGAAAGCCTTAAAAACCAAGTCTGCTTCTGGCTTAGCATTTTCCACCATGCCAAACACTCACTTTAATGCAACAGTAGGGCAATCTCAGACCGAAAACACACACATGTGATCATCATATGTCGTTGTTTCAATAGGAATAATTATTTGCAATGGTCATAGAGTGCCTTATGTACATTAGATGGAAGAAGAAGCAAGAATATCTCACTAGTAAGGAAGTCCAACTAACAACTATAGGCCCTGTTTGTGTAAATTAGGTGTCACAGAATAATGTGACCATGTCATGGTTGTTCAACTCCATGATAGTTGAGATAAGTGAGAACTTCCTTCTTTGCATGAATATAAAAGGAAATACAGGATGCCATAAGAGAATCCTACTCTACAATAAAAAATATGGTACCTCTTTTACAAATCAAATGGTTCCTTTGAGAATTAAAGCAATGTGAGATGAATGTTACCCAGTACTATAATTCTCTTTTAAAGAACTGGCATCAATTAGATATGTACAAAATTCACTAGTGGTTTTATAGTGCTAACATAGCCTATTATAAGAAAATTATTGAAAAATAAAGAATTTATAATTTCCTCTTAGGATATAGTCTTATTTTTGAAGAGGTAAGGGAACAAATCATGGCCATATGGCCATTACCTTCTCTAAAAGAAGTATTTGCTAAAATAAAATGGGAAGATATTAGAAAGCAATTAAATCTTTGCCTACAATCTACATAATGTCATACCATATGAATTCCAGTATCAATTTCTTTTATCCAAGTAGGATTACACAAATTATCAAAGAAAATCCAAGGAAATTACCTAAAAATATTGGATTTTATAGCGTTACATCAGGACTCAAATTTCATATCGCATCATATGGGCCCTGTGAACTTCACCAACAATAACCTTTACTAAATTTTCATCTATACAAGTCATAAATGTTCCAATACATCACATAAATTACGGATCTAAGACTAAAAGCCCCAAAATTAACCAATTCATCTCAGATTCCATGGTGGCAGATTTTAGAGGCAACTTTGAAAAATCATAAATAAATCTAGAAACATCGAACTCAAGCAACCCATAGCTTTTTGAATATCTATGGATGTTAAATTTACAGTAAAAATAATTCCAAGCCATGAAAACCTCATTTGGACCATGTTTAATAACAGAAAAGTGGCAAAGGTCAAACTATCCAGTGCTACCAATATAGCTTACTAATATAAATTTGAAAATGCACAATTAATTTCAAAAAAATCCAATTCATGCAAAATATACCCATTTGGAAAGATACAAATGTTAACTAGAGGAGAAAAATAGTTCTCAATTCATCCAAGAGCATTTAGACCTCAAAAATTGATGGAATATTAATAGAGGTTTGACCATGCTCCTATAATAGGATAGAAACTTCAAAAAGTCATATCTCCCTCTCTAGACATCCAATTGAGGTGATTCTAATTGGCATAGTTCACTATAAATTTCTAGTTTAACTCTGTAAAATTTCACAAAAATTGGACATTTTTTTCCCCATGAATGATAGAGGTACATTTTCAGACCATATGAATAGTATTAGTACCAAAATCAGAAAATTTTTCAACTTCAAAAATTGCCCAAAAATTTTGTAGATCTCCAAATATTATTCACTTTAGCTTTACTAAAAGCCCTAAACAAGATCTACATGCATGCCAAATTTTAGACCAGGAAGAACTCATTTGGATAGATTTTGCCATAGCTTACCATTATGGCCATTTTTGCATCACATAAGGTGTCTACTTGGTCCAATTGGTTTTCCTTGGTGTTTGACACCTCTTGGACAAGTTTGAAAGCATGAATACAACTTATATGAACTGCCCAAGTGGTCTCAAATCTCATGCATCTTATTTTGGTCCTTCCACATCCAAGAATACACTAACAATTATAAGCCATACAATGAGCAATTCCCACAATTTCATTACTTTGATGCTAATTATGGCTCTTACATCCTTCATAAATGCTATTACATTTGTTCAAGGATTTACAACTCAAAAATATCATGTACATATCCACTTTGATATTTAAGTACAAAGAAAGCTACATAATGGTCAAATTATGGTTCTTAGGATCCTTGGCTTGCATTTCTTCTTTCTTGGACTCCACCTAGACATATTAAGATGAAGGAGGGAAGGGAAGTGAGATTCATGGAATCTCAATATCTCACACACCCATTCAACATACATTCATGATATACATATATCAAGAGCATAAGTATGAAAAGTGACATAGGCATAAAGCATACAAAGCCACACTTTTATGCCACCATCTCATATCAAATTCAAGAATATGCTCTACGGACTTTTGATTTTGCCTCACCCCATTTCTAGGACTGTTGGATTTACCTCACCCTTGGCGTAGGGACTTTTGACTTGACCTCACCCATCCAAAAGGCTTTTGGCCTTGTCTCACCCATGCCATGAGACTTTTGGCATCTCCTCACCTACATTAAGGGGCTTTTGGCATCACCTCACCCTTATGAGCCATTTTTCACAATCAATAACATTCAAGACAACACATTGGTACCAATCCAATCTCAAAGCATCAAGTGGTATGTTCTCAAATCACAAAAGCACACACATGCACACAATGACATATATACACTCCAGAATGCAAGGAGAGTGAGGTGAAGAGCTACCTTGATATTTATGCAAGCTTCTCTTGGTCTTTTTCCTTCCCTTTTTCAGTCCTACAAGCACACCTAGGTGGGTTATAACGAATGCAATTTTCATAAAACAAGGAAATGAGCTGTATAAAAGCAAGTCCTTTAAAATGAGCTAGATAATGTCCCAAAAAATTTGGATAGAGTCTTAGACTCCTAAAAATGATAATTGTAAGCTCAGATGGAAAGAAAAATAGAGCTAGGAAGGTGAAACAATTTGTGACAAAAACTGACAAAATGTAATGGCATTTTCATAAATAAGTGCAACTTTTAGAAAAACACATAAGAGGATTTTTTTTTAAATGGGAAATTTGAGTTTCCTAGGGTTCTCAGAGGCCCCAAAAATCATAGGAAGCCCCAGAATCAGTAAAGCCCCTCCAATATATATTTTCCAATAGTGGTGAGCTCGAACTTTGATGGATTCGTTTAGGAAGGCTTTAGCTCTGATTTGAGTGATTCCAAAGGCATTTTATTAAATTGGGAACCTAAATTTTATGATGAAAAAATGGTTCTAAAAAAGGAGCAGAAATAAAACAAAACCAAAAATGCCATTACGAAAGGGCAAAATAGGAATTTTATTCAAGAAAATAAGCTTCTTGAACCCTCTTTAAAACTCACGATTCTTCTCCTCTCTTCCATATGATTCTATTCTACCCAAAATATAGAAAAGAAAGAGCTTCTTTAGGATCACAAAGAGAAGGAGAAGGAGGAGGAAGAAAGGCCAAGAAAGGTAAGAAAACTTAGAGAATTTCATGCTCTTCCTTCTTCCAACTTTGCTCCCATCTTTCTAAGCTTCCTTTTCATGGTTTATTTGAGTTATTTGGTTCTGTTTTAGTCCATAATTTAGGGGGAAGTTTGAATTGCTTGAGAAAGGGAGAACCAAGAAGGAGAAGCCTTGGAAGTAATCTTGAAACCAAGGTAAATCTTGTTCCTAGTTGCTTTATTCTTTTGCTCTCCTCTTGGGTGTATGTTCGGCCAAACCATAACCATGAAGGGGGGAGGGAGTTCTATCCAAAACAAGAGGGGAACAAGGGAATTAGGCCATGGGAAGATGGAATATGCCAAGAAATCTCATGGAAAATCAATAGAAATTAAGTTAGAAAAGTGTTGGCTCCTTGAGGGAATCTTGAAATCTGATTTTGTGTGGATATTTTCTTGACTATTTAAGTGTTCCATTGAGCTCCTAAGACTCTTAGAAACCTTTCCAAGTGGTTCTCCTCTCAAGGAAAAATCAAGAAGTCCAAGAACCCCACTTTGTTCCATAGGTTCAGCCAAGGCAAGAGCATGAGGTTGGAGGATGTTTTAATTTGTTCTAGCCTTGGTTTAGGACTCCTTATGATGTTAGAAGATGGGAAAAACCATTGGGAAAAATTCAAGAGCCATGGAATGAGAGATGGGACAATGGTGTCCATAATGATGGCTTAAGAAGCAACTTAGTTTTCCACTTGTGCAAGTGGTTATATAAGGGCTCCAAGGACCTTAGTTGAGTTCAAGAGGTCTAGAAATGGGAAGAGATGGTAGCCTAGGACTTGAAATGTGAGAGTTGCTTCATTAGGCCAATTATGGAACCATTATGCCATTTATGAAACTAAGTGTGTATTCAAGCTTTAGTTTAGTGTCTTAGCTTGCTTCAAGTATGTGATTGTTTGTTATTTGTAATGTTTAGGCCAAGAGAATATCCCACCACCTAAGTGTCCTTGTGAGGTTGAGAAAGGGAAGGAGTAAAGCAAAGAAAGCTTGCATCAATTGAAGGGTAGCTCTCCACCTTATTCTTCATATATTTTTGTGTGCATATGTATGTCATTGTGTGTTTGCATATACTCTTGTGATTTGATAACATGCCACTTTATGTCTTGATGTTGTATTGGTACCAATGTGTATTTTTGAATGGATTGGTTGTGAGATTTGCTCATAAGGGCGAGGTGATGCCAAAAATCCCTTAATATGGGTGAGGACATGCCAAAAGTCTCAAGGCATGGGTGAGACTAGGCCAAAAGTCCCTTGGTTGGGTGAGGCTAAGTCAAAAGTCCCAAGGCCAAGGGTAAGGCAAATCCAAAAGTCCTAGGAATGAGGTGAGGCAAAACCACAAGTCCTTACAGCATGAGAATGGCTTGATGTATAAATATGGCATGGAAATGTGGCATTACACACTTTATGTTTACACACTTGTGATTTTGATGTATGTATGCTTTGAATGTATGTGTGAATGGATGTGTAAGCTATTAATATTTTTGAAATCTCACTCCCCTTTCCCTCTCACTCTTGAAATGGCTAGGTGGTGCTCAAAGACAAGGAAGTGGAAGCCAAGAACAATGAAAAGCCTTACTTTGCCTATTATGTAGTCTAAATTGTAGTTGAATGTCAAAGGGGCTTTGTACATATTATTTTTGTGATGTAAGACCTTTAGCAAATGTAATATGATGTATGGATGCCATGTAAATCTTATGTGACACTAGATCAATGTAAATATGGATTTTGACTTCTTGATGGCTTGAGATGTTTATGTAATCTTGGATGTGGAATGGTTAAAATGAGATGCATGGTATTTGGGACCACTTGGGCAATTCTTACAAATCATATTTGTGTTTTTAAACTTACCCAAGGGGTTCCAAACATTAAAGGAGGCCAATTGAACCAAGTTGGTACCTTATATGGAGCAAAAGTGACTAAATTGGTGAGCTATGTCACTTTTTGTCCAAATGTGCTCTTCTTGGTCTAAAATTTGGCATGCATCTAGAGCTTGTTGAGACTTTTTGGGAAGGTAAAGTGGGTAATTTTTGCAGGTCTACAGGATATTTGATGAATTTTTTAAGTTAGAAAAATTTTCTGGTTTAGTGACTATCACTATAGCTATGTCCAAAAATTGTTCTATATCAATCATGGGGCAAATAAGGTCCAAATGCCATGAAATTTTATAGGCAGAAACTATACCTTCCTAGCGACTTGTGTTAACTAGAATCACCCCATTTAGATGTCTAGAGAGGGAGATATGAATTTTTAAAATTGTTGTCCAGTACTAGGCGTCCAGTTAGACTTGTGTCACTATTCGATTTTTTGTGGAATTAATTAGAAATATTTGAAGTTTATATCAAAAATCTGTATCAATACCCATAGTCAGTTGGACCTTTGGGATTTTTACAATGTCAAACATGGTCCAGATGCTAGGTTCATGACTTGAAATTATTTTTACTGTAAAGTAACACTCATAACTTTCCAAAAAACTATAGCATGGCAGATTTTAATTTTTCTACATTTAATTATGAATTTTCAAAGTTACCCTTGAAATCTACCATATGCTGTACGAGGTGAATGAAGAAAAATTCATGGTTCTAAGCTTAAAATTCATGGATTGCTTGATGTTTTATGTAATATCCGGTTCTCCAAAAATGAGAGAAAACGTGAGAAACGTAACGTCCGGTTCCTTTGTAAACGAATAAAATTCACCGGATACAAAAGGAAGTCCCCCAAAATAAATTAGTTAAGGTCCCAAAAAATTTGGGAAGCATTCTAGACTCCTAAAAATGAGAATCCTAGGCTCAAACGAAAAGAAAAATAAAGCTAGAATGAAGAAACAAAATGTAACGAAAGGTTGACAAAATGTAAAGGCATTTTCGTCATTTTGAGCAAATTTTGAAATTCTCACAAGAGAGCTTTTTAAATGAAAGTTTTGAGTTCTTTAAGATTCTTAAAGGCCTTGAAAACCATGGGAAGCCCCGAGATAGCTAAAGCCCCTCCGATGGACATTTTTCAATGTCAGTTGACCAAACTTTGACCAATTCGTTCAGAAAAGTTTTTAATCCAATTTGAATGAAACCAAAGTCATTTTATGAATTAGAAGACTTAAATTTTATGATGGAAAAGATAACTCTAAAAAAAGAGTTAAAATGAGCCTAAACGAAGCAAAAATGGCGCGTAGAGGCAAAATAGTCATTTTAAAAATTTATAAAAGAGGCTTCTTAGGTAAGATTACACCTCATCACCTTCTTCAAGCTTCCATTTGCAGAAAAATGGGAAGCAATGGCTTGACATTAAGAGGAGAAGGAGAGAAGAAGTTTAAACTTCCGTTTAGGTAAGTAAACGGCCCTGTTTCATCCCGCGCCAGTTAGGAACTCTAAGAGCTCTCTAATGGTGATTTTCTTTTCTTAAAAACTTGAAGATTCAAGTTTAACCTAAACCAAAAAGAAACTCTTTTTAAGAAATCAATCGGTGAAAAATAATCTACATGAAGATAGCTCCATTTTAAGGTAAGACTTCACTTGAAACACTTACAAAATCTTGTATTTTCAAGCCATTTAAGCCTAGGTCTAAAGATAAAAAGTGAGGAGGAGAGTTTTTCTTTATGTGCTCTTGATGGAACCAAAGGTTATAGAGTGTGAGAATTAAGAATATACAACCAAAATTGAAAAGGGAGCTTTAGAATGCAAGTTATGGAATTTAGGGATTTGGTTACACTTAGACTAAGATGAAGCTTCCTAGTATTAATTTAAGTTGTCTAAGAGTATATTTGAGTTCCTAAGACACCAAGAGAGCCTTCCACATGCTTCTCCCATCAAAGAAATTAAAACAACTCCTTGGTGCCAAATGGAAGCATAGCTTCGGCCAAGGAGAGTTCATGCACCTAGGGAGTGTTTTAATTTCTTCCAAACTTAGTTTTGTATCATATGTGATGGGAGAGTATGAGAGGAAGCCTTGGAAAAATTTTAGAAACCATAGATAGTGAGATGGCCTTATATGTTTCCTAATATGGCTTAAAGAAGCAACACCTAGCTAGGCCCCTAGAATTGATTGTGTGATGACTCCAAGAGGTTTAAATGGAGTCAAGAATCATAAATAGATGGAGAGAATGGAGCCAAGATGATGTTTGCCAAAGGTTGATTCATTAAGTGCATTATGGAACCATAAAAGAGCCTTATAAGTCACTTAGCTTTTCTAGTGATTGTGTGGCCTTAGAATTTAATTCAAGAGTATAATTAGTTTCCATATAATGTATTTAGGCCAAGAGAAATAATCTCTACCTTCTTGGGTGTGTGAGGTCAAGGGAGAGGACTCAAGGCTTAAAGAAAAAGTGTGTAAATGCAAGCAAGGTAGCTCTCTCCACCTTCTCTCATGCATGGATATGTGCTTACATTGTCTTTGAATGTGTGTATATATATTTTGAGCTATGAAAAGTATTTTAGCATGAGCTTTTATTCCATGGTACCATGATAATGTTTTATGCATTCAAATGATGCTTTATGTGCTTGCCTTAGTTTGCTTAAGTGTGTAGAAGCCAAGAATCCTCTAGCCATGGTGAGGATAAGCCAAGAACCCTTCAAGTTAGTTGAGACAAAGTAAAGAGCCTCCCAAAAGTGAGGTTGACTCTCAAGAGTAAGGTTGAGTCAAAAATCTCTTAAAGAAATGCGTGAGGCAAGTCCAAAATTCACAAGTGAATGGGTCGCTAATCCACTCACTTGGCAAACCTATGTATGCTATGTATGACTTATTCAAATGTCAATGATGTTACTTGAATGCTTGCTTATGTTAATATGTCCATGCATGCATTTTCAAAGCTTATATTGCATACTTTATATGTGATTGAAATAGAGATGAGCTATTGGTATTCTTTGAATCTCATTCCCTCCTCTTCAATGTTCTAACATGTTAGGTGGACTAAGAGAACAAGGAAATGGGAGCCAACCACTTGAAAAATGAGAGCATGACATCAAAGTGCATAGATTTTATCTCTTTAAGCCTTATGAGTGGCAAATGTTGTAATCCATTGTTGTATATATCCCATGATGTTATGAACATGTATAATTATACTAATGTATCATGTACAAATGAGATTTAAGGTTATATGTATGGAAATGTGCATCTTGGACATGTAATGGCAAAACTAGCATTATGGAAATGTATGTATAAATGGAAGTGGATTGGCCAAATTGAGATGCATGAGGTTTGGGACCACTTGGGTAATTCATACTTTTAAACTTGCCCAAGAGGTTCCAAACATCAAGAAAGACCATTTGGGCACAATTGGTATCTCATAGGGACCAAAATTGACCATATTAGAAACCTATACCACTTTTTATCCAAATGAGTTCTTCTTGATCTGAGATTTTGCATACATTTAGAGATTGTTGAGAGCTTTTTGGGAAGCTAAAGTATAAAACTTTTGGAGGTCTATGGAATATTTGATGAATTTTCAAAGTTAGAAAATTTTCTGAAATTGGTTCAATGTACTATTCACTCAGGTCCGAAATTAAATTCTATCATTAAAGAGGCAAATGATGTCCAATTGCCACGAAATTTACAAGGAGAAATTAGACTTTCCCACTGACTTGTACCAACTAGAAGCACCTCAATTGGATGTACAGAGAGGGAGATATGAATTTTTGAAATTTCTGTCCAATATCAGGCATCCATACTGACCTAGGTTATTGTTTGATTAGTTTTCAAGCCTTGGACGGGCCTAAACTACTCTGAAGTTATTTTTTCCCTATAGCTACATCCGTATATTTCCAAATTGGTATCATTTGCATAGATTGGATTTTTTTGGAATTAATTAGACATTTTTGAAGTTTATAGCAGAAACCTATATCAGTACCAGTAGCCAGTCAGACCTCTGCCCCTTTTCGAATATTAAAAGTCTTCTGTGTGATGTTTCATGGCCTAGACATATTTTTATAATAAATTAGTCATCTATAGCTTTCTAGAATGGTAAATAATGTATGATTTGGATTTTTCTAAAATTAGTTATGATTTTCCAATTTTGTGACAAGAAAGGTAAAATTCTGGCTGAGGCTACCATCATGAATTTTATGTATTCCCTTGCCTTGCACGAGTTCTAGTTAAGGGACTTTTGGCTTCACTAAGATCATACAAGCCAAAACATATTCATAAAACATCATTCAAGCACATAAATCAAACATCATGGTACCATGGCATATACATATTTACTAAAAATATTTTTCATGGCTTAAACATACACACACACATTCAAAAACAAGAAAAGACCCAAGCATGCATGAGAGAAAAGGGAGAAAGCTACCTTGTATACAAGAACATACTTTTCTTTTTGTAATTTCATCCTCTCCCTCGGCCAAACACCTACAAAGAGGTGAAGCTTGATTCCTTTGGCCTAAACACATGAAATGGGATCCAATTACACTCTTGGAACATTTACTAAAGCCATACACGCTCTAGAATAACCTTGGCACTTATAATGTTCAATTATGGTTCCATAAGGCACCTAATGAAGCAACCTTGGGAATTCATAGTCTTGGCTCCATTCTCTCTTCCATTCTATGGTTCTTGACTCAATTTATACTCCTTGGAGCCATCACACAATTATTTCAAGGAGCCTAATTATGTGTTGCTTCATTATGCTACAATATGGAACTTATACCTCCATCACACTTTCTAGACTTTCTAAATTTTTTCCAAGGCTTCCTCTTATACTCCCCCATCATATATGATGCAATTCTAGGCTTAGAAAATTTTAAAACACTCCCTAGGTGGGAGAACTTCTTTAGGCCAAGCCAAGCACCATAAATAAAGTTCATGGAGTTTCAAATTTTTCCTTGAAGGAGAGCCACTTAAGAGGCTTTCTAGAGGTCTTAGGAACTCATTTAAACCATCACATAACCTAAAACACCCTTGGACAGAATCACATTTTAGCCTATGTTTTTGAATCCTTAGCCTTACTATCTTGCATTTCATTGATTCTTCCTTGAAATTCTTTGCACTATGTTGTTACCAACACTCTAATTCATAAGTCTTACCCTTGGTTCTAATAAAAAAAACTCCTTCTTTCTGTCGCAATAATGGCCGAAACTCACACACACAACAACAAGGGAGAAGAAGCATGAAAACTACCATTTTACCTTAGTTTCTTAGCTTTCCTTGAATGCTCTCTCCTTTGCTTTGGTCCTTCTCCAAATTTTTGAACTTCTCCCCTCTGATTTGGGCTCAAAACAGAATCAAACACTTCAATAAATCCATGGAAAGAAAGAGGAGAAGGAGGGAGCAAATTTGCTAAAAGAAAGACCAAGAAATTCCATGAATTTCATACCTTTCTTACCTTAGTTTCCTTCCTCTTCTTCTCTTCTCTTGTATTCCTCTCTCCTTTGGTGTAACTCTTTATTTTGGCTAGCAACAAGGTCAGTTAATTGAGGAGAAGGGAGAGGCATGAGTTTATAAGAAAAAGAATTAGAATTGTTCTAAAAAAATCCCTTTATGTCTTGTGTTTTTGGCTTTTTCATTTTTGATTCATTTTACCCCCTTTTTGAGAACTATCTTTTCCATAATAAAATTTAGGTCCTCAATCTTATAAAATGTCTTTGGAATCACTTAATTAGAGCTAAAACTTTCCCGAACAAAAATGTCAAAGTTTAGGTCAACCATCTTTAAAAAACATACACCAGAGGGGTTTTCCAAGGCTTCCCATAGTTTTCAAGGCCTTTGAGGACACCAAAGAGCTCAAATTTTTCATTTAAAAAGCCCTCCTATGAGTATTTCAAAATTTGTCTGAAATTACAAAAATGCCATTATATTTTTGGCAATTTAATTGAACTACTCTAGCTTTAGTTTTCAGGCATCTTAGACCTTGGATCCTCATTTCTCATTATTTAAAATTTTTTCCTAATTTTATTTGACCTCAAAGCATTCTCTCTGGGGGACTTCCTTTTTTTATATCTGGTATGTTTCATGCATTTATAGAGAAACCGAACATCATGTTTCTCACGTTTGCAGAGGGATTGGATGTTACAGGCAGCTCTTCATCCATTCTTGTATGCATTTCTTGGTTGTTTGATTGTCATTAATTGCTTGTATGTATTTTTAAATCATGAAACATGCCTATAGCTATTGGTTTAATGCTTTGGTGCTTTGGTACCATTATGCTTCTTGAATTGCATTTTGAATATGAGATGGCTCTTGATGGGTGGGATTATGTCAAAAGTCCCTTGAATTAGATGAGGTGAAGCCAAAAGTCCCTAAGTAATTTGGCCAACTTTAAAAAATTATAATAAATTCTCTAGACTCCAAAAATAGTGCTCTTTGACTTGTGAAAAGCTCTGTATGAGATCTATATGCTTGCCAAATTTCATGTAGAAACTCATCCATTTAGTTAGACTTTGATTCAGGGCAAGAGAGTGGCTCAAAATGGTCACATAATGATTTCCAATGGTCCAAAATGACTTTTCTCTTGAACCATGACCATATGAGCACATCTAACACTTACATTACAACATATAGAAGCATACAAATAGGTCTAAACCATCATAGAAATCAAAATCACTCATCCACTTTTTCTTATGCATATGTACACTAAGGCTCATGCATGTCAAAAACTCACATACTCATACATTTGGTTCCAAGTTTGATTTCATATAGCATAATTACATACTTTTACACATGCTCAATATTTTACATCTTATAAACTTCATATACATACAAACTTTGACATCAAATTACATAAATTCCTATTCTGTTGTCAAAGTCTCATCCTTCAAGTTCCTTGACTTCTATTTCTTGCTCTATGAGGCTCACCTAAACATGGTTAGACATAATGTGGGGAAGTAAGAGGAAGAGTGAGATTTAAAAAATCTCAATAGCTCTTTTACCCTTTCAAGTATACATACATGGCACATTTTCATATCAAAAAATGCAAGCATGCAATGAAAGCTTCTACTAGACATACACAATCATTTTTCAAGTCACATAAACTCATTCAAATCAAACATAGGCCATAAGGACTTTTGGTCTAATCTCACCCAATTTCTTTGTGACTTTTGGATTTGTCTCACCTACTTTTAGGGACTTTTGACTTAGTCTTACTCTTTCTTAAGACTTTTGGCTTTGTCTCACCAATTCTTAAGAACTTTTGGCTACTTCTCACCCAATCTAAGAGACTTTTGGCATAACCTCACCCATTATAAGCCATTTTACATTCAAAACATGTTTCAAGAGACATAATGGTACCAAAGCATTAAATCAATGGCTATAAGCATATCTTATAATTCAAATATTCACACAAGCATCCAATGATAATCAAACAATCAAGAAATGCATACAAGAAATAGAGAGCTACCTTGAGACAAAAAAACACAAGCTTTCTTCCTTAGATTTCTCTTTCCCTTTCTCGGCCTCACACACACACACACACCTAGGAGGAGCTTGATTTGCTTGGCCTAGATACATCAAATAAGACACACATACATCATTGGAACTAACTCTAGCCTCACATAAACTCTATGCAAACATATTCTCCCTTATGGTATAGTTATGGTTCTATACAAAGGTACAATGAAGCAACCTACATAATTCATGATATTGGCTCCAACTTCTCATTCAATCTAAGTCTCATGACTCCATTTAAACTCATTAGAGTCATTACAAACTCAATTCAAGGAGCCAAATATCAAGTTGATTCTTTATGCCTTAAAAAGGAACCTAAACTTTCATCTTATAAACCATGGCTTCTAAATTCAAACCAATGATTCCTTTGGTGTTTATTATTCATATCTAGACCATTTTTATCCTTAGAATCAAAGAAAACTCTGCTTAGATACATAATCCTCTCCTTGGCTTAGACTTACACTAGGTGAATGACCCATGGAGTTTTCTTGGTTTTCCTAGGGAATTTGCCACTTGTGTTACTTCCTAGGTCTCTTATGAACTCATATATACTCTTATATAAGCTAGATTATCAATGGAAAGCTCTAAAAATTTGCTTAGTGCAACAACAACCCTAGGTGACATAACTTAAATTCTAAAACTTTTCTTTTAGTTCTAATTGCATATTCCTAATCATCATGCTCTAAAACCCTTGTCCCTACCTTGCTATGACCTGAATTCCTTCTTTCCTTAATGGGCCTAGGCCTGGCCGAATTGGTGCATGGGAGGAACAACCAAGAAAGCAAGAAAGGCCATGATATCTTACCTTGTTTTCAAGCTTTTCCAATGAGCTTTCTAAAGCTTCCAATCTATCCTTCAAATTCTCTCTTCCTCCTACTTAACCAGCCATGAAATAGCTCTAAATAACTATAAGAGAAAAGAAGAGAAAGAGGAGAAGAAGTTTGGAGAAGGAGAAAACATGAAAAGTCTTGAATTTCTTACACTTTTTGCTTGGTTTTTCCTCCCTTCTCTTCTCCTTCTTGTGCACCTTCTCAAGCTAGTCTAAGTTCTGTTTTAGAGTAGAATGAAGCCAGTGGAAATGAAGAGAAGAGGTGGCATGCTAAAATAAGAAGCAAGGAAACATATTTTAATACTTTTTTTAAAATTTCAATTTAGTCCCTACACTTTGTTCTTTCCATTTGGGCTTATTTCAATGCCTTTTTTAGAACCATCTTTTCCATTATGAAACTTAGGTCTTCTAATTCATAAAATACCTTTAGTTTCACCCAAATTAGATTTAAAATCTTACCGAATGATCTGGTCAAAGTTTTACTCAACTAACACTTTAAAATACAAACCAAAGGGATTTTAACCATTCTAAGGGTTCTTATAGTTTTTAGGGCCTCTAAGAATCTCGAGAAACTCAACTTTTTTCATTTAAAAGTCCCTCTTTTGGGTTTTCTAAAAGTTGGACAAAATTATAAAAATGTCACTGCCCTTTTGTCTAATTTTATTTAATTATTTTGGCTCCGATTTTAGGACATCTTTAGTCTTATATTCTCATTTTAAAATGTCTAAATTATCACTCTAATTTTATTTGGCCTCTAATCATTCAATTTAGGAGACTTCCTTTTGTAATCTCCTTAATTTTAGAACTTTTAGAACAAATGGGTATTACACTACTTACATGTCAACTTGGATCGAATTAATTAATTATGCATGAATTTATGGGATAAAATGATGAGAATCCATTTTTGAGCCTTATGAGTCCATTTAAAGCTTTTAGTGACCAAAATTTTCGCTACTAAAAGTTTAGTTATGGTTGTTTTATTTTAAATGGACAACTAATGACATAAGGTAATTAGAAAATGATATAATATAACACCAATCACCACCAAATTTGACATGAGGGGGCCTCTAAGGGAGGTCTAAGAGCATGCCAAGGCTCACCCCAAAACTCAACCATTTGAACCCACTAATGCACACATTTATGAATTTGCTCAAAATGACATATTTGGTGCTTTTACCACCTCTTAACTCACCCTAACCTTGTCCAACCCAACCAAACCCTTTAAGGCAAAATTCAATAGGTTTAACCATTTTTAAAATAGTGTCACCGAGTCCCAAACCCTAATGGACCAAAATTTGACCCAGTAACTTCCTCTAGCTACTAACCAGTCCATCATCAACTAATGACATTCCATACCTAAACCATCTTAAAACATCCACATGACATCCATACTTGACCAATAAGGTAAAGCTAACATCCTCATACACCCAAACAAGATAAAGAGTATCCATCATCAATCACAAGATAATTCCAAGGTAAACCATAATTACATTTGAGATCCCTTTACAAAACAGTAACGTATCATCTAGGGTCCCAGTTATTATCCTCAAATGTACACATCACAAATATGAGTAGTCTTACACTTGGCCTTTCATATCACAAATAATTACAAGTTACCAAAATATAAACAAAAGTATCAGCTATTACAAAAATATGACTAATCTAGTAGGTTAGTTCTCCACTTGCTTCTATTTACTAGAGCTTAATATTTCACCTAAAAAATGTTAACTCACAACCGGGGTAAGATATAAAATTCCAATAACCAATAAGCAAATTATATTCACATTTATATAGAAAATTAAAATCAATACTAAGCATACAAAAATCAAGAAATATACCACGTTCAAGAAACCATACTAGATAAGTTTGATAACAATACCATTATTGCAGTACAATATTGTTACTATAGTATTAGCATAGTCATTGGCCAATTGTAACACCATAACTTCTAGCTCATTTCATGCCATTCATAAGCTTTAGATCATCGATTCCACAAGAGCATTTGAAAAAGGGGATGAAATTTATGGATTTTTTCGCATTACGCTATATTTAAAAATTTGCAATCAGTGTTACGTGGACCGTGTGAGCTCATACTATATATTCTCATATTTAATTATATCCAAAAAACTCATTTGCATAACAAAATCATGCCCACAACTCATGGAAACCGAAATGGAGTATGGAAAATGGAAGTTCATTCTCGGCCAGAATTGGCCTTTTTTCTGGGTAAATTTCAAAAATCATAACTAATTTTATAAAAATTGAAATCATGTAATTTTGGTCATTCTGGAAATCTTAGGATGTCTACTTCATAGTAAAAATATGTCCAAATCATAAAATGTATCACAGAGTATGTTTGATATCCAAAATGATTCAAAGGTCTGACTGAATTCTGGAGCTATCACAAAATTCTGCAGAAAACTTTGAAAATGTCCAATTAATTTTAAAAAAATCCAATCCATACAAATGATACCAATCTGAAAATTTGTGGATATTAACTAGAGAGAAAAAATATATCCAGGTCAGTTCATCAAGCCCATACCTCAGAATTCGATGGAACAATACCTATGGTCAGGCAAGATTATTGATACTGGACAGAAAATTCAAAAATTCATATTTCCCTCTCTAGACCTCCAAATGAGGTGCTTCTAATTGCTACAAGTCACTGTGAATATCTAGTTTTTGCCTATAAATTCGTAGCCATTGGACCATGTTTGCCCCTCGGATGACATAATTACACAACTGACCAAATGAACAGTACTGGTGTAAATCTGAAATTCTGATACCAATTTTGAAAAATTATAGAAAATTTCACAAACCTCCAAATGACTTGATATTTAGCTTCCCAAAAAGCTCTAGGCAAGATCTAATTACATACCAAATCTCAAGTCAAGAAGAGGTCATTTGATCAGACTTTGACATAAGGGGGCAAAGTGACAATTTTTTGTGTTGAAAGAGGGCTCCAAGGGTTCAAATTTGCTTCTCCTACTCCTAAGGCTCTATGAGCACGTGAGAAAGTATCAATATAGGCTATCAAACATGGCTCAAATGTCTAACAACCCAGATTTGCAAAACTCACTCTCCCACACCAAAACATATACCATGTACATAATGCCAAAATCTTGCTATTCATACCAAAAACTTGCTACATCATTCAATATAGTTCTAATTCTCATACGTATACAATATGTTCATCCATTTACAAGTATTCATAAGTGCATATACCATGTACATCATTAGATTACATTTCTTAACAACAAAGTGGTGACAAAATGACTATTTCATAAATCCTTTGCCAATTTCCCTATCTTCAAGTTTGGTGGCTCCCATATCTTTGTTCACTTGGTCCACCTAGCATATTAGGATATTGGAGAGGAGGGAATGAGATTCAAAGAATCCCAATAGCTCATCTCCCATTCAATCATGCATAAAGAAAGTAATAAAAGTCTTAAGGATGCATGCATGGCATATTAATATAGAAAATGGTGCAAGATACATTCTTGGCATTTACACAAAGCACACATAACACACTTAGGCTTGCCAAATGAATAGATTAGCCACACCTACTTTCTTCAAGGTTCTTGGACTTGCCTCACCCTTTTGCTCAAAGGCCTTGAGCTAAGCCTTGCTCTTGGGAGACTTTCTCTTGGTCTTAACCACTTCTAAGGGCTCTTGGCTTATCCTCACTAAAGATAGAAGGTTCTTGGCCTCTCCACATTCAAATAAACCAATGCAAACATTCTAGACATCATTTGAATACATAATGCAACACTATGATTCCATGGAACATAGGCATCATACTAAAACATAATTCACAGCTTAAAATACACATACACACATTCAAAGATAATGTAGACATTCATTCATGCATGGGAGAAAAGAGAGAGAGCTACCTTTGCCACACAAGCACACTTTTTCTCTTGAAATTGGATCTCCTCCCACTGCTAGACACTCACAACTAGGTGGGGCTTGTTTTCCTTGGCCTAATTACACAAAATAAGAACTAATTAGACTCTTGGAACCATTCTTAAAGCTACCTATCTAGTTGGAACTCTAACTTTATTTTATGATTCACTTATGGTTCCTAATGGCACTAGTGAAGCAACACCCACTCTTTAAATTCTAGGCCCTATTCTTTCCTTTTATACATGATTCTTGACTCCCTTTGAGCCTTTTGGAGTCATCATCCAATTAAAACCAAGAGCCTAAGTACATGTTGCTTCCTTAGGTCACATTATGGAACTTAAAGCACTAACTCATTCTTTAAGCTTCCTAAATTTTTTCCAAGGCTTCCCTTCACTTTCATTCATCATATATGACTCAAAAATGGGTTTGGAAAAATTTAAAACTCTCCCTAGCTATGCTATCCTTGCTTGGCTGAAATATGGAGCCTTAATGGGGTTTAATGGCTTCTTGATTTTTTCTTGCTGGGGGAACCACTTAGGGAGGTTGTTAAGAGTTGTAGGAGTTCAAGGAAACACTTAAATAGTCAAGGGAACTCATGGATTAAATCAGTTTTTACAAACTCTTCAAGAATCCTACACTTTACTAACTTAAAATTCAATGGCTTTTACTTGCTTCCAATGATAGATTCTTAATCCTTGCACTCCAAAACCTCTAATCCCCCCTTGATTTAGATAGAAAATAGCCCCTAAGAATTGGGCTCATGGTGGCCAAATCGTGCAAGAGGAAGGGGGAGGAAGAAGCTACCAAAGAATGAAAGTTTTACCTTATTTTCTTGCTCTTTCTTGGTTGCTTTTCACTTTCCTTGGTTGCCTCACTCCAAACACGAATTTTTCCTCTCTGTTCTGCCCTCAAAATAGCACCAAATATATCAAGAAAACCATAGGAGGAAAAGAGGGAACGAGGAGAACAACTTTGCTTAAGAAAGAACTAAGAAAATCCATGGATTCCATACCTTTTTCTTAGCCTTTTCTCCTTCTTTTGCCTCCTCCCTTGTGCGCCTAAAATTTCTGGTTCTCCTCTCTATTCTGGCCAGAAGAAATTCAGTCTAAAGTGAGGGAGAGTGAACGTGAGTTTTAAAGAAGAAGAAAGAAGCTTTCTTTTTAAAATTGTTTCCAATTTCGCCCTTTGTAATGGCATTTCCGGTTTGGCTTTGTTTTAATTCATTTTTTAGAATCATCTTTTTTATTATAAAATTTAGGTTTCCAATTTAATAAAATACTTTTGGAATCACTTAAATCAGAGCTAAAACCTTCTCGAACGAACCAGTCAAAGTTCGAGTCAACTGACGTCTGAAAGTGTACACCGAAGGGGCTTTACCGGTTCCAGGGCTTTCCATGGTTTTTGGGGCCTCTGAGAACCCTGGGCAACTCATAATTTTTATTTAAAAAGCCCTCCTAGGTGTTTTTCCAAAATTGTACTTATTTACGAAAATACCACTAGTCTTTCGGTAAATTTTTTGAATCACTCCGACCCCAATTTCTAAGTAACTCAAGGCTCAAATCCTCATTTTCTATTATTTAAAATTTTATTCTAATTTTTGTTGGTCTTAAATAACTCACCTCAGGGGACTTCCTTTGAAAACTAACTTATTTCGATGTTTTATAAAAAATCGAATGTTACACCAATAACCTACAATAGGTAGGACATGCTTATCATTATTATGGTACAATATCGTTAATGCGATATATAACAAGGTCCACTACTTCCCACTAGCTAGGACATACTAATAAGGTCCATGGTGAAATACAATAACTAGTCAAACTTAAACATAGCATCACTTATAAACACATGCATGTACAAGCTATTAAGCATGATTTCACAACAAGTATGAATGGAGTTAAACCCATTTACATCAAATCATACATTCTATGATTCAACTAGTTACAAACACCTTCCAACTACCAATACATAACCATTAATCAAGAGAGACTTTTAATCCCATCAAGTAAATACACTACCATTCATAAAGTTTCATCTTCTCCAAGCTTCCTAACGTCCCAAAACACTGATTTGATTACAAAGTTCCAAGCTTCCATAATAGGTCCTCTAATTTTTACACATAGAGAACCACCTAGATAAAAATCAAACTTGGAGATGGAACTTGGGCAAAATCACATCATGGAGCAGAAATACTTAACCAATATTTGCTTTAACTTTTTCCTTCACCTTTTCACTAAAAACACTCTAAAATCCGAACTTCAACAATCTAGATTTGCATAAACCATCACCAAATCAAAAGTTGTTTAGTTTAAAAGAATAAGGAGAAGGAGAGAATCATTTTTCTCAACACTCCCCTAAGCCAAAAACGCTTCTTTCTTAGCAAATCGGAGCTCCAACATTCAAGAACCAACTCTTTCTCTCCTCTCTACATTATATGCGAGTTGTGCATGCATTTCTCTTTTTTTTTTTTTATTTTGCAATGCATTGTTTCTTTTGGAGTGGGGAAAGAGGCTAAGGTTAGTATGATGTTTTAAGTGAATTGGGTCATAAGTTGTGGATCTATGTCATGGGCTTTGCTAAACTTGATGGGCTTAAGTTTATTTTCCAATTTTAGGCTCCTTTAATCATGTTTTAATTAGTTTTTAAGAAATAATGAGCTTTAATTAATTTTCTTAGAATCAATTAATAATTTTTATTAAATAATTTAAGACACACAAATAAATTTATTTTTCGCAATAATTTCTAAATAAATTATTTTTCCTAAATAATTTCCCAATTGTTTAATTTTCGTCAAAATTCCTAATTAATTTATTTTCTTTCAAAATCCCTTACTTAAATTATTTTTCCTTAAAAATCCTTAATTTAATTATTTTCCCTTTATAATCCATATTAAATATGTTTAGAATGCTACAAAAGAAAAGACACATAAATGGTGTGAGAATGAAATACATGATGAAATGAATTGCGATAGGTGTCATGTAATTAGATGGATTTGCTAACTTGATTAAGTGTCATGCAATTAAATTGATCTCTTCTAATCCTCTCACTTTCTAACGCTTGGACACAATTGCAAAGAAATGAGATGGAGATATAACATGAAGAAGTAACTTAGTGAATGAGTCTAATATCCTAATGGCAATGTAATGAGAGACATGGTTAATAAAAGAAGTGAGTGGAAGTAGGTAGGGATTTCCTCTTAATAATAATAATGCTATTATTGATAATAATACTAACACCCTTAAATCCTCTTTCTTTAAATTAGATACTAACTTATTAAATCTTAGCTTTATTAATAATACTAGGTAGGATAATTATGAAGATGTTATAGCCTCTACAATACATTCTTGGAAAAAAAAGGGAAACCATCATTGCCAACTATATCTTGAACATTTAGAAATCACCTTTGCCAAGTTGAGTCCAGATGACAATCATTATGGAACAAACTACAATTATTGACACTACCAAGAGTGAAAATGCCCTCCATAAACCCCCAAGGGACAACAATAAAGAAGTAATTGAACATTCCAAAGGAAGGTTCCACCTTCACTATTTTATAGAGGGCAATAAGACCGAATACCTTCCTTATGAGAGTAAGAAGGAGTTGACCTAATGAAATACCAAAAAACACCACAATATTAACAAAATAAGGATTCAAGGGAAATCATTATCTGTAGCAAAAAAATTCCTCAAAAATATTGACAACACTAGCATGATTCCCAATGTTGACAATGCTTTAACCCCTCAAAGGAACAACCAACAAAAAATAAAATGGAACTTTGTATTCCACCACTAGCTACTCTAAACCCAACTCTGTTAACTCACTCTCAAAATCCCTTAATTGAGGAATCAAAAAAGAACCTTTCTTTTGACCTTTACCTTGAGATTTCGCTATCATAGTAAGAATAATAAAGTATTAACATTCAAAAGCAAAAGAATTGAAAAGAAGAAAAATATAAAAAAAAAGGAGGGGGAAAAAAGAAAACAAGTTGCAGCCAAATACCCTAGTAGGAAAAGATGCCTATGCCCTAAATATATACACACAAAATAGTGGAAAAGCAAAGAAAAGCATACCAAAATTTGCCTCAACAAACCTAACCCAAGTTAGTCGAACACTTCCTCACTTATATGTTAAGCACCCTAACCAAACCATTGGGATATAACCTCGCGAAGGCTCACAAACTCGTGATGTCTATTAAAAAATGGGCATATAAAAAAATCTCCATGGTGCAGGGTCAAATAAACTTTGATTCAAGCAAACCATTTGAAGTGAAGTAGCTCTATAATAGAGCTCCATTAGAAAAGAGGAAAAAAAAGAACTTTCAATTGCAAAACAAGGGTGGAGGAGTAAAGAAATCCTCTATCCAATGTATGAATTCCCACCAACCTTCATCTTTGTCTCTTAATGACCTCAAGTTTTAAAAATTAGCAAAAACTTCGAGTTGCAAAAGCAAGCTTGCTTGTATAGCAAGACAAAATTCATGATTGTCATTACAAAAGATGAAGTTAATTACATTAATGACAAATTAAACTCGATAAAAATCATCCTAACAAAATGATAAAGCAAAAATCAAAGCTTGAAAAGCAAAAGGCCCTCGTTAACACATTGTACCATGTTTGAACCTATATCCAAAAGGGGCCCAAAAGCTTTTTTGCTTGAACAAACATTAACAAGGAGGAATTTCAAACTCCACTTGTAGAAGCTTCAAATCCTTTTCAATCATCCTAAATTCTATAGAACAAGCAAGAGATGAGACACGACACGACACACTTATAGTCATCATCAACACAAATTGCTCTTATAGAACAAGAAAACTCAAGTATACACCTCTCTAAGTCCATCTAGCTTATTACTTTGCTAGTGAACTTTGGGCAAATGTTATAGGTGTCTTATAGGCTTAATATCCTTGTAAACCTAGAATGGATTAGCCCACACAGTCAAGTCCTATTTTACGAGGGTAACCTTATTAACCCTAGGAGACCTAACAACAGCTGGCATGAATCCCTAGGTATAAAAGGAAAATGAATCTGAATAGGTCACAGGCAAACCAACACACAAGACTAAGATACAAATCCCTAGAATTGAAAGCCTTATCCACTATACACTGGTGGTGATAGACCATCTTCTTCTTCCTTTTAGCCCCTGGAGGAAGGCATTTGTAATTCTATCTATTATTCTAATCAATACAACACAATGTTTTAGAGTAAGCCTCCTTGTTTATCTTTAGCCATAGTCTAAACACCAATGCCTCATAATATCAAATGCTCATTAAAGTCACACATCATTAATTTCTTATCAATTTAAATAAGATTTGAACTATCATCATCTTGATTAAGTGCATAAAATCTTAATTTCAAATGAAGTTTTATATAAAACAAATGCTGTAAAAAAGAAACAACTTATATTTGTCAAAATTATTTAATAAGTATTTTTATCAAGATTATTGTGTTTAAAAAAATTTTAAAAAATCCTTTATAAAGCTAATGCTTAAGATAGTTTAATATGACTCTATCGTGTCTAGTGAGAACATGATGATGATAGCATCTTGGTCTCACAACATTTGAAACGGACATCAAATCACTTGTTAATTGTCCAATGATTTTTGGGCTTTCTTTTACACTAAGATTTGTCTAACTCCAAATGTGACACCTAACTTATCTTTAGGCTTTTTTTTTTTTGGTGAAATATGAAGCCAAATGCTAAACAAATATTACATGAGGCATGCAAATTCTCATCATATTAGCTAAAAGCCAAGCCATTGTGCTACTAGGGGCCTAGCATAAATAACTAGAACAATATCATAATTGAAACCTAAATACCAAGATGATCAACACACATATTAACTTGCCTCCATCTATATTGAACTTTCACTTCATAATTACTTTTCAAAGATATAATGCAAATTAGCATTATGTTTATGAGTAGAGACAAGGCTCTCCACCAGGAGTTTAGAGTCTTTCTTAAAGATGATCTTAGTGAATCCTTACAAGAGCACAAGTTTGAGACCTTCAGGAGCACCCCTAACATTCAACCTTGAGAATTGAGTATTTCCCCAAATTCTTAGAGAAGCCATAAAGCTAGTTACCATTTTCATCCCAAATCAAACCACCACAAGCAATGTTACTTGTGCTACCTCTAACTACTCTGTCAATGTTGATTTTAGCCCAGCCAAATTTCGATTTTTGCCAATTTATGAAAGCCTCCATAGTTGTTTTAGCCTTTGGAATATACTAAACATCAATTGAAGCCCAAGCAAGTTCTTTCAAAAACTTTCTAACTTGAATCACTAGAAAAAGGACATTTAAAGTATCCTTGTTCAAAAGGACTTTTATTGCGTCATCCCCCCATCCTCCAAATACCTTTTGCCCAAACCGTTTCCCATGGATATGAAGGGTTGTTTCCAAGTTCTTGGGTGAGATTTAGAATAATCTGTTGCAGTAAATTACCATTAAAGAAGATACCCAGTCTTGTTAGGTTCACCAAATTAGTCCATATTCTTGTAACATAAGGACAATCACAAAGTACATGAATAATATCATCATGAAGATGAGAGCTATCATCACAATATGGGTTATCACCAGTCCATTTGCAATAATGAGCTTTGGTTAGGAGTTTTCCATGTAGGATTTTTAACTCTCTTAAGGACTTTCAACTTCTATACCTTAAGCTATGCATATTCTTGACCCTTAATCTCATGGCGAGTCCAGTAGGCATTTTTGAGAGAAAATTCCCCAATCTTTTTCCTTTCCTTTCCTTATTAAATTTGGTCTACTTCTTTTAAAGGATGAGACACAACTTCAAAGCGGAGTCAATCGAGGGTAGAAGTGCTCAAGTACAAAAGTTCTTCCACATTCCACATTCTATCCTTAATGAAAGCATTCACTTGTTTGTTCGATATCTCAGTCAGAATAGGCCTTATCATGTCCATCAAAAGATGTTTTCCCTGTACTCCCCAAGCATCATTCCAGAAGGAGACTTCCTCACCATTGCCAATAGCCTATTTTTTTATTCTCCTCTAAAGTCTTTACAAGAGGACCAACATTTTTCCACAAAAGAGTTTTGAGCTTTAAAAATCATGTTTCTTTGCCAGTCGCAATTCTAGCCATACTTTCCTTTGAGAATTCTAGTTCGTAAATCTTCTAGCTTTATTTTCAATTTCCATCCAATTTTCATAACAAACATATTATTCATGGTACCAAGTCTTCTGATACCCAAACCACCATAAACTTTAGGTTGGCAAATGGAATTCCAATTTACTAAGTGAGCTTTCCTGGTTGTTTCCTGATGATACTTTCCACAAAAAGGAGTTAGCAGCGCGTCGTCCTAGAAAACCTTAGGCCCGCTTCACGCCTGCAATTTTAGAATGGGCCCCACCAATCCCCTTCCCCTCCTAAGCCTTCCCCTTATGTGCCTTTTTCGGCCTTTGCACAATCTTCCTTGGGCCAAATTTACTGGAATCTTGCTCAAACTACAATGCCATAGCATGTTGAGCTTCCACGTGATTCACGGTGGCTTCAGAATTGGGACCTTCAGAGCTATTATCTTTTAGCTACTTTTAGAGGACATTTTTCTTCCAAATAGCTATATCTACCACGGGAGAAACAGACTTAATAAATGCTTCCATATTATATGAAATACTTCCTATCATCAATTTTAAATTTCAACAGAAAAGGTTCTTCAAAGCCACCTCAATCCGGTCTACTCTCAGATTGTTTCAGTCTTTAGAGAGTAAAAGATTTATGATAATAACGAAAGCACTCATCAGTTTTATTTTAATATTTTATAAAGATGACGAATCAAACGTAAGTGCAGAGTCAGTATCAGTAGTTTTTATTATTTTTAAATGCAGAATCAGTAGTTATCCATACAAAAACAATCCATTGGATCAATTAATCTATGTATAACTTGCCTTTGACTCTTGTCCTCAATCAAATTCTTTCTGAACATTAACGGCAGAACACAATCATATTGTTCCCAAAGAGAAATATTATAGAATCATGAAAATACTTGAAGTAATTTCCTCTTGCACACAGACTACAGAGGCAGGGATATCATTTTTGTGGTTAATTCCTTTACTAAACAACTCCAGTCACATGGCGAGAGCTCTCTATTCAATCCAATTTTCCTATTATGGTCCAAGCGAAACTAAGGCTAATACACAAATCAGTACCTTAATACTCATATGTAACTATATCACTCCTCTGATGTACAAAATGGAATCTCAAACAAAAAGATCACCCGAAAATCTGGATCTGGTGAATAGGAACTCATTTCTTTTCATTTTGGGAGTAAAAGAATCATCAGCCCAAAGCTAGAAACAACTTTTATATATCAGCCGATGATAATGTTGAATTTGAGTGGTCCGTTGCTTCTTGCTCCAACTGGTTGCTCAGAACTTCTAAAATATCATTTGACGGGCATTTTTCTGCAGAATTCTCTGCAGATGTTTGGCAGAAGCATTCAGGCCAAGAATTTGTGTAGAAAGACTCAGGTGGAACACGCTTGTGAGGTTCACCAAAGCTAGTTTTGAGCATGACTCTCCTTACAGCTTCCTCAAAACCTGCTGTCCGCCCACCCTCCCTACCAACAAATATTGGAGCAAGAGCTTTTCTATCAGGTCTTATTGTAGTCCGGAAGCCATAGTAAAGGCGATGTCCAAGGAGGTTGTTTGCAAAGTTGCTTGGGCCATCATATGTTGGCATGAAAATGTCAGAAAGAAGACAGACCATGTAATCCACTGCAGAACCAGCCAATCCTCTAGTGTTCTCAGCAAGCTCATCAGAGGGTTCCACAGAACTATGATTCTCAAGTCGTGGGAACAAACTTCGAAATGGCTTCATAAATCGATCCCCACCAAACAGTTCACCAGCTGCAAGATATATCCTGGTAGAATTGTCAAAACCCAAAGCATGCAAAATAAGACCAACCTGCAATGCAAAGTCAAATTAATAACATAATCTTCAAGTTTGAAAAATGTAATCACTAGCCAGTATTTAAAGGTTAATCCCCTTTTCCCGCAACATGAGAAACAAGTTAAAGGACAAAAAGAAGAAGAAAAAAACTTTTTTACCTCCTCAGGAGTCAATGGGCATTTCCCAATCGCCCTTCTTTCACTGTAGACAAGTTTTTTAGGTGCAAAATTTTCTTCTCGATACTTTCTCAAAATCTTTTGCTCATCTGGAGTAAATATGTCAAAGCATCTACAAATGATATTAGTACCCCACATGAGTAATTTAGAAGAAGAATTCTCATAATGTTTGGAAAATGAATTGATTTATCTACCAATAAATTACATTCTACTCTTGGATCAGCATCAGTGTACAGGCATATAAGAAAATTTCAAACACTGACAATTTAAGAGGAAAATATTCTGCTCACATAACCAAGAATTCAATGAACAAATAAATTATTCAAATGCAGTCCAGCTATTGATTGCCAAAAGAATGCCCAACTTCATGATTAAATTAACTCTCCATACATCATCAATTGTAGCAGACTCTAAACGCTCCTACTCAAGGGGAAGTATTCTCATTTCACCCTTTCTTACCCAAAAATTACTTAGCTCTGGACCTCTCAGACAAACCCTTCATCTCTTCCTCACAGAAGAAGCCCCTCAAAATTCACCAGAACATTACAAATTACAATATAGTCATATGTAGCTATACCTAGAATCTACAGTAAACAAGAAAATAAGCAGGCCCCAATTTATGTTTTTGAGAAGTAATCACAATTTATGAGGCTGCAATTAAAGATCAGATTATGAAGTTACACAATTTCTGAATGCTCAGTTAATTTATTCTTGTTAGACTATGAGACTTTCCAAAAAAGCTTTTATTTCTGTAGTAATCAGCTTCAGCTAGTTATAGTTATCGAAAAGTTGAGGTGACTCATATTTTAGGGAGTTTTGTTAAGTTAAACAAGTGACGTCAACTGTTTATGGGGTTATACCTATTCTGCAATTGTATCCTGGTATATAACATTTCTAATATGAATGAAAAGGCAGATAGCCTCTTGCACCATGACTATCTTTCCGTTTCTCTGATGAATGACATGGTATCAGAGCCCACTGGTCTTTAATGGCTTTAAGGGTGACAGACAACCCGCAAGGCATTTTCCTCCCCAATTCTTCTAAACCTGAGAACCAGCCATGGCCTCGTCAAGCTTCTCAGCTCCCCTTTGTCCAGAATGTACAGAGGCAAAACAACCCAATCTACACAGTCAAGATTAAGTCTTAAGGGCCTAGGAAGGGATGGAGATAGGAGAAATCCATCACCATTAAAAGTTAATCTAACACTTGCTCAAGTGAAGCAGCATATTGAGGAATGTGCCAAAATATACAAGGCATTCTCTTGCATCCAATCAGCTGTCTCAAAGGAGATTTCCACAAGAATAATGGCTTGCAAAACAGCCAAGGATGCTTGGAACAAGTTGAAGGAGAGTTTTACAGAAGTGAGAGGACAAGGCAGATGCAACTATTAAATTTAAGAAGGGATATTGAGGCTCCTAGGATGAAGGAGAATGAAACTGTCAGAGTAATCTGACAGACTCATGAAGGTTATAAATCAAATTAGGCTGCTTGGTGAAGAGTTGACTAAGAGAAGACTTGTAGAAGAGGTCGTTGTAAGTGTACCACAGAAAGAAGAGTTACAAGACTAAGAGCAAAATGAAGGAGCTTTTTTTGCAAAACAGCAAGAGTAGACAACAGGCAATGGTGGAAGGAAGAAACAACCCAGCTGGAAGAAAGGAAAAGTACAAAAGGGAAAAAGAAAAAAGAAAAAGAAAAAAAAAAGAAAGGTGGAAAGGTGGAGAAGGAAGCAGAGATGGAGCAAGAAAGGGAAGTATCCACCTTGCCTGCATTGTAAGAAGAAAATCACTCTGAAAACTTGCTGTTTAGGCTAAAAGTGAAGTTTATGGCTTGCAACCATTTTGGTTATGTTGAAAAGGTGTGCAAAAGTAAGGGAAACCAGCAAGAACAGCAAGTTCATGCCGCCAATAATCAAGATGAAGTCGATGAAAACTTGTTTACAGTCACCTATTTTGTAGCAAACAATTAAAAAAAAGAAAAAATGGCCCGTAGACTCAGGCCATACAAATCAGATGGTCCATGATACTGCTAATTTCAAAGAATTTACAAGTCCTACAACTCCATAGTCAAGATTGGGAAAGGAGAATACTTAAGTGTCAAGGAGAAAGGTATGGCAGCAGTAGGAACACCTTAAGGTATTACGTTCATTTTAGATGCTCTTTACATGCTTACCATTAGTCAGAATTTGTTGAGTGTGGGTAGGAATGCTTGAGAAGCAGTACAACTTGCATTTTTAGATTATGTCTTGCATCATATTTGATCAATGTTGCAGTGAATTAATGATGGTAAGAGTGAAAGATGAAAGTTTTCAATTGGTTTGGAAATAAGCATACATATGTGCTTATCCAAGTGTAGTTGATGATTCTGTTTTGTGGTATGAGAGACTTGGTCATTCCAGTATTCTGAATTTGAAGACATTATCTGAAAAGGGTTTAGTTCATGATTTGCCTACAATAGAGGATAAGGTGGATGTTTGTGATATCTGTCAATTTGGAAAACAAACCAAGCCACCTTTTTCATGAAGTACTTGAAGAGCCACTGAAATGTTAAAGCTTATATACATTCCAATATGTGTGGTTCAATAAATGTCTCTTGAATGCTAGCAGATATTTTCTGCTATTTATTAAAGATTTCTCCAGGATGTGTTGGGTGAGTTTTTTAAAGCAAAAATATGAGGTTTTGGAAGAATTTCAAAACTTTATAGCTTTGGTTTGAAAAGTAGTCTGACTGTAAAATCAAAATTTTCAGATCTGACAATGGAACTGAGTACATTTCAAGAGAATTCAATAGCTTTAGTGAGTAAGAAGGCATATAGCACCAACTCATTGCCCCTTACACTCCTCAGCAAAATGTAACGATTGAAAGGAGAAACAGGTCAGTCATGGTGATGGAAAGATGCTTGTTGCATGAGAAAGGTCTTCCTCAGCAATTTTGGGCAGAAGCAATAAATACCTCAGTTTGTTTACTTAATGCGCTGCCAACAATGTCTTTGAAAGGAAAATTTCTTATGAAGCTTGGTACAGAATCAAACTAGCGGTTGGACATCTCAGGGTATTTAGGTGTATATGTTATATGCTTATCCTAGAAGCCAAAGGGGATAAATTAGAGAGGGACATATTCCTAGGATATATAGCACAACCAAAGGCTTCAAAATTTACAACCATGAAGATGTCAGTCTGCAACAATGTGAATGTTTGATGAATTTTCTAAATGGAATTGGGAGAAAAGTGAAATTAAAAGTACCAGCAAGTGGCAACTTAAGGAAAGCAGCCTACAAGAACAAGACATATCTGAAGAAGATAATTCAGACAGCCAGCATGGTGTTTGATGGGAACTCAAGTGTTCCATCTGAAATTATAGTAGAAGAAACAGGAAAAAAGAAAGAAAAGCAAGGACAAATCCTCTAGCACTTTCAAGGGATAGACCTCCCACAATTTTAAGCTCTCTCTCTCTTAGCCCCCTATTTATCAACTCCAACCTAACAAATTCCTTCTGAATAATACCTCTAACAGCCTCCTCGTGTCTCACACCACAAGCCTTTTAACAGCCAACTCATGCAAACCCTGCAGCCAAAAGCCCTTAATTACACCACCATCTGTAAATAAAAAAACTCTCAAAGAGTGATGGCAATGACAAATTTGATGTGACACTCTATAGAACCATGATTAGCAGCCTTCTTTATTTATTGGCGACAAGATCTGACATGATGTTCTGGAAGTCTCCTCTCAAGGTTTATGCAGTCACCTAGTAACACTCATCTGGGTGAATCCAGGAGAGTACAAAGGGAAGTAAATTCTGGAATTTATTCATATTGGAAAAACGGATACAAAGATTATATATACAGCAAGGTATTGCTGTTATTGGAAAATTTGACATTCTACTAATCCCTAGAAATCAGGAAATTATTATCTACTTGTTGGTTGCTGTATTTAGTGTTATTTCCCTTGATTATTTGTATTTTATATTACCTAGTCAACACTATCTTTTTATTTTAGTTTATTTCCTTAGTTATCTCATAATTAGGATTTGTTATGATCTATTTTTTATTTCCCTAATTTATTGGTATCAGATTGGTTGTCCCTTCTATGGCTAACATCCCAACGTCCATATATGTATTAGTTTCACCTAGAATCAGACAAACAGAAGTTTATGTTCTTCCATGATCTCTGTTCGTCTATGTCACACTTCATGGTATCAAAGCCATTAAAGGCCTAGAGACCAGTGATTTCATCCTTACAAGAGAAATAGCACTAACAAGGCTAAAGTTTATAATAAATTAATAATTTGTCAAATATGTAAAAGACAAAATGAATTTAATTGCACATCATCCTTGATCAATCCACCATTATCAATTTTAAAATAGGAGATTAGGAACTATGATGTCATTTGTAGATTTTTGAGAGTTTAGAGAAGAAGAAATTGTGAAACATCCATTCCAAATTGATCTTCAATGGGTGAAACTACAACCCTTTATAATAGGGCAAGAAGATACTAATCTAACCCTAAAAAACTAACATAAATAGCTCTGAAAAATAAAGAAACAAACTATGCAATAAAAAGGCAATACATGTTGAAACAAGAAAGGAAACAACCAGCCACCATAAAAAGGAAACAACAACAACAAAAGGCCTTCTTCCACTAGGTGGACTCAGCTATATGGATCAAACGGCGCCATAAAAAAGTAACAAATAAGAAAAATCATGTGCTAAATAAATATGGAAGTCTGAGATCTGGGAGGCAGTGAGAGAAGCCTACTCAGATTGAGAAAATATTGCTAAAATTTTTGAGATCAAAAGCAAACTCCTTGATCTCAAACAAGGTGAGCTTTCAATTCAACAATATTATAGCACTCTAACATGCCTTTGGCAACAGTTGGATATTTATGAGAACCTAGATTGGGACTGTACTAGAGATGCAAAGAAGTATAGAGAACTCATTGAAGAGGAGAGAGTTTTTACATTCCTCCTAGGCCTTAACAAATCTTTGGAAGAAGTAAGGGGAAGGATCCTCGGCACTAAGCGCTTACCATCCATTAGAGAAGTTTTCTTGGAGGTTCAAAGTGAAGGAAGTCGAAAGAAGCTCATGATGGGTGCTGCCAACATTGTTACTACCCCTAAAGGTTCTGCTCTCTTGACCAAGAATGCAAACCTGAACAATGAAGGCAAGTAGAGGAAGGGAAGACCCTGGTGTGATCATTGTTGGCGCCTGGGTTATACTTGTGAGACATGTTGGAAAATACATCGTAAGCCAACTGATTGGAAACCCAAGAAAGAGAGGAAGAACCAAGGTTATGCAGCTACTACATAAGGATCTGAAAACATGCAGCAAGGTATTTTCAGCAAGGAGCAGATCGATTGGCTGCACAAATTTCAAAATCTAGGTCCATCAACTACCCCTAGTATTGGTCTTGGTTCTACTGCACAAAAAAATTACCTTCTTGAATGCTCTTCATACTAATGTAGAAGATGCAACAGCTTGGATAATTAACTCGAGCCTCAAACCATATGACAGGGAATGCTTCATTATTGCATGAATGTAAACCTTGTAATAATGACTATAAAGTAAGAATTGCATATGGGACCTTGTCCAAGGTTACTGGAATTGGGAAAGTGATTATTTCAGAAGATTTAACTCTAGAATCTATCCTTCTTATCCCAAACTTATCATGCAACTTGTTGTCCATTAGCCAGCTTACACATGACTTGGATTGCATTGCTAAATTTTCCCCATCCGATTGTTTGTTACAGGATTTGGATTTAGGGAGGACGATTGGCAATGCTAAAACAGAAGAAGGCTTGTATCGAATCAGATCCAGCAATATTTCTCAGGCCATTCATGCAAACAGTACAAAACTTTGGATGAGGAAAATAATATTATGTTATGGCACCAACACCTTGGTCATATTAATTTCCTGTACTTAGCCAAACTATTTCCTTCCTTATTTATTAATAAAGATCCAAAGTCTTTCCAATGTGAAGTTTGCCATCTTGCTAAGCATTGCTAAAGCGTATATCCTATTCATGATTACAAACCATTACATCCTTTTTTAGTTATACATAGTGATATTAGGGATCCCTCTCGCATTTCTAGTATAACAGGTGCTCGATGGTTCTTATCCTTAATTGATGACCACACCCGTATCACACAGGTATTTCTTATGAAAGAAAAGTTTGAAACTGTCTCCCTTGTCAAAATTTTTTTTGCTATGATTCAAACTTAATTTCAAACACAAATACAAATTTTTCAAACAGATAATGCTAGAGATTATTTTAATTCTATCATTGGGAGTTTTTTCCTTGAAAATGGCATAGTTCATCAAAGCACATATCCCCATAATCCTCAACCGAATGAGATAGCAAAAAGAAAAAATCGTCATCTCCTAGAAATAGCTAGATCACTTATGTTGACCACCAATGTACCTAAAGGTTACTGGAAGGATGCTATTTTAACAGTTACATACCTCACCAATTGACTGCTTTCTAGAACACTGAAATTTAACACCCCGTGTCAAGTTTTCTCTAAAGCTTTTCCTCAAAACAGAATCATGACTAACCTTCCACTAAAGGTGTTTGGGTGTTCAGCCTATGTCCATATTCCACCTCAACAAAGGAGCAAACTTGATCCTAAATCCATTAAGTGTTTGTTCCTTGGGTACTCTCCACATCAAAAAGGCTATAAATGTTACTCACCTTCCACTAAGAAATTTTATACCTCCATGGATGTAACATTTCTTGAGCAGGTACCATTTTATCCCAAAACCCATATTCAGGGGGAGATTACAGCACATCAAGAGGAGGAAAATAAGTTTTGGTCTTTTTTCCCCCCTAAACCTGAGGCTGTTTCCCAGTCAATTCAAAACTCATCTAAACCCGAGGTTGAATTAGCTGCTGAACCAGAAGTTATAGGTCAGAAACAGAGGGAAGATAAGGAGCTATAGGCCTATACAAGGCACTTTAAGACAGTAGAGCATTGTCAAGCTGACCTGAATCCTCATCCTAGTGAAAGTACTAAGACTCTCAAGGTATTTCTGATTTTGAGTCTTCCATTGATAATGAGAGTTTATCTATTGATCTACATGTTCTTAGTGCTTTTAGAAGGGGAACGAGATCATGTACACAACACCCTATCTCTCACCATGTCTCCTATGAAAAACTCTCAAAGTTACAGGGCATTCATAGCAAACGTGGACAGCATTAAAATCCCTAGCTGTGTTGACGAAGCTCTCAAGCATCCAAAATGGAAAGAAGCTGTGAATGAAGAATTAAAGGCGTTACAAAAGATTGGCACTTGGGAGCTCACTCAAAAACCTCAAGGGAAACAACCAATGGGATGCAAAGGGGTGTTTTATGTAAAGTATAAAGTCGATGGCAGCGTTGAAAGGTACAAAGTGAGACTTGTCGCTAAAGGTTTCACCCAAACATATGGAATAGATTTTCAAGAAACTTTTGCTCCAGTTGCCAAGCTCAATGCCATTCGAGTCCTCTTATCCATAGCAGCCAACCAAGATTGGAAACTTCATCAACTTGATGTCAAAAACACATTCTTGAATGATGATCTTGAAGAGGAAGTCTACATAGACATACCCACTAGTTTGAAACAACCTAATAATGAAAATCTAGTGTGCAAACTTCAAAAATCACTTTATGACCTCAAACAATCCCCACGAACTTGGTTTGAGAGATTTACCAAGGCAATGAAGTAGTTAGGTTATACACAAGGGCAAACAAATCACACCCTTTTTATTAAAAAGGTAGCTGCTGATAAACTAACTATTCTTATAGTTTATGTGGATAACATCATTGTAACAAGTAATGATGAGAAAGAAGTAGCACATCTCTAAAGAGTTTGAAGTAAAAGATCTCAGAGATCTAAAGCACTTCCTAGGAATGTAGGTTGCACAATCTAGCAAAGGAATTATTGTATCCTGAAGGAAGTACACATTAGATTTGCTCAAGGAGACTAGGATGCTAGGGTGTAAACCAACAGAAACACCAATGGACCCAACTAACAAGGTTGGATCAAAAGAAGGTTCAAGAAGGTTCAACACTCATTGATAAAGGGATGTATCAAAGACTAATAGGCAAACTAATATATCTATCTCACACCAGGCCAGATATTAGTTTTGTCGTTAGTGTAGCAAGTCAATTCATGAATAGTCCTATTGAAGATCATCTTGAAGTTGTGAACCAAGTCCTAAGATACTTAAAGATGACACCGGGAAAGGGACTCTTATTCAAGAAAGGAATAAGTAAAGATCTAGAAGCATTTTTTTATGTTGATTGGGTAGGGTCTCTAACAGATAGAAGGTCTACTTCAGGGTATTGCACTTATGTTTGGGGAAACCTTGTTACTTGGAGAAGTAAGCAGCAATCGGTACTTGCCCGAAGTAGTGTAGAAGCTGAATTTAAAGCTATAGCTCATGGAATTTGCAAAGGAATATGGCTAAAAAGGCTACTTGAAGAGTTTCAACTATCATCACCAACATCAATGAAGTTGTTTTGTGACAATCAAGCTACAATAAGTATTGCTAAGAACCCGGTTCATCACGATAGAACTAAGCATGTGGAGATTGATCGTCACTTCATCAAAGAAAAAATTGAACAAAGGGTGATTGAATTGATCCACATATCCACCCATCAACAAACTGCTGATGTTTTAACCAAATCCATTCTACGGGCTCAATTTGATATTCACTTATCCAAGTTGGGAATGGTAAACATATACTCCCCAACTTGAGGGGGAATGTGGAATTCTATATTTTTCTCCAAGAATCATGGGCATTTGAATATTGTATTACCTTTTTTAGAGAGTCAACTTTGTTATTATTAAGCTCTTTATTGTTTTTAATTCTGTACAAAGTGTAAATAGTTTTTATTCAAATTCTTTCCTTCTTTGCACTAAGAAATTAAGGAGCATTTACTCCTAATTATTTCGGTCCTCCTATTTATTGTATTCCCACTCCATGAAAGTGATTCAGAGAAATAATACTGTGTTTTTGCTACAATCTTCAAAACCTTCACAAATTCCTTGAGATAAAGCCCTATACTTTGCCCCAACATGACTTATGACAATTTATCCCATCTACACTATATTTGATAGTAAAAACTCATTTCCACCCTATAAGATTCTTCCCTTTCGGTATATCAACAATTTCCCAGGTTTTGTTCCTTTCCAAGGCATTGATATCTTCCTGTATAGCCACTCTCCACTCAAGATTTTGTAAAGCTTTATGAATATCATGAGGTAATTTTTTCATGCAATATACTTAATACGAAAGCTTTATAACTACTTGACAACTTGTCATAAGATACATAATTCCCAATAGGGTGAAGAGTGAGACCTAGTATCTCAAGGCAATGGGAACATTTAGCTCATCATCCTTGGGACTTAGATAGGACGTAAGTGCTGTCCTTAGGGAGTGGAAGGGTCTATCTCATTAGTTTTCTTCCACCTTGAGTAAACCTATAGCTCATTTTGATTCTTAGTTGCTTGCTGACCTTCAAGTCTTCCCCCAAATGGGAGTGTGATGAAATTAAGGTTGAGTTTCAAAAAAAGTAACATCAAGGGTAACAAAGAATTTTTGAAGAGTTGAAGAGTAGCACTTATATTCCTTCTTCATAGGAGAATAACCAAGAAACACACACTTTAAGGATTTAAGATCAAGTTTGCCACTATAATACAAATAAATGAATGAAGTGCAATGAAAGTTGAAGGAGTTGGTCACAAGGTGTTTTAAAGTTCAAAATTTTTTAGGGTAATCGGTTTATAAGATAAGTAGCAATAAGAATAGTCTCACTCCAATATAATTGTAGCACATTAGAATCAATTATAAGAGATCTACTAACCTCAAGAAAGTATCTAGTTGTCCTCTAAGATACCCCATTTTGTTGGAACTCTCAATACAATAACTCTTATGTATAATGCCTTGCTCCCTCAAGTACTCACCTAAGACAGCATTAAGGAACTCCCTTCCATTATCAATTCTAAAAACTTTGATGGTTGTATTAAATTGATTTTTGACAAAGGAGTGAAATTGTTTGAATATAAAGGGAACTTTAGACTTCTCGTTCATGAGTCCATGTGAACTTAGTGTGATCATCAATATTTAAAAAAAAAAAAATCTAGTTCCAGTGAGAGTTTTAACTTTTGAGAGTCCCCACAAATCACTATGAATAAGAGAAAAATGCGTTGAGGGATGGTGATCGTGAGCAAGATAGGAGGATTTCACATGTTTTGACATCTAGCACACTTTTATTGAGAACTTTTATTAAATAATGTTGGATACATCTTTTTCAAGCAATCAAAACTAGGATGACCCAACCTATAGTGTAACATTATAACATCACTAAGATCAGTTCTCAAAAAAAAAAGAGCTACATTGCTAGAAATAACATAACCACAGACAAGATATAGACCTCCACGTTCCTTAACACTACCAATCATTGTCCCCTCCAAGTGTTGAAAATCACAACCATCATAAGTGAAATTATTGATACAATTGAGATCCTTAGACAATTTATTGATAGATAATAAATTACATGTCAATTTCACAACCAACAAAACATGTTCAAGAATCAATGATTCAGATAACTATTTATAGTTCTATAGCCCTCAACTTTTGAGAGGGTTCCATCAACAATTTTTACCACTAATTCCTCAGAGCATAGAACAAAGTCAGTGAGATAAGATGTATTACCGGTCACGTGATAAGTGACTCTAGAGTCCACTATCTAGACATGATTTTTCTAAACGTTTGACCCCAAGGCAGCAAAGGAATTACCTGACTAAGTAACCGCTCCAGTTTCAACAATTTTGTCAGGTAAACACTAATTGCCAAACATCTTTTTCAGCACTTGAATTTGTTATTGGCTAAACACATTGGTCTCAGATGGTGGCTGTTCTTCACTACTGGTTGCAAAGCCATAAGTTTCTTGCCTCTATTTGCCTTTAAAATTAGCTAGTTTTCCATGCGACTTCCAACACCCATCCTTGGTATATCCCAATGGTCACATCAGGGCCTTCCCTGGTTTCATGGCTTGCTATCAGCAAGCTAAGTCCCTTTCACAACCATAAAAAAATGAATCAGAAATAGCGGAGAGATAGGAGGTACCCAAGGTTAGCTTCTTCCTACTTTCCTCCCTCTCGATCTCGACAATCAAGAACACTTCTCTAAAAGGAAAAATATCCATGCTCAAAATGCGACTCCAATGCTCTTCAAAGCTTGAATTGAGTCCAAGAAGCTTATAAATCAGTTTTTCTTCTTTGAGCTACTTAAAATAGGCCGCATCAGCAGCACATGACCGTTGATGTATTTCATACAAATCTAGTTGCCGCTAGTGAGGAGAGAGAACATTAAAAAAGTGACCCAAGATCACCTTGCTTGAAATCATGGAGGAAGGCTTCAATTTCCATGATTACAGCTTTGTTCTTGCCAGAAGAATATGACTCCCTCATAGCATCCCAAACTTCTTAAGCCATCTTACACAAAAGGAAGCTCTCCCCAATTTCGGTTGTCATAGAATTGATCAACAAAGCCTGAACCATGCTATTTTCACCTACACATCTTGTATGTACTATCTCGAGCACTCGGAGGTGCTGCCTCATTGATAAGATAGTCCACCTTGCCATAACCTTTGACAAAGAGCATCAAGTTGGAGGACCACTACAAATAATTATTGTCGTTAAGTCTATGTCCTGTTATAAGGACTAGTGCAGCATCGTTTGAGCCATTTGAAAAAGATGCAGTGTTGTTTGGCTAGATGGCAGCTGAAACATAGGTTTCAAATGATGATCCGTGTGAATCATCAGTCTCAGTATTTAGCCTAACGTGAAATCGAATGGATGAAGGATTACTGGCAATGGTTTAGCTTTGATACCAAGTAGATTTTTGTGTTTAGAGGAGAAGAAAGTGTGAAACATCTATTCCAAACTGATCTTCAACTACAACCCTTTATAATAGGACAAGAAGACACTACTCTAACCCTAAAAACCTTACCATACATAGCTCTAAAAAATAAGGAAACAAATAGTAAAGGCAATAAACATTGAAACAGAAAAAAGAAACAACCAGCCAAACATGAAAACGAAACAAATAAGAAAAATCATGTCCTAAATAAATAAGGCAAGTTTGAAACTTGAAATGCCAAATACCAACACCATTTCCACTTGTGACCCAGCTTTGGTGGAAATAGATAATAGGACATTAAAGTAAGTGTTTTGAGATTTTCAGAAAAATTACAAAGAGTCAATACAGATCCATGGATAAATGGGTAAAAATCCCATAGTAATGATCAAATGACAAGTTTCACCTACATTTATTTCTGATAAAATTCAGCATAAATATCCATGTTTTAAATTCAAAGGAAATATATGAATTTCACTCTTGGCAGTGCAAGGGATCAAACACTAATATCCAAGGTCTATCCATCAATCAACATAAAGACATACAAGCAAACACATTTGTCCACTATATCACCATGCAACCAGATTCCTTACCCAGCAAATGCCAACATATCCATCTCAAATCGAAGATGTATGGACATGAAGCGGCCTTGTGCCCGTAGCTTATCAATTATTGATTGACTTAGTTTCATAATATGTGGCTTGAATCTTAAAGCATGATAGTTAACTCTGCATCTCAATCGTTGGTACTCAGGATTGTCAATTTCTTCAGCTAAGCGATGTGAAAAGGGAGTAAGATAGATGGCACCATGTTCTTTCATTTTTGCCAGAGCAACAGTGGTATACCAACTTATAGGAGCATCTCTAGGGGGCCGAAGCTGAATCAAAATAATAGTTGAAAGTGTTATCCAATAAATTGAAATAATTTCCACCAACTGATCAATAACCGAATCATCAAATTCTACCTGAAATGCTTTTATTTTCCTTTTTTTGCCATTTTTGCGAATTTCTGGAATGCTTTCAACAATCCTAACATCAAACCTCAGCGTCTTGATGAAGTGCTCAACATCATAGATACCATAAAAACCACTACATGCAATAAGGAAATCAATATTATAGTTAACACTACATAACAACAAGCAGTATGTCAAAATAGAAAATGAACTTCAGGTTCAATTAAAAATTACAGACTCATAAAGACAGAGATATAAATAACCTGACACCTCAATTACAATGGACCAGTGGTTGCCTACTGTAATGGGGCCCCATTTCATGATAATCAACAAAAACAGCATCAAGCAGAATAAAATTCTAACTACCAAAACATAAACAATTTAATATGAGAAACTTGATCCCAAATTTAAGCACACTATATCGACTATAAATGCTTGAATTAGATATTTATGTACTTATATCACTTATTGAAAAGGCTAGTGTTTTCTGTCCTCTGTGCTCTAATTTATTCATTGATCACGGTTGAATATATATAGGAACAAGACAGATGCAAATCAACCATCAAATCCCGAAGAAAAAGGAAAGAAATAAAAGACATAACTAGGAGATATTACATGAGATTACAAGCGCTAGAAAAGGAAATAAAAAGTTGACAATATGAAATTAAATCCTAACTAATAAAGCTGTAATCAAGTAGGGAATTAATGCAATCACCAACACTCCCCCTTAACTTAAGGAGTAGATATTAATCATCCCAAACTTGGACTGATTCTGGACAATGCTTTAGTCAAGACATCACCAACTTGGAACTTGATAGGAGTATATACAAGGTCTGCAACACCCGATTCCACCTTTTCTTTAATAAAGTTTTGATCAAACTCAAATGTGTTTGGTCCTATCATGATGGATCGGATTCTTAGCTATGTTAATTGTAGCCAAATTGTCACACATCACTTTTATTGGTTTACCTATAGGAATTTTTCATTCAAGTAACTTCTATAGCCATATTCCTTCACAAATCCCTTGGGATAGGGTCATGTACTCTTCCTCTCCACTACTCTAAGCAACCATTGATTGATTTTTACTTCTCCAAGCCATAGGGTTCCCCTATACATATGTACAACAGCCAATGGCTAACCTAGGATTAGTAATGGACCCAACCAAGTCTACATCTAAGTAGACTTCAATTTTTCTATTGCAATCCTTCTTAAAGGAGATTCCCTTTCCAAGAGTCATCTTTAAGTATCTCAAAATTCTATACATAGCTTCAAGATGCTCCTCATTAGGTTTGTTCATGAACCAACTTACCACATTCACAAGAAAGCTGATGACAAGCTTGGCATGTGACAAGTAAATCAGCTTTCCTACAAGTCTTTGGTATCTTCCAATGTCAACAAGGGGGTTGTCCCTCTTAAGGCCAATTTTTTAATTAGCCTCCATAGATGTGTCAACTAGCTTGCAAACTAACGTACCAATTTCCTCTAGCAAGTCCAAAATGTACTTTCTTTGGAAAATCACAATTCCTTTCTTTGAACAAGTTACCTCCATGCCTAAGAAATATTTCAAGTGACCCAACTCCTTAATCTTAAATTCTTTGGCCAATGCTCCTTTTAACCACTTTATTTCTTCAATGCAGTAGTCACCTATGACAATGATGTCATCTACATACAATATTAGGACAGCAATCATTCCATTAGATGAAAATCTAGTAAACAAAATATGATTAGCTTGGCATTGATTATACCCATAGTGTTTGATTGCCTTGATGAACTTGTCAAACCAAGCCTTGGGAGATTGTTTTAGACCATAGAGAGATTTATGAATCTTCCAAACTTACTTGGACTTCCTTCAAACTCAACCGAGAGGTATCTCCATATACAACTCATCTTCAAGATTTTCATTTAAAAATGCACTCTTCAAATCAAGCTAGTGAAAGGGCCAATCCAAATTAGCTGCCAATGAAGGAAGAACTCTTATAGTGTTAAGTTTAGTTACAAAAGCAAATGTCTCCTAATAATCAATACAATGACCTACGTGAATTCTTTTACCACTAGTCTAGCTTTCTAGTGATTAATGCTACCAATAGGATTATATTTAATGGTAAAAATTCACTTACAATCTGCTTTTTAAAAAAAAAAAAACCTTCTAGCAATTTTAAGAGTTCTCAAGTTCCTCTTTTCTTAAGTGCACCCATTTCTTCTTGAATGGCTAGCCTCCATTTTGGATTCTTCAAAGCTTTTTGGATAGTCTGAGGTATCTTCTCATCCAAGAAGCACCGATATAGGTATGCATATCAGGTACAACATAGTATAATACACAAGATATGATAATTTCTAAAATTTTAGAATACAAGCACAAGGGGGTATATATATATGCAACAAATTAACAATGAAAAAGTAAATAACATATAAAAAATTAAGTCTTAACCACGCATTTCAAATGTAAAATAAGATGTACATAACAAGTTATAAATAAAAGTATAAAATAAATTAAAACTAGAGTTTCTAATTCAAATTAAATGACAATATTTATCTCCATTTACATCACTGAGATCCCCTATAAGCTCTTGAGCCATTTTAGAGTTGTTTTGGCGCATTTCAAAACATACAAGTGCATTTCAAAATGTTTCATAATGTATTGGACAAAAGATGGCCAAATATGAAAGTTGAAGTATGGTACGTGTGTCATATTGGACAGGTACGCCTTTTTTCTTTTGGGGTGTCTCGGTGCTTCCTTGGTTCTCATTAGAAATTGTAGTTACAAATACCTTATATCTAGGAGACAAGTGATCATAGGAAACAAAATTACATATAGGGTGTTTGGTGCAAGTTCTAACACCTTTTCTTATAGCAATAGGAACATTAAGCTAGTCATGATCACTATTAATGGCATTACCTAGACTTGGATCACATTGATTGTCAAGCTCAAGATGTGTACAAGTCCCTACCTGTTGCATCCTTTTCCTTCTTGAATACACCATAAGCTCCTTTTGTTGAGCACCCCAACATTGGTCTTGGGTTTAAGGTGTGGAGGAGGTTCAATCCTAGGTAAGCGTGTAGGAGTGGATTCATGAAGGTTTATAAGGGTAATGGGTAGACTAGCCTCAAGTGCAAGTAAAATTGTAATGGTTGGTTTAGGTTTATGGCTATCTAGCTCAAGTTTAGGTGGATTCTCAACCAAAAAACCCTATTCTTGCAAGTTGGTATCATGACTCTCCACCTTAATGGGAGGTTTTTGGTAGTAAGGTTGGTTCTTAAAGAATGTCACATCAATGGTAGTAAAGAATTTCTTCATTTTTTTTTTTTGGGTTGGAAAAATACCCACGAAAGATGCATTTAATGGATTTAGGATCAAGCTTGTTTCTATGATAAATATGAACAAATATAATGCACCCAAATTTTTTGAGATAAGGTCAACATGATTTGGTTGGTAGGGTAGGTATGAAGGAATTTTTCACAAGGAGTTTGGAAGTTGAAAGTTTTGGAAGGCATCCTATTGATAAGGTTAGTGGCTGTGAGAATGCCTTCCCTCCAAAAGTGTTTAGTAACATTGCTAGTTATCATTAGGGACCTAGCTACCTCTAATAAATGTCTGTTCTTCTTCTCAACTATCCCATTTTGTTGAGGGTGTCAACACAAGAACTTAGGTGGATGATGCCTAGGGTGGCTAAGAATTCAGCAAGACCAAAGTTGAAATAATCTTTGGCATTATCAGACCTAAGAACTTCGATTTTGGTTTGAAATTGATTTTGAATAAAGGTGTTGAAATTTTTGAAAAAGGAGGAAACTTCGGATTTTTCTTTCATGAGGTAAAAGCCAAGTAATCTAGGTATGGTCATCAACAAATATTACAAACCATCTTGCCCAAGTCATGTTCTTGATTTTAGAGGATCCCCAAATGTCATTGTTGATTAAGGAGTAAGGTTGAACGGCTATATAAAGGTGTGAAGGGTAAGTGTTTCCCACATGTTTTGATAATTGGAATATTTCACATTGAAAAGATGAGGTGCTTTTATTAAAAAGGTGAGATGATTTTCTTCTATTGGAAATTGGGGTGGCCCATTCTATAGCACCATAACATAACATCAAACATGGAAGTACCATTAAGAGCTTGCTTGATCCTTTGGGATCCATTTAGGATGAAGATGCATGCACACTCATTAGCATTGCTAATCATCTTCTTTGAGTCCAAGTCTTGAAATTCACGCCCACCAGCATAAAACTTAGTGACACACTTGAGATCTTTCACAACATCACTGATTGACAGAAGATTGCATGTTAAATTTGGAAGTGGGAACCAATAACACATGCTTCAAGGACAAATCTTCAGATATATAAACAGACCCCATTCCAACCACTTTAGATATTGTATCATTGGCAATTTTAACCATTAGCCCCTCATTGCATGTTGAAAAATCATCAAGTAATGTAGCATTACTAGTCATGTGATTCGTTGCCCCAGATTAACCATCCATATGTTGCTTTTCTGGGTTTGGGAGTTCAGAGCCAAATCACCAGTTTTTGCTACTACTCCAGTGCCAAGAATTTTCTCAGTATTAGAGTTTGTTTGATTACCAAACATCCTTTGCAAGAACTCCACCTGTTCTTGGGTAGAGAGAGTGGTATCCATGGAAGACTTTTCTTTGTGGGTTGCCATGTATCCTGTTGTTTCACCCTCTTGAATCCATTGCAAGCAGTTTTGCCCATTGAGTTTGTTACTCATAATGAGCAACAGTGAGGTATCAATCACTCCATGAGTGTTTGGAGGGATCATCACAGAGGTGGAGCTTTCCTTTTCAGCGTTCATGGCTGCTTGTTGGCCGAATTCAGCCACGCACAGAGATCAGTCCACTTGGGACTCTGATACCATGAAAAGGCCAGGGTTTTCTGTTCTCTGTGCTCTAATTTATTCATTGATAATGGTTGAATACAATAATGAAGAACACAGCTGCAAATCAGCCATCCAATCCCAAGAGAAAGGAAAGAAATAAATTACCATAATAACTAGGAAAAATTATACGAGATTATATGAGCTGAAAAATGAAATAAAAAGTTGACAATATGAAATTAAATCCTAACTAATCAAGCCATAATCAAATCAGGGAATTAATGCAATTACCAACACTTATGTTTAAGGAGATATAAAATTGCCAGCATGCAGATTTAATAGGCATCAAACTCAAGAACCCATCTGATGCATGAACTGGCAGCTACGGCTGGATTATAAAAAAAGTGAAAGATCATAATAGCTGGAGTAAGGCTACAAGCATCAAGGCTTTATGGCCAACAGTATCACAATCTTATAAATAATATATAATATGGGCCTGGGGTTACTGGACTGACTGTTACTAAGGTTCCAGAGGAATAAGGAGAAGAAGGAAAATGATGAACAAGTTGCTGATAATTCACCTAAGGCTGGAAATGTGCACATGTATTCTACAAGAAGTAAGGCTGGTGAGGTGGCAAGAGGGGTAGAAAGTGAAATGGGGACAGAGTAATTAACTGTCATTGCTGCATGAGGCGCTGGGGTGCAAAAGAGAGTATAGTCTGTTGGAAGAATAATAGGGGACCTGATGGTTTTTTTTCCATGTGTCAGCCCAAAAAACCCATACATCCCAATGTTCCAAAACAGCAAATTCCTCCATCTCTTACTGGAAATGGAACTACAGGTGCAAGCTGAGGCTATGCAAAGGATTAGAAAGCTGGAGAATGATCAGACTGAAGTTTTAATTAAGTGGGAACTTCGAAGGGTCAGCTATGAGGTGATCAAACTGCAGTTTTGTCATTTCCACCTTGAGGACATGGTGAAACTTGATGGGCCTGCGGTTACAGGACCTACTGTAACTAAGACTTATACCTGGAGGAACAAGGAGAAGAAGGGAAATGATGGGCCTGTTACTAATAATTCACATAAGGCTGGAAATGTGCACATGTATTCAAGAAGAAGTAAGGCTGGGGAGGTGGCAGGAGGGATAGAAAGGGAAACTGGAGCCAAGTAACTAAATCTGTCAATTGCTGTATGAGGAGTTGAGGTGGAAGAGATAGAGTATAGTCCTTTAGAAAAAGAAGAATAAGAACCTAATGGTTTAGAGGGGGTGTGGAGAATTTGGACACTGAATCCAGGGAGAGATCTAGCCTCTTGAATCAGTAAAATAACAGAGTTTCTAATGCAAACGGTTTAACTCTTTTACTAATTTTGATTAATGACTAAGATAGTAGCCCCCCTTCCCCTTTGTAATAGAGGAGAGTTATGGCTTCTCAATACAAAACAGCAAGAACTGGGAATTGAAAAAAACAAAATGACTCCTCCCCTGGGATTTGAGTGCCATAGGTCTCTCCCTCCATCAGACCAGATTCTGCCTGCCTTCACACACACACTCCTGCACTCCTTAACTACCCAAGCCTCCCCCTTCTCTCTCCACTTACAAATTAGTTAGGCGTCACTGCCACCTCATCAGTAGTAGTCCCTCCTTCAGCCGTGGTCCCTTGCATCTTCCCCTTTCTAACATATACCCTCCCAAACTTGGTCCTTGCATTTGTGGGCCCATCAATTCCGCCGCCTTCAAGTTGCACCTTGTCCTCAAGGTGGAATTGAGGAAATCGCTGATTAATTTTGTCATAGTCTTCCCAAGTACTTTCTGATGATGGATACCCAGCCCATTGGATAAGCACCTCACATTTCCCACCAACAGAATTTCTGACCTGCAGCACTTTTTGTGGTACCACCCCCAATTCCATGTCTTCAGACATATGATCAGGGATGTCAGTCACCTGTGTGTGAGGATACAATGATTGTTTAAGTTGTGAAACATGGAATATCAGGTGTATGCGTGAAGTTGGTGGTAATTCCAGCTTGTAAGCAGCAGTGCCATATTTCTTCATCACTTTATAAGGTTCATAGAATCTGGTGCCAATTTTTCGTTCTGTCTCTTGGCTAAAGTCTTCAGTTTATAAGGCCTCAACTTCAAATATACATAATCTCCCACCTCAAAATGCCAATCCCTCCTCTTCTTGTCAGCTACTTCTTTCATGTGCATCTGAGCTTACTGCAATTGTTCTTTTAATTCAGCCAACAGAAGGTTCCTTTCTCAGATTGCCACATTTACTTCCTCCACGGCAAAAGGGCTGTCTTCCCAATTTAAAACAGTGGGTGGGTCCCGGCCGTATAATGCTTTAAAGGGAGTCATCCCAATAGAACGATGATATCTGCCCAAGGTAGATGTTCACTCCATTTTGTTGGCTTCCCCTGGACAAAGCAACAAAACTAGGTCTCCAAGATTCTATTCACCACCTCGGTTTGACCGTCGGTTTCAGGGTGATACCCTGAACTGTACTTTAGCTTAGTTCCAGCTCGTTTAAATAGCTATTTCCAAAATTGACTAATAAAAATTCTATCTCTATCAAATACTATAGATTTTGGAATCCCATGAAGTCCACCACTCCTTTGGTAAACAGGATAGCCACATCTTTGGCTGTGTATGGATGGGAAAGAGCCAAAAAATGGCTATACTTGGTAAGGCGATCCACCACCACCAAAACGGCATCATACTTTCTGGATTTAGGCAATCCAATTATAAAATCAAGGCTGAAGTCTTCCCAAACCTGATTAGGAATGGGTAAAGGTTGTAGAAGTCCAGCTGGTTTCATAGCTTGATTTTTATTTTGTTGGCATATGGAACTTTAAGCTACATAAGTCTGCACATCCTTCTTCATTCCTTCCCAATGTACCACACTAGCCAACCTTTTATAGGTTCTCAAATATCCCGAATGTCCTCCCATTGGCAAGTCATGAAACTCCTTAAGCAAGGCCATTTTTGATGGAATCACAGTTCTGTTCTTGTACATTAGGCATCCCCTTTTTAGGCTATATCCTTTAGGTGCCTCTTTCCCTGCTAGTATCTGCTGAATTATTTCACTTAACTTTTCATCTTACTTCACCTCCTGATCTAGACTCTCCATCTCTTCAAATTGCCACAATGAGTAAGCTTTAAATTCCATACTATCCTCCCTCCTAGACAACGCATCTGCTACTTTGTTCTCCACCCTTGGTTTATATTGAATCTCAAATTTGTACCCCATGAGCTTGGAGACCTACCTTTGCAAGCTAGAGTCAATGATACGCTACTCCAGAAAATGCTCAAGCCTTTTGATCTGTCCAAATGATGAATGGATGCCCATGTAAATAATGCTGCCATTTTTTTACTGCAAAGACCATCGTCGTAAGTTCCCTCTCATATACTGAACAATGTTGAGCCTTCTATGATAGTTTTTGACTGAAGAAAGCAATAGGTTTCTTTCCTTGCATCAGAACCACTGCAACACCACATGCTGATGCATCATCTTCTATTTCAAAAGGCTGATTAAAGCCAGGCATAGCTAGTGCAGGAGCTCTTGTCATGGTTGTTTTTAATGCTTCAAAGACTTCTTGAGCCTTTTGACTCCAATGAAAAACATCTTTCTTTAGCAAATCTATCAACGGAACTGCTAATTTATCATAATTTCTCACAAATCTCCTAAAATAACTGGTAAGGCCTAGGAATCCCCTAAGAGATTTCAAATCTTTTGGAACCAGCCACTTCAACATCACTTCTATTTTAGAGGTGTCTACTTGCACTCCTTCAGCTGATATGATGTGCCAAGTATTCGAGTTTAGACTGTCCAAACACACATTTCTTATTGATTACCAGCTGGTTTTTCTATAGCACCTCTAATGTCACCCTTAAGTGTTGGATATGTGAGCCCACATCAGAACTATAGATGATAATGTGACCAAAGAATACTAGAATAAACTTTCTCAAGTAGTTTCTGAAAACATCATTCATTAGAGCTTGGAAAATGGAGGAAGCATTGGTCAACCCAAAGAGCATGACTAGAAACTCATAGCGTCCCTTATGAGTTCTGAATGCTATTTTGGATTCATCCACAGCTCTAATTCGGATTTGATGATATCCAAACTTCAAGTCTAATTTAGAAAAGATGGTAGCACCTCCAAGCTCATCCAACAACTCATATATGGCAGGTATAAGAAATCTATCCAAAATAGGAATCTTATTTAAGGCCCGGTAATGAACACAAAACCTCCAACTCCCATTTTTTTTTCTTTTACACTAATAATACCAGACTTGAATAAGGGCTAACACTTGGCCTAATAACTCCAGCTTCCAGCATTTCCTTTGCCAATCTCTCAATTTCAGTTTTTTGAGAATGTGCATAACAGTAAGGCCAAATGTTAGGGGGCTGCTCTCCCTGTTTAATCATAATTGCATGGTCTTTGGAACAATAAAGAGGTAGGTTACCCACTGGTTCACACACTAAAGCATACTCCTCTAATAGTTTCAAAATTTCATCCGCAACCGGTTGTCCATCCCCTTTCTCTAATGTGGTTGATGCAGACTCCAGTATGTATCCTTCCCCTTGTCCCTTCAGAGCTTTTACAATGAATTTGAATGAAACCACTGATCTGGTTAGAGTAGGGTCGCCTTCCAAACATACCCACTCATGACCAACCCTAATTCTTATATATGATTGACCCCAATTAACCCTTATTTCTCCTAGACTTTCCAACCAATCAATACCTATATACCAAGTCCACATTGCTCAATTCAAATGGGTAGAAAGTCTGCTCTATTGGCATTCCTTGAAACTCCAACTTCACCCCTTTACATACTCCTTTAGTAAAAATCTTTAAAAATCTTGCAACCATCTCCCACTGTTATGGAGTAACACTTGGTATCTTCTATTGGTATCTTTAATTTCTCTACCAACTTAGATAAGATAAAATTATGAGTGACACCACTATCAATGAGTACCAACACTTCCTCTCCATATGCAATTCTTGTCATCTTCAGTGTCTTCTGTCCTGCTAGCCCTACAATTGAACTCATTGATAACTCCATGGAACCAACTTAAAGCTTTTCCCTCCAGACTAACGGCTGCAACATCCATTTTTTCAGCTTCTGTTATCCCATTCATTGTAAAATACCGTTCAACCTTAAAAAGCCATCCTATCGGATCTTCCATAGTGAATATCAGTAATTCCAACCTACAATACCTTCCAAAATCTTTTTCCACTGCATTCTCAACTATCTCTCCCATTTGGTTGGTGTTGACAGTGTCTGTCGACAAGTTTTGGGTGGCATTAGTGTGTGTCGGTAAGTTCCGGGTGGCATTTTCCTCTGGACGAAACCCCTCTAGATTTATCGACCTCTCAGGCCCTCACTCCTTTCTGTCTTAGCTGATGTCACACCTATCGATGCGTTCTGTGTTGGCCCTCCCCTTCATTAAGCTCCACCATTATCGTCAAACACAGCCTGAAAATCACTGAGTTGCATGAACACTAACCTCAAAAAGGTCAGTTCCTCCTTCGACTCCCCTTGGTTCTTCTACAACTCTTCAACCCCTTCTGTAACTCAACCATGTTTCTTTCCAGCACCTCAACTCCTCCCTCCATTCTAGTTCCCACCATACCCCAGATGTACCACTCTAATACCAATTGATGCAAACGGTTTAACTCTTTTACTAATTTTGATTAATGACTAAGACAATAGCCCCCTTCCCTTCTATAATAGAGGAGAGTTATGGCTTCTCAATACATAACAGCAAGGACTGGGAATTAAAACAAATAAACAAAATGACTCCTCCCCTGGGATTTGAGAGCTAGAGGTCTCTCCTTCTCAGACCAGATTCTACCTGCCTTCATGCACATACTCCCACACTCCTTAACTACCCAAGCCTCCCCCTTCTATCTACACTCACGAATTAGTTAGGCATTGCTGCCACCTCATCAGTAGTGGTCCCTCCTTCAGCCGTGGTCCCTTGCTTCTTCCCCTTTCTAACATATACCCTCCCAAACTTGGGCCTTGCATTCATGGGCCCATCAGTTTCCCTCAATTTTGGAGAATCAATAAAATATCAGAGTTTCCTTCTCCCTCTCTTTTCTTTCTATCTGAATTTCTCTCTATTTCTTCCCCTTCCCTTTAATGGTTCTGTGTCAGAGACATATACTAATAAGGGAAAATCCAAATGCAGCTACCCCAATGATTTTAAGAATAATGCTCCGAAGCAGTTCTTATAAAAAGGGAGCATATAAAAGGTTCATAGATCATTATTTGATGAGGAAAGGAAAATGCTTAGTTAATGACGATTACTGTTACTGCTAGTTATCTCCTGTGATGTCCCAAAGAAAAGTAGCCCACTAATTATTTACCGTCAAATATATGAACTTTACCAAAACATCTCTCCCAAATTTCTTTGGAAAAGTCAAAATATTATCCACCCTCTCTTCTAGAAAATAAATAATAATGATAGTAATAATAATGTTGTCAACGATATTAGTTTGTTCATATCATATACATCACAAAATCAATGTATATGTTCAACAAAAATAAAACTAATTCCTTTTTTTCCAAATAGAGAACAATCTAAATCCAGAATTTGTTAAATGTATGCTGCTCAAGGATCATTTAAGAATTGAAATATTATGACAGTCACCTGTCATCATGCCAATAGGAGTTTGTATCCAACTCAGGTAGCACTAATGTAGCATTCATGATTCGTGCAGCAAGAACAGCATTAGATATCTACAGCGTTGAAATACAACATATTAATACATACAGATTACAGAATACTATAGGAACCCCCATCCTAATAACAGCACTAGATTCGCCTGGCTTCACAAGAAGTATTTATTATAACTTTCTTACAGCAGATTTTGCAGTGAAAAGCAAATATTTTTCTGCTTCACTACAACAACAACAACAACAACAAAGCCTTTTCCTTTACTGAATGCGTTAAATTAATAAATGTGTACTCACAGAAATAAAAGTCTAATGCAGACTCATAGTGAGAGGGAAAAGTTACAAACCGCACTACGCTGCTGATTTAGCCCACCATTACACCGTACACGCAAATAGCCATTGCTCTCACTTGGAGGAGCTGCCATAACATAAAGTCAACATGAATACAGCATCAGAAAGTTCTGGAACTTCTACATTCAAACATAAATCCTGTATTAAAAGATATTAATTAAAAACTCGTTTGGTACGCAGAAAGTTAGATACAAAAACAAAATTGGAAAAAAAAAGGTGATTTTAGATATGGAAAATGACCTTAGTACCCTACTCTTAATAATTGAATAATGATTAGTAAATAGTATTAAATAACAATTAAGTAATGATAATAAGAACAAAATAAACATTATACACAAATTTTCTTTTCCTTCTCATTTTCCCTAGTCATACAAAATAGGGCCTAAAAGAAGAGTAAATTACATTTTTCATCCTTAAAAAATTACAAAATTCTTATTCTGGTTCTCTAAAGTGTAAGCCTCTCAATTTCGTCCTTCAATAATTCCCCTCCCGTTCCACCCCCCAAAAAAAAATCAATTTAGTCCTTCTGTTTGTTAAACTGACATGAATTTAACTAAGTTGCTAACTTGACCTAATAAAATGCTTATGTGGTCATTGAATGATGAAATGGCCACGGCTAGTCCAGGAAAGTTGCAAGAATTTCATGAATTTGATGATTTTATAGTGCACCATTTTTGGCTTTTCTAGACACTAAGCATGCTCGTTTCTTTAGTTTAACAGCCACATAAGCATTTTTGCTAGACTATGTCAGTAACTCAGTTAAATTCATGTCATTTAACTAACAAAGAGACTAAATTGATTGGGGGAAAACTATTGGGGAACAAAATTGAGAGGCTTACACTTGGTAGACCAAATTGAGAATTTTGTAATCTTTCAAGAAGAAGTGTAATTTACTCTTAAAAGAAAAGGAAAATACAGGGCCAATGAGATCGCGGGGCTGATGATGGCCGCCAACCACCAGAATCAGCATTGCTCCAAAGTTCTTCTAAATGGATCTGTTCAAACACAAAAGAAAATGAATGACCAAGCACTGAATTGATGGAACATGCATTCTTCCCAAAACAAAAAATGAGGAAAAAATGTATCATTTAAACCAGAGTTTCAGTTCATAAAATTATGTTTGTTCACAGCTGTGTACTCAGTTATAGGTCACCCAGTTAAACCATGATGATACTTGTTTCTTTAGTTTTTCTTTTATGATGCAAAACCAACTTTCTCCCATGACCCATCATCTAAAACATAGATATTAAAAAATTTTACCTCATCATTATAATCCAATGAATTTTTGAAATTTCAATCATTGTATAAATTAGTTAGGTTTTTAAATTTTCAATGATACAGTAAATTAGAAATAAAAATTAGAGTTTATTATTGAAAGAACTAAAATAAAGTTAACATAACATGACTCTGGTACTCAATGAATAAAAAATGATTATATTATGTATAAAAATCATAACATAAAATATCATAATTTTATCAATAATTTTCCATAGTATTTTTAGTAACTTGATATAAATATACTTCGAGATTATCTACTTCTCTGGCAGTTTTATAAAATTCTTATTCTGAGTTGCTGAACCTACAAGTTTGGTGATCATGCTGCAAAGCTTTGTTGGGCATATGTTTTTGAAAAGGGTATCCAATCATTTGAAACAACCAGGTCTACTTCTATTATACTCATCCGCTCCATCTACCATCCTTTGGAATGATTAGTTCTAAGCACTATCATCGTCCACTATTAGAGATGCTATACCTCCTTCTGTGATAGTACTTAGTAGCGAACTATCCTTTTTCCAACTTTTGCAAAGTCCTAACTATCAAGCCCCACAGGTTCAAATATGTCTCCCATTTAATTCAGAAATGTAGACTGCAAAGCCTCTCGCAGTCTCTCCGCATCTCTAACATGAAGTCAGTTCTTAATCTAGAATTAGGAGTCTAGAAAATAAACCCAAAGTGCTTCGTCCCTGCAGAAACTTATGGTATCCATTTCCTAAGATCATTCTCGAAAGTTGTAACATCAAATGTCAAATTTTGAGATATTCACAACTGAAATTTCACTGTTTTCCTTAGATTATTTAAGCAAGAAAAGAATCCGAAATTTCTTTGATTTCTCATAACATTTTTTTCATTTTCCTTCTTTTTCCTATAGGTAATGCGAACAAACCTTGGTTCACAGCACATAGTACAAGTGAGAGTTTCCACTAACCTCCGAGCGGTAGTTGGATTGGCCACTACTAGTGCCTGTTGAGGAAAACAAGAACGAAATTGTGCAGATCAAAACTATCAGAACAGCAATTGATAGTTTCACAATCATCCCCTTCAACCCTCCTCCTGATCCTTGCCTCACATGCTGCCTGTGAAACCCAGCTCTGCAAAGAATAACAAAACAACATAGCTTAAATAACAATAATCCATTAAAGTTAAACAATCAAATAAAGCTTTAATCGTTCTCTCCCCCTACCTTCTCATAGTTAAAATTCAGAAGCGGAGTTTTGAGAATTAGCTCCCTTCTTCAACCGTGACAACTCTTCAACATTATCCGTCACTGACTGAGGCGCCAAGTAAACACCAACAGTAGCTATAATAAAAGACATAACCAACTATTCGTCAAAATGCGTAAAATACCAATGTACTATGTTATGCTACACATAGGCATATACGAAGAAGAAGAAGAAGCTGAAAAACATCAGGCCACAATTAATTTACAAATTGTGAAGCCTAGATCAGAAGCGAGAAGAGACCCACCATGAGCAGCAGCAGCAGTTAGCTTTGAAAGATGAAGGCTGATGCAGATCGCAAACAAGTTCGCAGGCGGAGTTTCAGATTACGAGAATAGAAGCAAGGGTCTCACAGTGATGAAAGCAATCACATTCCATTGTAACAATGCGCGTTGCTTGCTAGTTACTTACTTACCAGATCTGTGCCGTGTGGGTCGGTTTCTCGGACGGGTACGATCCAGTTATATTCCCAAAAGCCCAAATATTTAGGCATGCCCCTTGGCTTTTGGAAAATGAAATATGGAAAGCTAAATTTATTAATCAAAAAATAATTGGAAAGCCAAACGTAGGGTGATTAGGAGATCAATTTAAATAATTCTACCCATACATTCTCTTATTTTATATTTGCGTAATGATAAGAGATATTTAGGGTCTATGCCTGTTCAGCACATTCTAGGCTGACCTCACTGCATACTGGCTCAAGTATGATTTTCCACAGGCACAATCCCTCATCTTATAACAGCTTTTCGATTACTTGTTCATGCATCCACCTCTTCTAGAGCTTGGATTCATTCTAGCCTGGAGCTCAGGTATAATCAATCGACCTAAGAAAAAAGATATACATGGCATCCTCAAAATATCACCTGTTTTAAAAACAAAATCAAATATTGGACCAAACAAGCTGTTAAGTTATAGGTCAATAAATTCAATCAATTCGATCTTCAATTAAATGAATTAACATAATAAACGTATGAAAAATAATAATTGATTAATTTTGATATATATAATATATGTTATATTACAAAATTTATGTTTAGATTTTAAACTGATGACTTTCAAAAAAAAAATAGTCAACAGAAATTTATAATGCTCTTATTTTAGCATTTTCTTCTTTAGCTTACTTTAGCGTGTTCTGACCTTTAAAATATTATTGGGTAGTGCAAAGTATAGAGGTCCGAAGCTCATAAAGTGGTCTCGTGCTAAAAAAATAAAGCCTTAAATTGTTTTCTTCCCTTTAATACAAACCTGGCTAGTTTTCTAATTTTTCTGTTGGGTCCTAGTCCAATTCTAGCTTCGTCAGTTCACGCCAATTTTTGTCGATCTAAAGTATAACACCTAGTATTATTTCTATATTTAAATATTATTTAGATGAATAATTAACATCATTTAGATGTTAAAGCTAAATAGAAAAGTGTAAATATTAATTTTTATTCTAATAAAATAATCAATATTAAATATTCTCATAAATAAACTAACTAAGCATCTAGCTTGCTAATGATCAAAATCAATATCCTAATTCAATTTCACTTCATAAAATATCCATTCATTGAATCCCAAATAAGAGTATATAATAATTCTACAATATAAACCCAAATAAAAATAATCCTGCTATATAACACTAAAAATATTTAAAATAAAATATCACGTAATATAAACCTCTTAATACAACTTGAAATAATGTAGTTTAACTATTATATCATTTCTAACACAATACATCTCAATTAAAATACTCATTACACAACTTTCCTTTACTAGTATTTATCCTTTTACCTAAAAATGTCAATTTAAAAAAAAATTATAGATAAGACAAAATTCTCAATAATTAGTGGAGTTTCAAAACATACATTACTAGCTATAAATATAAAACTTTTCACAATAATTTACTTGCCATAAAATACATGCAATTTCTTATAACTTTTGCTATATGAACCTTCAAGCTTTTGCAACCATTCATATAAATTCATTTGATAAAAATAAAACATTTTCATTTTATAAACTCATTTTAAACAACCTTAATATTGAAAACCATATGCTCAATCATATCAATATGGTAGCTTTGTGATACCCTTGCATTATTTCATTCCACGTCAAAATAAGCAAGCAAATATAACATTAACAATAAAATATCCTATAATACCTGGTATCCTGTGATACTGGTAGCTGCTATCTTAAGGATGCAGGCTTCAACAAATAACTCTCTTCTGGCTTCAAACCTGAAGGTGCATAGTGCAACATTCCTTTTTCTTCCTTTTGGCTTCAACCCCATGGTACATCATAAGCATAGTTTGAAAATGTTATATTATGATTAGAACCATTTCACTTTAAGAATATAACATCATTTCATTTCATATGCTTTCCATCAAATACACAAGTATAAATCATCATTTCAATATATCATTTTATCAAATATTTGAAGTGCAAATTCACAAATTAATTTCATAAAATTAAGAGAAAGCATATAATATTATGTTTAAAGAACTAGCCACCTTGCAAAGATACCAATATAAGCTCAAGCAACTCAAATTTAATCATAAGCTAACAATTTACAATAATAAATTTATATATATATATATAATTTTCAATATCACATAATTTACTAATTAAATTAATATAATTTATCTACTTACCAAATAAACAGCTTTTTCTAATTAATTCTCCACCAACATGCCACTTACTAATCTTTGCATCACACTTTTGTTTCATCCAACCATATTAAACCATCAAAAATATATCTAATTACTTAATATAATCCATTAATTATATGAAATAAAAATTATAAAATAATAATTATACCTTAATTTGCCCCCTGAAACACTTGCATGTCTCTTAGGAATTTTATCAAATATATTGAGTCCACAATAAATTTAACTAATATAAATTTACCATTTAGTCATCTATTAAATCCATAAAAACTAAGGTGTATAATAGGAATTATATCTCTAACTATTCAAATAGCCTCCAAGAAACTCAAATCACCAAAACCCTTCAATCTTGAAATTCCAACATCAATTCAAATTAATTCAGAAGAAAGTTTAAAAGGAGTAGATTAAATATTTCATCATTCAACTTAGCAAAATCTCACACGAAGTCTTGCACAACGGAGTTTCTATAGCTTTTAGATCCACTTCCTCTATCTATATGGAAAAGATGCCACTTTCTCTCTCCCCCCCTATAGAAAACGTCATTTAGGGGCATATCTTCAAAATGAAAAATAAAATAAAAAGCTGACATAAATTAAGTGTTTGATGGATTTGGGTTATTGATCTTGAGTCAAACTCTTAAAATTAGCTGTTGAGCTCAGGTTACTCTAAATGAACTATTAGGCTCTTCATTTATTTATTTTAACTAAACTAAACCATTTGGTCATTTATTTATTTTCCTATCATCTTCTAAACCTAAATAAATATATTAGCCCACCTATCTTATTTCTCATATATATAAAATTCTTATCTCCCCAAATTAAACTCCAATAATTCCTTGATTATTAAAATAATAAAAATAACCAATAAATAATACCCTTTAACTTAATTAAATATTAAATCTCCAATAAATCCTTAATTAATAATTTTAATTAATTTAATATTATAGAATATTACAAAAAGTGGTCTAACCAATCTTAAGTGTCTTTGATCCTCCCTTAAAAACAATCTTTCATAGAATGTTATGGGCATGACCTTCTTGTAATGGGAAGAGTTTTAGTTTGTTTATAAACAAAAGAACCCATAGACACAAAGAGAGTTCCAATGGATAAAATGACAACAAAACACGTTAAAAAGATTTTAGTAGGTAATGGATGTAAAGTAAGAAGCTATCTACAAACAATTGTCTTTGTTGCATGATTAAGAAAAGTAACTAACTAATTATGAAGATGGGGCAAACATAACCTAAAAAGCATAGATAACATGCAAATATTAGAGCGAAGAACTAGCTACTACAGCCACACTAGTTTAATGTTGTGACCAAACTTAAATCCTTCCATAGTTGGTCTAAATCCAATAAGATCAATGTAACTTTTAACTTTAATAAAAGGTATAGACATATGACCACTTAAAATTACATACATGAAGTCCATCGGTCAAAAGATGCCCTGCCACATTTAGAAAAATCCTTTATTATTCAAAAGAAGCAATTGATTGAAGAAACACAAAATGTCAAGTCCACTTTAGTTGAATGAAGTTATTATTACAACCAGATGAAATTGCTTTATGAAATAATGACTTTACCAATTTCAACTAATCAAATGGTATTCACGAAATGAAATAAACTAAAACTCTTTTAATCAAATACTTTAAGACAAAATAAAATCAAAGAACTAAATCGTAACAACAAAATAATTTTAGAGGATTAAAATACTAATTAAATATTCTAGGTTTATTGATACAAACACCTTTTCAAGTCATAAATCTAACCATAGAACACATTAATGGCATACAATTATTGAATAATTCTACTAGATTTGTATTACTTAATGGCATTCACAAGGATTAGAAATAGTTGGGTTCTTCCTTAATCAAGTAAAAGGATGAGAAAACTCCATAAACCTCAAAGGCGACAAAAACATTCACAATGGTCACCATTCCTTTCTATTCTCTGCTAAAAAGGAAAGAAAACATACACACGGGTTTACACAACATTAAATAGTGAAAGAAAATAAGGTATATAGTTGCTATAATCATTATCAAAATTAGGTTGGGACCATAGTGCCTGCCCCAACTATCATGCCATACATTTGATAGTCTTATGTCCAAGCTAGAGGCTCTTTCTTAAGTTTTTGGCTACTACCCTTCCTTCTTATGCCTTTGAGCTTAGTTCTAGCTTGTTACTCTTATCAATTGGCTTATTGTTCACTTTTGGTCCAAACCTAAGTAGTGCCATGAGTAATTGGATTCATATCAATAGCTAGCCCCTTAAAAACCACCTTATCCTCAAGGTATTATTGACCAAAATACCAAATTAAATCCTCCTAATTCTCTCAAGTAACTTCATCTTTTGGTACCTCACTCCATTCCACTAACACCTAATAAGAGTTATAAGAATCAATTTAGTGCACCTGTTCTACCATGATAGCCATATGAAGCTACTAGTACACTAATGCATCCTATGGTTGTTGTAAAGTTGCTAAAACATTTTCCCCTTTGAATTCTTTCAATAATGATATATGAAAACCTTGATGGATTTGACTGTTATCAAGAAGAGCCAATCTATAAGCTATATTTCCAACCTTGGCTATAATCTGATATGAACCAAGGTACCTTTTAGATAGTATTTTGATTGATCCTTTTAGCCATTGACTCTTGCCTTAGTGTTACAGTTTCAATAACACCCATTCCCATTTTAAATTCTTTTTCCTTCCTTTTCTAATCAACTATGCTCATCGTCCACTTCTATGAATTTCTTAGATTACCTTTAAGTTGCTCCTATAATTCATCGCTTCTCTTTCAATATTGAATCAAATTCCTTCATAATAGAGCTACCACTTGAATACTTAAGAATTGGTAAAGGATTAAATCCATATAAGGCTTGGAAAGGTATCATGTCAATGTAAGTATGGTAAGACAAATTATATTATAACTTTGCCAAACTTAGCTAAGAGTGCCGATTATTTGGTTAATGAAATAATATGACCTCAAATATTGCTTTAAGCACTTATTAACTACTTCAATTTGACCATCACTTTAAGGAAGCAACTCAGTTCCACATAGAGTCAACAAGTTCCCCTAAAAGTGGTTGAGAAAAATGAATAAATTGGTGTAATATTCTATATTTTATAAACTAATATAGTCTCTAAAGAATAGAAAGAATTAGTTAAAGAGGGATTACAAGGAGAGAAAGGGCCAGTCAAGACTATGGGAGCCTATTTGGGCTTAATTGGTGGAAAAATCAAAAAATTAGAAAACATGATAATTGACTTGAGAAATGGATATCCCTCGTCATAATATTATGAAATAAGGTTAGTAGATTAATCAGATGAGGTTGGTTTGATTAAATTCTTAATGGTGTATAGTCTATGACCCTAGGTAATGATAACTTTGACCAAACTTTTTCAGGCTATTTTAAATCTTTGTAACCTCTAAGTAGATATTTTTAATAAAGAGGAGATTTAACATTTAGTGTGGAGCTATCAGTTTTTGAAAATATTGAAAAATGAGTTTAAATGAAGAAATTAAAATATAGAGGCAAAATCGATATTTTCATTCTTCTATTTATAGCAAGCCATTCATTTCCTACCTCGCATAACCAACCTAGATAGCTCTAGAACTCTCATGTGGTGGTGTGAAAGAAGGAGGACAGAGAAGGAAAAGAAGGCTAAAATAGATAAGGTTTTGTACTAAATATTGCTATGCCATAATCATGAAACTTCTCTAACTCTTCATGCTCTCTTTCATGGTAGTTTTGGTTTCTAAAAAGGCTAAATTTTGTAGCTGGTATCTTGAGTGAGAAAGCTCCTTCAAGGAAACCAATTGTACTAAAAGAATCTCTATCAAAAGAGCTTCAAGATAAGGTATGATTTTGCCATTAAAAAAGTATATTCCTTTAGATTCCAAGCCCTCATAGGTTTTGCTGAGAAGAGAGAGAGAGAGGAGGAAGAAGGCATGAACTCAAGGGAAGCTTGATGAAATCAAAGGTTTAGAAGGGCGAGGAGTAAGAATATATAAATGGATTTAGTTAAAAACCAAGAGAAATGCATGTAACTTCACTTATAGTTAGATTTGGCCTTGATAAATACAAGACCCTAGAAGGGTTGGTTGATCCCTATTAAACTAAAAATGAATTATGGATATCTTAAAGCCATCAAATTCCTTATGAAATAAATAAAATATCAAGGTTAGATAGCATGGATACCTTCTCAGCCAAGTTAAGAAGATGATATCTAGGAAATTTTTTAATTTAGTATCATGGTTTAAGAGGCCTAAGTGAGTAATATAATGGCTAGATGAACCATTAGTTTGAGAAAAAGATTGAGATTTGATGAAATTGCAAATTTGGCTTCATAAAAACCCTAACACACCCTAAGAATGAAATAAGTGATATGGCCAAGCTTTTAGACTTGTTTTAGCTATGAAGAGTAAGTAAATTTATGATGACTCAAAATTTTAATCATGGTAATTAAGTTTAAAAACATGATTAATAGTCATAAATCAAGGTTTAAAGTCATTACAAATGCTTATATTAGGAAAAAGTGGAGAAATTTAAACCTTGATGTTTTATAGTCATTAATTAATTACTCATAGCTATTTATGCACATGAGGGAATCAAACCCGCAATTATAACCTTTTAATCCTTTCATCTATTAATTCTAACTCATAAGAATCTTTTACAAGAGTTCTTAATATATTCCTTAACATTTCTATAGAGAAAACTAAGGTTTCTAGGCCATTATAAGGAATTGAGTACCTTCGCCACGGCTAAATACTCCCACGTCGCAGCCAATTGCTCTCAGGATCACTTGACACATTTTCACAAAATTTGCACATTTTGTCGCGGCCAAATACTCCTTTCACCATGGCAAATTATCCTCTGGAATACCACTAGACTTGCCTCTCACATTTTGCCGTGACTAACATCGCTCTTTGCCATGACCAATTCCTCTTTGTTTCCTTTCTTGGGCAACTTCGTCACGTTTGGTTATGGCTAATTCCATTTTGGCCATGCCCAATTCTCCTCTGTTCTTGTAAATATCAAATTTCATCCCATACACTCCAACACTCCCACTAATGGCACTCTAAGACCACTTTCCTTCAATTTGTGAGACTTTAATGGTATTTATTTACTTGATTCACCTAACTAATCTATCATTACCCGTACAAGAGTTAAGTGTTGATTCTAACTCATTCATCTATCCTATAATCGCAATTTCATGAATTAATGTCAGCAAGGATTTATAAACTACCAACAATTGTCATTCAAATACACATACTATTAAAGGTTCCATGCATCACTAGTTTAAGTCAACATCTAATATATCATGTGATTACATTTTCAAAAAGTAAACTATATCATAGGATTCACAAAGTTCTACGTCAGATGTCATACATCAGATATCCATTTAATATGAGGCCTAACTCCTCAATAGATACATTATATGTTATCAAAATATAAATTCCTACACTTAGTAACATGATTTATTGATAATGCTATATAAAAGAATAACAAAATTTGCATCTACTTTACCCAAATTAGCCCAAGTGTATCATCCCCCACACATGGTTGGAGCTCATGGAGTATCATCCACTTGCTTCCCCTTATCCTTACCCGAAGGACCTTCACTTGAAATAGTTAGCCCATAAAATGGGGTGAGATGCAAATATCAGTAACTAAAGAAAAATTTCATTCATATATTCTAATTTAATTAACATATTTGCATGATATTATATAAGCATAAGAAAATGTGCATTCATATAAGCAAATAAAATAATTAGGCTATCTATGATTACTATCTCATACTAGTAATCATATTCTCACATTGTTAAAGACTAATAACATCGGGAGGGGCCCATCTACGGTACCCACTCCCCAATGAGCACAACCAAGGCTTAGTGCACCTAGGGTCTGATCATAACCTAATACCCAATTGAAGCACATGCACGGGTGACAACCGCACCATAGCTCCACCATAGACTCACAAAGTCCAAACACAATACAATAGATAGCCAATCAATTTATTTAGTATTTCAAATCTTTCATATATAGTAAATATAAAATTAAAGTAGATATATGTATGGAATTACATAATCTCCAGTTACCTCACTGTAGTCAATTTGGGAAGCTAACAGTAGTACTAAGATCCTCCTATAATCACAATATCAGAAAATTACCACTTTAGGTCAGTCCATTACCATCCCCATTCATCAATTAGGGTAACAACCTAATAATCAAAGAATTAATCCATCAATAATTGCCTAAGAGACACTTACCCAACTACCAAGGGACTCAATTTCAGATTTCACCTTCCTTAGACCAGAAACTTCAAACTATCACTTCAAACTCTAGGCAAATTCATACAAAATTAATGCCTATACTATAAATCAACTATGAGAGTCTCTAATTAGCAGGAAAAGCATCAAAATGAGGAGTTTATACTTACTTAATAACACCTCTAACCTCAACCTCTGAATTTTCACTATGAAAACACTTATCAACAAGTTTCAGATTTTGGGTGTGGGTGAAACACTCCAGACAAAAACTAATTAGGTCAAAATGTAGAGGAAGAGAAGAGGGTTAAGTTATATAGCACTCACCTTAGTTGAATCTTGGTCTAGATAGGGGAAATAGGGCCAAAAAGATGGTGGAAACCCTAGCCTCTAAGAGACCTCCAAATTTGCTTCTTATGTTTTGTTTTTCTATAGAATAGGGGGTGGCCAAACTGATTTTAAGGTTTTAAGTTAGGTCCTAAATGGGTTATAGGTTGACCCATCAGCCCAAAGACCTATTGGGCTCCTACTAGTAGCTGGACTAAGGTTTTTTTTTTTTTAATTTGTTGGGCTAACTATAAGAGTTCAGATTTTTAGTTGGGTTAGGCCAAGTTTCAAGAGTCCATTTGGTTTGGGTCTGCATAAGAGATGTTGGGCTAATTATAAGAGTTCTTGTAAATTAAGTCTTAGGCCTCTATCTCCTTAAACCAAATTAGGCCATTGCTATATGGTCTCTCTTGAGCCAAGACTCACAATAGAAAGTTAGGTCTGCACCTAAGTTCATTGGGCTTTCATTGGTCTTTATCCATCATCTACTTAAATAAATTATAGGCCTAAAGGAAGCTTCTATCCCAATTGAATCTTATGTCCCTATTAATAATTTATTTCTCTCTAAATTCCCATTCACATGGTTTGCCCAATTATTCCCTAATAATTATTCTTAATTATGTCTAACCCTTGATTAACACCTTAATTAATTTTAGGGTGTTACAAAATTAAGATGTGGCAAATGATGGAATTGTAATATAAAATATGGCAAATGGAATGAGTCGCTTTGAAATAATTAAAGAAATCATACTTTAAATTCAAATATGCACATGTATGCCAGAGTAAGTTTGAATATGAGCTAATTGGCTATTTTATACCTTAATTGATGTGCCTAAGCCAAGCAAGTAGAACCACGCCAAAGTGTGTGTGCGAGGCCATAGGATCAAGAGGAGAAGAACAAAGGAATTGATTAAAATTGATTGATAAGGTAACTTTTCCTTCATTCTTATATACATGATTGGTTCGCTTGAGTCCTTGGTTGCTTATGTATATTGTTTGCAATTGGTTGGCATGATAATTGTTCGAGTAGAATATACAATTACATGATACTTACTTAGATTTACATGATGACATTTCCAATAGTAGACCATATCATGACTTCAACAAAGTTCATACATCAAATACTAATAGTTCATACATCCAATTCTAAGCTATAATGCGACTTAACTCCTTAATAGATACATTCTAACTAATCAAAATATAAATGCCTACACTTGGCAATACAGATACATGATGATGCTATACAAAGGTTAACAAAATTAGCATCTACTCTATTCCACTCAGACCAAGTGTAGCTCCCCACACCAGGCCTCAACTCATGGATGTTCATCCACTTGCTTGCCCTTATTCTTACCCGAAGAACCTTCACCTGAAATATTTAGCCCATGAAACAGGGTGAGATGCAAATATCAGTAACCAAAGCAAATTCCATTCATATATTCCAGTTCAATTAACATATATGCATGATTTCATATAAGCATAAGAAAACATACTAGTTATATTAGTAAATGAAATAATTAGGCTATCTATGATTATAATCTCATACTAGCAATCACAATTCCACATGTTAAAGGCTAATAACACTGGGAGAGGCCCGTCCACAGCACCCACTCCCCAATGAACACAACCAGGGCTCAATGCATCTAGGATCTGATCATAACCCAGTGCCCGATCGAAGTACATGCACGGGTAGCAGCCGCACCACAGCTCCACCATAGACTTACAAGGTCCAATCACATATAACAGATAGCCAACCAATTCATTTAGAATCAAAATCATAATCATGCAGCAAATACCAAATTAAAATAGACATATGCATAGAATTAGTATGAACCCTGATTACCTCACTTGTAAACAAATTTGCAAAAGCCACTAGTGGTACAAAAATCTCCTCAACCACTACTAATTCTCAAAATTCAGAATGGAGGTGTCCTCTACCAGAAACTTCAATATATCACCCTAAATCCTAAGCAAATTCATGAAAAATTAATACGCATACTATAATCCAATCATTGGGGCCTCAAACTAGCAAAAATACCTTAAAAAGAAGAGTTTATACTTACCTAATGTCAGCCCTAGTCTCAACCTACTAAATTTCACCATGGAAACATCAAATGGCAAATTTCAGATTTTGGGTGTGGGTAAAAGTACTCCAATTGGAACATTAATTAGGTTAAATTAAAGAGAAAGATGAGAGGATTAAGTTATATAACAATTACCTTGGCTGAATCTTGCTCAAGAAGTGAGAAATGGTAGATTTCTTATCCCAAACTCTAGCCTCTCTTCAAACCTCCGAAAATGAGTTGTGTGTTTGTGTTTCAGCAAAATGTGGAGGGGTTAAAGTGTTTAGAGTTTTAGTTGGGTTCTAATATTGGTCATGGGCTGACCCAAAGGTCCAATTACAAGTGGGTTCTGATTTAAGCCTTGTTGGGCCAGCTTTAATGTGTTGGGCTGCAGAAATTTAATTGGACCAGACTAAGTTTGAAGGACTCAATTGATTTAAGTCTGCACAAGAGTTATTGGGCCATTTATAAGAGCTTGTACAAGTAGGGTATTGGGTCTCTAATTCATTAAATTAGATTGGGCCCTCTATTAGTTCCTAACCTTTGCCTACTTAATTTAATTTGGGCCTAGATGGGATTTATAACTCAATTAAATCTCAAACTTATATTAATAATTTATCTCTCTAAAATTTTCATTCACTTAACTTGTCCAATTATCTGATATTAATTATTCTTAATTAACCTAAATCATGATTAACACCTTAATTAATTTTGGGGTATTATAATTAGACTATGAATAAAGATGAGATGTAAATCCCAGTAACCAAGAGTAATTCCATTAATATGTGCCATATAATTACAATAAATGCATTGCATTCAAATAAATACCAGAAGCATAGCATATGATTTATCAAATGAATTAATTTGACGACTGATAACTATCATTCCATACTAGCAATTACATACAACATATTAATTGCTAAAAATAAAGGGAAGGGGCCTAATCACAGCACTACATTGAGCACGTTCATGACTTGGTGCATTTCAATAAGTATGATTATGACTCAATGCATGATCACGGCATAATACACAGGTGAAAGTATAATCATAGCTCCACCATGGACACGATCATAGTCCAACAAAAATAATAGCCAAACCAATCATTTAATATAGAAAACACATAAAAGCAACAAATATATGATTAAAATGAATATATGGATAGAATTACAATGCTTGGTTATCTCATTTAGTTGCCAAAAACCTTCAGAATTATGAACAATTGCCAAACACTGTAAAGGCCTTAAATCAACCCAAACACAACTCTTAGTCATTATCCACTACCAGAATCATGCCTATTCAATTTAATCAATAAGAGCTACTTAAAAAGTACTTACCCAACCTCTAATAAGTTCCACAATTTGGATTTAGACCTCATAACCTAGAAACTATAGTGGTTCACTCCAAGTTCCTTGTATTTTCGCACAATGACAGAATCCAATACAAAAGCCAGTTATTGGGGCTAAATTCTAATATAATAACACTTCAAAATAAAAGGGTAATATTTACCTAATGGTCCCTTTAGCCTCAAGCTCTAAAAATCATACAAGAAACCACTAAACACACCCATTTTCAAATTTGGGAAGAAAGTGAAAATCCACAAAACAAAAAACTAATTAAAAAAAATGAAGAGAAAGATAAGAGAATCAACTTTTGTATAGCTTACCTTGGTTGAAACTTCCTATAAGTGAGCAAATTAAAGCCAAAGTGGTGGAGAAACCTTAACCATTCTTATACATGCAAAAATCCTTTTTTGTGTTCTACAGAGTGGGACACATGGGCTGAACTAATATTAAGGCTCAGCTCATTTTTACAATTTTGAAGGAAATGGGCTAATTCAATGGGCCTGTAAATCCAAGTGGGTTTATTTTCTAAGTGTTAAGGTGTTGGGTCTCCATAAAACTGACATTGAGCCTCTACAATTTATCCTTGGCATAATTAAAGTTATCATATATAGCCTTAATTAAATTTTGACATAATTAAATTTGAATCCATAATAACATTTTATTTTTCTTCAAAAATTGCTAAATAATAATATATTAGATTGTTGATTTGAATTAGTGATGTATAGAATCTCTAATGGAATATGTATTGAATGATAATGGTTGATAGTTCATGAACTCTTACTGTTATTGCTCTATGGACTTGCTGATATAGGGTAGTTGGAGGAGTAGAAATTAACATTTAAGTCTTGAACTAATAACGATAGATAAGCTGGGTAAATTAGGCTAATGAAAGCTATTGGAGCCCCACAATTAAGGTAGAGTGGCCTTAGGGTGTCATTGGAGGGAGAGTGGAGAGTATGAGATAAGATTTTAGGAGTGATAGGATCAAAAGGCATTTCACCACAGCCAAAATATTATTAGTTGCGGCCAATAGAGGCGAAGTTGCCCAGGAAAAGTACCAGAGAGCAATTCACCGTGGCGAGAAGTGGAATTAGCTGTGACGAAATATGAGAAGTAAAATTGGGAGTTGACTAGAGGGTAATTCACCACTGCTAAATGGGAATTGGCCGTGGTGAACTTTTGTGAAAATTTGTCGAGCATTTCAGAGAGGAATTAGCCATAGTGAAAGGGGGAATTGGCTGTTGCCAATAGTAAGAGGCGAGCGATGTAGGTTCCAGGAGGCTTCCTTGCTGCAGTGCCATGTAGGTTAACTGCGATGAAGCTCCAACTCGCCACGGCGAAACATGTAAAGATAAAGAGTGAACCCGAGAGCAATTGGCCATGGCGCAAGGGCATTTAGCCAGGGCTAATGGTCCTAAACTCTCATTCTAACTTAGAAATCTTATTTTTTTTCATATGGTAGCCTCAACGGATGACTTAGAAATATTGGTAGAAGATTCTTGCGAGTTGGAATTAATGTGTAATAGAACCAAAGGCCTATAAATGAGCATTTGTTTCCCTTGTGTACATGAATGCTTGTAATTATTTGATTGATGACTCTAATAATATTAAGGTTCAAATTTCCTTGCATTTTTCGAATGAAATTAGTCTTAATGTCTTGTAACCCTAATTTATGGTTATTAATCACGTACTTTACCTTAATTACAATGGTTAGAAGTTAGGGTTATCACACTAATAATTTCAGGTGAAAGTTCTTAGACTAAAGAAAAAGAGAAGTGAGTGGATGACCACCCTAGCTGTAACACCATGCATTTCTAGCCTTGCCTCGTGTCACCTCTAAGTCTCATACCATGAATTACATTAGAAAGTAGGAAAATAACATTAAAATATTACATTTCTTTGCGTTGTGCTACACAAATTTTTTTCTCTCAGAGTTATGTGGGCCATATGGACTTATAAATTACATTCTCATATTTAATCACATGAATACAACTCATTTGCACTATCAAAAGTGACCTACATCTTAAGAAACTCGAAGGAATGCATGAAATATACCTATATAATTTTGGCCAGCTTTGTCCTCATTTCTATCAAAACTTTGAAAAATCATAACTAAATTTAGAAAAATCAAAATCATGCATTCTTAGCTATTCTGAAAAGCTATAGATGTCTAATTTATGCTAAAAATATGTTCAAACCATAACATCTATCATAGAGGACGTTTGACATTCGAAATGGTCTAGAGGTCAAAATGTCCACTGGTATTATCACAAATTTCTGCAGCAAACTTCAAAAATTTCCAATTAATTCCCCAAAAATCTAATCCATACAAATGATACCAATCTAGAAATCTGTGGATGTTAGCTAGAAGGAAAAAATAAGTCCAGACCAGTTCAGGCAAGTCCAGACCTCGAAATCCAATCAAATAGTAACTAAGATCGGGTGAAGTTTCTGATACTGGACAAATTCTTTGAAAATTCATATCTCTCTTTCTAGACCTCAAAATGAGGTGCTTCTAGTTGGTACAAGTTATTGTGAATGTCTAGTTTCTCTGTATAAAATTTTGTGATAAGTGGACATCATTTGAGCCTTGTGTGATAGATTTCATTTTTGGACCAGTATGAATAGTGACATGACCAAAACTAGAAAATTTGCCAACTTTGAAAATTCATCAAATATTTTGTAGATCTCCAAAAATTTTGTTCTTTAGCTTTCCAAAAATCTCTCAATAAGTTCTAATCGCATACCAAATCTCAGATCAAGAAGAGCTCATCTGCACAAAAAGTGATATAGGGTTCTAAATTGGTCAATTTTGGCTCCACAAGGGATACCAAAATGTCCAAATGGCTTTTCTTGGGGTTTGGCACCTCTTGGGCAAGTCTAAAAGCATAATTAAGACTTGTGTGAGATGCCCAAATGGTCCCAAACTCTATGCCTTTCATTTTGGCTATGCCACATGCAATTATACACATACTTCCATAACGAAAACTTGCCAATACATAACCAAAATATGCATATTCATACATACAACTTTAACTCTCATTCATATATCACTTATTAACATAATTACATATGTTCAAGAGGTCATAGGTCATATACAACCATAGATGACAACATTTGCCGCCTTAATGGCCTTAAAAAAGCAAATTTCATACATTTTAATGTCATACTCTCATCTCTCAAGTGGTTGGCTTTTATTTCCTTGCTCTCTTAGTTCACCTATCATGTTAGATCATTGGAGAGGAAGGGATGAGATTTAAAGAATTCTAATAGCTCATCTCCCATTCAATCATACATAATAGATGCAAAGAAGTCTCATAAATGCATGCATGGCATGTAGACATGTGAAATCATTCAAGAAGCATTCTTAGCATTTGAAAAAGTCACATATAGCATACAAAGGCTTGCCAAGTAAGTGGATTGGCCTCACCCAATTTTTTGTCGATATTGGACTTGCCTCACCCATTCTTTAAGAGATTCGTAGACTCAACCATGCTCTTGGGAGTCCACTCTACTTTTGGGAGACTCTTTACTTTGTCTCAACCAATCTTAAGGATTCTTGGCTCATCCTTACCATAACTAAGGGTTTTTAGCCTCACCACACTCACACAAACCCAAGCCACCTAGCCATGATTAGTAGGAATAGGGTAAAGTGAGATTCGAAAAATCTTAATAGCTAATTCAACATTCAAACATGCATATATGGATCACCCAAGTATATAGAAGCAAGTATCCATGTCATACAACCATGACATAATTATAGATAATATTCTACGATTCCCATAGGTTTTTCAAGAGCAAAAACAACTTTTAGGGACTTTTAGCCTAACCTCATATATATAGGGACTTTTGACCTAGCTTCATCCACAATTTGGACTTTTAGTCTAATCTCACCCTTACTTGGGGACTTTTGGCCTTACCTTATCCATTTAAAAACCAATCCATTCTCACATGCAATGAAATTACATAACATATTCAATCAATCAACAAATCATATAAATAACAAACAATATATACAAGTAACCAAAAAACTCAAGCAAACCATTCATACATATAAAAATGGAGGAAGAGCTACCTTGCCACATAAATTTCCACTAATTCCCTTTTATCTCTTCTCTTAATTCCATGGCCATATGGTCATCCTTGAATATGCTCACTCTTGGTTGGCCTAAACACATCAAGTAGAGTGCAAAACAATCAATGGAACCATATTTGTACTCATTCTAGCCTTACATACACAAGTTAGGGCTTTAAGTGTGCTTATGGTCATATTTATGTAGCTTAAGAAGCAACTCCAATCATTTCACTTCTTGGCTCCAAAATCTCATTTAATATGAGCCATGTGACCCTAATAGAACTCATTAGAGTGATCATGAACTTGATTTAAGGAGCTTAACACCAAGTTGCTTCTAGCCTTACATACACAAGTTAGGGTTTTAAGTGTGCTTATACTATATTTATGTAGCTTAGGAAGCAACTCCTATCATTTTACTTCTTGGCTCCAAAATGTCATTTAATATGAGCCATGTGACCCTAATAGAACTCATTAGAGCGATCATGAACTTGATTTAAGAAGCCTAGCATTAAGTTGCTTCTTTAGGCATAATTAAACCTTAAAAATTCACCTTTCAAAATAAGGCTTTTAAATTCAAACCAATAGTTCCATTAGTGTCTATAAATCATATCTAACCCATTTATAACCTTTGAACCAACAAAACAACTTCCTAGGTGCTTGATCCCTTTCATGGCTAGATTATGCTTAAGAAGGAGTTCCATGTAATTTTTATTCAATTCTTAAGGAATTTGAAACATATAGAATATCCTTGCCTTTTTTCTATTCTAGACATGATCTTATGGTATGAAATAGTTTCTTAGGGCTCAAAAAAGTTTAAGGTGCAATCAAAACCTTAGGTGGCCTACTTTGTATTTTAAAGTTTCTTACTTGCTTCCACTTGCATAATCTTCTTCTACACCCTTCAAAATCCTTGTTTCTCTCAAGTTTTCATCAAACAAAAGCTTCCTTCTCACCTTTTCTCTCTAGAATGAATTATGGAAGAAAAAGAAACCAAGAAAATGGCAATATCATAGCTTATACCATACCTTATTTGAAAGCTTGTTAAATGGTGATTCTTGTGCCATAGTAGTTCACTTCAAATCTCCATTTTCCCAAGAGGTTAGCCACCAAAACCATCCTTTCAAGAAGTTGAAATCACCATTAGAAAAGAGCTTGAATAGTAGAAAAATTTTGGAAACTACCATAGTATGAAATTTAGCCTTTTTCCTTACCATATATACCTTTCTTTCTCTTCTCTTCCCTTTCTTCATAGCGCCATGGTTGCCCATTCTGGAGCTTGGAGGTTAGTTGGAAGAAGAAGACTAAGTGCCATGACTATATAATAAAGGTGGGAGGATATTTTAAAAACAATTTCAAAATTACATTTACGTCTGTATACTTTAACCCTTCTGTTTGAGCTTGTTTCGTATCCTTTTTAGAAATTGTCTTTTTCATCATAAAATTTAGGTCCTCTAGTTTATTAAAAGCATTTATTTGAAAATTTTTTATATTTCAAACCTCACCGAACTATTTGGTCAACCAACAACCTAAATTGTAAATCAAAAATATTTTAACCATTATGACAGTTCTTATGGTTCTCTAGTCCTTCGAAAACCCTAGTTGTAACAACCCTAACTACTAATCAAGTTTATTAAACATAATTGTGTTCTTAATCGAGTGTATTTAAGGTCTAATTTGGTTAATGAGTTAGCAACAGATAAAAATACAAGGAAATTTGAACCTTTCTATAATCTGTATTGACCATCAAGTTGTACAATGGGATTAATGTTCCTAAGAATTCAAAATTCTCATCATCGATTTTTGTTTCAACCAAAATACCTTAAAGAAACCTAAAGACTCATATATATTGGACTAAAAATCATTACTCATCACTACCATGGTGAAAATTAGGAATTAATGGCTAAACTGAGGGTTTCAAGACTTAGGTCGCGATTGTGTGGTGACCAACTTGGCCTTTGGAAGCTCTAAAAGATAAATTATATGCTTATGCCATGACTTGAAGGACTTATGCCGCGACTAAACCCGAGTTTAGACAAAATTTTCATGCAAACATGATTTGTGTTGTGGCCAAAAATATTTATCCCATAGCCAAAAATTTTTGTGCTATGGCCAAAATCACTACTATAACACTCTTAGCTAATTTTGGCTTCAACTTGAGAAAAATGAGCCATGACTTGAAAACCTACTACATCTAAACTCTTAAATAAGAAAACCAACAAGTTGCTACCACCTTAAAACCAATCCTAAGATCCTTTTATGGCTAAAAGGCAAGGGTTTTAAAAGATTTACATTCCTATAATCTCTATCGAAATACCTTATATAGCCTAATGATTTAAAAGTTAATCACACTAACCAAAATACATATCATATCAGCACAAAAATTCATTTATGGCATCAAAAGGATGGAAAGTAAACTTTATTGGCAACTCAAACCACTTAATACACCACCTCATGTTGGGGGCAAGATTCAATGGTCTAATTGAACATGTTCTTACCCACAACTCTCCAAGGGAGCCTCATACGTAAAATATGGCTATGGCATTTCCTAATGTCACACATAAGGCTTTATGACAGCAAATGGTATGTTATGGCTTCTAATGACAACCTAAAATCCTCCTTACACTACCTAAGAGCATCAAACCACTTTAGCAAGTTTCAATTGACAAATTAAGCTTATCTACATCCCTTAACACTTGGTACAATCCTTGGTTCAAAATATAGCTGTGTCACTTCGCAAAATCACCACATAACGACTCATGATAGTAAAAAGAGCTGAGGTATGCCTAAGAGATAGATTAACTCACAACAAACATGACCGAAAACAACCTAACTATATCTCCCAAGGCTCTTAAACCATAACCAAACCCAAAGCAACCATAGTTCAAGTATTAACATCCACCTTACTTTTTATATGATAACAACATTTAAGAGCTACTTCTACAATCCCAAGCAATAAATCACAATCCAGACTATGCCCTATAAATCCCTCTGAACATCTTGAGTAGGTGTAAGAACATATATGAACTAGCTTAAACATCCCAATGTAATATATTAATAGTTTAATCATTAATTTTACAATGCTAGATATCTAAAGGTCATATAATTTCACAATAGTCATTAAAAATCATCCAAAATACAACCTGATGAAGGCTATTTTTATATATTTTAAATTTTCTAACTTAGGCATTTTAATGATCAAATATGGCTTTAGGGATTTAATTCGGTGGATAATTGATTTTAGTACCCATTTTTGCACTTTAGAAATTTATTTGCAAAATTGTTAGATTTTAATGCATAAATTTCTCTTAAATAATTTTGCGAATATTCCTACTTGATTTTTCTCACTCTTTTATGCATATTTTAATGGGCAAATGAAAATAAAATGGAAAAAAAAAATGGAAATGAATTAAAGGTTACATGATCTAATTAAAGGTTAAAGTTTAAAATGAAAATTATATGTTTACAAATTAAAGTATTGGATATTTGTCTAGAATTTGTTTCAATGAAATTTTAAAAAATAAAAAAAAATATATTTATATATTATAATAAAATAAATATATGTATATATAAAATAATAAGAAATAAGATTGTCAAGTGCACCTTCTTCATACTTAGACACAAATTCAATTGTTTTGTTTTCCATGTATGCAGATCCAATTGAGCTTCCAATGAAATGGATGAGGGCTCGAATGAAAAGGAGGTAGCACAGCTCCATCATCCATGTTTACACTCATAAAAAGCACATTCCCTCACTCATTCATCTGGTCACACACGTAGATGCAGGTACCTCTTCCACTTAGATCACTCACATACGTCCATGCAGCTTCAACTGACTCCATAAGCTCACACATACATGAGACACATGCACTGCTCCATGTTGCAAAAATTCTAGCCCACCATTTACACACTTTAAACATAAGTCAGCCCTTGCACTTCACACAGCTCTAGATTAGAGAAAGGCTTGCTCTCTGAGATTAGATACAGGGTAGTGCCACAGAGAATTAGGCACTTTAATACCCTAGTCGAGATATGCAGAGTTACAGAAATGAACCTCAGGACAATGCAGCCTTCCTCCAGTGCCAAACCACCCCTTCCTAAGCCTAAAAATCCTAGAGAGGGATCACAAGCTGCAGTTCCAGTAGGAGAGATGTCAAAGGCCATTGAGGCCAAAAAGGCAAGAGATGAAGGACTCAGCCAGCCAAAGTAGCTTCACACCTATCACATGTCCTTAGTGTGGCAAGAATCACGGCACTAAACCATGTCATGTGGGGTAGAATATATGCTTTAGGTGTGGTAGACCAGGACACATGGCCAGGGATTGCACATAGGCTCTTCCGCAGATTACATAGCAAAAGGAGATGGCTCCTCCTCCTAGACATTAATCCCAGGGTAGAGTCTTTGCCTTATCACAGCAAGAGGCTAGCTGGTCCTCGAGTTTGATTCAATATACTATTAGAATAAATGATTTTTTTGTAATTATATTATTTGATTCGAGTGCTAGCCATTCTTTTATATCATATGACTATGCTAGGAGGTTGGGTCGAGTATGCATACACTTCTATATGATTTGCATGTATCTATCCCCACAAGAAATCGAGCCATTACCTCCCATGTTTGTTTGAATTGTGTGATCCAATTTAATCATTTCCTTACCACCTTTGATTTGATTTGTATGCCCTTTATTGATATTGATGTGATCATTGGCATGAACTAGATGTCTGTAAATAACACCACACTAGATTGTAGCCATAGATGTATTACTTTACCTGAGTGTGGGATAGTGCCTAGTATGAAGACTGAGTTATTTGTCATGACCACCTCCCAAGCTGAGAGATCTCTAAGTTGGTGATTGTGCCCTAGGCCAATCATTATATTGCAAATATTGTACTTTATTAAGAAATAAGGGTTTTCTTTTATTACATTATTATATTGTTTGCATGTTCTAAATAATAATATCCTTAGATAAATCATATAGATTATCTTAAATATCCCTAGTCGATCATCATTATGGGAATGATGATGAACTAAGGCTAGTATAATTTTGATTGATGATTATGTGTTAATCATGTATATAAATATGAATCAAAATCATAGGCACTGGTTAGGGAACAAGATGCCGGATCGACCCGTTAAGATAGCTACATGGATTAAGTCATAAGCGTATCTCATATATAACCGTATCACCAAGCCTTTAGATTTGAGATCACCATAGTTTCCAACATAAGGAACACTATTTTTGGCATAGTCAAAAGTCATCTTTAGCCGGGTGATTATAAAGGCTATGATCGGGTATAGTGAAATTCATATAGAAGAAGATAAGTGATCAAGATAGGATTTGTCCCTCTGATTAATAAAGAGATATCTCTGGGTCCCTCGATGAGTGAAACTAAAAAATGCATGGGCATATTGGAATGGAAGGGTTTCCATTTGTACTGTCAGTTTACATGTAGATCGAGAAAGTGATGATTAAGTAAGATAAGGATGACATTTCCATGCCTTATACTTAATCTAGATATCATGTGACAAAAGAGATGTGATAAGGTTATATGACTGGTTGCATCAAATCACCGATCCTTATATGATTTGGGTAGTCACAATGTCTTGCTAGAGGCCGCTTATGACTTGTGGGTCAAATAGTGTTATTAGCCTACTGTCAACATCATATGAGCCTACAAGGTCGCACATAAGAACGAGTCAATTCGAGTTAAAATGTTCAAATTCATTGAATCTGAAATTGCGTTTGGATTCAATGAATGTCACATTCAATCTAGGGTGAGGAAATTTTATAAATAAATAAATATATTTGATATATATAAAATTTGAAATATATATATTTATATATTTGAAATATATATATTCTTCAATTAATTTAAATCAATTAGTTTTAAATTCAAAATCTATATGATAGATTTAAATTTAAACTAATATGATAATTTAAATTTAATTTATGAGATAACTTAAATTTGAATTAAGTTCTACATTTACATTAAATAGTTATTTAAAATTTAAATCTATTAGATAGACTTAAATTTAAACTAATCTATTTAATTTAAATTTGATTTGATTTAAAATAATGTATTTTAAATTAATCAAATATATCTGAAACCCTAATAAGATACCTCTATAAAAAGGTAAGAGGCTTGGGTTTCCTTTAACTATAAAACTAAAGAAAAATCCTAGAGAGAGAAAGCGTACAAACAGCGTACGAACACTGTATGGAGGCCTAAAGAGAAAAGGTGCAGACACTGTACAGACGCCTAGAGAGAGAAAAGGAAGATGAGAGCATCTTCTCTACCAAGAATGTGTGCAAATGTTGGTAAAAGGCGCTAGCACGCCGTTCGAGTTGAGCATCCCATTCATGTGGATATCGGTAGAGGGAGCAGATCTGTAGATCAATTCCTAAGATCCGACAGAAAAGGTAAAATTTTCTAGATTTACTCGATTTAAACAACATTATGGATCTATGGGAAGAGATTTGGGGTTTTAATTTTTCATTGCGCATCCCAAAAATTGCCAACAGTTGTATCAGAGACACGTCAATGGTTGTTTAAATTGAGTTTTTATATGAAGTTCCGTGAATTTTGCCTTTGTTGTGATTTCGCATGGCCTATATGTAATGCAAAATGTTACAATGTGATAGAAGTATGCGAAGTAAGGGTTCACATGATTAGTGTTTGAATCTGGTGTTCATATATGCATTATATGTTCAAATCAATTTTTAAATTTGATTTCATATAAGTGATATTTGAACTCTACAATTCAATATTATATGTGACATATGTGTGCGAATTACAAAGAGGTTTGAATTTGATTTGGAATTTGATTCTAAATTGTTCAATTCAGATGTTTACAAATTTGTTTAACAAGTCTCTTCATGTTTTCGTATATGAAATGTGTTTAGTACAACCTAATCTGATTTAACACTAAGAACATAATGCTTACAACTTTTCTTATGAGATAAGATGTTTGCTTACATATGTATATAGATACGAATCAAAATCATAGGCACTCGTTAGGGAACAAGATGTTGGATCGACCTGTTAAGATAGCTACATGGATTAAGTCATAAGCGTATCTCATATATAATCATATCACCGAGCCCTTAGACTTGAGATTACCATAGTTTCCAACATGAGGAATACTATTTTTTGGCATAGTCAAAAGTCATCTTTAACCGGGTGATCATAAAGGTTATGATCGGGTATAGTGGAATTCATGTAGAAGAAGATGAGTGATCAAGATAGGATTTGTCCCTCTGATTAATAAAGAGATATCTTTGGGCCCCTCGATGAGTGAGACTGAGAAATATATGGGCATGCTAAAATGGAAGGGTTTCTATTTGTACTGTCAGTCTATATGTAGATCGAGAAAGTGACGATCAAGTAAGATGAAGATGACATTTTCATGCCTCATACTTGATCTAGATATCATGTGACAAAAGGGATGTGATCAGGTTATAAGACAGGCTGCATCGAATTACCAATCCCTATATGATTTAGGTAGTCGCAATGTCTTGCTAAAGGCCGCTTGTGACTTGTAGGTTAAATAATGTTATTAACCCACTGCCAACATCATATGGGCATATAGGGTCACACACAAGAACGAGTCAACTCGAGTTAAAATGTCCAAATTCATTGAATCTAAAATTGCGTCTAGATTCAATGAATGTCATGTCCAAATTCATTGAATTTGAAATTGCATCTAGATTCAATAAATGTTACGTTCAATCTAGGGTGAAAGAATTTTATAAATAAATATATATTTGATATATATATAATTTATAAAATTTGAAATATATATATTTATATATTCAAAAAATATATATCCTTCAATTAATTTAAATCAATTAGTTTTAAATTCAAAATCTATATGATAGATTTAAATTTAAACTAATATGATAATTTAAATTTAATTTATGAGATAAATTACATTTGAATTAAGTTCTAGATTTATATTAAATAGTTAGTTAAAATTTAAATCTATTATATAGACTTAAATTTAAACTAATCTATTTAATTCAAATTTGATTTGATTTAATTTGATTTGATTTAAAATAATGTATTTTAAATTAATCAAATATATCTGAAACCCTAATAAGATATCTCTATAAAAAGGTAGGAGGCTTGGGTTTCCTTTAACTATAAAACTAAAGAAAAACCCTAGATAGAGAAAGGTGTACAAACGGGTGTACGAAACACTATACAGACATCGTACGGATGCCTAGAGAGAAGTTGCATGAACACTGTACGGTCGCCTAGAGAGAGAAAGTGAATGAACATTGTACGGACGCCTAAGAGAGATAAAAGGAAGAGGATAACGTCTTCTCTACCAAGAATGTGTGCAAACGTTGGTAAAAGGTACTAGCACACCATTCGAGTTGTGTATCCATTCGTGTGGATACCGGTAGAGGGAGCAGATCTATAGATCAGTTCCTAAGATTTGACAAAAAAAGGCAATATTTCTAGATCTACTTGATTTAAGCAACATTGATGGATCCATGGGAAGGGATTCGGGGTTTTAATTTTCTGCTGCGCATCCCAAAAATTTCCAACACTCTAAGGCATGGTTGTCAGGGGTATCTAATTTTCTTTTTAGTTCAAGCTAAGGTAGAAAAGGGTATAGATGAGATTCCCGTAGTGAGGGAATTCGTTGAGGTATTCCCTAGAGAGATTAGCAGACTACCTCTAGAGAGAGAGGTAGAATTTCCTATAGACATTGTACTTGGGGTAGGTCCAATGTCTAAGGCCCCATACAAGATGGCTCCCATCGAGCTAGCTGAGCTTAAGAAACAGATAGAAGAGCTCTTAGAGAAGGGTTTTATCAAACCCAGTGTCTCACCATAGGGAACTCCAGTCTTATTCTTAAAGAAGAAAGATGGGAGCCTTAGGCAATGTATAAATTACCAGGAACTCAATAAGATAACCATTAAGAATAAGTACCCTCTCGCTCGTATAGATGAACCCTTGGATCAGTTAGTAGGAGCATCGATATTTTCTAAGATAGATCTCAGGTTGAGATACCATCAGCTTAGAATAAAGGCTGAGGATATTCCTAAGATAGCATTTAGGACTAGATACGAGTACTATGAGTTTTTAGTTATGCCCATCGGGTTGACGAATGCACTCGCAATATTCATGGATTACATGAATAGAGTCTTCAAGCCATACTTAGATAGATTTACAGTCGTCTTCATAGATGACATCCTCATCTACTCAAAAAGTATAGAGGAACATAAACAGCACCTGAGATTAGCCTTGGAGGCCCTAAGAGAGAAACAGTTGTATGCTAAACTTAGTAAATGTGAGTTTTGGCTCACTGAAGTTCAGTTTCTCGGTCATGTGATCTCCCAAGCAGGGGTCGTAGTAGATCTCTATAAGGTAGAGGCAGTGTTACAGTGGAAGAGACCTAGGATAGTGATAGAGATCAAGAGCTTCCTAGGCTTAGCAGGTTACTATAGGAGATTCATTCAAGGCTTTTCTCAGATAGCGATGCCGCTGACCGAACTTATTAGAAAGAATGTACCATTTGTGTGGAATAAGAAAAGTGTGAATAGTTTTCAGGAATTGAAGCACAAGCTAACCACGCCCTAGTTTTAATACTCCCTGACCCTAGAGAGACTTTTGTAGTCTATAGTGATGCTTCAAAGAAAGGGTTAGGATGTGTGTTTATGTAGAAAGACTGAGTGGTAGCTTATACTTCTAGACAGCTAAAATCTCATGAGGAAAACTACCCACACACGATTTAGAGTTAGTCGTAGTGGTGTTTGCTTTGAAAATACTAAGACACTACTTATATGGGGCAACTATAGAAATTTACAGCGACCACAAGAGCCTTAAATATTTATTTGAACAGAAAGAATTAAATATGAGACAATGGAGATGGTTAGAATGTTGAAAGATTATGATTTTACATTGAAATACCATCCCGGTAAGGCTAATGTGGTAGCTGATGCCCTAAGTAAAAAATCCATATACATGGCTTGTATGATGACCTTAGAGCAAGAATTGATTGAGAGATTCAGAGACATAAGTCTCTTGTAACAACTAGAAAAAAAAAGAAGCATAAGGAGAAAAAGAAGAAAGAAGGAAAGAAAAGCTGAAAATTTTTGAAGGGCTGAAAATTTTCTAAGTCTGCTAACTACAGCCTAGCTATAGCGAATGTACCTATACGCTATAGCGAGAAATGGTCTAGCTATAGCGAGAGTGCCTTCTTGTTATAGCGAAAATGCTTCTAGCTATAGCGAGTGCGGGCACCCCATACAAAAACCAGGGCGTTGCTCATCGTAGTGCGCTTTGTAGCGAAGGCAGGGGTCTGGGACTGATATGAGCTCGCTGTAGCGAGGGTTATGGCTCGCTATAGCGAGGGTTAGTCTGGAAAAGCGTGAAAAAGGGGATTTGACTTAATAAAATGCCCCAATTCATTTCTTCTCCTTCTAACCAACTTAAGCTTCCTCTAAGATAGAGAAAAGGGTGGAGGAGAGAGAGAGAAACCTAGAGGAGGAAGGAAGAACAAGAAAAGGTAAGTTTTGCATGGCTTTTCTCTTAAAATATTGATCTTCTCCCCTTGCCCTCTCTTCCTATGGTTTTGATTATTGAAGTAATTAGGCTTTGAGCTTGGCTCAGAGGAGGGAGAGTAGAAAACCCCTCTTGAAGAAGACCAAGACTCACATATCCTTACTTCTTCCTCTTGCTTCCTTTCTTGAGAGCTTGAGAGAGGAAGGAGAGTTAGTGGAATTCTAGAGAGAGAAACCCTAGTTTCTCTTCATGAATTAAGTGTTAAGAGAGTAATTCCATGCTTCTTGTGTGTTTAGGCTCAAGAGAAGCACTCCCATCTAGTGGTGATTGTGAAATCAACAAGGAAGGAGACAAATTGAAAGGGAAAGTTTGTGATTAGCCAATAAGGTAGCTCTCTCCACCTTCTCTCATGCATAGATGTGTGTTTACATTGTTTTGCTTATGTTTATGTATGTTTTGAACCATGCAAAGTATGCTAGCATGATGATGTCTTATGTATTTCAATGATGTTTTATATGATGCTTTGGTTTGCTTGAGCATGGAAAAGCCAACAACCCTTTAGCCATGGTGAGGATGAGCCAAGAACCCTAAAGTTGGTTGAGACAAAGCAAAGAGTCTCTTAAAAGTAAGGTTGACTCCCAAGAGTAAGGGTTGAGTCTAGGAACCTCTTAAAAAATGGGTAAGGCAAGTCCAAAATTCATAAGTGAATGGGTAAAACTAATCCATTTGCTCGGCAAGCTCTTGTATGTTATGAATGGCCTACTCAAATGTTGAAAATGCTTTTCTTATGATTTCACATGCTAATATGCCCATACATACATTTGTGAGACTTGTTTGCATGCTTTATGTATGATTGAATGAGAGATGAGCTATTGAGATTCTTTGAATCTCACTCCCCCTCTCCATCATCCAAACATGCTAGGTGGACCAAGTGAGGCAAGAGATGGGAGCCACCAAGCTTGAAGCTAGGGAATTCGGTGAAGAAATTGTAAAGAGTCATGTTGTTACCATTTTGTAGTTATGTAGCCTAAATACGTGTTGCTTCTTTAAGTTATAATATGGAACATAAAGCACCAACTCACATTCTATGGGTTTTAAATTTTTCCCAAGGCCTCCCTTCATTTTTATTCATCATATATGACTCCAAAATGGGTTTGAAAAAAATTTAAAACTCTCTCTAGCTACACAAACCCATTTAAGCTGAGGCTATGGAAGAAATGGGCCTTTTTAGAGTTTGCCTTATTTTCTCGAGGGAGGATGCATATGGGGAGCCTCTTAGAGATCTTGGGAGCTCATTTAAACTCTTATTTAGGCTTAGAAATTATCATACAAAATCAGATTTTACAAGGTGCACTTGAAACCCTAGGTTTTGCACTTTGAATTGCACCTTAAAAATCCATGGCTTTTCCATGGCTTTTTCTTGAATTTCTTTGCATATTCTTACTCTCCTCCCTTAAATTCATGGAATTCACCCTTGGTTCCCCTCAAAATTCCAGCTCTCTAGCATCTACATACATGGGGCGAACTATGGAGGAGAAGGAGGAGGAGTAGCTACCATGGGATGCAAGATTTACCTTGTTTTCTTGCCTTTTCTCACTTGAATCTTGTGTTCTTTGAACTTCTCTCTTCAAATCCAAATTTTTTCCTCAATTTCTACTTTAAAACAAATCTATATACTTCATTATAATCATAGGCAATAAAGGAGAATGAAGAAGAAGAGGTTTAGAAGAGAAAGAGCATAAAAAACTCTAAATTTTCATACCTTAAGCCTTTGATTTCTCCTCCTCTTTGCCTTCCTCTTGTGCGCCACTCTCCCTAGGATTTTTCTTTGGTTTTGGGTAGAACTTGGTCATGAAACATGAAGGGAGAAGAAGGGCGCATCATATATATAGGTGGGAGGAAGTTACACTTTTCAAAAATTCCTATTTTGCCCTTCATTCTTGGCATTTTTGTTTCTCCTTTGTTTTAGCTCTTTTTTGAGAACCGTCTTTTCCATTATGAAATTTAGGTTCCCAATTTAGTAAAATGCCTTTGGAATCACTCAAATCGAAGCTAAAACCTTCTTGAATGAATCCTTCAAAGTTCGGGTATACCGACGTTAGAAAACGTCCACCAGAGAGGTTTTAGTTGTTCTGGGCCTTCCCATAGTTTTTAGGGCCTCTGAGAACCTTGGGGAACTCAAAATTTTCATTTAAAAATCCCTACTATGTAAATTCCAAAATTTGGTCAAAATTATAAAAATACCATTACGTTTCGTAAGTTTTTCGTAATAAATTGTTTCTTCATTCTAACTCCGTTTTTCTTTCTGTCTGAGCTTGGGATTCTCATTTTTAGGAGTCTAGAATGCTTCTTAAATTTTTTGGGACATTAAATATCTCATTTTGGAGGACTTCCTTTTATATCTGGTGAATTTCATTAGTTGACGGAGAAACCATATGTTACGTTTCTCACATTTTCTTTCGTTTTCAGAGAACCGGATGTTACACTAGCCTTAGGCTTTAAGTGGGATTTTTGCACATGAACATTTAATTTAGTGTAGGTGCTATTCTTTTTGTAACTTATTTTGTATAGCATCATGGTGCATTCATATTGCCAAGTGTAGGTATTTTAATGTTGTATAATTAAGGATGTAACAATTAGTAAGGTAGACTTTAAATTATATGGACTTTGATGTATATGTCTAATTTTGAGCAAATATGAATTATTGTAAATGTATAAAGTTTGAATTATTAATCCATGGATGTGGTTATCTTGTTAACTGAATGTTTAGTCTAAATTCTTATGCATGAAGTTTCCTGCTATTATTTATGCTTAATGGGTGCTTTAGGAGTATGCCCTAGCCATATTTTGCATTTGAGGTTGCTTTAAAGATTTGAGGATAGGGACATATTTATTTGGTCTATTAAAACTTGTTCAAAGTGGTTTGGGGCCAGTTGGTAGGGAATTGCACATTTTGAAGTTGTTACTTGAGGCTTGACATACTATTTTGCTATCATAATAGGTGATTTGCTGAGATAAAACAAGATTTAATTGGTCTAATGAATTATTAGGTCCTTAAATGATGTAAGTTAGTGAGTTAGGGTCTATAGGAGACTATATGCCATTGAAACCTTGCATTTTAGCCATAAAGGACCGTAGAATCTAATTAGAGGTGGTGGCAAATAATTAGGATGTGTATCTAAGAGTTTGGGATTAGTAGAAGATTAAGTTGTGACCAAAATCATGTGAGTCATGGCCAAATCTTGTCTAAGGAATTATAGGACTAGAACACCCTATAATGCAATGGGTTTCATTGTGGCGCAATTCGAGAAAAGTGGCAAGAGTCATTCTAATACATAATCTTACTTTGGTGCCAAGCAAGCTCACTACAACAAGACTCAGGTTTTTGAGAGTTTTAGTCCTATGGCCATTTTTAGTTGTAGTGTAAGACCTTTAGGTTGTAGTGTACATTCAAATTTTTAATTCTAAAGTTCCAAATTCAAGCTAAGTTGCGGCAGAAAGCACTTAAGTCACAGCCTAAGTTTGAAAACCTTCATTTTAGTTATTAAATCTTAGTTCTTACCTTGTGGATGATGAGTATTGACTTGTAAACCAACATATATGAAATTTATGCTCCTTGGAATCATTGTTATGCAAGGTGAAGCTGTTAAATAAAAATTTTAATTTTTTATAAACAAAACCCTCATATATATCTTGATGATGATTATTAATGACCTAAAGGTTCAAATCTCCTCTATTTTCTTCCGTTACTAAATCATTATCAGCATTAGACCTTAAGTACTAGTGATCAAGAGTATAATTATGCTTAATTAGGAGTTAGGGTTGTTACATTTGGCATCAAAGTGATAGTTTAGGAAACTATGCTTGATTTTGAACTTTGGGTTAGAAAACTTGGCAATTATCTTGCATGCATGCTAGGAGTAGGAGTAATTCAGTCATGTAGGATTATATATGTTTGCATATACATGATATGGATGAGGTTGTATTTGGACTTATCCTTGTGCTTGTAGCTTAATGGGGAGCCTCTTGTTGTACTATGGCTACACATCGTGATACCATTAAAATGCTAAGGAAAGTGTAAGAGGCTATAACTGCAATGGCCAATCATATAAAAGAGCAAGCTAAGGCCCATAAGGTTATTGTGAAGGTTATGACTGATTGACTTCATGATCGAGCTAAGGCCATGTAGTCACTGTTCAAGTGTTGTAACAATTGCATAAGACAATGAATGAGCAAAATCAAGAGGAGTCTATAAAACATTGAGTTGGTGCAGGCTAAAACCTAGTGTAAGACAACATAAGGGAGGAGATGACATCTTTGTTGTGCTGGCCAAATTTAGGAAAGCTAGTCCTCCAATGTTCTTAGGGGAGTTAGGCATTGATACAGCTGAGAGGTGGTTAATGCAATTGGGAAAGAAATTTGAAGTTATGACTTGCATCTTTGAATAAAAGGCTAGATTAGCCATTTATAAGCTGGAGGGTGAGGTGGAGCATTAGTGGCGTAGTGCATCTCAGTTGTTGATGTTAGGGGAGCAACCTTAACTTGGGAGAGTTTTCAAATAGCCTTTGAGAACAAATATTTTTCACCATTAGTTAGGGCTAATAAAGAGGTTGAATTTAATTTCCTTAAGCAAGTTGAAATGAAGGTAGATTAATATGTTGTAAAATTTATTTAGTTGTCCTATTTCTCCTCATATTTGAAATGGTTTGATAATGAACCTTAGAAGGACGATAATTTTGAGAGAGGCCTTAAGCTTGGGTTGAAGGACAAGATTATGCCTCTCCAAATTCACAACTTTGATGAACTAATAGAGAAATGTAGAGTGTTAGAAAGGGCCCTAATGAAAATTGAGGCTAAAAGAAAGAAAACAATAGATGACCAGTGTAGAACCTTTCAGGGGTAATGGTAAAAAAAGGGCAAGTAGTGGTTGTGGCTCTTAAAGAAAGAGGCTACCCTTAACACACATTTCTCAAAAGAAAAATATAAAACCCCCTTAAAGTTTAGTGAATACCCTGTTAGCATGTAATAAGTGTGGAAAGAACCATGGGAGTGGTCCCTACCTATTATGTTATAACTATTAGAAATTGAGGCACTACGCATGAAATTGCATAGGGTCACAAGAGTTAGCCTCATCTATTAAACTACCTACACAAAGATGAGTGTTTGCACTTACATAGCAGGAAGCTAGTAGATCTCCTAATCTAATCCAAAGTGCTATTATTGTCCATAATCATATTGTAAATGTATTGTTTGGCTAGAGTGTGACCCATTCATTCATCTTGTAACACCCCAGAAAAAATTAATAGCAATTATTTGAGGATTATGAAATTATTAAAAGGGTAAGAAATTATAAGGAAATAGGAATCTTAAGGAAAATGGCAAATTTGAGCATCTTAACATAATAATTATTAATTGGACCTTTTTAGGGGAGTAAAATGATATTTATGGATTTAAATGTAATTTGGGCCCATGATTAAATTATATGTGTCAAGAATATTATTGGAGGCCCAATTTCATCTTAATGTGACCCACTTTAATTAAGCCTATTGAACATTGGCCTAACACCATTAGACTTACCTAATTTTTGGCCCACACTTCGCAAAGATCAGCCTACTTGAATAATGGACCTCTAGGTCAGCCCAAATGCCTTAAAAGACCCTAGTGTTAGCCTAGCCAACCCTTTATTCTGCAACCAACACTTGGGACAACCAAGGGAGAAAGAAAATTCGTAGAGGGAGAGGGAGAGGGAGAGCTAAGGTTCTATAGCACTATGGCTTAAATTTATACTTTTAGAGGGACATTTAGCCAAGGTAGGTTCTATAAAACTTAATCCTCTCATTTTCCTATTCATTTTAGTCTGATTGGTTCCTTTTTTAGTGGAGATTCACTTAGACACTTGTTTTAAAATGTGTGTCCATGGTGTGTTATTATAAGATTTTCAGAGTTAGAAGTTATAAGGATAATTTGGTAAGTCTTTCCCTTCCATTTTGTGTATTATTTTGTTGGAAAATATTTCCAATGATTGATTTTCATAATAGGTTTTGCTTGTGTGGAATTACAAGGAGATGAAAGTGAAACATTAAAATTTCTAGGCTTGATGACTCAAATTCGAATTTTGGAATGTCGCATGGTGTGTTTTTAGTAGTTAAAGCTTAACCTAGTCTATTTGACGTCTTAAGTGTATGGGTAAGTGTTTTCCCTGCTCTTGTGAGATGTATGTGCTGAATTTTCATTTTTTTGGATTAACTTTTGGGGCATGGCTTATACATGTGCAAAAATAGAGGTGTAGGGAGTGAACCATTATGATTTTTGGATGTCTTGACCTTGAATTGGTGCCATAGACTCTTAGGAAGCTTTTAATGAATTCTTGTTAAAATTAATCAGTGGATAGGAAATTCTTTGCTAATGATAGTTAAATGATGATGACTATTATTTTAAGCTTGATATGCATTTGAATTATAATGGTAGCTAAAGGAAGAGTAATTAGGCTTCATTAAGGTAACCGGGGTTGTTTTCCTAATTCCATGTATATGTTCATTTTAATCTAATTTTTGTTGCACATATATGATTTTAAAATGCTAAATGATTGGTTGGCTACTTACTTGTTGTAATTGGACCCTATGTGTGTCTATGGTGGAGCTGTGATATGGCTACCACCCGTGTATCATGTTTTGATTGGACACCAAGTTATGATCAGACCCTAAATGTACTAAGCCCAAGTTGTGCTCATTAGGGAGTAGGTGTCGTAGACAAACATTTTTCGGTGTTATTAGCCTTTAACATGTTATATGTGATTGTTGGTATAGGACAGTAGTCATTGATAGCTCAAACTAGTTCATTTGCTAATTAAAATGATAATTCTGGTATTTGATGATATGAAGATGTATTATGTTAATTAATTTGTACATATAGAATTTGCCTCTTGTTACTGAGATTGTATATCTCACCCTAGTCATAGGCTAACATTTTCAAGGACTAGACCTTTTTATGGCAAGGAGAAATTCATGGAAGCCTATTGTATGGTTTGTTAGCATATAGGTTTGAAAACCTTGTCAAATTAAGTTTGTGTAATGAGAATACTAGTTTTAATGTATTTGCCGTATTGCATCATGAATTGCCAAGTATATGGACTATCTATGTAATATAATTATCATGGATTGAACACTGTGATTGTAATTGACTAATAATTGATGAATAACTTGATCTCTTATGGCCATTAAGCATTAGCCTTGTAAACATTTATGGTTGAACCTTTTTATTGGCTATCATGGAATAAGGGTTGACTAATATGAGATTGAGTTTTGATTGCTCTAATTCAATTCTAGACTCTTAGACAATAAGGATTAGTGAATCATGATATTTAGGAGTTAGGAGGTCTAGAAAACTATGCATGTTAGTCATGGAAGCCTTAGAATTCATCTAGAATGAGTGGGAAGGGGTTAGAAAGCATGAAAATGAGAAAATAACATCCAAGAGGGGGTAAAGTCATGGTTTAAAGGACTTGAGTTACGACTAAAATTAAAGTTTGGGGTAATAGAGGCTAGGAGCTCCTCGGCCAAGGTGATTTGAGTCATAGCGCAAGGTGAGAAATGTAACACCATCATTTCTACTCATGCCCATCATCCATGAATATGCTCATGTGAGATAGAGTAAGAATAAGGTGAGAACTTCCATTGGATTCATACACTTTCTTACATGGCGTCATAGTTAAAAATTCATTTCAGTGTCATGTGTCTCATGTGAGTTCATACTATGCCTCCTCATATTAAATTTCATTGTTACAACTCATTTGTATCATAAAACTAGCTCACAACTCATGGAAACAGAAGGGAGACATAGGACTTACATATTTCTTCTCGGCCAGACTTGGCCCCATTTTTGGGCAAAATTGAGAAATTCATAACTAAATTTTAAAAAATTAAAAACATGCAATCTTGGTCATTATGGAAAGCTTGGGATATCTACTTAACATTACAAATATGAAGAAGTATTAAAATCCCACACACAAAGCGTTTGACACGCGAAATCATCTAGAGGTCGGAGTGGGTCCTATGTTGTCACAATTTACTGATATGAACTTCAAAAATGTCTACCTAATTTCAAAAAAATCCAATGCATACAAATAATACCAATATGGAAAGATGTGGATGTTAACTAGAGAGAAAAAATATCTCCAGATCAGTTCATCAAGCCAAGCGCTCAAAAATCGATGGAACAGTACTTCTGGTAAGGCAAGATGACTGATACTAGGCAGAAACTTCAAAAATTCATATCTTCCTATCTAGAGCTCCAAATGAGGTGCTTCTAGTTGTTACAAGTCATTGTGACTGTCTAATTTATGCCTATAAAATTTTGTAGCCATTGGACCACGTTTGGCCCTCAGATGACACAATTTCACAACTGACCAAATGAATAGTGTTGATGCAAATCCGAAATTCTGATACCAACTTTGAAAAATCATAAAAAATTCCACAGAGCTCCAAATGACCTGATCTTTAGCTTCCCAAAAATCTCTAGACAAGATCTAGTAACATACCAAATTTCAAGGCAAGAAGAGGTCATTTGGTCAGACTAGGGCAAAGTGACCAGTTTTTATGTTACAAGAGGGCTATTAGGGTTCAACTTTGCTTCTCCTACCTCTAAGGCTCTATGAGCACATGGGAAAGCATCAACATAGGCTATCAAATATGGCTCAAATGTCTAATAACCCATATTTTCAAAACTCACTCTCCCACACCAAAACATACACCATGTACATAATGCCAAGATCATTCATAACAAAACTTGCTACATCATTTAAGATGGTTCTAATTCTCATACATATATGATAAATAAATTCATTTACAAGTATTCATACGTGCTACATCATGTACATCATTAGAGTACATCACTTAATTTAACTACAAAATAGTGACAACATAACTATTTCATAACTCCTTTGCCAATTTTCTAACTTCAAGCTTGGTGGCTCTCATCTCTTGTCTCACTTGGTCCACCTAGCATGTTAGGATGGTGGAAAGGGGGAGTGAGATTCAAAGAATCTCAATAGCTCATCTCTTATTCAATCATACATAAAGCATGCATTACTAGTCTCACACATATTTGCATGGGCATATTAGCATGTGAAATCATAAGAAAAGTATTTTCAACATTTGAGTAGGCTATACATAACATACAAAAGCTTGCCAAGCAAATGGATTAGCCTCACCCATTCACTTGTGGATTTGGGACTTTCCTCACTCATTCTTTAAGAGGTTCTTAGACTCAACCTTACTCTTGGGAGTCAACCTCACTTTTAGGAGACTCTTTACTTTGTGTCAACTAATTTTAGGGTTCTTGGCTTATCCTCACCATGGCTAGAGGGTTGTTGGCTTTTCCATACTTAAGCAAACCAAAGCAATCACATAATACATCATTGAAATACATAAGGCATCATTATGCTAGCATACTTTTCATGGTTTAAAAATATACATACACACATACAAGATAATGTAAGCACACATCTATGCATGAAAGAAGGTGGAGAGAGCTACCTTATAGGCTAACACAAGCCTTCCCTTTCAATTTATCTTCTCCCTTCTTGATTTCACAATCACCACTAGATGGGAGTACTTTTCTTGAGCCTAGGCACACAAAGAGCATGAAAATACCTTCTTAACACTTTATTCATGAAGAGAAACTAGGGTTTCTCTCTCTAGAATTCCAATAACTCTCCTTCCTCTCTCAAGCTCTCAAGAGAGGAAAGCAAAGAAGAAGAAGTAAAGATATATGAGTTTTTGTCTTCTTTAAGAGGGGTTTTCTACTCTCTCTCTTCTGAACCAAGCTCAAAGCCTAACTATTTCAATAACCAAAACCATAGGAAGAGAGGGCAAAGAGAGAAGAACAACATGCTAAGAAGAAAAACCATGCAAATCTTACCTTTTTCTTGTTCTTCCTTCTTCCTCTAGGTTTCTCTCTCTATCCACAGCTCTTTTCTCTCCTTTGGTCGAAGCTTAGGTTAGTTAAAAGAAGAGGAATAAATTTAAACTCTTTAAAAAGTCAAATTCTCCTTTTTCACGTTTTTCTGGACTAACCTTCGCTATAGCGAAGAATAACCCTCGCTACAACGACCACATATCAATCCCAGATCCCTGCCTTCGCTACGGCGAGCAACTCCCTAATTTTTGTATGGGATGCCCGCACTCACTATAGTTAGAAGCATTTTCGTTATAGCTAGGCCATTTCTTGCTATAGCGAACAGGTACATTCGCTATAGCTAGGCCATTTCTCGCTATAACTAGCAGACTTAGAAAATTTTCAGCCCTTCAAAAATTTTTCAACTTTTTTTTTTTGGTTGTTACATTCCACCCTCCTTAAAAGAAATTTTATCCTCGAAATTTAAATAACGTACCTCATGGGAAGAATTCTGGATATTTCTTTCTCATATCATCTTCTAATTCTCAAGTGGCTTCCTCGGGAGACAATCCCTTCCAAACCACTTTCACTAGCAGTATCGTCTTATTCCGTAACTGCTTGAGTCTAACATCCACTATCCGATCTAGTAATACTATATATGATAAATCATCCTGTAACTGCACATTCTCATATTCTATGACATATGAGGGGTCGGGCTGGTACTTTTTCAATTGGGAAACATGGAAGACGTTATAGGCTTGGCTTATGTTCGGAGGAAGAGCTAGTCTATATGCCACAGGTCCTACTTTATCAAGAATCTGGAAAGGACCTATGTACTTTAGAATGAGCTTTTTACTCTTAATAGACCGACCTATCCCTGTGAATGGAGATACCCTAATGAAGACATGGTCTCCAATGTCAAACTCTAACGGCCGTTTACGTTTATCTACATAACTTTTCTGTCTACTCTGGGCCGTCAAAAGTTTCTTTCTAATGGTTTCTATTTGTCTAGAGGTCTGGTCCACTAATTCTGGGCCTATGAGGCTCTACTCTCCTAGCTCAACCCAACACATTGGGGACCTACACTTCCTCTCATACAATGCCTCATACGGTGCAATTTGTATACTGGCATGATAACTGTTATTGTAGGCAAACTCCGCTAGAGGTAAGTATGTATCCCAGTTCTGTTTCATTTCTAGCACACATGCCCTCAACATGTCCTCTAGGATTTGGATGGTTCTCTCTGTCTGTCCATTCGTCTGAGGGTGGTAGGCCGTGCTGAATCTAAGTCGGGTGCTTAGAGCATCCTATAATAATCTTGAAAAATTTGATGTGAATCTGGGATCTCTATCTGATACTATGCTCCTAGGCACACCATGCAGTCTAACTATCTCTCTGATGTACAGTTGGGCTACCTTATCTAGGGTATAAGTGGCTTTCATAGGTAGAAAATATGCTGACTTTGTTAACCTATCCACTATTACCCATATTGCATCATACCTCGATGATGTCCTGGGTAAACCCATGACAAAATCTATAGCTATGCTATCCCATTTCCACTCCGGGATGTCTAGGGGCTGAAGTAACCCAGCTAGTTTATGATATTCTATTTTTACTCTCTGGCATACTAAATATTGGGAGATATACTTTGTTATGTTTGTTTTCATCCTGGGCTATCAGAACATTCTGTTTAAATCTTGGTACATTTTATTACTGCCCAGATGGATGGTGTATCTACTCTTATGTGCCTCATTTAATATCTTCTTTTTGATCTCAGTGTTCCTAGGCACATACAGCCTATCCTTGTACCTCACTATGTCATCCTCAGACAGATTGAACTCCTGGACACTACCCTGGGTTATCTGGGCTCTAATCTTCTTTACATGGTTGTCTACTTGCTGGGCTTCTCTTATCTGATCCCTTAAGTCATTTTTTATTCGGGTCTCACTCATTAATAATTTTCCCGAACACACCTCGCAAGAGAGACTCATGTCTTTGAATCTCTCAATCAATTCCTGCTCTCCGATCATCATACAGGCCATGTGTATGGATTTTCTACTTAGGGCATCAGCTACCACATTAGCCTTACCGGGATGGTATTTTAATGTGAACTCATAATCTTTCAGAAATTCTAACCATCTTCGTTGCCTCATATTTTACTCCTTCTGTTCAAATAAATATTTAAGACTTTTGTGGTCGCTGTAAATTTCTATTGCTGCCCCATATAAGTAGTGTCTCCATATTTTTAGAGCAAAACCACTGCAGCTAACTCTAAGTGGTGTATGGGGTAGTTTTCCTCATGAGACTTCAATTGTCTAGAAGCATAAGCTACCACTCAGCCTTTCTGCATAAGCACACATCCTAACCCTTTCTTAGAGGCATCACTGTACACTACAAAAGTTTCTTAAGGGTTAGGGAGTACTAGAACTGGGGCCGTGGTCAACTTGTGCTTCAACTCTTGAAATCTACTCTCACATTTCTCATTTCACACAAATGGCACATTCTTCCTAGTAAGCCGGGTCAGTGGCATCGCTATTTGAGAAAAGCCCTGAATGAACCTCCTATAATACCCTGCCAAACCTAGAAAGCTCCTGATCTTTGTCACTGTTCTAGGTCTCTCCCACTGTAATACTGCCTCTACCTTAGGGGGATCTACTACGACCCCTGCCTGGGAGATCACATGACCAAGAAACTGAACCTCAGTGAGCCAGAAATCACATTTACTAAGTTTAGCATACAACTGTTTCTCTCTCAAGATCTTTAGGGCTAATCTCAGGTGTTGCTCATGTTCCTCTCTACTTTTCGAGTAGATGAGGATGTCATCTATGAAGACTACTATGAACCTGTCTAAATATGGCCTGAAAACTCTATTCATGTAATCCATAAAAACTGCGGGTGGATTCGTCAACCTGAAAGGCATAACTAGGAATTCATAGTGCCCGTATCTGGTTCTAAAGGCTGTCTTAGAAATATCATCTGCCTTTATCCTGAGCTGATGATATCCCAACCTGAGGTCTATCTTGGAAAACACTGACACTCCTACTAACTGATCTAGGAGGTCATCTATGCGAGGGAGAAGGTACTTATTCTTAATGGTGATTTTATTGAGTTTCCGATAGTCTATACATAGCCTAAGGCTTCCGTCCTTCTTCTTTACAAATGGGAACGGAGCTCCCCACGATGAGACACTAGGTCTGATGAAACTCTTCTCTAACAGCTCTTCTATCTATTTCTTAAGCTCTGCTAGCTCGGTGGGAGCCATTCTATACGGGGCCTTAGACACTGGACTTGCCCCAGGTACAATGGCTATAGAAAACTCAACCTCTCTCTTTAGGGGCAGTCCACTAATCTCCTTGGAAAATACCTCTGGGAACTCTCTCACTACAAGAATCTCATCTATACCCTCTTCTACCTCAACCTGAACTGAAAAGAAAGCTAAATACCCTTGACAACCACGCCCTAAAGATCTCTCAGTCTGGGAGGTCGTCATGACAGATAATTCAGCCCTAGTACTAGGCACAGTCCTACACTCAGGTAAAGTAATACACCTGTGGCTACAATCTAGTGTGACGTTATTTGCAAACATCCAGTTCATACCAATGATCACATCAATATCAATGAGGGGCATACAAATCAAATCAAAGGTAGTTAGGCAATGATTAAATTAGATCACACAATTCAAGCAAGAAGTGATGGCTCAGTTTTTAGTGGGGGTGGATACATGTAACTCATATGGCAATGTATGTATACTCAGACCTAACCTCTTAACACAGTCATATGATATGAAAGAGTGGCTAGCATCTGAATCAAATAAGGAAGTTACAGAAAAATCATTTATCTTAATAGTACCTTGAATCAGACTCGGGGACTGGCTAGCTTCCTACTGTGATAGGGCAAAGACTCTACCCTGGGTCTGTGGTCTGGGAGGGGGAGCCTTCTCCCTCAGTTGTGTGATCTGTAGAGGGGCTTGTGGAGAAGCCTGGGTGCAATCTCTGGCTATATGCGCCGGCCTGCCACATCTAAAACTCACATTCTGCCCCGCATAGCACAGTCTGGTACTATGATTCCTGCTACACTGGGGACACATGATCGGTGAAGCACTGCCTTTACTAGACTGAGTCCTCCTTCTCTTTCCCCTCTGGTTCTACTGACTCTTTTCGCTTCTACAGCTCGTCACTATAGGTTGGGAACCATCTCTAAGTCTCTTGGGCTCAAGGAGGGGAAGAGGTGGTCTAGCGCTGGAGGTAGGCTGCATCATCCTGAGATTCGTTTCTGTTACTCTGCATACTTTTACAAGGGTATTGAAGTGCCTGATTCTCTATGGCACTACCCTATCTCTGATCTCAGGGAGCAAGCCTTTCTCTAACCTATCTGCCCTGCATCTTTCATCGTCATGTCTCTATAGGTATGAGGAATATCTGTAGAGCTCAACAAATTTCGCTACATATTGGTCCACGGACATCCCCGGAATTTGTCTGAATAGGATAAATTCTGACTCCTTCTCATCTCTGATGGAATCAAGGAAATACTTCTCGTGGAATGCCTCCCAGGTGATCGGGGCATTCCTTGCTCTTAGAATAGGCTCAGTGCCCTTCCACCAGTAAATTGCTTCTTTCTGTAACTGGAATGCAGCCATCTCAGCTTTTTGCTCAAATGTACATTCCATCACCTCGAAGATCTGCTCTAGCTCCATAATCCAGGCCTCAGCTTTATCTGCGTTCATTTTACCATCAAAGGCGGGAGGCCCGAATTTCTTGAATTGTGTGATCACTTTTCTGGTCGAGGTTTGCTGCTAAGCAGGAGGCGTCTGGGCTGGTGGAATCGGAGCAATAGCTTGCATGTGTGGCTATGCATTTGTAGAAGTCGCCCCTGAGTGCTCGGGACGATCTGAGTGTGGAGGTGGCTGAGAAGGAGGAGGTGTAGGGCCCTAGCTATCTCTCTCAGCAAGCCATTCTGATAACTGCATGATAACAGCCTGCTGCTGATCCAGGCGAGCCATAATAGACTGTAAGGCTCTAGCAATTGGATCACTAGGCCAGGCTTCATCAGTTTAAGCAGCTCTGGGAGGCCTACCTCTTCCTCTACCTCTACCTTGGCGCATGTCTACCATCTTTCTGAAACATATAAGCATGCTTTAGTACATAATAAGGACACACGCCACTGTCATGCACTCAATTATCCATAAACAAGCTCATATACATTTTGGCAACTCACAAACACAAGCCACAACCCACAATGAGAGCTTGAACCTTTGCTTTGATACGAATAAATATAACACCATCATTTCTACTCATGCCCATCATCCATGAACATGCTCATGTGAGATAGAGTAAGAATAAGGTGAGAACTTTCATTGGATTCATACACTTTCTTACATGGTGTCATGGTTAAAAATTCATTTTGGTGTCATGTGTCCCGTGTGAGTTCATACCATGCCTTCTCATATTTAATTTCATTGTTACAACTCGTTTGTATCATAAAAACTAGCTCACAATTCATGGAAATAGAAGGGAGACATGGGACCTGCATATTTCTTCTCGGCCAGACTTGGCCCCATTTCTGGGCAAACTTGAGAAATTCATAACTAAATCTAGAAAAATATAAAACATGCACTCTTGGTCATTCTAGAAAGCTTAGGATGTCTACTTCATAAAAATATGTAGAAGTCTTAAAATCCCACACACAAAGCATTTGACACGTGAAATCATCCGGAGGTCGGAGTGGGTCCTGATGTTGTCACAGTTTACTGATATGAACTTCAAAAATGTCTAAATAATTACAAAAAAATCCAATGCATGCATATGATACTAATATGGAAAGATGTGGATGTTAAATAGAGGGAAAATATATCTCCAGATCAGTTCATCAAGCCAAGCGCTCAGAAATCAATGGAACAGTACTTCTGGTCAGGCAAGATGATTGATATTGGGCAAAAACTTCAAAAATTCATATCTTCCTCTCTAGACCTTAAAATGAGGTGCTTCTAGTTGCTACAAGTCACTGTGACTTTCTAGTTTCTGCCTATAAAATTTCATAGCCATTGGACTACGTTTGCCACTCAGATGATACAATTTCACAACTGACCAAATGAACAGTGCTGATGCAAATTGAAATTTTGATACCAACTTTGAAAAATCATAGAAAATTCCACAGACCTCCAAATGACCTGATATTTAGCTTCTCAAAAATATCTAGACAAGATCTAGTCACATGCCAAATTTCAAGGCAAGAAGAGGTCATTTGGTCAGACTTGGACATCATGGGGCAAAGTGACCAGTTTTTATGTTACAAGAGGGCTATTAGGGTTCAACTTTCCTTCTCCAACCTCTAAGGCTCTATGAGCACATGGGAAAGCATCAACATAGGCTATCAAACATGGCTCAAATGTCTAATAACCCAAATTTGCAAAACTCACTCTCCCACATCAAAACATACACCATGTACATAATGCCAAGATTTTGCTATTCATAACAAAACTTGCTACATCATTCAAGATAGTTCTAATTCTCATACATATATGATAAATACATTTATTTACAAGTATTCATATGTGCTACATCATGTACATCATTAGATTACATCTCTTAATTTAACTACAAAATAGTGACAACATAACTATTTCACAACTCCTTTGCCAATTTTCTAGCTTCAAACTTGGTGGCTCCCATCTCTTGTCTCACTTGGTCCACCTACCATGTTAGGATGGTGGAGAGGGGGATTGAGATTTAAAGAATCTCAGTAGCTCATTTCTCATTCAATCATACATAAAGCATGCATTACTAGTCTCACACATGTTTGCATGGGCATATTATCATGTGAAATCATAAGAAAAGTATTTTCAACATTTGAGTAGGCCATACATAACATATAAAGGCTTGGCAAGCAAGTAGATTAGCCTCACCCATTCACTTATGGATTTTGGACTTGCTTCACCCATTATTTAAGGGGTTCTTAGACTCAACCTTACTTTTAGGAGTCAACCTTACTTTTAAGAGACTCTTTATTTTGTCTCAACTAACTTTAGGGTTCTTGGCTCATCCTCACCATGGTTAGAGGGTTGTTAGCTTTTCCATACTCAAGGAAACCAAAGTAATCACATAATACATCATTGAAATACATAAGGCATCATTATGCTAGCATACTTTTCATGGTTTAAAAACATACATACACACATGCAAGACAATGTAAGCACACATCTATGCATGAGAGAAGGTGGAGAGAGCAACCTTATATGCTAACATGAGCCTTCCCTTTCAATTTGTCTTCTCCCTTCTTGATTTCACAATCACCACTAGATGGGAGTGCTTTTCTTGAGCCTAGGCACACAAAGAGCATGAAATTACTCTCTTAACACTTTATTCATGAAGAGAAACTAGGGTTTCTCTCTCTAGAATTCTACTAACTCTCTTTCCTCTCTCAAGCTCTTAAGAAAGGAAAGTAAAGAAGAAGAAGTAAAGATATATGAGTTTTAGTCTTCTTCAAGAGGGGTTTTCCACTCTCCCTCTTCTGAACTAAGCTCAAAGCCCAACTACTTCAATAACCAAAACCATAGAAAGAGAGGGCAAAGAGAGAATAACAACATGCTAAGAAGAAAAACCATGCAAATCTTACCTTTTTCTTGTTCTTCCTTCCTCTTCTAGGTTTCTCTCTCTATCCATAGCTCTTTTCTCTCCTTTGGTCAAAGCTTAAGTTAGTTAAAAGAAGAGGAATGAATCTAGACTCTTTAAGAAGTTAAATTCTCTTTTTTCACACTTTTCTGGACTAACCCTCGCTACGGCGAGCATGTATCAGTCCCAGACCCCTGCCTTCGCTACGGCGCACGCTACGACGAGCAGCTCTCTGGTTTTTGTATGGGATGCCCGCACTCGCTATAGTTAGAAGGCACTCTCGCTATAGCTAGACCATTTCTCGCTATAGCGAACAGGTACATTCGCTATAGCTAGGCCATTTCTCGCTATAGCTAGCAGATTTCAAAAATTTTCAGCCCTTCAAAATATTTTCAGCTTTTTTTTTAGTTGTTACAAGAAATCAGCTTTAAGGGGTAACAGAGAGTAGTTTTGCTGTTGTGAGCGCGATGCAAGGGAAGCTCGCTGCGGTTAGTATCAGGAGGTAAGTTAGAAGAGTTCCAAAAGGCTTTCTCACTATGGCGCCACATAGGCTCACTGCGGTGAGACACTCAACTCGCCACGGCGAGACACCCAACTCACCGTGATGCTAGGAAAGCTAGCTATGGCGAGAATCTAGAAAAGTTGAATGGTGGGTTCCTGAGAGTACCTTCGCCCTAACGTGAAAGGCCTGAGTCGCGGCGCAATGTTTGTATTTTGGATTTTGAGCTCTAATAGCTACTTATGTCGCAGCATGGATATCCCAAGTCATAGTGGGAGTCTCTAAACTTGGATTTTAGGTTCTAATAACTAATTTAGTCGGGGCGGGGAAGGTCCAAGTTGTAGCGAAGGTTCCCAAACTCTTATATTTACTTATAAACCTTGGATTCTCTCATAATAATGTTATGTGATGACTTGGAAATACTTATAAGAGGTTTTTGCAAGGTGGAATCAGTGGTTAAATGAATTAAAGGCTTTTAATTGATAATTGGAATCACTCGTGGACTTAAATGATTTTGATTTCTTGGTTAATAACCCTTAATGATATCAAAGTTCAAATTTTCTCAGTTTTTCTTAATTTAATTAATTATAATGACTTCAAACTTTAATTTATGATCATTAATTGCTAATTAAGCTTAACCACAATAATTAGAAGTTAGGGTTGTTACACATCTCATACGATTGTGTTAAGCGTTTTGGTTTTAAAATTAGCCTGTTGCCATTTGAATTGTCGGTGTCTACCACCATTGGATATTTGATTACATCTGATGTGTGTCTAAATTGTGTTGTACAATTGAATAGCCATTGTACCACCCTTGACCTGATTTGTATCTTTTTACATGATTTTGATGTGATCATTGGTATGGATTGGTTGTTAACCAACAATGTGATACTTGATTATAACCATAAAACCATTGCCTTACCTATTGTTATTCTTGAATCTTATCCTTTGATTGAGCTTGCTTGTGTATCTACTACCTAAGTTGAGAGGTACTTTAGGTATGGTTACCAAGGGTTTCTTGTGTTCTTTTCCTTACATGTTAAGGTTGAGGATAGATTGGAGGATTTACCTATGATTAGAGAATTCTCAGAGGTCTTCTCTAAAGAGATTAGTTGACTACCCTAAAAAAGAGTTATAATTTTTTATTGACTTAGTTTCTAGTACAGGTTTAATCTTTAAGGCCCTATATAGAATGACATCTACTGAGCTTCTTGAGTTTAAGAGTCAAATAGAGGAGTTGCTTGAAAAGGGATTCATTATGCCGAGTGTGTCTCCATAGGGAGCACTAGTTTTGTTTATCAAGAAAAAGGATGATAGTTTTAAACTTTGCATTGATTATAGGCAATTAAACCAAGTGACCATCAAGAATAAATACCTTTTACCTAGAATTGATGATTTGTTTGACCAATTAGTGGGAGCATTAATCTTTCCAAAAATTGATCTTAGGTTTGGATACCATCAATTTAGGGTAAAGGCCGAAGATATACCTAAAATAGCCTTTAAGACTCGTTATGGCCATTATGCGACACCTTAACTATCTAGCTCTTCTAGCTACTATGGTTCATCAGTGAGTCCTTTTACTTAGTAGGTAGTTACTAAATCCAAAATTTTGAAATACATTCATTTACCGTTTTATAATTCCATGTCTTACCAATTTTAGTGGATAATGCATTGGTAATCCTTTATTACCAATTTACCTTATCAATTAAAAGGTGAAAACTTACTCTACATTCTGAGGAAAATTTAGTAGAGTTTCCCTTTATAAAATCAGCTATCTAGACTAATTACAAGGTCACATTTTAGCCAAAAACTCATAGATATAAAAAATATAGGTAATAAAATTATCAAATAAAACTACTTAGACATACATTTTCATCTGATAAAATTATCAAATTTAGCAAAGTTTCACATGCTTTCAACATGCACTATCATGGCCATGAACTCATCTTAACTTAGGCTCTTTTTTATTTTCTTTTTTATTTTAAAGCCTTAGCTCGTTAAACATAATATGCAAAATATAACATATAACTGATGCAAGACATCAAAGAATATACTATAAGAACAACCAATACAATACAATGCACAATAACTTAAACAAATCTGCATGTAACAAAGTAGGGAAGAGTAAGTTACCTTGTATAGATGAAAGGAAGCCAATAAAACCTCTAACCTTCCCATTCTTTGCCTTGCTTCTTTTCCTTTTCTTTTTTGGCTTTACACCTACAATGGGATGGATCCTCACTAGCTTGTCCTAAAATATAACATGAACATAACATCATCATCTTTAGCTCATGGCAACTTTTCTTAAACTTCTTTGACTTTTAACTATACATTAGGCCACTAAAAGTGCACTTAAAATCCTTTTTTACTTACTTTCAAGATACATGCCTATTAGGTGGCAATTACATCATCTAAAATGCTTAATTTTTATCTTATTTGAGGGTTTAAACTTATGAAACTTCTTTCAGGTTTTAACTTCCCATAATTAGTCCTTCACCTAGGCTTTAGGTTAAGGATTTTACTAACATGGATTCTAAGCAAACCTATGCTTTTAGAATTCATAATTCAAGCTACAAATTCTATATTTACTATTCATATGGTTATTGGTACTATTCATTTGGTATTTTCACTCTTTGAAATATTGGAACTCATTATGTAATCTGAAGCCTCAAAAGGTAATTTCTAAAATTCAACTTCTAAGCTTTAAAATTTCATCATATATAATCTATAGAATCCCATTAGGATTCATTAGAAGCATCGCAAGCTTGCTTAAACAAGCCTATCACCATTTGGTCTCAAAATGCCTTTTCTTGAACCTTAAACATTCATCTTTCAAAATCCAATGCTTCCACTAGTATTCTTATATTATTTTAAGACTATCCATATCCTTAGAATCACTTGAACAACTTCCTAGGCCCTTTAATTCTTCATGGCCAAATAGATATCATAAAAACCCTAACTTAAAGATTTTCATGGGCTCAATCAATTTTAGGCATAGATTCTTATTCCTTGTATCATAAAACATCTAAACACACTAAGTAAGAGTTGAAAACAACACGGTTTCCCCCTCTTCCATACCTAGGCTAAACTTACACCTATCATGATCTAACTTATTATTTTCAAGGATTCAATGGAAACTAATGTTATATATGAAATCCTTGCATGCTAAAACCCTTGAATTTTCCAATAACACATAAAGAAAAACTTCCTTCCTCACTTTCTCTCTCATGGCAAAACAACAAGTACAAAGAAATACAAAATTTTTTAAGTGTTTCAGCTAGAAACTTAGCTTAATGTGGAGTACTCTTCAAGTAGACTAATTTCCACTGAACACCTTAAAAAGAACATCTTTTTAGGTTGTATCAGATCCAAACTAAAATGAGGCTTGAAATTTCTCTCTTTCCCCTCCCTTATGTGTGATGCCATTAAAGGCTACAAATTTTGAAAATGGAAGGTTGGAGAAGATAATGGGACATGGCTTGCTTAAGAAGCTTCATTGTATAATTTTTAATGATCATTTAGCCCTTGTTTCAAATTCGCTCTGTTTGGACTCATTTTTTAGGCTTTTCAAGATCTTACTGCTTCTTATAATTTTGAGTGCTCTTTCACATAAAAACATTAATTTTAGGGTTTAGATGGCTTAAAATAGTAAAAAATAGCTCTGCTTATAGTCACAGTACTATTTGTCTCATTTTACATACTGCAAGGGTTTTACTGATTTTGATCATCCTTATGTTTTTTAGGACTTTTGTTGTAATGACTTAAATTCTTAATTATTGTAATTAGGCTTAATAGCATGACTAACAATCGCAAATCAAGGTCTAAAGTCATTATGATTAATTAAAATAGGAGAAAGTGGGGAAAATCTGAACCTTGATATCATTAAGGTCATTAGCTAAACAACCACAACTAATCAAGTCCACAAGTGATCATAGTTATCATTTAAGATTTTGGATTCATCTTGCTATTGATTTCCACTCACAAAAACCTCATATATAGATTCCCAAGTTATTACACAACATTAACATAGTGAAATTCAAGGTTTTTAAGTCAAAAATAAGAGTTTAGACCTTCCCTGCCGTGCCTAAGTTGGTTACTGGAACCTAAAAACCAAGTTTCGCATCTTGTACCATGGCCTAAGATTTTCGTACCGCAACGAAGTTGCTCTCTGGTTCAACCACGATGAGTTAGACCCTCGCCATGGCGAAAAAACACCTTCGAACCTATTGTAGAAAATTTCCTAATTCGACCCGTAATGGCTATACCTATGTCACTTCAAAACTAGCTATTGGAATGCTTATTCCTTGATTTCCTCAGCCTGTGTTATAGCTAAAAAATTTGCATTACAGTGAGGTTACTCTCTTTTGCCCTCCTTGGTCACTTTCATTTTGCACCGTAGTGAGACACCTCGCACTACAGTGCTCCTTGCCTCTACCTGACACCTGGCCGCGACGTGACCTTCTTTTACATCATATCTCCCTAAGTTTCATCCCATACACTCCAACTTTCCTTCTAGTAATACTCCAAGGCCACTCTACCTTAATTTGTAAGGCTCTAATAGCTTTCATTTACCTAGTTCACCTAACATACCTATCATTACTAATTCAAGACTTAGGGGTTAATTCCTACTTATCAAACTATCATACATCAATAAATTCATGAAGTATTGATAGTAACAAGATCTATAAGTAACTAATATTATCATTCATGGAGATATAAAAGCATGCTCTTAAGAGTCAAGTCATACATTCATACTAAGGAGGTTCCATATCATATATAAATAAGTACATATACCATATACCGGATTTGTATAAGGCCTAACTCCCTATTAGATATATCTTAGGTTAATAAAACACAAAATACCTACACTTGGCAATATGATTATATGATGATGCTATACAAGAGAATAACAAAAATTAGCATCTATCCTAAATTAGATCCATCCAAGTGCAGAACTTCCTATACATGGTCTTAGTTTATGGATGTTTATCCATTTGCTTCCCTCTATCCTTACTTGAAAAACCTTCACCTAAAATAGTTAACCCATGAAACGGGATGAGATGCAAATCTTAGTAACCAAAGGCAAATTCCATTCATATATTCCAATTTAATTAACATATATATATATATGAAATTAGATAAGCATCAGAAAAGTATACCAGTCATATCAACAAATAAAATAATTAAGCTAGCGGTAATTATTATCTCATACTAGCAATCATATTTTCACATGTTAAAGGTCAATAATACTGGGAAAGGCCTGTCCATAGCACCAACTCCTCAATGAGTATAACCTAAGCTTAGTGTATATAAGAGTATGATTACAACCTAGTGCCCGATTGAAGCACAATGCATGGGTAGTAGCCGCATCATAGCTCCACCATGGACTTACAACATCCAAACACAATATATCAGATAGCCTACCATTCATTATGCATTTCAAAATCATATATGTACAATAGATATAAAACTAAAGTAAACATATGTATGGAATTTAACATTAACCTTAGTTACCTTACTTGTAGACAATTCCTTAAGAGTCAACAACAATGCTACCTCAGCTTATGAACACAAAATCAGACCATTACCATTCCTATTCATCTATTATAGTAGTAACTCAATACTCAAAGAATTAAACCACCAATAGCTATCTAGAGGACACTTACCCAGCCACTACAAGAACAAAATTAAGATTTTGTCTTCCCTACACCAAAGACCTTAAAATATCACCCTAAATTATGAACATTTTCGCATAAAAATAGGGTTCATAACATAAGTCAACTATTGGGGTCTCTAATTAGTAGTAAATACATCAAAATAAGAGTTTATACTTACCAAATATCCCTCCTAGCCTCAACCTCCGAAAATCCTCCAAAAAAATACTAAATAACCCATATCAAATTTGAGGTGTGGGTAAAAATACCTTAAATGAAAAACTAATCAAGTTAAATTAAAGGGGAAGAGGAGAGGGTCAAGTTATATAACTATTACTTTGGCTAAATCCCCCTCTAGAAGTGCAGATGGAGCTAAAAAGTTAGTGAAAACCCTAGCCTCTCCTTAAGGTGCGAAAATGCTCTTGTGGTCTGCAAAACCCTTTTTGTGTTTTAGCACTAAGGTGAGTAGTAATTAGGTTTTTTAGGGTTTTATGATGGAATTGGGTTAACCCCATTAGTCTAAGGCCCAACAGGGCTCCTTTTAGTTGCTAGGCTAAGGTTTAAATGCATTGAGCTGTAGAACACTTGAAGTTAGGCCCAAGAACTTACTTGGCTCAAATTTTGATTTGTTGGGCCAACTACAAGACTTTATGTAAATGGGATTTGCACCTAATATCATTGGGCCTCCAAGAAATGGTATTGGATCTCCCTAAGGCTAAGATTGAGCTTTTACACTTAACCCAAAACATAATTAAATTCATTATAAGGCCTAAATTAATGTTCACCTCTCTTAAGTAATTTCCTAATTAAACCCATATTAATATCTAATTAATCATGATTATCCTTAATTAATTTTGGGATGTTATATTTGTAAACCCCAATGAGTTTAATTTTGGCATTTAAAACCCTTTTCCTTGAGTTTTTTAAAATTTTGCTCAAAATTATGATTTTGCTATTGATGTATCCTTCTATTTTGTTTAGCCAATTTAGCTTTGTTTCTTTCTATAAGTGATTTTATAACCAAGCTTCTTGATGTTCTAATTTATATTCTACCTTTATTTATGCTTAATTCATTTTACTTTAGGGGTCTCTTTCATTAATATATTAGCTTCAGTTTAGATAAAAAGCTAAATGTTACATTTCACCTTTCATAAGTAAAAATTTCATTTTCAAAATTTAGAGTGTACCTCCCTAAAACAGATCTAGATATTTCTCCTTCATATCTACCTCCACTTCCTAGGTAGCTTCCTTGGGAGTTAACCCCTTCCAAGCCACTTTCACTAAAGGAATGATTTTTTCCTTAGCTACTGATCTTGGTATTTATAATTCTCTTTGGTGTCACAATAAAGGAAAGATTGTCTTGTAGTGCTACATTTTTCTATTCTATGGTATTGGAAGGGTCTGGCTGATACTTTTTCAATTGGGATACATGGAAGACCATCAAGTTGGGCTAAATTATGAGGTAAAGCTAACTCTTGAAGGAATTTGGAATGGACATAGATACTTTGGGCTAAGTTTCCTTACCTTTATAGACCTACCCATATGATAAATACATTGATAAATTCATGATCACTAACCTTGAACTCTAACAGCTTTCTCTTAATGTTTGTACAGCTTTTCTGCCTACTCTGAGCCACTAGAAGCTTTTGCCTAATCAATTCTATTTGCTTGGTAGTATGGTCCATTATATCAGGGCTTATAAGGCTCCTCTCTCCTAATTCAACTAAATGTAATGGAGATCTACACTTCCTCCCATATAATGTTTCATAAAGTGCCATGTCTATACTAGAATGGTAACTATTATCATAAGTAAACTCTACTAATGGTAAGTATGTATCCCAAATGCCTTTTATTTCTAGCACATAAGCCCTTAACATATCTTTTAAGGTTTGAATAGTTCTTTCTATTTGACCATTAGTTTGGGGGTCGTATGCTGTGCTAAATCTTAATTTAGTTCATAAACCTTCCTATAATGACCTCTAGAAATTGGAAGTGAATCTAGGATCTCGATTTGACACTATACTATTTAGTACTCCATGTAACCTTACTACTTCTTTTATATATAATTGAGCTAGTTTGTTTAATGTGTAAGTGGCTCTAATTGGCAAGAAATGTGTAGACATGGTTAGTATGTCTACTATCACCCAAATAGCATCATTTCCTACAAATGTCCTAGGTAAACCTATAATAAATTTCACAGAAATGCTATCCTATTTCCATTTAGAGATATCTAAGAGTTTAAGTAGCCTTGCTAGATTCTGATATTCAATGTTTGCTTTTGGCACACTAAACATATAGACAAATATTTTACTATGTCCTTCTTTATTCCAGGCTACTAAAACATTTCTTTTAAATATGGATACATCTTTGTACTACCTGGGTGAAGAGTATATTTACTCTTATGGGCTTCTTTTAGGATCTATTCCTTAAATCTAACTCAGGGGAAATATACAACCTGTCTGGATATCTTAAAATACCATCCTCTGAAATATTAGACTCAAGGCTCTTACCCTAAAAAAGTTGACTCATAACTTCCTTTACATAAACATCTCTTTCATAAGCTTCCTTTACTCGAGTCTTAAATTCACTCTCTATTTTGGTATCACTCATAAATAAAACTACCTAGTTGCACTTCACATGTTAGACTCATGCCTTTGAAGTTTTTTATTAATTATTGCTCTTTAAGCATTAACATGGCTACATGGATGGATTTCCTACTTAAGGCATTAACCATTACATTGGCTTTATATCTTACTGTAGGCCCATAATCTTTTAGGAATTCTATCCCCTTCCTTTGTCTCATATTTAATTTCTTCTGATCAATTGAGTACTTTAGTCTTTCATGGTCTATATATATTTCTACATTAGCACCATACAAATGGTGCCTCCAGATCTTAAGAGAAAAAAGCACTATTGATAACTTTAGATCATAGGTGGGATAGTTTTCCTTGTGTGGCCTGAACTAACTAGAGGCACAGGCTAACACTTTACCTTTTTACATTAAAACACATCCTAACCCTTTTTTAGATGCATCACTATACATCATCAAGGTTTCCTTTGGGCCAAGTATGATTAATACGAAGGTCGCAGTCAACTTATGACTTAACACTTGGAAACTCTGCTCACACCTATCATCCCACATAAATGGTTTATCTTTTCTAGTAAGTCTAGCTAGTGGTGAGGCTATTTAGGAAAAGCCTTTTATGAACTTTTAATAGTAATCTGCTAGACCTAGAAAACTTCTAATCCCTGTGACTATCTTAGGTCTTTCTCATTGTAGAACTACCTTTACTTTATAAGGATCTACTGCAACCCCTGATTGAGAAATCACATGACCTAGGAAGTGTACCTCTGTAAGCCAAAACTCACACTTACTAAGTTTAGCATAAAGTTATTTCTCTTTTACGGTTCTTAAGAATATCAGCAAATGCCTTTCATGATCCTTTAGAGATTTGGAATCTACAAGTATGTCATTTATAAAGACCACGACAAATTGATCTAGATATGGCCTAAAAACTCTATTTATATAATCCATAAAGATTATAGGTGTGTTTATGAGACCAAAAGGCACGATAATAGCTCAAAATGCTCGTACCTAGTCCTGAACACAGTCTTAGGGATGTCTTTAGCTTCAACTCTTAGCTGATAATATCCTGACCTTAAGTCTATCTTAGAAAATACTGATGTTCCTGCTAATTGATCTAAGAGGCCATTAATCTTAGGTAAAGGGTATTTATTTTTAACTGTGACTTTGTTTAACTCTCTATAATCTATACAAAACCGTAGACCCCCATCTTTCTTCTTTATAAATAGGACTGGTCGTCCCCAAGGTAAAACACTACGTCTAATAAAACCCTTCTCTAAAAACTCCTTTATCTAGTTCTTTAATTCTGCTAATTCTAGTGGGGCCATCCTATAAGGTGTCTTAGATATTGGTTTTGCCTTAGGAACTAGATCAATAGAAAAATCTATTTCTCTTTCAAGTGGTAATCCTCTAATTTATATGGGAAATACCTTGGGGAATTCCCTAACTATGGGTATCTTTTTTAAACCTTTTTTTACCTCAATCTAAACAAAGAAAAACACTAAAAATCCCTGACATCCTTTCATCAAACATCTCTTAGCCTAACTAGTAGTCATAAATGCTAAGTTAGCTTTAGTACAAGGTATTGTTCTATAAGATGGCACAGATATAGTCTTTTGTATATAATCAAGTTGAGCATTATTTACAGACATCCAATTCATACCAATAATGATATTAATCTCAACAAATAACATACATATAAAATCTTGTGTGGTATAGCATTGGTTAAACTAAATGACATAATTTAAACAAACATGGGAGGTTATCACATTACTTCTTGTAGGGGTAGATATAGATAAATCATATGGTAAGGTACTAAGTACAAGGCCTAACTTCCTAGCACAATCATAAGATATAAATGAATAACTAGCACTTGAGTCAAATATAGCATATACTGTATAATCATTCACTTTGATCATACCTTGAATCAAGCTGGGTGATTAATTGGCCTCCCTTTAAGTAAGTGGAAAGACTCTCCCCTCTGTCTGTATCTTGGAAATAGGTGCTTCCTCCTTTTACTGTTGGCATTTTCTAGCCATATGTCCTAACTTCCCATACTTGAAACAAACATTTTGTTTTGATAGGCACAGCCTATTACCATGATTTTTGCCATACTATTGACATAATGTTCCTTAAGAACTCCTTTGACTAGGATAGCCAAACCTCTTGCTTTTCTTCTTGCCCTATGGTTTCTTGACACTTTTCTTATTGCCACTGTTGATAAATTCTTCTTCTTTGGGTCTTTTAGCCTTTAGGTTCTCTTTTTTGCTTTGTATTCTTCTAAAATTACTTTCTGTCACCTTGTAGACCTCAATTAAGTTATTGAAATCTTTGATTCTCTAATGTGTTACTCTATCTCTAATCTCGTAATAATCTTCTTTCAAGTCTCTCAACTTGCAACCTTTTATCATTATATTTCTGTAAATAGGAGGAGTATTTAGATAACTCTACAAACCTCATCATATACTAATCCATGGACATGTCCTTTATCTACTTCAAGTGCATATCACCCTTGTGTTAGGTAGAATTTGGTGAAAGAAGCCTTTTAAGTTCTGATATAATGGATCAAAGAACCTATCAAATTAAACTAATTTGGAAGAAGTTGTTAACTGCCCATAATAGATAGAAAAGTTATATGGATAAAAGAAGGAAACTCTTAGAATTTGAGATAGGAGACCATGTATTCCTTAAGATTACTCCGGTAATGGGCATAGGGCTTTCTACTAAGCTAAGAAAGCTCAGTCCTTGCTATGTTGGTCCCTTTCAAATCCTTGAGTGAATAGGACTCGTGGCCTATAGAGTGGAATTACCTCCCAATTTGGCCCAATTGCATGATATGTTCCATGTATCTTAGTTGAAAAAGTATCACCTAGACTTTTCACATGTCATTGAGTATGAGAATGTGCATTTACAAGATAACTTGTCTTATGTGGTTGAGCCGAAAGACACGATAGTCAAATAGCTACGTAATAAGAACATCCTCCAGATAAAAGTGGTATGGAAATGATTAACTCTAGATGAAGCTACATGGGAAATAGAGGAGGCGATAAGGAAAGATTATCTAGCACTCTTTGAGTAAGGTATGCCTAATTTTAAGGACAAACTTCCTAAAAAGAGGGGAGAATGTAACATTTGGAAATTAATTAAGGTGAATAATGAAGAATTAAGGATTTAATTTGGAAAAATAAAGAATTATTATGAGAATTTTGAAATAAATTATAGAAAACTATAATTGTGGACATTTTAAGACCAATAATTATTATTTGGCAATTTCTGGAGAAGAATAAAATATTATTATGGATTTGGGTTTTATTGGGTCAAAATTTAATTAAGGCTCTATGATAAATTTAATTATGCCCAAGGATAAATTGTAAAGGCCTAATTTTAGTTTTATAGAGATCCAACATCATTGGGCTTGTTTAGCTATGGCATAATACTTAGAAAGTAAACCTACTTGGATTAGAGGTCCATTGGATTAGCCCATTTCCTTTAAAACCCTAAAACTGAGCTAAACCCTAATATTAATGCAGCCTATTCGTCACACTTTGCAGAGCACATGAGGATTTTTGCACATACAAGGGAGGCTAGGGTTTTTCCACCATTTTGGCTTCAATTTGCTCACTTATAAGGAGTTTTAGCCAAGGTAAGCCATGCAAAAGTTAATCCTCTTATCTTCCTCTTCATTTTGGTCTAAATAGTTTTTCATTTAGTGAATTTTCACCTTCTTTCTAAATTTGAAAATGGGTGCTTTGGTAATTTCTTGCATGATTCTCAGACCTTGGGGCCACAGGGACCATTAAGTAAGTATTACCCTCTATTTTGATATGTTATTATGTTGAAATTTAGCCTCAATGATTGACTTTTATATTGGGGTTTGTCATTGTTCGAAAATGCAAGGAACTTGGAATGAACCACAATAGTTTCTGGGTTAAGAGGCTTAAATCCAAATTTTGGAACTCATTGGAGGCTGAGTAAGTGCTTTCTAAGTAGCTCTTATTGATTGAATTGAATGGGCATTTGATTCTAGTAGTGGATAATGACAAAGAGTTATGTTTTAGTTGATTTAGGACCTCTGGAGTGTTCGGTACTAGTTCATAGTTCTTAAGGTTTTGTCAATTAAGTGAGGTAATTAGGGGTTATAATTCCATGCATATGTTCATTTTAGTCATATTTTACTACTCTTATGTGTTTTTCATGTTAAATGATTGGTTTGGCTATTGTTGTTGTTAGACCGTGATCATGTCCATAGTGAAGCTGTGATCATGTTTCCACCTGTGCATTATGCCGTGATCGTGCATTGAGTCGTGATCGTGCTTACTAAAATGCATTGAGCCATGAGCATATTAATATGGGAGTTGGTGCTATGATCAAGCCTATTTCTTTCTATTTTTAGCTATTAACATATTGTATGTGATTATTAGTATGGGATGGTAGTCACCAGTAATCAAACTAGTTCATTCATTGAATCATAGCTATGCTTTTAGTAGTTATTTGAATGTAATGCATTTATGTTGATTATATGGCACATGTTAATAAAATTGCTCTTGGTTATTAGGATTTGTATCTCACCCTTATTCATGGGCTAACAATTTCATGTAAAGATTCTTCGTTTGAAGAAAGGGAAATAAGTGGATGACCACTCCCAGCCTTAAGCCTTGTGTGGGATTTCTACACTTGGACATTTAATTTAATGTAAATGTTGTTTTTTTGTAACTTATTTTGCATAGCATCATGGTGCATTCATATTGCCAAGTGTAGCTATTTTGATATTTTGTAACTAAAGATATAACCATTAAGAAGCTAGACTTAAAATTACATGGAATTTGATGTATTTGTTTGATTATGAGCAAATATGAACTGTTGTGAAAGCAAGAAGTTTGAATTTAATCTATGGATGTGGTTATGTTGTTAAATGAATGTTTAGCCTAAATTCTGATGCATGAAGTTTCTTGCTGTTATATATGCCGAATGGGTGATTTGGAGGTATGCTATAGCCATATTTTGCGTTTGAGGTTACTTTAAAGATTTGAGGATAGGGACATATTTATTTGGTCTATTAAAACTTGTTCAAAGTGGTATGGGATCAATTGGTAGGAAATTACATATTTTGAAGTTGTTACTTGAGGCTTCATATGCCATTTTACTATTATAATGGGTGATTTATTATAATAAAGCAATATTTATTTGGTCTAATGAATTCTTAGGTCCTTAAATGATGTAAGTTTGTGAGTTGGGGTCTATAAGAGACTATATGCCAATAAAACCTTGCAGTTTAGCCATAGAGGGACCTTAGAATTTAATTGGAGGTGGTGGCAAACAATTAGGGTATGTATCTAGGAGTTTAGGATTATGAGGGGATTAAGTCATGGCCAAAACCTCGTCCAAGGAGTTATAGAACCGAAATATGTAATGGTGTAGTGGGTTTCGTTGCAACGTAAATCAAGAAAAGTAGGGAGAGTCATTCTAGTACTGACAGTTGTGTTGCGCAACCTCTAAAATAAAACTAGGTTGAGAAAATATATAGTTAGTGGAACAACCTAAATTATCTCCCTTGAAAATAGAATTCAATGTTTAATTGAGTTTTCTAAGTGTAAAAGGATCCTAGAATTACCTAATTTAAGAGGGGTTTGATCTAATTAAAATGAAATTGAAGTAAAGTTCCTAATTTTACCTAATTGCATGAACTAATGAGGCAAGTAATGGACTTGTGACTAGCTTTAGATTTGTCCCTTGGTATCCACTATCTTTATCCTAATTCAGTTGTAATTAATTTTGGCATAAGAGTCCTTAATTGTGCTCATGGCAATGTTTCTTGAGTTACCACGCAAGAATTAAGATATTAACAATTTAATATTGAATTGAAACCTCAATCCCGCACCAAATCATTAATTTTTACTTTTAAGATCAATGACACTTCAATTCAATTGATTAAACGATTAATTAGCCTCTGAATCATTACCCTAGGATGTTTAATTAACCAATCAAACTCTAAGGAATCCTTAATTTAAACAATTAAGCACATAATCTCACTCATGCATTTCATCGAATGCCTTGATTGCATACATGGAAAATTGGAAGAGAGATGTAAAATTCAGTACTTAATCAATCAATTAATCATTCAAAAAATCTCCTAATTAGTGTCTAACCAGCCACTAATTATAAACAATACAAATTCCCAATCAAATACAATCTTAACCAAGATAATATAAGAAAGAGGAAAATGCTAGAAAAATAGGAAAATCTTAGCCAAAAATCCTTTGTTATCTCTATGGATTCAAGCTTATCTAAGGTTGTCCTCCTAGCCAGCCATAAGATGAGAATTATAATATTTGGTTTTTTGGAAACGAGAGAAAACGTGAGAAACGTAACATACGATTTCTCCATAAATGCACGAAATTCACCGAATACAAAGGGATGTCTCCCAGATAGAGTGATTTGAGGTCCAATAAAATTAGAATAATATTTTAAACCTCAAATAATGGCGATTCAAGGTCAGAGGTGCCTTGAAACTGGAGCCATAATAGCCAGACAGATTTTTATGAACAGGAAACAAAATGTAATGGCATTTTTGTAAGTTTAGGCAATTTTTAAAATACTTACAGGAGGGCTTTTTAAATGAAAGTTTTGAGTTTTTCGAAACTCTCAAAGGCCCTGAAAACCATATAAAGCTCTAAAGCCCCTTTGGCAGATATTTTCTACCGGCAGTGAACCCAAACTTTGACTGATTCATTTAGGAAGGTTTTAGCTCCAAATTGAGTGATTCCAAAGGCATTTTATAAGATTGATGACCTAAAATTTATGATAGAGAAGACAGTTCTAAAAAAAGAGCTAAAATAAACCAGAAACAAAAATGCCATGATGAAAGGGCAAAATTGAAATTTTTGAAAAGTGTTTTTTAAACCTACCTATATATATGAGGTGCCCTATCTCCTCTTTCATTTAGACACAATTGTTTCTACCCTAAATCAGAGGAAGAATCCTAAGGGTGAGGTGCATAAGAAGGAGAAGAAAAGAAGGAGAAACACAAGGAAGAGGTATAGATTTTCTTAGTTTTTTTCATGCTTTCCCTTTAGCAAACTTCTTCTCCATTTCCCTTTATTTCCTATGATTTTATTGAAGTTCTTGGATCTATTTTGAGGGCAGAATAGAGGGGAAAATTTGGATTTGAAGATAGAAGGCCAAGAAAAGTGAGAAACAAGCAAGAAAAGACAAGAAAATAAGGTAAATCTTCATTTCATGGTAGCTATCTCTTGCTCCCTTCTTTTCCATGGTTTGTCCCGCACATGGAGCTTGAAGAAGGCTTGGATTTTGAGCAGAACCAAGGGTGAATCTTAGGAATTTAAGAGAGGAGAGTAAGAATATGCAAAGAGAATTAACAAACAACTATAAAAAATCAAGATGCAAACCTCGGGTTTCAAGTGTCCCTTGTAAAATCTGATTTGATACAATAATTTCTAGGCTTAAATGAGTGTTTGGATGAGCTCTTGAGATCCCTAGAAGGCTCCTCATATGCATCTTCCATTATGAAAATGAAGCAAACCCACTTGGTACTCACATGGAGTATGGTTTTAGCCTAGGCTAGAAAGAGTACCAAAGGGAAGTTTTAATTTGTTCTAAGTTTATTTTTGAGTCATATATGATGGAAGAGGATGAGAGGAAGCCTTGGAAAAATTTTAGAATCCATAGATAGTGAGATGGTATCATAGGTTCTATATTATGGCTTAAAGAAGCAGCACCTAGCTAAACTCCTTAATTTGATTGTATGATGACTCCAAGAGGTTTAAGTGGAGTCAAGAATCATAAATGGTTGGAGAGAATGGAGCCAAGATAATGTTCTCTTATGGTTGCTTCATTAAGTACATTATGGAACCATCAAAGAGCCATATGAACTACTTAGCTTTTCTAGTGAATATGTAGCTTTAGAATTTGGTTTAAGAGTATAATTGGCTTCCATATTATGTATCTAGGCTAAAGGAAACACACACCGCCTTCTTGTGATTGTGTGGCCATGGGAAAGGAACTAATTTTAAGGAAGAAAGTGTGTGTAACATCTAGTTGTTTGAAAACGAGAGAAAATGTGAGAAACATAATGTACGGTTTCTCTGTCAATGAGCGAAATTCACCAGATACAAAAGGAAGTCCACTAAAATGAAATAGTTAAGGTCCCAAAAAATTTGGGAAACATTCTAGACTTCTAAAAATGAGAATCCCAGGCTCAAACAGAAAGAAAAACAGAGCTATAATGAAAAAATGAATTGTGACAAAAGATTGATGAAACGTAAGGGCATTTTTGTCATTTTGAGAAAATTTTGGAATTCACACGGGAGGGCTTTTTAAATGAAAGTTTTGAGTTTTTCGAGGTTCTCAGAGGTCCTGAAAACTATGGAAAGCTCTGGGACAGTAAAAACCCCTCTGGTGGACATTTTCTAATGTCAGTTGACCCAAACTTTGACTAATTCGTTTGGAAAGGTTTTAGCTCTGATTTGAGTGATTCCAAAACCATTTTACTAAAATGGGAACCTAAATTTCATAATGGAAAAGATGGTTCTAAAAAAGGAGCTAAGATGAGTTAGAAACAAAAATGCTAAAAATAAAGGGCAAAATTAGAATTTTTAAGAAAGTGGAAGTTTCTTGAACACTCCTTAAGTTTCTTATTTCTTCTCCCCCTCATTTGCATGATCCATTCTGCCCAAAAACTAGAGAAAACACCAACTCTCTTTGGTGCACCATGGAGTAGAAGAAAGGAGGAGAAAAAGCAAGGAAAAGGTAAGGAATTTCATGGATTTTCATGCTTCTTCTTCTTCCAAACTTGTTCCTCTCCTCTTGAGCTTTCTTCCAATTTTATTGAAGTTTTGGATCTGTTTTGAGGGAAAAATTCGGATTTGAAGAGAGGAGGCCAAAGAAGACAAGATTCAAGTGAGAAACCAAAGAAAAACAAGGTAATTTCTTCTTCCATTGTTACTACCCCTTGCTTCTCTTCTCCTAATAGTTTGTCCCTCTTAATAAGTCATAGGAGGGCTTAGTTTTTAGGTATAACCAAGGGTGATTATTAGGAAAAAGGGTGTGGAGATTAAGAATATGCAAAGAGAATTATCAAATAACCATAGAAATTCAAGATGCAAATTCTAGGGTTTCATATGTTCCTTGTAAAATCTGATTTAGTACCTTGATTTCTATGCCTAAATGAGAGTTTAAATGAGCTCCTAAGATCCCTAGAAGTCTCCCCATGTGCTTCCTCCATCAAGAAAACAAAGCAAAGTCCATGGAAAGAAAAATGCTTCCTAGGTTTAGCCAAAAGGGGTTTGCATACCTTGGGAGAGTTTTAAATTTTTCTAAGCCCATTTTTGAGCCATATATGATAAGTGAAGATGAGGGGAGGCCTCGGAAAAAATTTAGAAACCATAGAAAATGAGTTGGTGCCTTATATTCCATAATATGACCTAAAGAAGCAACATGTAGTTAGGCTCTTTATTTTAATTGTGTGGTGACTCCAAGAAGCTTAAAAGGAATCAAGAATCATATTTGAAAGGAAAGAATGGAGCTTAGAATTTATTTGATGGGTGTTGCTTCATTATGTGCATTCTTGGAAACATAAAAGGGCTAATGAGCCAAGCTAGTGTCTAAGCAAGTTGTGTGGCCTTAGACTTTGCTTCAAGAGTATAATTAGCTTCCATAAGATATGTCTAGGCCAAGAGAAGTGATCTCCACCTTCTTGGGTACATGAGGTTAAGGGAGAGGATTCAAGGCTTAAGGAAAAAGTGTACAAATGCTAGCAAGGTAGCTCTCTCCACCTTCTCTCATGCATAAATGTGTGCTTGCATTGTCTTGAATGTGTGTATGTATATTTTAAGTCATGAAAAGTATTCTAACATAATTTTATATGCCATGGTACCATAATGATGCATTATGTTTCTAAATGATATTTATAATACTTGCTTTAGTTTGCTTGAGTGTGGTGAAGCCAAGAACCCTTTAACCATGGTGATGATGAGCCAAGAACCCTTATAATTGATTGAGACAAAGTAAAGAGTCTCCCAAAAGTGAGGTTGACTCCCAAGAGTAAGGTTAAGTCCAAGAACCTCTTAAAGAAATGGGGGAGGCAAGTCCAAGATCCACAAGTAAATGGATGAGGCTAATCCACTTACTTGGCAGGCCTATGTGTGCTATGTATGACTTTTTCAAAGGCCAAGAATGCTTCTTAAATGATTGCACATGTTAATATGCCCATGCATACATTTGTGAGACTTATATTGCATGATTTATGTGTTATTAAATGAGAGATGAGCTATTTGGATTCTTTGAATCTCATCCCCTCCTCTCCAATGTCTTAACATGCTAGGTGAAATAATTGAGCAAGGTAATGGAGGCCACCAAGCCTAGAAGAAGAAGATTAGCATCAAAGTATATAAATATGCCTAGTTTTGCTTCCTTTTTAGCCATATACATGGCATATGATGTAATCCCTTGATGAAATTGTTATGTAACCATATGAGTATGTGTAAATATGTTAATGTATCATGTATGAATGAGAGTTAAGGTTATATGTATGAAAATGTACCATTTGGACATGTAATGGCAAATTAGCATCTTAGAAATGTATGTATAAATAGAAGTGGAATAGCTAAATTGAGATGCATGAGATTTGGGACCACTTGGGCAATACATACAAGTCATATTCATGCTTTTAAACTTACCCAAGAGGTGCCAAACATCAAAGGAGACCATTTGAACATTTTGATACCTTATATGGAGCAAAGTTTGACCATTTTAGAACTTTATACCACTTTTTATTCAAATAAGCTCTTCTTGATCTGAGATTTGGAAACCATTTAGATCATGTCAAGAGCTTTTTGGGAAGCTAAAGTGTATAATTTTCAGAGGTCTATGGAATATTTGATGAATTTTCAAAGTTGAAAAAATTCTGATTTTGGTCATGTTATTGTCCATACTGGTTTGAAAATGATTTCTGTCACTCAGAGCTCAAATTGCCATGAAAATGATGTCCAATTGCCATGAAATTTTATAGGAAGAAAATAGACATTTCCAATGAATTGTGTCAACTAGAAGCACCCCATTTGGAGGTCTAGAGAGGGATATATGAATTTTTAAAGATTTTGTCTAGTATCAGGCGATCAAACTGAACTTAGGTACTGTTTGATTGGGTTTCGAGGTCTAGGCGTGCCTAAACTGGTCTAGAGTTATTTTTTTCCTCTATCTAACATCTGTATCTTTCTAGATTGGTATCATTTGTATAGATTGGATTTTTGTGGAATTAATTGGATATTTTTGAAATTTTGTAGTAGAAAGCTGTGATAGTACTAGTAGCCAGCCAGACCTCTACACCTTTTCGAATGTCAAACCTCTTTTGAGTGTCTCATGGTCTGGACATATTTTTAACATAAAGTAGACATATGTAGCTTTCCATAATGGCAAAGAATGTATGATTTCAATTTTTTTAGAATTAGTTATGATTTTCCAATGTTTGTGACAGAAAAAGGGAAATTTTGGCCAAAATTGCATTCATGAATTTTATGTATGTATCCCCTTGCTATACAAGAGCTCTAGGGCAATTTTGGTGATGGAAATGAGTTTTATTTATGTAATTAAATATGAGAATATGATATATACTTCTATATGGCCCACGGGACTTCGAATGAAAAATTTATGCATAGCGCAACGCTAAAAAATTCATTATTTTATATCCTTTTTCCTTGCTCCTTCATGAAATGCATGATGTGAAGCATGAGAATAGCATGAGATGAGCTAAGAAATTATGGTGTTATATTTATTGGTATAAGAGCAAAGTTCTAGGCTTTCTCAGATTGGATTTGGCTTATGGATGTAGCAATAGGGCTATGCAAAGGCTTGTACAGATAAGTAAAGCCTGGTATGAGACATTTTAATATATGAGGATAGTTTGTGGCTTTGTTTACAATAAGTAAGTTGTAGAATAGTCTTGGAGTAGTTAGTGGATATCAAGAAAGGCTGGCCTTTAGTGTAACACTATATATTTCTAGCTTGCTTCCTATCATTTCTAAGTCTCACATCATGAATTGCACAAAGAAAATGAAAAAAATGGCATTAAAATAATGCTATATTTAGCATTGCGTCACGTATAAAACTTCCATTAGATGTCACGCAGACCATATGAGCTCATACATCACATTTCATATTTAATTATATGAATACAACTTATTTACATCACCAAAATTGGCTTACAACTCGTGGAAATCAAAGGGGAGCATCAAACTCACACTTATATTTTCAGCCAGCATTTTGTCAATTCTGTCACCAACTTTGGAAATTCATGATTAATTTCAGAAAAATTGAAATGAAGTATAATATGGCATTCTTGAAAGCTACAGATGTCTCATTTATGGTAAAAATATGTCCAAGCCCTAAAACATAACACAGAAGACGTTTGATATGCTAAAAGGTGCAAAGGTTTGGATAACTATTGGTACTGATGCAAGTGTCTGTTATAAACTTCAAAAATGTCCAATTAATTTCAAAAAAATATAATTCATGAAAATGATATCAATTTGGAAATCAATGAATGTTATATTTATGGTAAAAATATATTTAGACCAAAGCAAACACGTTTAGCCACTGGAATTCAACGGAACAAGTACTCAGGTCATGCTGCACTACTATTGCTGTTCCAAAAATTCAAAAATTCATATCTCTTATCTCAGACCTCCAAATGAGGTGATTCTATTGCTACAAGTCACTATGAATGTCTAGTTTTTTCCTATAAAATTTTGTAGCCATTGGACCACGTTTGCCCATCAAATGACACAATTACATAACTGATCAAATGAACAGTACTGGTGCAAATCTGAATTTTTGATACCAACTTTGAAAAATCATAGAAAATTCCACAGACCTCCAAACGACCTGGTCTCTAGCTTCCCAAAAAGATCTTGGCAAGATCTAATTGCATGCAAAATTTCAAGTCAAGAAGAGGTCATTTGGTCAGACTTTGTCATAGCTCAAGATTATGGCACTTTTGGTCCCAACAAGAGGAAAATTTGGTCCAATTGAGCTCTACATTGCTCCACACCCATTTGAACAACTTAGAAAGTATAAATATAGCATAAATAAGTCTCTCATAAGGTCTGAATCATCATGCAACTCAAATTCATTATGCCACTTCCATAAACATAATGCACAAGTGAGCTTCCAAAGGGTCAAATTGCACACTTCCACTCATTTAACTCTATTCTTGATACATATACTATCTTTACATCGTTTTACACTTGTTCAAAGTGTCATGACTCAAAAATAATATAGACATATATACTTTGACATTCTAATACATCAAAACTAGCAAAATTTGCTAAGAGATGGATATTTAAACTCCTTGGCTTCCATCCTTTGGATTTCAAACTCTACCTAGATCATATAAAATGAGAGAAAGGAGGGGGTGAGATTCATTGGATCTCAATAGCTCATACACCTATTCAAGCACATTTTCAAGACATACAACATGCCAAGGGTACAAGTATGCAACTACTCAATCTATGAAGTATTCAATTTCCACATGTTTATGTCATAAACTCATGTCAAGCATAAGAATGAGCTCTAGGGACTTTTGGTTTGGCCTCACCCCATTTCAAGGACTTTTGGATTGACTCACTCTTGGTTTTAGAGACTTTTAACTTAGCCTCTCCCATCCAAAGGACTCTTGGCTTTGTCTCACCTATGCCATGAGACTTTTGGCATCTCTTCACCCACATTAAGGGACTTTTGGCACTACCTCACCCTTATGAGCCATTTCCACAATTCAAAGATATTCAAGAAGACATATTAGTACCAAACTAACAAAATAGCATCAAGTGGCATATCTCAAAATTATAAATATATCCACAAGCACACAATAACACATATGCAACATGAAATGCAACAAGAAAAGGTGGAGAGCTACCTTGGTGCAAATTCAAGCTTTACTTTGTTTGTTCTTTCTCCTTTTCGGTTCCACAAGCACAATGAGGTGGGGTTGGATTTCCTTGGCCTATTCACAAGAAACAACACTTAATTATACTCTTGGAACAAGCTAGGACTTCTAACTCATTCTCAAGAATACACTTTATGCTATTTGTCAAAATATGGTTCCATTAATGACCTAATGAAGCAACTACCATAATTAACATTATTGGTTCCATTCTCTTGCCATATTTAGACCTCTTAACCTCATTTAAGGTCTTTAAAGCCATCATACACTCACTTTCACAAACCTAGGTCTATGTTGCTTCATAAGGTTACATTATGGAAGCCATTGTCTCATCTCCCAACCTAAAGCTTCTAAATTTTTCCCAAGGGTTTCTCCTATTTTTTTATCATATAAAGTCCTAAATCAAGCTTGGAACCATTTAAAACATCCCCTAGCTATCTCTATGGGTTTTGACCAATTTATGCTTCCATTAAGGACCCATGGAGTTTGGAATTTTTCCTTAATAGATGGGATGCTTGGGAGGCTCTCTAAGAGTCTTAGAAACTCAAACAAACACTCAAATATGATGGGGAATTTTTGAATCAACCCAAATTTTAGATTATGTTCAAGAATCCTACTCTTTTCCTACTTGAATTTTACTAGCTTTTCATGCATTTTTTTAGTGTATTCCATCTTCCCATGGCCTAGTTTGATGAATTCTTTTGGATTGTAAAACAAAAACTCTTCCCTCTTCATGGTTCTATTTTAGGCGTCCCACTATGGAAGAGAAGAAGGAGAAAAAGAAGTAACAAAAGAAGAGAAACTACCTTGTAATCAAGTTTCCTTCAAGAGTCCTTCCTCTTCCCTCTTCCTCCTCCTTGAATTTTGAATTTCTCTCCTCTGGTTTGACCCTAAATTAGCACCAAAAAGTTCATTAAAACCATGGAAAGATAAAGCAAGAAGAGGAGAATGAAGTTTTAAAAGGAAGAAGTAGCAAAATCCTACACTTTTTCACCTTTTGCCTTGCTTTCTTCCTCCACAAATCCCTCTCTTTTGTGCACCTAAGGAGCTGTGAGTTTTCTCTAAAAAGGAGCAAAATAAAGTTAGTTTAGGGAGGGAGAGGATGAACGTGGACTTTAAAGTGACATTTATAAGCTTCCTTTTGCAAATTGTTTCTATTTTTGCCCTTTCGTAATGGCATTTTCGGTTTGGCTTCGTTTTATCTCCTTTTTGAGATCCATCTTTTCCATCATAAAATTTAGGTTTCCAATTTAATAAAATGCCTTTAGAATCACTCAAATTGGAGCTAAAACCTTCCTGAACAAACCAGTCAAAGTTTGGGTTAACCGACATCGGAAAGAGTACACCAGAGGGGCTTCACTGGTTCCGGGGCTTCCTATGGTTTTTAGGGCCTCTGAGAACCCTAGGTAACTCAAAATTTCTGTTTAAAAAGTCCTCCTAGGTGTTTTTCCAAAATTACACTTATTTACGAAAATGCCACTGGCCTTTTGACAAATTTTTTGAATACTTTGGCCCTGGTTTCTGGGTAACTCAAGGCTCAAATCCTCATTTTTTATTATTTAAAATTTTATCAAAATTTTATTTGGCCTTGAATAGATTATCTCAGAGGACTTGCTTTTCAAACTGGCCCATTTCGGTGTTTTTACAACGTACCGGCGTTACATCTAGAATAACTTGAGCAGAGCTAAGGAATCCGATGGCTAGAGCTTGATGAGATATGATAGCTCACTGAGATCAGTAGTAAGCCCTAGATATGAATGATAAGGAATGATCTCGTTAATATGAAAAGGCTTGCTATAGAGAATACGTGAGGCCTAATTCTCCCTGGTAATCATACTTAGATTATTCCGAGATATCTTGCTTAATGCAGAGACAAGTAAGGATGCAGCGTACTATGAAATAAGATTGCGGCTACACGGGACTAGTTTAGAAGGAAAGTGAGAAAAAGAATTGCCCCTTAGCCACAACACCTAAATGTCTGGAGAAGTTTCAAAGCCTAAAAGGGCTAATTTCCTCAGGCCAAAGGTTTGAGTTACAAGCTACACTCCTTAGAGCCCTGATAGCCGAGAGCTAATAGCTAGCTATGCATGAATGAAGTAAGAGGGAGAACCCTCTAGCTTGATGATGGGCTAGATATAAAGATCATGAGGCTCGAGTATTGTATCTAAAGATGAAAATCCAATCCTTGAAAAAGCAAGTCAATGAGGTCATTAGCCATGGCCAATTAACTACTTAGCCGCGGCTAATTATTCCAGGAAGCAGCGAGGCGATTCAAAGAGTTTCTCTCCATGACCAATAAGAAGTTAGCTGTGGCCAATACTTAGATAGGAGACTAGGGTGAACCCGAGGCTAATTAGCCACAGTGAATGATATTTTAGCCATGGCGAATGATAGTTTGAATACCTTATTGGTCATATTTAGGCCAACTTGATAAATGAGTTGTTAAGGGGTCAGTCAACCCATAAAGACTGAAACCCCTAGTATTAGTAGAGAAAAAGAGTAGTGAACAGTCACGGAAGGTTAGTAAGAAATTAGTGGGCCTTATAGTTGAGACCGAGAAAGGACTCAACATTAGAGAGAGTTAGACACAAGGATTGTAAGGTTGTTGAGACCGCCTATGAGGTGTTGACTCCAACCTAGAATGTTAACCCTATGAATACTATGATAGGTTAATATGATGAATTTAAAACCATATAGACATTGTTAGAAAAACCTTATTGACAAGATCCTGGACCTTGTTGACAGGATGTTAATATAGCCTTGAAATTAACATAAGGTAAGGCTACCGGTAGTAAGGCATATACTGAGTGCCCCAGAGGGGTGTGCCTTATGGGTGACACCTACAGATAAGTATGAGTAGCCTAGTGACAGAGGATCAGAAGAGAATAAGGATAGTTTAGAAAGCACTAAGTTATCGTGAGCCTATGAGTTAATAGGGCTTATAATAAGCTACAAGTACGATGAGATAGCTAGCCCAAGCTGAGCATAAGCTAAAGCCTAGGGGAGATGACTAGTAACATCATTTTAGGTGAGATATGTAAATGAAAGGCTTAATGAAAGTTCTCCTTGGATCGAGAAAGGAAAGATGAGACATCCTGAGTCGAGAAAATCACCTAATAATGGTTAGTAAATTCCCCTAGATAGACCCCATTGAGTTGTAAAGTATAGTAATAAAAGAAGCAAGAAAGAGCTAAAAAATTAGCCACAAAAGAGATGCCCTCACTCTAGTAATGACTAAGTGAATAGATTAAGCCCAGAAAAGCAAACAGATAGGGGTCTGATAGTTAGTCAGATGAGCTCCCTAATATGAGAATGATATGGGGTTAAGGCATGTGAGGGATTAGAGCACCCAATAGAGCATAAGTTTTCAATAAGGTAGAGTCTGGACATTGAGAGTGCGTGTCTTAGATTGGGTTAGTAGAACCCTAAAATTAGTATACTGTGCTCTTGGGGATGAGGCTAAAAAGGCTAAACAGAGAGAAAGCCTAACTTTGATCCAAATGTAGAAATAAGCTGAGATAAACAATTCATGCCTTAGTACCCTCAGGGAAGCTTAAGGGAACTAAAGACCGCCTCAGAAGGTGAGTCTTGTATTATGTAGAGAAAGAATGTAAGCCAAGAGCACCATAGAATGAAGTTCCTGGGATTATATGAGATAGAATTCTTCTTATTGAGGGATGGTCTAGTTTAGAGCAAAGCAAGTGTATAAGAGAAAGTAGACCCCTTGATGCTACAGAGAGTGAATAAGTAGAGGAACCTTGGAAAAATACAGGTGCTCTTGAGCTTAAAGAAACCTGAACTAGCAACAGAAACAGCCAATAGTAACACATCCTTTTATCTAAGTAAAAGGATAGCAAAGGTAAAAAAGAGAGAAATTATGACAGTGTTCAAGTTGATGACATAATAGGTTAAGAACAAATATCTAGTTGATGTGCTTGAATACTTAAGGAAACACATTTGTCCTTAGTATAAATGTCCCTTTGCATGATAGTGCCCAAAGTAAAATAGTCGGGCAATGCAGAGAGATCTTAGGATGAAGCAGAGAAAGAATCCTATTTTTCTCGAGCATTCTATGAGAATAGGACAGATAAAGAAAAGTACAAGAGGAATACTTTAGATTGTTGGAAAACTTGTAATATACAGGCGATAGTGGCATTGAGTTCAGTTATGAGGCACCCGTGTATTAGTGTTTGATGTTATGATTTGCTTGCAACAATGGTTACATGAAATTGGGTCTGATCAACCTAATGGTAATGTGACTTGAGTGCGTAACAAGCAATGACATCAATCACCAAAGTGTCCCAATAATCAAAAGGTATTCTAATTAGTTAAAGAACAAGATAAGTCAAAAAAGAGAAGTAAAGGGATTCCAAGAATACTAAAATAGTAAGAAAAGCGTATAGAAAGGAATCCTCAATAAAGAATGTTCATATTCAGTATGCAATGCCTGAGTCCCTTATAGTACATGTAAATAAAATGAGTAGGGACTAGTGCATAGCCTCTCTCCTGCCATAGATGTTAATCACACTTAGTGTGTGAGATGCCTTAGTGCCAAGGCACTCAAAAGTAGAACATGGGCATAGTTAGAAATTGCAGGATATGAGAGGAGGGTTAGAAGGAGTACACGTAAAGAAAGTAAGTTAATAGAGTAAGAAAAGAAAGAGGCTGAAGTGGGAACCTGAAGATCCTATGGGGAGTGATGAACAAAAATTAAGATGCTCCTAAGTATCAGCATGATAGGATCCTAGAGAATCAAATAACATAAAACCCACTTTGCACGAAGAGCATGATGTACTTATGAGTTTAGCCTCAGTTATTATGAGCAATGGCTACTGGACTTAGTGAGCATGTATTTTACTGTCAGATATAATGATCTTAGGCTTTGATGTCTCTTAGAGATGGATCGCAGTAGATCTTAGTATAGTACAGCAGGTCGCAATAGACCCTAGTAGGGTTCTGAGAGGTCGCAGTAGACCTAAGGATCACAGTAGATCCCACAGAGTTACAGAAAGCCCTAGTTACAATATGATAGTTCTCTGGTGAGATGACAGCCTGAGATAGTTTTTATAGAGCAGTTAGTCTCAGAGACCAGTATAGTTTCAGTTAGCTTTTGTCTTAGAGACTAGAGACCTCTTGAGTCTAGTAGATCGTTGCCACAGTGATATGAAGGCTTTACTCAGAAAATTAGACCACTGACTAGATCTCTAGAAAGATAAGCATAGTGTGTGGGATGAGGAAAGCAAGAAGTTAGCATTCCAGAGTTAGAACCAGATGAAGCATTACCAAGCAAACATTTACCCTGATTAAGGGATAAAGAGATCCCCACATGCTAGTCTATGTATTTAGAAAAGGGTCAGGTGTAGTTTTACATGAGGTAAGTGGTACAGTATGTCTCTAGCGAGCAAAACTGTGAGTATAGCTAGCATCCCACTAGAGTTCAACAGTAGTCAGTGGTAGTCTCTCTTTGATTCTAGTATGAGACATATATGTTAGGCCTATCAGTGCTGAAATGAGGGACTATAAAATGCTACTGTAAGTGAGCAAAGAGAGTGAGAAAAAGTCCTGGCCTACTGATATAGATGTAGTAGTAAACAGAGAAACTGAGATTATTAAAAGTAGAAACTCCTCAAAGGAGCTGTAATCCCAGTAAACAGTTGCGATATGAGGCCTATGACAGAAAGAAATATGAATTGTAGTCATGGGATGAGCTAGTAAGAAAGAATGCATAGATGAACAATGGATAGTACATGTAAATAAGTAAATAGATAGACAGAAACCTACGATGGCTATAATGATCAGAAAAGAAGATGAGGTTTTATGAGAAGCTATTGAGAGAAGACACGGGAGACTGGATATGAAATAAGTTACCTTTCGAGATGTGTAAATGAGTCCACTGAAAGAAATGTTAACCCTTACGACTAGGTTAAGACTAACCCAATATGATTAGTAAGATCTCCTAGGATCAGTCACTAGAGTTAGAAATTTCTTTCCCTTATGAGAAGAACTAACTAGTACCCTATGATGATAGAGCCCTCATTAAGGGCTAGTGATGAAAAAATTCCCTGGTTGAGAGAAAACTCAAACGAGTGAGATCGCTCAGAAAAGCTTATAAAGCCAGGAAGAAGGAAAAGAAAAGAGTAGTTAGCCAAAAAAGAAAAGAGTAAGAGGAAAGCATATCCCAAATTTCGAGGACAAAATTTATTTTAGGGGGGAGAAATGTAACATCTAGTTCTCTAAAAATGAGAGAAAACGTAAGAAACGTAATGTATGGTTTCTCTGTCAACGAATGAAATTCACTGGATACAAAAGGAAGTCCCCCAAAATGATGTAGTTAAGGTCCTAAAAAATTTGGGAAGCATTCTAGACTCCTAAAAATGAGAATCCCAAGCTCAAACGGAAAGAAAAACGAAGCTAGAATAAAGAAATGAATTGTGACGAAAGATTGACAAACGTAAAGGTATTTTCGTCATTTTGAGAAAATTTTAGAATTCACATAGGAGGGCTTTTTAAATGAAAATTTTGAGTTCTCTGAGGTTTTTAGAGGCCTTGAAAACCATGGAAAGTCCCGGGACAGTTAAAATCCCTCCGGTGGACATTTTCTAATATCAGTTGACCAGAAATTTAACTGATTTGTTTGGGAAGGTTTTAGCTTCGATTTGAGTGATTCCAAAGGTATTTTAATAAATTGGGAACCTAAATTTTATAATGGAAAAAATAGTTCTAAAAAAAGAGCTAAAATGAGTTAGAAATGAAAATGCCAAAAATGAAAGGAAAAATTAAAATTTTTAAGAAAGTGCAAGCTTCTTAAACACTCTTTAAGTTTCTTATTTCTTTTCCCCTTCATTTGTAACCATTTAGAGCTTGTTGAGAGATTTCTAAGAAGCTAAAGTACAGAATTTTTGGAGGTCTAGGGAGTATTTAATGAATTTTCAAATCTAAGAAAAATTCTCATTTTGATCATGTTATTGTTCATACTAGTTCGAAAATGATTTCTGTCACTCAAGGTCCAAATGATGTCCAATTGCCACAAAATTTTATAAGGAGAAACTAGGAATTTCTAATGAATTATGCCAACTAGAAGCACCTAATTTGGAGGTCTAGAGAGGGAGATATGAATTTTTAAAGATTCTATCTAGTATTAGGTGCTCAAATTGACCTCAGGTAATGTTTGAATAGGTTTTAAGGTTTGAGCATGCCTAAATTGGTTTAGAGTTATTTTTTCCTTCTAGATAACATCTATAGCTTTCTAAATTGATATCATTTTCATGGATTGGATTTTTTTGGGATTAATTAGATATTTTTGAAGTTTGTAGCATAAAGCTATGATAGTACCAGTAGCCAGCCAAATCTCTACACATTTTCGAATGTCAAACATCTTCTATGTGATGTCTCATGGTTTGTACATATTTTTAGCATAAAGTAGACACGTGTAGCTTACAAGAATAGTAAAGAATGCATGATTTAAATTTTTATAAAATTAGTTATGATTTTCTAAAGTTTGTGATAGAGAAAGGGAAATTCTAGTCGAAATTGCATTCATGAATTTTATGTATCCCCTTACTATACACAAGCTTTAGGCCAATTTTGGTGATGAAAATGAGTTGCATTTATGTAATTAAATATGAAAATATGATATATGACTCCATATGGCCTATGGGGCTCTGAATGAAAAATTTATGCATAATGCAACGCTAAAAAATTCATTATTTTATATCCTTTTTCCTTGCTCCTTCATGAAATGCATGATGTGAAGTGTGAGACTGGCATGAGATAAGTTAGGAAATTATGGTGTTATAGTGTGCAAGTATAACAAAGGTAGCTCTCTCTCCTTTCTCTCATGCATAGATGAATGTTATCTTGTCTTTGAATGGGTGTATGTGTAATATCTGGTTCTCTGAAAATGAGAGAAAACGTGAAAAACGTAACTTATGGTTTCTCCATAAACAAACAAAATTCACTAGATGCAAAAGGAAATCTCCCAAAATGGCTTAGTTAAGGTCCCAAAAAAATTAAAAGCATTCTAGACTCCTAAAAATAAAAATCTCAGGCTTAGATGGAAAGAAAAACGGAGCTAGAATAAAGAAATGTGTAACGAAAGGTTAACGAAATGTAAGGGCATTTTCGTCATTTTGAGCAAAATTTGGAATTCTCATAGGAGGGCTTTTTAAATGAAAGTTTGAGTTCTCTAGAGTTCTAGAAGGCCTTGAAAACTATAGGGAGGCCAAGATAGTTAAAGCCCTTCTGGTGGATGTTTTCTAACGTTAGTTGACTCGAACTTTGATTGATTCATTCAGGAAGGTTTTAGCTCCAATTTGAGTAATTCCAAAGGAATTTTACTAAATTGGGAACCTAAATTTCATAATAAAAAAATGGTTCTAAAAAAGGATCTAAAACGAGTTAGAAACAAAAATGCCAAGAACAAAGGGTAAAATGAGAAATTTTGAAAAGTCTTTCTTGAACCTCCCTATATATATGAGGCGCCCCATCTTCTCAATTCATTTGGCCACACTTGTTTCTTGCCTAAACTAGAGAGAAACCCTAAGGATGAGGCGCACAAGAGGAGGCAAGAAGAAAGGGAAAAGCAAGCCAAGAAAGGTATGAAAATCTTAGTTTTTCAAGCACTTTCCTTCATCAAACTTCTTCTCCTCCTTCTCCTCTTTCTTTCCATGGTTTTATTGAGGTTTTTAGTGCTTTTTTAAGGTCAGACCAAGAGAGAAAAATTCAGATTTGAAGAGAAGAGGCTGAGGAAAATGAGAATCAAGAAAGAAAACAAGAAAAAATAAGATAAATCTTCCATCCCATGGTAGCTACTTCCTCCCCCTTCTTCTCCCTATTTCACCCCATGTATGTAAATGCAAGAAGGCTTGAAATTTGGGCAGAACCAAGGGTAAATTCTATGAATTTAAGGGAGGAGAGTAAGAATATGCAAAGAAATTCAAGAAAAGATCATTGATTTTTAAGGTGGTAAACCTAGGGTTTCATGGGTTCCCTTGAAAATCTGATTTGATGTAATTATTCATAGGCCTAAATGAATGTTTAAATGAGTTCCTAAGATCCCTAGAAGTCTCCCCATATGCATCCTCCATCAAAAAAACAAAGCAAACATCCATGGAGGCCAAATGCTACATAGTCTCGGGCTAAAGGGGATGAGACACCTAGGGAGAGTTTTAAAATTTTCCAAGCCCATTTTTTGAGTCATATATGATGAATGAATATGAGAGGAAGCCTTGAAAAAATTTTAGAAAACATAGATAGTGAGATTGCCTTATGTGTTCCATAATATGGCTTAAAGAAGCAACACCTAGCTACGCTCCTAGAATTGATTGTGTGGTGACTCCAAGAGGTTTAAATGAAGTCAAGAATCATAAATAGATGGAGAGAATGGAGCCAAGATGATGTTTTCCAAAGGTTGCTTCATTAAGTGCATTATGGAACCATAAAAGAGTCTTATGAGTTACCTAGCTTTTTTAGTGATTGTGTAGCCTTAGAATTTGATTCAATAGTATAATTAACTTCTATATAATGTGTCTAGGGCAAGAGAAGTAATATCCACCTCCTTGGGTGTGTGAGGTCAAGGGAGAGGATTTAAGACTCAAGGAAAATGTGTGCAAATGCAAGCAAGGTAGCTCTCTCCACCTTCTCTCATGCATAGATGTGTGCTTACATTGTCTTTGAATGTGTGTGTATATGTTTTGAGCTATGAAAAGTATTTTAGCATGAGCTTTTATTCCATAGTACCATGATGATGTTTTATACATTCAAATGGTGTTTTATGTGCTTACCTTGGTTTGCTTGAGTGTGGAGAAGCCAAAAACCCTCTAGCCATGGTGAGGATGAGCCAAGAACCTTTACAATTGGTTGAGACAAAGTAAAGAGTCTCCCAAAAGTGAGGTTGACTCCTAAAAGTAAGGTTAAGTCAAAAACCTCTTAAAGAAATAGGTGAGGCAAGTCCAAAATCCACAAGTGAATAGGTGAGGCTAATCCACTTACTTGGCAAGCCTATGCATGCTATGTATGACTTGTTTAAATGGCAAGAATGTTTTATTGAATGCTCACATATGTTAACATGTCCTTGCATGCATTTTCAAGGCTTGTATTGTATATTTTATATGTGATTGAAAGGGAGATGAGCTATTAGGATTCTTTGAATCTCATTCCCTCCTCTCTAATGTTCTAATATGCTAGGTGGATTAGGTGGACAAGGCAATGAGAGCCCACACCTTGGGATATGAGATTTTGACATCAAAGTGTATAAATTTTGTCTCTTTAAGGCCATATGAATGGAAATTATTGTAATCTATGGTTATATATGTCCTATGATGTTATGAACATGTATAATTATGATAATGTATCATGTACAAATGAAGTTTAAGATTATATATATGGAAATGTGTAATTTGAACATGTAATGGCAAACTTGCATCATGGAAATGTATGTGTAAATGGAAGTGGAATGGCCAAATTGAGATGCATGAAGTTTGGGACCACTTGGGCAGTTCATACAAGTCATATTCATGCTTTTAAACTTTCCCAAGAGGTGCCAAACATCAAGAAAGACCATTTGGACACATTTGATATCTAATATGGACTAAAATTGACCATATTGGAAACCTATACCACTTTTTATCCAAATGATCTCTTCTTGATATGAGATTTGGTGTGAAATTAGAGCTTGTTGAGAGCTTTTTGGGAAGCTAAATTGCAAAATTTTTGGAGGTCTATGGAATATTTGATGAATTTTCAAAGTTAGAAAAAATTCTAATTTTGGTTCATGGTACTGTTCACACTGGTATGAAATTAAATTCTATCACTCAGGGGAAAAATGATGTCCAATTGCCACAAAATGGTATAGAGAGAAAATAGACATTCCCAGTGACTTGTGCCAGCTGGAAGCACCCCATTTGGATGTCTAAAGAGTGAGATATGAATTTTTGACGTTTCTGTCCAGTATTAGCGTCCAGACTGACCTAGGTTAATGTTTGATTGATTTTTAAGTCCTGGATGTGCCTAAATTAGTTTGAAGTTATTTTTCCCCTCTAGCCAACACCTATATCTTTCTAGATAGGTATCATTTGAATGGATTGGATTTGTTTAGAATTAATTGGACATTTTTGAAGTTTGTAGCAGAAAGTTGTATTAGTACCAGTAGCCAGCCAGACCTTTACTCATTTTCGAATGTCAAACGTCTTCTGTGTGATATTTCATGGCCTAGACATATTTTTAACATAAATTAAACATGTATAGCTTTCCAAAATGATAAATAATGCATGATTTCAATTTTTCTAGAATTAGTTATGACTTTCCAAAGTTTGTGGCAGAAAATGGAAATTTTTGGTTGAGGCTACATCATGGAAAATTATGTGTCTCTTACATTTGCATGAGTTGTAGGCTACTTTTGATGATAGATTTGAGTTGCTTCTATATAATTAAATATGAGAATGTGATACATGAGCTCACATAGTTTACGGGACATCGAATGAAAAATTTTTACACTACGCAATGCTAAAATATTCATTGTTTTACATGCCATTTCATGTGATTCTTGAGAAGTGCATGGCATGAGACATAGAATTTGCATGAGAAAGACTAGAAATTCATGGTGTTACAGTATGTATGTGTTAAGTCATGAAAATGTGTTCTAGCATGATTTTATATGCTATGGTACCATGATGTTGTTTTATGCATTCAAATGATGTCTTGTTACTTTTCTTTGGTTTACTTGAGTGTGGTGAAGCCAAGAACCCTCTAGCCATGGTGAGGATGGGGCAAAAACCCTTAAGAATGGTTGAGACAAAGTAAGAGTCTCCCAAGAGCAAGACCTAGTTCAAAGCCTTAAAGAAAAAGGGTAAGGCAAGTTCAAGATCCTTGAAGAGAATGGGTGAGGCCAAACCACTTGCTTGGCAAGCCTATGTATGTTTAATATGACTCTTTGAATGCTAAGAATGCTTCTTAAATGATCACACATCTTATGATAGTCATGCATGCATTTCTAGACTTGGTTTTGCATTCTTTATGTGTGATTGAAAGGGAGAAGAGTTATTGGGATTCCTAGAATCTCATTCCTTCCTCTCCACATGTTTAACATGTCTAGGTGGACCAAGGGAACCAAAGAGTGAGACCCACCAAGCTAGAAAGAGAAAGTGTGACAATCAAGTGTGTAAAAATATAAATTTATAGCCATATGAATGGCACATGATGTAATATCTTATTGTATATGTTGTATGAACTCATGAACATATGTAAATATGTAAATGTATGATATATGAATGAGATTTAATGCCACATGTATGATATAGAACACATTGGGTATGGAATGACAAGAACTAGTATGTATCTTCTTGTGTATGGCTTGGGGTAAGAGAGTGAGTTTTTGAATTCTGGGTTTATGCACCTTTGAGACATGATTAATAGACCATTTTGGTGCATTCCCACGTGCTCAAGTGGCCATAAGAGTCTTAAGAGCAATTATGGACACTTTGACACCATTAGAAGCCATAAAAGTGACCAAAATGCAACCTAATGTCAAGATCTGACCAAATGAATGGATTTGCCCATAAAATTTGGCATGAAAATAGAAATCATCCAGAAATTTTTGGCAAGCAAAAGACTAAATTATTTGGAGGTCTGTGGAATTAATTATGATTTTTCAAAGTTGGCATTTTTTTGCTGAACTGATGCAGGCATTATTCATATGATCAAACACTTGGGTTGTGTCACCTAAGGGTCAAATGATGTCCAATGCTCATACAATTTTACAGGCATAAACTATACATGGTAAGCTTTCCATGTCCACCAAGATTACCCCAATTGGACCTCTGAGCAGGGAGATATGAATTTTTGAAGTTGGAGGACAATACCAGTAACGATAATCGACCTCTGGTACTGTTCTATCAATTTCTAGTAGCTAGCAGCCTCTGTTGTGGCCTAGATTTATTTTTAAATAAAGTAGACATCTCTAGATTTCCATAATTGTAAAGTATTCATGATTTTTATTTTTTAGAATTAATTATGATTTTTCAAATTTATGTCAGTATTCTGGATTTTCTGGCCGAGGTTGCACCATTGCATTTCATGTATTCCATCCTTTTGCTTGAGTTCTAGGCCACTCCTTGAGCTTGTAATAAGTTGTAATTGTGTATTTATATATGAGAATAAGATAGATGAGTCTATATGGCCCATGGAACACCGAATGAAAATTTTATTTGTGACATAACAAAATTTATTTGTATATTTCTATGGCTTTTCCTTGAAAAATTCATGTGCTTCATAGGAACAAGCCTGCATGTGATATGAGATGAGTCCTATAAATATGGTGTTACAAGAATTAATGCTTCATTAGAGGTGGAAGGATTAAGGGGAATAGATGAAGAAAGCTACAGCCAAAGAGGAATGGAAAAGATGATGGAATGAGATGATTTATTTGATGGTGTCTCTCTGGATGGCTGAATGAAGAGTGTTTTATGATGGAATGATTGGATCCCCCTTCTCACATGTTCATTTAATCATTTCACGTGCTCCCTTTTTCTTTTTTTGCCCATGCTTCCTTTTGATGCCTCTCACATGTTGCTTCCCTTGTTTCAATTGCCTATAGCTTCTTCTATTCTACTGTTCACGTGAGAATCATATGAGGAGGTGAGCTGGCTATGTGAATATGTAATTGTAATCCTATGTCTCTTACTGATGCATGCTTCTCACTCCACGTCAAACCCATGCACGTGCATTTCTTTTAATTATCACATGATATCCTTTTTAACTCTAGCTCATGCTTCTTCTCGAGTCTGTGTGTGAGTAAGCTCTGTTTTGAGCTTCTTTCTCCTATAGTATTCATGTGCTGCTTTCACATTCAACTCAGCTCTCATTCCATATAACTTCTACTCATCTTCATTTCCAAACTCGTAAAGAAGAGCTCCTTGCCTTCTTAATAGGATCCCAACTTCTTCCTCACTTCCTTAAGCCTCCATTGATGCTTCATTTTAACTTTTTCCACATCCCAATCTCTAACTTGAGCTCTTCTCTTCTTCATGCACATAAAACCAAAGCCCCTTCCATGCTTCTTCTTCTCTTGTGTTCTTTTTCTAGACCTCCTCCTCCTCTACATATGTAACTACATAGAGGTTGCATAGCTCTTCAATCGTCCTCTGCCCTCCAAACCCATGGAACCATCAACTCAAGCCTCCAAAATCACGTTGTGTGTGTTTTTGGCCTGGACCTCTCCCCAGCCCATGGCTTTTACTTATGCAACTACCTAAAACTCGTAGCTCTTCCTTGTTTAGCTTATGTGTAGCTTCTACATAAACCCGTAGCTTCTCTTCTCTCCATGCTCTATCCAGCTCTCCACACCCGTGGCTTCTTCTTTATCCACCTAAGCTCATCACATGCTCTACCTTTGTTGCACTCATTTCTCTTCATTCCTATGTCAGTTTCTCTTCATTCTCAGCTCCCCTCTCCCTCTCTTCTTGTTACTGTCTACATGGATCCATTTGTGCTTGCCACGAATGTGTTTAATTCCCTTCCTCACTTCCTAGACTCTCCAACTCGTGGCTGAGCTAAGGGAGAAGGAAGTGTGTGATGTTTGGAGGTGTGCCTTCTTGTGTTTGCTTAGCCCTAAGCTTCTACGTGAGTTGATGCCATTGTGAAGCTCTTTTTATTGTGAATGTCAGCCATGAATCAACGTGGAGTGCATCTATAAAGCTTCGTCCAAATTTTATGGTTTCATCTTTCAAAACTCATGCTTTAGTATCCCTTTCATTAATCTATAAACACAGAAAAGAATTTGTGTTTAAGTACAAAGGAAGTGCACAAGAAAATCCTATTTCTTACTATTATTATTATATAAATATATATATATTTAAAATTCATTTAAATTGTAAACATCTAATTTTTATTTTAAGATTTTAGCCTTTTAATTAGATCATGTAACATTTAATTCATTTCTAAATTTATTTTTACCATTTTATTTTCATTTGCCCACTAAAATATGCCCAAAAGAGTGAGAAAAATCAAGTAGGAATATTTCCAAAATTATTTAAGAGAAATTTATGCATTAAAATCTAATAATTTTGCAAATAAATTCCTAGAGTGTAAAAATAGCTACTAAAATCAATTATCCACCTAATAAAACTCATTAAGGTATAGTTATTCATCAAAATATCCAAATTAAGGGGAATAAAATGTATGAAAATAGCCTTTATCAAGTACGCAATCTCACTGCAGCACCAAGTAGGTTCACCATGTGAAAGATTCAGGCTTTTAAGAGGTTTTCATCCTAGGGCCATTTTTAGCTGTGGCATAAAACCTTTGGATCACAATGCAAATTCAAATTTTTAGTTCCAGATTTGAGCTAAGTCATGGCGGGAAGCACTCAAGTTATGGCCTAAGTTCGAAAATTGTCATTTTAGTTATTAAATCCTAGTTCTTACCTTGTAGATGATAAGTATTGACTTGTAAACCAACATATATGAATTTTATGTTTCTTGGAATCATTGTTGTGTAAGATGAAGGTGTTAAATGAAAATTTTAATTTTCTATGAACACAAGCCCTAATGTATATTTTGATGATAATTATTAATGATCCAAAGGTTCAATTTTTTCCATATTTTCATCCATTACTAAACTATTATCGCTGTATTACCATATTAAGATAGCACTTAAAGTTTTTAAAGCATCAATTTTCAAAATTTAACACTTTTTAGTAGCAAAATTTATCGACATTAAATGTCGAATTAATTCATTTTTAGTTAAATGAATCATTTCAACTTACCAAATTCATCTTCCATCCTTAATAAACTTGTTCATATAGAAACATCAAGAAAAGAGGCATGGAATTCGAATATAAACCATGCATCACATAATAGCCCAAGTTGCACACTTTTTCTAGCTTCCATAATTCTATCACAATCCTTAAAAATTCATAATTTGAGGTAGAAATTTTCAAATTGGGAAAATGACCACTTTTTGGAAAGCTTAAAACATCAACTACATACTGGTAAATTTTAATTTAAGATAATATCATTTGGTCCACGAAATTTTAATAGAACAGTGGCACTATCTGGAATTCTCTCAAGTGTAGACTTAGAATTTTAAAAATTCATACCTCATGCTACAGAGCTCTAAATTGATTATGGAAAGCTTATGATGTTAACTATATGCTTGTAAAATTTTGTGAGCATTGGACTTCATTTGGCCTCTCAAATACACTAAAAACTAGACTGACTAAATGAACAATGCATAGGCAGTTTATGCAGAATTCATCCAATTTTAAAAAAACATAATAAATTCTATAGAGTTCCAAAAATTATATTCTTGGGCTCTATGAAAAGCTATAAATGATATCTAAATTCTTGCCAAATTTCATGATAAAGTTCATCCATTTGGTCATGTTTTGGTTCAAAGGAAGAATTTGGCTCAAAATGATAACAATATGGCATCAAATGGTCTAAAATAGCTTCCCACATGCAATATGACCATTTGAACACGTTCAATACCTCAAACATAGCATATAGGAGCATCATAATAGATCCAAATCATCATAGAACTCAAAGCCACTCTCTCACTTGATCATATACACATACATTCTATAGCTTATGCATGTTAAAAACTTAAGATTCCATACATTTAGTTCCAAATATGGCACATACAATACATTCTCATACTATTATATAGAAGTGAAGGTTTGCATCACTTAGATAACAAATACATCCATGCTTTGACATCAATTTACACAAAATCCTATTCTATTGTCAAAGTAACATGTCTTAAGCTTCTTAACCTCCATTTTTTGCTCCATGAGAATTACCTAAAGATGGTTATACATAAAGTGGGGGAAAGTCAGATTTAAAGAATCCCAATAGCTCATTCACCCTTTTAAGTATACATGTATGGCATGTTATCATATCAAAGAAAGCAAGCATGCATTAAATGCTTCCAAATACCAAACATAGTCATATTTCCAAGTCATATGAATACATCAAGATCAAAAGCAAGCCATGGGGACTTTTAGTCTAGCCTCACCTAATTATTTGGGACTTTTGGATTAGCTTCACCCACTTTTCAAAGACTTTTGGCTCCACCTTACCTAAATCAAGGGACTTTTGGCCCAACCTTACCCATTAAGAGCCATCTCACATTTAAAATGCAATTCAAGAAGTATAATGGTACCAATACATGAAACCAATAGTTAAATGCATGTTTTATGGTTTAAACATACATAAAAGTAATCAAGGACAATCAAAAAACCAAGAAATGCATACACAAAATGGATGAAGGGCTACCTTGGGTCAAGAAGCACACATTCTCCCTTGGTTTCCTAGCTTCTTGGTTCGACTTTACACACACATTTGGAATAGGCTTAATTTTCTTGGCCTAGACACATCAAATAAGACACAAACACATCAATGAATCCCTAAAATTTTAAATTTCAAAGTATGGTTTCTATATGTAAACTAATGGTTCCTTTGGTGTCTATAATTCACATCTAGACCATTTCTATCATTGGAATCAAAGAAAACTCTTCCTAGGTGCTTCATTCCCTTCTTGGTTGAGACATGCATCATATCAAGAGCCTATGGAGCTTTGCTTACTTTTCTAGGGAATTTGGCATCTATGAAACTTTCTAGGTCTCTTATGAACTCAAACATACTCTTACATAAGTTAAATTATCATTAGAAAGCTTTATAAATTCCTAGGTGCAATTAAAACTCTAATTGCCATAACTTGTTACCAAGTGCTTCTTTTTGAATTCTAAATATTCCATATGATTTTACATTCTTTAAAACCCTAATTTCCATCAAGTTTGGACCACAATCAAACTCCCTACACATGTCCCTAGGTCTGGTCAAAATACACAAGTAAGAGGGAGCTAAGAAGAAGCAAGTTGAGCCATGATTTTTTATCTTATTTCAAAGCTTATCAAGAGTGCTTCCTTATACTTCCAAGCTTTTCTCCAAACTCTCCATTCCTTTTACTGAACTAGCCATAAAACATCATCATTTAAGACACTAAAATCATGAAAAGAGAGAGGAGAAAGAGGAGAAGAATATTAGTAAAGGGAGAAGAATGAAAAAGTAGCAAAATCCTACCTTTTCAAGCTTACTTTCTTCCTCCTTTGCTCCCTCTTCTTGTGCACCACTCAAGATTGCCCTTGGTTCTATTTTTTGCTAGATGAAAGTTGATTAAGAGAAGAGGAAGAAGTGGGATGTGATTTGAGAAGGGTGGAAGGGTATATTATAACATTTTTAAAATTTCATTTTTGTCCATAAACTTTGGTTCTTTCATTTGGGCTCATTTCAACTCCTTTTTGAGAATTGTCTTTTCCATCATAAAATTTAGGTTCCTTAATTCATAAAATGCCTTTAGTTTCACCCAAATTGGATTTAAAATCTTACCGAACCATTTGGTCAAAGTTTTGGTCAACTAAGGACTTAAAACATACACCAAGAGGGTTTTAACTATTTTAGGGGTTCCTATGATTTTTAGAGCCTCTAAGAATCCTAAGAAACTCAATTTTCCTATTTAAAGATCTCTTCTTTAAGTTTTCAAAAAATTATCTGAAATTATAATTTTGTCACTAGCCTTCGTGTCCTTTAATTTAGCCATTTTAGCTCTAATTTCGGGCTAACCTTAGACTCCAAACCATATTTTTAATATGTTCTAATTAACATTCTAATATGATTTAATTCCTTACTTTAAGGTGTTCTCATATCAGTTTATCGGATTTAGTTCACTTTTTAAATTATCAGTTATTACAATTGGCATTAGACCTTAAGTATTAATGATTAAGAATATAATTATACTTAATTAGGAGTTAAAGTTGTTACGCATAATGTGGCCCAGATTTCAAAAATTTATAACTTGGGTTATATAACTCAGATTTACTCAAATTAGATGTTTATAAAAAGCTTATGATATGAACTTTATGTTATAAAAATTTCAAATGAAAATGAATCCATTTGGCCTTCGAAAAGGAATTAAAACTAAGGCCATGATAGTATAAGTAGTAACTGCATAATTTCATAATTGTAGACCAAATTCAAAAATTTACCAAATATTCTATAGAGCTCCAAAAAAAAAAATCTTTAGCTTGTTAGAAAGATCTATAAATTCTCTATATGCTTGCCATATTTCAACTCCAAACTAAGTCATTTGAGTTATCAAAGGTAGATGTGCAATTTATGGCTTATTTAGAGGAAAATTTATTTCTAAAATGGTCAATTTAGCCTCTAAATAGCAATTCCTTGTTTTGAGCAAGTTTCAATTCATTCATACTCCATTTCCATAGAAACAATTATATGAAATATGGATAGCATAAAAAATTGGCCATCTTACGCCTAAATAGCCACATGGAACCACTAGAATACTATATGACAAATCATGTTATATTACCTTATATTGAGGCCTAACTAGCACATATTCATGTTCACATTCTTATACATACAATGCTATTTCATATCATCATAGATTGCTTCATGTATGCAACTCTATTGATTCCATAGTATACATCTAAGTACCTTATATCATTTAAGTGGGGTATGCATTCATCATCTCACATTTATACAATATGATACTTCACAAATACAACATGGTTTACTATTAACTTGTCTTAGAGATATACATCAAAATCATTTATACATTAAAGCTTTCTAATAGCTATTCTAAAGTTCTATTTCTTCTGAGTTTCCTTTTCCTTATTTGATAAACCTATCATGCTTAGGGGGGAAAAAGGGAATGAGATTCTTAAGAGAATCTGAATAGCAAATCTCAATCTATATCAATGCATACAATGAATGCATATGAGGAAATGCATATATGGAGGCTATATGCCTCAAGTAACTTAAGCATGAACATTTGCATGAAACTTTAACTCTTATCTAGCAATGACATAAAAACATACTAGTTAGGCCCAATTAAACTTAACTCTAGGCTAAGGAAGAGTTATTGCACTCAATTCCCCACTATAAGGAGCTAAGAGCCGAGCATAGTATCATACATGCATAACACTCATAATGAAAACCATTTCAAGGTATAACTTATAAAGTCAACAAACAATCAAACATACAAGCAGCTCTACTTATTCATACCTCTAAACGCATGAAAGATAGGGAGAGAAAGCTACCTTATGGAGCTAGGAGCCTCAATCTACTATTAAATCCCTTGATCCCTTTCTTTTTATTGATCCTTCTCAGCTTGACCCCCACAAAATGATGGCCTGTACTAGCTTAGTCTACTTATATCAATTTATAACATAAAACAACTCATCAAGACCTATTCTAACCATATTACCATCATATTGGTCCATTAGAACACTAAATGCAATTTGAACTACTTTATCTCCCTTAAGTGGTAACTATCATAATTCACTTACTAAGCTTCAAATTCTCACTTGATATAAGCTATACAACTCTAATGGAACTTATTAGGACCATCACATGCATGGTTAAACAATTCTAATACCAAGTTGCTTCTTTAGTCCTTTTATGAATCATAAAATTTCACCTTTCAAAATAGGATTCTTAAATTCATTCTAATGGTTCCATTAGTGTCCATTACTTACATTTAGACCTCTTAAAACCTTAGAATTCATGAAAACACTCTTTAGGTGCTTCATCCATCATTAAGCTGAGACATGCACCATTAGTAGCCAAATTGAGCTTTTGTCTTTCTCTTAGGGAATTTGATACCTATGGAGTATCCTTGGCTCTTTTCTAGTTTAAGTGTGGTCTTAAATGACCTAAAACATCTTCCAAGGGTTCCATAGCTTCCATAGTGCAATTGGAATCCTAGGTGGCCTAATTTAGTTTTTATGGCTTCTTAAATGATTCTTTTTGCATAATCTTACTCTCTCCTTTCAAAACCCTCATTTCCTTCAAGTTTTGACCAAATTCAAATTCCCTCTTTGGTTTCTCTCTCTTGTTTGAACAAGGGGTGGGATTCAAAAGAAAAGCAAGCTTTTTGACTCATAATATACCGTATTTGAAAGCTTGTCAAATGGAGATTCTTATGTCACAATTAGTTGCTCTAAATTACCTTCTTTCCACAAGTGTTTAGCCACTAAAATTCGTCTTTGAAGAAGTCAAATCCATCATTAGAAAGAGCTTGAAGAGGAGAAAAAGTTTACTAACTGCTATAACATGAGATTTTACATAGATGCATACCTATTTAGCTTCCTTTTCCTTTTCTCTCTTCCCTCTCCTTCACGCCATGGTTAGTTTGATTTGGGGTAAAAAATAAGTCAATGGAGTGAAGGAGGAGATGGTGGGGTCATATTAAAAAGGAAGAGGGAGATATTTTAAACAATTTTAAAAATTTTCTTTATGTCCCTAAACTTTGACCCTTTTGTTTAAACTCATTTTAAATCTTTTTTTGAAAGTCGTCAGTTTCATATGACAATTGACACTCTCTAATTTATTAAAAATATTTACTTTGAAATTTTTAAGATTTAAAATAGTCTAAAAAAGCTCAATCAAAATTATGATCAACTGACATCCTAAATCTTATATTGTTAAGGATTTAACTATTTTGATGATTTCTATAATTTTTAAAGTCTTTGAAAACCCTAGTGAGCTTAATTTTGATATTTAAAATTTTTTCCTTGAGTTTATAAAATTTTACTCAAAATTACAATTTTACCATTGGTGGGTTGTTACTCTGTTTAGTTACTTTGACTTCATTTTTTCTTTTTCTACTTTTTTGTTTCACCTTACTTGAACTTCTAGTCCCTTATTATCATGATTATTAGCCTTTCTTTTAGTGTCTAAGGGTTTAGAAAATATAGGGTATGACACTTGAGTTAAGGAAACCCCTAGAACATGAATTTGCTTTCTTATGTATAGATTAGCTATGATTACATAACATGCATGCTTGCATCCATGTGATTGATTAAACCATATGTGTGTTTGAATATTGGTTTAGCTACTAGGATTCTTTAAATATCATATTTCCTTATCTTCGCTAACCATGGTCAGGTTGATGTGCAAAGCAAGGATAAGGATGAGTAAAATGCTTAGAAAGATCTATTATGGCAAGAGATTTGGCTTAAAATATGATATTGCATATATGATTATGTAAACCTATATAGATTGATGCCATGTAATGTAAACATATGTAAGAATGCTAGACTATAAAGTTGTGACCAATAGAGATGATGAAACATGATTTGATATATGATACCTATGTGGTTTACATGCATTTTTTTCATGCGAAAAAGTGATTTTTAGTTGTAAGGAAAATTTCATATGATGAATTATTGATGTGGTAGATATATGGATTGAAATTTGCTCATGGCAAGAGACAGCATTTTAGAACTCATTTGATATGCTTTGGAACTAAAATTTTGGCCATTTAAGCCATAAAATATCCATCTACTCTACCATTGATAATCTTAATAACTAAAATTTGTGATTGAAATTTAGTGATTTTTAGAGCTCTACAAAAATTTTGAGCTTTCTATAAAGCAAAAGTTTGCAATTTTTAGAACTCTATAAAATATTTAATGAATTTTAAAAATTGGCTCCAAAAAGCTGTCATGGCACTAGTACTATTCATCTAGTTTAGATATGATTTTTGTGGTTTTTAAGGCATCAAATGGATTCAATTTGACTTGAAAATTTTATAGTAGAAATTTCATGTTACAAGCTTTAAACTAACATCTACTTTGCCTTAATTGGAGTTGTGTAGCTCAAGTTATGAATTTTTGAAGTTTGATTCTCTATTATGTGATTTATGGGAAAAAGAGAGCAAATGGTTCTTTTGGTATGAAGTAACTTCATGTACACATTAATTTGGATGAAACTAAACATTTGAGCATAAATTTGTGATATGGAATGATGATAACCATTTCTAAGTATTATGGATCCATTTAGTGTAATTAGTAATGAATTTCTGCCACTAAAAGTTTGGTTATAATTATTTTGCCACAATAGACATATGTATGCATTAAGAATATGAAATATATTAAGGTGTAACATTTGGCAACTAACCTAGCTAAGCACCCAAGCTTAAGAGCTTCAAAGTGAGCTACTTTGGTCAACCTGTCTACTACTATCATAATAGTAATGTGTCCTTAAAATTTAGGCAACCTAGTCACAAAATCAATGCTTATATCTTGCCAAGGTCTATCTAATATGGGTAAAGGCTGCAAGTGCCCTTGTGGCTAGGTTGTACAATTTTGGTGTGTTCACATAGCTTACATTCAACAACAAAATTTTGAATTTAATTTCTCATATTCTTCCAAAAAAAACTTTAACAATCCTTTTAAATGTCTTGAGTTACCTTGCATGACCTCCAAGAGGTGTGACATAGGATTCTTATAAAATCTGTTGCTTGTTTGGGAATTTTTTTGCTATAAAAATTCTCTCTCTGTAAAACAATAGTCCATTTCTAACATTATATTTTGGATTAAGTAACCCTTTGAAATACTTCTAGTATAGCTCCTTATATTCCTTTAATTTTAGATTTCTTGCTTAAGGTCTTGAATTAGAGTATAATGGATTGAGATTAGTGAAAACAACTCTCCCTTTTCCTTTTCTACATAATGCATCAACAACCTTATTGGCATGACCTAACTTCTATTAAATGGTATATGAAAATTCCACTAGCTTATCCAAGTAGTGTTGTTGCTCATTTAAGAACTACTTGAGTTATGGCATACAACCACCTTACATAGGTAAAGGCTGTAACATTTTTCTTGCTAAGTTTATTACTAAAGTATGTTATAAGGCCCTTTTTGTGATAACACAACTCCCATTCTTACCTTAAAAGCATCTCTTTCCACATTAAATTCTTTGCTAAAATTTGGAAGTTGCAATACAAGTGCCAAAATCATTTTCTTCTTTATTGTGTTTAATCCTTGAGCTTTCCAATAGAAATTATTTTTCTTAAGGAATTTAGTTAAAGGGTGAGGCACTTAAGCATAATTCTTAACTAATTTCCTATAATGCCTAATTAACCACATGAAACCTCTCAATTGTTTTAAAGTTTTAATTATTGCCTAATCAACAATGGCAACCACTTTCTTTGGATTTTCATACACTGCATGTTTAACTGGAAAAACCCCAAGAGTTCCACTTAAGGTTGGTACAAAAATCACTTAAGAGATATTCAAAATGGTATTCCTCGAAAAGTACTTCCTTGAGAATGTCAAAAAATGATAAAAAAATAGAGTTTCTACAATTGATATAGGGTAGTTATAACAGTTGATTAGTACATGGCAAAGTTTGAAAATTTGTCAACATTTTCATTATATATGAAGCATAGTCCAACCCAAGAGTAGAAGGTAAGAAAATTCAATATAAGCCTAAGATTGGAAATCAAGGGTGCAATAATTGCCCTTGGAATATGAGATTTTGCCACATTGGCAAACAAGTGCAGGGCCATAAAAAAACATTTGGCAAAAATCAAAGAAGAAAAATAGAAGAAAGCATTCTAGAATGAGAATAGAATGCAAAATGTTTAAAAGAAAATTTTCAAATCCAAATTCAACCCTAGAAAAGGGAAACAATTTGTGAAAAACCCATTGGCATGCACCAAGTATAGGAAGATACATAGAAACAAGCCTTGTTGTGCACAATAAAATGCATATTGTACATGTTGGATACCATGCCACTTTCAATAGTGTCTATAGAGCAAGGAAAGGGCACTAGAAGGGAAGGCACTAACCTACAACATTAACAAAATGGAAAGTCTTTACAATAAGTGGAACAGAAGTAAGCCAATCTCTCAATCTAGTATAAGGTACATCTTTTATAATAATATTCCTTTACTTGCATTGTTTGACTTAAGACCTAAGCACTCTTTATATCTATTAATTGTGTGAGGAAATTAAGATTGCTTATTTCTAAACTATTATTAAAATTGCATGTTTCTAGTCCTGCAAGAGAAAGAGTTTATACATTATCTGCTTGTCTAAATTGTTTTATTTAGATCAAAGATAGATCTTTTAGCACTCATTTTGTGTGCTTCCCCTTTGAGCAACATAGATATTATCTGTGGCATGGACTAGTTGATTAAAAATAATGTAACCATAATTGCTTCCATAAGACATGATGTTTCCATCTGTCTTTGAACCATAAATTGCCAACCTTATTGCCAATCCTATTAATATGGAGACAGATGAAGAAAGTATGGAGTTTGCTACCTTAAGATCCTTTAAGCAAAAGAGAAACCAAGATTAGATAGTATTCCTGTAGTAAGAAAGCACCTAGAGGTTTTTCCTCCTAGGATTTCTACCCTCCATCCGAAGAGACAAATACAATTCACCATAGACTTAATTCCAATAATAGGATAAATTTCAATAGCACCCTATATGATGTCTCCTTTAAAGTTAAAGGAACTCAAGATTCAAATAAAAAACTTGTTGACCAAGAAGTTCATTTGACCTAGGGCATCACCTTAGGGAGTTGTTGTACTTTTGTAAGAAGAAAGATAGAAGCCTTAAATTATGGATAAATTATAAACAACTAAATAAAGTGACAATTAAGAACAAGTACCACCTCTTTAAAATAGATGAGCTTACTAGATCAATTGAGAAGAGTATTCTTATTCTCTAAGATTGATTTAAGATTAATATGCCACAAATTAAGGTAAGACTTAAGGACATTCCTAAGACAACATTTAGGACCAAGTATAGACATTATAAATTCCTAATAATGCCTTTTGAATTAACCAATGCCTCAACATTGTTTATAAACAATATAAACAGAATCTTTAGCCTTATTTAGACTAATTTGTAGTAGTGTTCATAGATGACATTTTGATCTATTCAAAGACAAGAAGAAAACATGAAGGGCATCTTAGGATGGTGTTGCAAGTGTTGCAAATATTGCAAGATAAGAAATTGTTTGCCAAATTAGAGAAATGTGAAATCTAGCTTAGAAAAGTAAAATTCTTAGGTTATGTAATCTCATAAGAGAGAGCATCTATAGAATTTAGTAAGGTAGAAGCAGTAGTGAATGAAAAGACCTTAATTAGTCACTAAGATTAAGAGTTTTCTAAGTCTAGTTGGACACTATAAGAGCTTTATCCATAGGTTTCCCAAATAATCCTAACTTTAACCAAGTTAACTAAGAAAGGAAATTCTTTTAAATAGATTTCTGAGTGTGAAAGTAGTTTTAAACTTTGAAGGAAAAACTAACAACTACACTTGTCACAATAATCCTTAATCCTTAAGGAAATTTTGAAGTATATAGTGATGTCTCCAAAAAAGGTTTGAGATGTGTGCTTATACAAAATAGAAAGAGAGTAGCTTATGCTTCTAGACAACTTGGACCTCATAAGGAAAACTACCCCACCATGATCTAGAGTTAGCTGTGTAATTACCATTTTCTAAAAACTAAATGAAATCGATAAAATGATATGAGAGCTGTAATATCCGATTCTTCGAAAATCAGAGAAAACGTGAGAAACGTAACGTATGGTTTCTCCATAAACAAATGAAATTTACTAGATACAAAAGGGAGTCCCCTAAGATGATATAGTTAAGGTCCCAAAAAATTTGGGAAGCATTTCTAGACTCCTAAAAATGAGAATCTCAGGCTCAGGCAGAAAGAAAAATGGAGCTAGAAGGAAGAAATAAATTTTAACAAAAATTCTATAAAACATAATGGCATTTTCATAATTTTGGGTAATTTTTGGAATTCACACAGAATTACTTTTTAAACCAAAGTTTTGAGGTCTCCAGGATTCTCAGAGGCCCTGAAAACCATTAGAAGCCCTGGGACAGTTAAATCTCCTTCAGTGGATGTTTCCAATGTCAATGTGCCCGAATGTTGACGATCTATTCGAAAAGGTTTTAGCTCCGGATTTGAGTGATTCCAAGGCATTTTTCTTAATTAGGAATCTAAATTTTATAATGAAAAAGACGGTTCTAAAAAAGGAGATAAAACAAAGGAGAAACGAAAATGCAAAGTATGAAGGACAAAATTAGAATTTTTGAAAAAGTCACTTTTCCTTACCTATATATAGGTGGTGCCCCACTTTCCTCCCCATTTGGAATCAGAAAATTTTGCATAATTTCAGAAGAGAGAGCTAGGGTTTTGGGCGCACCAAGAGAGAAGGAGAAGAAGAAGAAATTCTAAGCTTAGGGTATGTTTTTATGGTTGTTTTCCATGCTTTTCTCCATCTCCACCAACTCTCCTTCATTCTCCTTTCTTTCCTTGGATTAAAATGAGGTTTATAAATCTGATTCAAGGAAAGTTTGGATTTGAAGAGAGGAGCTTGGAGAAATCAAGATTCAAGCTAAACTAAGCAAGGAAACAAGATAAAAATGTATCCTATGGTTGATAACTTTCATCACACTTCTTCTCCATTTTGACTTACTCTAAGAACCCTAGGAAGATATGATTTCCAAGCCCAACCAAGCATGAATCTTAGGTATTTGATGGAGAAGAACAAGAATATGCAAAGAAAATCATGAAATAGGCATTAGGATTCAAGATGCAAAATCTAGGATTTCTAGTGCACTTTTCAAATTCTGAACTTATGTGATACTTCCTAAGTTTAATTAAGAGTATAAATGAGTTCTTGAGACACCTAAGATACTCCCTACAAGCTTCCTCCTTCAAGAAAACAAAGAAAACTCCATATGGCCAAATTGATGCTTATGTCTCGGCCAAGAGGGGATCTTATAGGTGAGGGGAGTTTTAAATTTTTTTAAAGCCATTCTTGAGCCATATTTGATGAATGAGGATGAAAGGAGGCATTGAAAATATTTAGAACTCATAGAAAGTGATTTGGTGTCTTATGTTCCATATTATGACCTAAAGAAGCAACATGATGCTAGGCCTTTTGTTTTGATGGTGTGATGACTCCAAGAGGCTTACAAGGAGTCAAGAATCATATTTGAAAGGAAAGAATGACGTCTAGAAATCATTTGAGGGGTGTTGCTTCATTAGGTGCCAATATGGACCATAATGGAGCCTATAGAGCAATCTAGTGTTTCATCAAGTTGTGTAGCCTTAGAATGTGTTTCATGAACCTAATTGGCTCCCATAAATTGTATCTAGGCCAAGAGAAACCATCTCCACCAATTTGTGGGTGTATGGCCAAAAGAGGAGGCTTGAATTTCAAGAAAAAAATGTGAGTGTACACAAGGTTGCTGAAAAACCACGTAAGATGAAGCAACAAGCTAAGCTGGGAGCTGGCGCAATAAAAATGTGAGAAATAATTAAATGAAGAGCTGGAAAACAAAACACGAAGGAGGAATTACGTGGTTTAGCAGCAGGAAACAGAGAGCTAAATTGCATGGGAAGCAACAAATGTTCAGCTCACATACCACGAGCAAAACGCATGAAGAAGCTGAAGCTACAGACATACATGAAGTAGGGGCAGTAGATGAACAAGGAAGAAGCAAACACGAGCTACACGTTGGAATGGGAAGGAAGACGATGGAGCTGGATGATGGAAAGAAAAGCAGCAGATTTGAATTGCATGAGCTAAAGCTACGTGGAGTGTGGAGAAGGAACATGTGGAATATTATAATACAAAATGAAGTGGGGTCCACTCTTATGCACATGAAGTAGCTTCAGACAATTGGAAATTAGGCAGCACGTGGAATCATTAAAAATTCACGTGAGAGGGAGCAAACAACACGTCATTCATGCCCCCATATTCCATTCTAATGGATTCATTTTCGGACACCCTCGTCCATTCACGAACAACGCCTTTCGTCCCTTTTTTCATCCAACGTCCATCCATCTCCTCCATTTCCATTCCATCTCCACTCAAATGAAGTTTTAATTCATCCTTGTGGCTAGCTAAGAGAGGCTCTTGGAGAAGCTTGAATCCATTGATTAGAAAGGGAATTTTGGCTAAGATTCATCTCTTTCTACACTTTTCTCTATCTTGTATTTTCTTAGTTAAGATTGTATTAGATTGGAGAATTGTGTTATTTATAATTAGTGGCTGGTTAGACATTAATTAAAAGATTGTTTTTGTTTGATTAATTGATTGAATCAAGTTCTGAATTGTTGATTTTCCTCTAATTTTCATGTGTGCCTCGAAGGTGTTCGATGAAATGCATGGATAAAATTATGTGCTTGAATGTTAAATTTGAGAAATCCTTAGTGTTTAGTTAGTTAATTAAACATCTTTGGATGATGATTTAGAGGTTAATTAATTAGTTAATGAATTAAATTAGATGTTTAAATATCCTAAAACAAGAGTTAGCGATTTGATGCAGAATTAAAGTTTCAGTTCAACGTTAGATGTTAATTTCTTGAATTTTGAGTGGTAACCCAATATAACTTGTTATGAACACATTAAGAACTCTTAGGTTAGAATTAATCACAATTGGATTAGGATAAGGATAGTGGATACCAAGAGACGAATCCAAAGCTAGTGACAAGACCATTCTCCACCCACAATTCATATAATTAGGTAACAATTAGGAATTTTGATTCAATTTAGTTTTAGGTTAGTTTAATTCAATCAAAAATCACCCTTAGTTTAGAAATTTTTAGAATCTTTTAGCATTTGAAAAACTTAATTAAACATTAAACTCAATTAAACACATTAAGGCTCGTCGCGCAACCCTCAAAATAAAACTAGGAAGCAAAATGAATTCTGTAGTTAATGGTGCAACCTAGGTCATCTCCCTTGGAATTGGAGTTCAATGTTTAATTGAGTTTTTCAAATGCTAAAAGATTCTAAAAATTTCTAAACTAAGGGGGGTTTTTGATTGAATTAAACTATCCTAAAACTAAATTGAATCAAAATTCCTAATTGTTACCTAATTATATGAATTGTGCGTAGAGAATGGTCTTGTGACTAGCTTTGGATTCGTCTCTTGGTATCCACTATCCTTATCCTAATCCAATTGTGATTAATTCTAACCTAAGAGTTCCTAATGTGTTCATAACAAGTTATATTGGGTTACCACTCGAAATTCAAGAAATTAACGTCTAACGTTGAACTGAAACCTCAATTTCGCATCAAATCGCTAACTCTTGTTTTAGGATCTTTAAACATCTAATTTGATTGATTAACTAATTAATTAACCTCTAAATTGTCATCCAAAGATGTTTAATTAACTAACTAAATACTAAGGATTTCTCAAATTTAACATTCAAGCACATAATTTCATCCATGCATTTTATTGAACACCTTCGAGGCACACATGAAAATTAGAGGAAAATCAACAATTCAGAACTTGATTCAATCAATTAATAAAAAAAAACAATCTCTTAATTAATGTCTAACCAGCCACTAATTATAAACAACACAATTCTCCAATCTAATACAATCTTAACCAAGAAAATACAAGATAGAGAAAAGTGTAGAAAGAGATGAATCTTAGCCAAAATTCCCTTTCTAATCAATGGATTCAAGCTTCTCCAAGAGCCTCTCTTAGCTAGCCACAAGGATGAATTAAAACTTCATTTGAGTGGAGATGGAATGGAAATGGAGGAGATGGATGGACGCTGGATGAAAAAGGGAACGAAAGGCGTTGTTCGTGAATGGACGAGGGGTGTCTGAAAATGAATCCATTAAAATGGAATATAGGGGCGTGAATGACGTGCTGTTTGCTCCCTCTCACGTGAATTTTTAATGATTCCACATGCTGCCTCATTTCCAATTGCCTGAAGCTACTTCATGTGCATAAGAGTGGACCCCACTTCATTTTGTATTATAATTTCCACATGTTCCTTCTCCACACTCCACGTAGCTTTAGCTCATGCAATTCAAATCTGCTACTTTTCTTTCCATCATCCAGCTCCATCATCTTCCTTCCCATTCCAACGTGTAGCTCGTGTTTGCTTCTTCCTTGTTCATCTACTGCCCCTACTTCATGTATATCTGTAGCTTCAGCTTCTTCATGCGTTTTGCTCGTGGTATGTGAGCTGAACATTTATTGCTTCCCATGCGATTTAGCTCTCTGTTTCTGCTGCTAAACCACGTAATTCCTCCTTCGTGTTCTGCTTCCAGCTCTTCATTTAATTATTTCTCACATTTTTATTGCGCCAGCTCCCAGCTCAGCCCGTTGCTTCATCTTACGTGGTTTTTTAGCTCTTCATCATGTTTTCTTCATTTGTTTCCATGTTGGCTCCTTCTGCTGCTCCTACGTACAACAGGATGTTGTTGCATGGTTCTGTGGCTTCTTCATGCTCTTCCCCCCACATTGGTTGCTTCTCTTCGTGTTTTCCATGCAAGCTTTTCACGTTGCTTTTCACGCGTTGCTTTCTCTGTTCAACCACATCTCTTTCTTATCCTTACAAGCTCCCAAGCTGCTTCATATTTTTCTAGTTAATCTCTAGCTCACAGCTTCTTTTCTTTATGGGTTCTATCTCCATTTAAACTTCAGCCCCTCTCCCTCTTTGTTCTGCTTATGTCACGTCTTCTTAGACCCTGTGGCTTCATTTGTGAGTTGCTTCATGAAACTGAACCCTTGTGTGCATGAAACGTGGTCTTCCTCACTCTTGGACCCTCCAACTTCATTGCATGTGTGTGATGAATACCATTTATTCTTTCCCTCAAATTCACACATAAAGTCTTCATCTCTTCTTCAATTCAATTTCCCACTTAAGCTATTTACACATCAAAAATTCTGCATAAAACAATGGAAAATATTAAATATAATTATCCACAAAATTATTTAAAAGAAATTCATGCATTAAAGCTTAATAATTTTGCAAATTAATTCATAAAAGGCAAAAATGGCTACTAAAATAAAATCTTATCTAATTAAAGTCTTAAAGCCATATTTGATCATTGAAATGCCTAAGATAAGGAGAATAAAATATATAAAAATTCATGTTTATCAAATTCCCCCACACTTAAACCTTTGCACTCCTGGGCAAAACTCAATATCAAAGGAAAAGTTAGTGAAATGGCAAGCGGAGAGTGGAAAAGAAAAAGAAAGGTGTAAAAATCAAAAGCTAAGAAGTAATCACAACTTTTCAACATTTCAACAATCTAAGCTAACTTCACTCGCATCAAGAAATAAGCTCCATGGCAATTTTATTTGAAAAGAATGAATTGAAAATGCATAGCCCCTCACATGGATTAGTGTTTACCCTTAACTTTTCAGTGTTTAAAGGGATGTGTTTCACTCAAATTTCACCTATCCATGGTTTAGTACCATAAGCTTGTCAAGCTTCTAAGTCTCCACCACTCATACCAAATGCAAAACACAAATCAATAGGACTTTATTTAGAGTTGTAATGGGGCTAAGGGAAATGAAATAAATGGATAACAAGAATAAAGGAAAAACAAATAACAAATGGAACACCTTAGGACTTCACAAGCAATCAATCAAAATCTAGGATAGGTAAGAATATGCATTCAAGGCTTTATTTCCGGCTAGCAATAGGCAACTACAACTCAATTTGAAACACTTTCTCCTTTTGATTTTCTATGGCTTCCTTTTCTTTTCTTTGCTTTTTTTTTTTCAATTTCTTTCTTTTTGCTCTTCTATCTTTTCTTTCCTTTTGCAGTTTTTTTTTTCTTAGAGCAAATTCTTTGAATAACAATGGCCTAAATGGATGCAAAGCACACATTCATCTATCCTGAACAAGTGTAATACTCCTTAAAGTCTCTAAGGCATCTTAAATCAAGGTGGGAAACATATTTAATGGCTATGGTTAAACAACAAAACAAAACAAGGTCCAAAGTGGCTAAAACAATGGATAAAATGAATGTATGGTTGGGATTTTGGCTCACTAGCTACAAAAGAAATGAATGCCTCATCATTTTCATGCATGCAAATGCAAATGTGGTCTCAACACATAATCATGACAAGTTCTAGAGTGAAAACAGTGATAGGTGAATACACACTAGAAATGAATAATTATGGCTCAAATCCTCACTAGCTAATGGCTATCAAATAATTCATTGAAATCAAATTCATTGCCACTTCACTTAAATCAAGACACAAGATTCATTGCTTATCATGTTTAAGTGAATCCAAGCTATAATCATCTCAACTTGCAAATTCTATAGAAAAACTGAAAAGAATCACGCTATTTTTTCAAAAAATTTTCTCAAAAATTCAAAATTTTTTTTTCCAAAATAAGGAAAAGATGGATGGAATCAATGACTCTCCCCCCCCCCACACTTAAATATTGCATTGTCCTCAATGCCAGCACACAATCCAGTCAACAGATAAACAACACAATATAAAGAGAGTGAAAAGAGAGTGTACAATCGGATGAACTTGAAAATGGAGATTCTAATGGTAGGCTCAGATTCCCATGTAGCTGGTTAGCAACCTTTTATTACCTTCAAAACAGAAACAAAGACAAACTGTAATGCAGAAAAGAAAAAAAAATTAAATCCTAAACTAAAAAGAACTCTATCAAAGACTAACTAATCATAAGTATCAAAAACAAGAATTAAAACTGCTTTATTCCTCCTTAGTTGAACAAATTTAAGTCTCACTACTTTAAAGCATTTGGATTGATCATGTAGTGATGACTCATGGACTTCCTCAACCATCAGTAGTCTCAGAAAGTCATATTCAGCAATTTCACAAGCAAGAAAAGAAGAAAAATCAAATTTAAGACATTTAAAACCAAAGAAAGAAAATTTAAAATCAAATTTAAAAACACTAGACTCTAAACTCTCTAGAAATCTATCAAAGCCAATAAAATCCACTGGACTCCTATCAGTAAGAGTCACTGCATCAACGGAAAAATTTAATTGTAACTTCTCACAATCCTTTAAGTTTAAGGTATTTGACAGTTGCTTTTTCTCAATTAGGAGAGTCTGTTGATTGTTGGGAATTAGCTCACCAACTTCAAGAATTTGTTCCAGACTCTCAATAAGAGAAATAACATCTTTCCTTACCCAAGAGACATTAGTAGGCTCATAATATTCTAAACAATGATCAACAATTAAATCTAGTCTCTCACTAGTATCAATAACAGCATAAGGATTAATAAGATGTTCAATATCAGTACTAGCACTATGCATGCTCTCATCAACACTAGTATGATCAGGAGAATCAGTTTTGACAATTTCAGTGCAAACAAAGGACTCTATGGATTCAGCAGACTTATCAGACTTCAGAAACTCATTAATCTTAACACATACAGGACATGTATGCATATCATCACATAAACATTTAAAATTAAAGTCTGATTCATCAACAATAATTTGCTCAACAATTTCAATGTCTATATTCTTATCACATGCTACATTCATTGTTTCATCAGTCATACCATCACAGGTTAGTGAGGAATCATGTTGATCAGAATATGTGAGGGACTCACTAGTCTCAATGAAAGAATTAATCTATGAGCATTTATCACATATAATGGATTCAACACACACACAATCAAGAGAATATTGAAATCAATTATGTCACATGGTCCTGATGGTATGCTGTCTCTAAACTCAGTAGATGCATCATCAACAGGCTTATCAACCAATTCCAAACTAAGAATAGAATGATTATCACATTCTAGGTCACCCTCACACTTATCTACTACCCTAGACTCAAGAGATTCATCAATTGGTTCAGACATGCATTCATCACTATAGTCACAACTAGGAGTAGAAATTCCAAGTGCATCAGTACATAAGGATTCATGAACGTCAACAAATGTGTCAATTTTGCTCAATGAGTTACCACAATCAATCAAATCAGGAGATTCAACAATAATTTCCTCATCAACATCATCATCATGCAAATCAGAATCAACACAATCATGTGCATTAGCAGTCATAGTGCTATCAAGTAAACTAGATTCAGTTCCAATAAATTGCAAAGTATTAGAAGATGGAAGGATATTACCCAATGAATAGGACTTTTCCTCCTCTATATATTCCCTTCTAATTTGCTCTTCAGTCAATTCAATAGCACTTGAAGCGGGTTGATTCATTTGAAATCTTGAATCTGTCATGAGGTTATCCATCATTTATTGGTCTTGAAGTTGCAACCATTCATTTCCCCATTGGACCATTTGCTCCAATTGTTGTTTTTGAATAATACAAGCTTCCATTAGCTGCATCATCCTCTCTTCCTCAATTGGTTCCCTCTGGACCTCTTATTGCATGTACCCCTCATGGTAATTATCAGGATGATATTGTGGCTCTTGCACATGGAAGTTATGGTATGGCTCATAATGATGTTGGTAATTTGGGTGAATCTCATGTGGATGGTGGTGATAAGGTTCAGGGTAACTGGGGTGAACTTCATAGGAATGATGGTGTGGTTGGTAGCATGATTGCTGGACTTGTTGGCTTTGTTGCTCTTGTCTTTGTTGTTTAAAAAGGCCTTGAACCATTGTCATGGCGTCATCCAACTTCTGAGAAATCCTATGCTCTACACAAGAATCATAGACACCTTGATTAGAATAATGATATGGATTCATTTAAAGCTAGTGAAATGAGAAGTTCAATCACTTTCAGCACAAGTAAAATCACTAATAAATTATAACTAAAATTAACTCTAATTTAAGAGAAAAAAAAATTCAAATGAAGTTAAGACTTTACTAACTATCAAAAACACTTCAAAACAGAGGTTGATAACACAAAACAAACTCACAAAAAAAATAAAGAAATTAAATCCAGAAAAATTGAAAAATTCTTAAAAAATTCAAAAAAAATACTAAAAAAAATTTGAAAAATGCCTCAAACGATGGAATTTGGCCAAAAAATGGTGCACCTATTAGCTTTTCTATTACTTTTGCTCAAAACACCCAAAAACCATGGAAAACAAAGTTTGAGAATTTTCTAGGTACTTCAAACAAAAGTTCCAGCAACCAGATAAGTTAATGCGCAACACTGAAATTACCTAATTCCAAACTCAAAACAGAACCAAAATAGAACAAAAACAGAGCTAAAATACCTAGAAAACTTTCTCAAACAATTGAGAATCCAATTCCCCGACAACGGCGCCAAATTTTGACGGGCTCGTTGCGCAACCCTTAAAATAAAACTAGGTTGTGCCACTAGCTTCATATTTTATCAACCTAGTTTTATTTTGAGGGTTGCGCGACAAGCCCGTCAATTCAACTAAGGTAATAGTTGTATAACTTAATCTTCTTCTCTTTCTCTTCATTTTGGCCTGATTAGTTTTTCATTTGGAGTATTTTCACCATACCTAAAATCTGAAATATGGTTGTTTGGGATTTTCTTGTTGAAATTTCGTAGGTTGGGGCTAAAGGTGTTGTTAGGTAAGTATAAACTCTTCATTTTAATGCTTTCTCTGCTAGTTTGAGACCCTTATAGCTGATTTATAATATGGGTATTGTTTTTATATGAATTTACTCAGAATTTGAGGTGTTATTTTGAGATTTCTGGGGTAGGCTCAACCAAATCCAAATTTGGTTTTAGTGATAATTGGGTAAGTGTTTATGAGTAGTCCTATATAGCTTAACTTTTTAAGTGATGAGTTTGCTGATACAAATTGTGATTAAGGATAGTAATAGCTTAGTTTTATGTCCATAGGCTGAAGTAGCATTCAATTGGCTCTTAGAGGATTAGCTACAAGTGAGGTAACCAGGACTATATTAATTTCATGCATATATCTGCTTTAATTTCATATTTGTTGTACATGAATGATTTGAAATGCTAAATGAATTGGTTAGTTATCTATTGTATTGTGTTTGGACCTTGTGAGTCCATTGTGGAACTGTGGTGCGGCTGCCACCCATGCATGTGCTTTGATCGAGCATCGGGTTATGATCAGATCCCAGATGCACTGAGCCTTGGTTGTGCTCATTAGGGAGTGGGTGTCGTGGATGTTCCTCTCCCAGTGTTATTGGCCTTTAACATGTGAAAATATGATTGCTAGTATGGGATGGTAATCATAGTAGCCTAACCATTTCCTTTGCTGATATGACTGATATGATTTTGATGTTGATTTTGATTCATGCATATATGTTAATTAAATTAGATTATATGAATGGAAATTTTCTTGGTTACTGAGATTTGCATCTCACCCCATTTCATAGGATCATACTTTCAGGTGAAGGCTCTTCGGGTAAGGATAAGGGGAAGAAAATGGATGAAAATCCATGAGCTCCAACCATGTAGGGAGAAGGCTAAACTTAGACTGGTTTAACTAGAATAGATGCTAAATTTTGTATTCTTTTTGTATAGCATCATCATGTAATCATGTTGCCATGTGTAGGAGCCTGTATTTTGATAATATAGCATATATCTATCGAGGAGTAGGCCTTCCTTTAGTTTAGTATTGGATGTATGAATTTATGATATCTGTTGTGAACTTTGTTGAGCTTATGACATGATTTACCATTTGGGCACTGTAATTATGTGACACATTAGATATAGACCTGAGCTAGTGATGCGGGAAATCTCTCATAGAACATATATATATATATATATATTTGAATAATAAATGTTAGTAGCATATGAAATTCTTGCTATCATTAATGCATGAATTTGCTGGCATATGGTAGTTGGACGAGTAGGAATTAATACTTAAGTTTTGAATTGGTAATGGTAGAATAGCTGGGTGAATAAGGTAGATAAATACCATTAGAGTCATATAAAATGAGGGGGAATGGTCCTAGGGTGTTCCTAGGAAGAGAATTGGAGGGCATGGGATGAAATTTAGGAGATGTAATTATAGGAGGGAGTCATGTCGCGGCTAGAAAGGCCTCATCGCAGCTTGGAAAGTGACAGTTGCGAGGAATGCCACGACTCAAGTGTATTCCGCCGAGGAGAGAATAGTAGGACTTCGAACAGTAGCTCCAGGAGGCATTTCCACCATGGCACCACATAGATTTACCGTGGTGATGGTCTAACTCGCTGCAGCATGAGTTGCCCAATAAGACTCTCTAGAGTAACTTAGTCGCGGCGCGAGAAGTCAAGGCCGCAGTGTTAAGTGAAAACTTAGTTTTTGAGCTCCAGTACCTAACTTAGCCACGGCAGGAGAATTTCAAGTCGCGGCGAAGGTTCCCAAACTTTTACCTTTAGCCTAGAAACCCTAGTTTCTTCAATGGTAATACTAGGAAATGATAGAGGAATACTTGTAGGAGGTTTTTATGTGTTGAAATTGATAGATGGATGAATCACAAACCCTTCATGATAGTATAATTTCTTTTATGCATCCTCACATTTGTGGTTGTATAGTTAATAACCCTAATATTATCGAGGTTCAAATTTTTCTATAATTTTCACGATGTATTTAATTGTAATGACTCTAAACCTTGATTATTAAGCATTAATTGTATATTTAACCATAACTACCATGATTAGAAGACAGGGTTGTTACATATGGAACCATTATACCACTTATGGAACCAAGTATGTGTTCAAGAGTGAGTCTAGTGTCTTAGCTTGCTTCAAGTGTGTACTTGTGTGTTGTTTATGGTGTTTAGGCCAAGAGAACACCAACCCACCTAGGTGTACTTGTGGGACCGAGAAAGGGAGGGAGTAAAGCAAAAGAAGCTTACATCCATTGAAAGGTAGCTTTCTACCTTATTCTCCTTGCATTCTTGTGTGCATATGTATGTGTTTGTGTGCTTGTGTATGCTCTTGTGACTTAAGAATATGCCACTTAATGCCTTGACATTACATTGGTACCAATGTGTTTCCTTGAATGGCTTTGGTTATGGAAATAGCTCATAAGGGTGGGGTGATGTCAAAAGTCCCTTAATGAAAGTGAGGAGATGCCAAAAGTCTCATGACATGGGTAAGACAGGGCCAAAAGTTTCTTGGAAGGGTGAGGCCAAGTTAAAAGTCCCTAGACCAATAGTGAGGCAAATCCAAAAGTCCTAGAAATAGGGTAAGGCAAAACCAAAAGTCCTTAGAGCATAGTTTTAGCTTAAATGTGAATAAGTGGCATGGAAATTGTGACTTTGCATACTTTATGGTTGCCAAACCTTCCATACATATACTTTGATGTGTATATGCCTTGAATGTGTGTGTGAATGGGTGTGTGAGCTATTGAGATTCTAGGAATCTCACTCCCCTTCCTTCCATTATCTTGAAATGCCAAGGTGATGTACAAGAAGCAAGGAAGGCAACCCAAGAACATTGAAAAGTCATACTTTGTCCATTATGTAGCTTGTTATGTATTTGAATACCAAAGTTACTTTGTATATATTATTTTTTAGATGTAAGCTCATGGACAAATGTAATATGATGTATAATTCTTGTATAGACCATATGTGGCATGAAATCTATGGAAATGGGAATTTTGGCTTCTTGATGGCTTGATGTATTAGTGCATTATTGGAAGTGGAATGGCCAAATTAAGATGCATAAGGTTTGGAACCACTTGGGTAGTTTATATAAGTCATATTCATGCCTTTAAACTTGCCCAAGAGGTGCCAAACTTAAAGGAAGGCCATTTGGACCAAAGTGATACCTAATGAGAGGCAAAAATCGGCCATTTTGGTAAGCTATGTCACTTTTTGTCCAAATGAGCTCATCTTGATTTGAAATTTGGCATTCATTTAGAGCTTGTTGAGGGATTTTTGGAAGCTAAAGTAGGTAATTTTTAGAGATCTACAGAATATTTGGAAAATTTTTGGTTTGGCCATTGATACTGTTCATATAGTCAAAAATTTGTTCTCTATTATTCATAAGGCAAATGATATCTAATTACCACGAAATCCTATAAGGAGAAACTAGACTTTCCCAGTGACTTGTGCCAATTGGAAGCACCTTATTTGGATGTCTAGAGAGGGAGATATTAATTTTTGAAGTTGCTATCCAGTACTAGGCGACTAGTCATACCCGTGTTATTGTTTGATTGATTTTCAAGGTCTGAATGTTCTTGTATTAGCCTAGATTTATTTTTCCCCTCTAGCTAATATTTGCAACTTTCTAGATTGGTATCATTTGCATAGATTGGATTTTTGTAGAAATAATTGGACATTTGTGAAATTTATGACAATAAACTATATCAGTATCAGGTGGCAGTCAGACCTTTGTGGCTATTTCATTGTCAAACATGGTCCAGATGGAATTTTCATGGCTGGGACTTATTTGTAGTGTAAATTTGACATCTAGAGCTTTCTAGAAAGCTACGGTTTGTGTGATTTCAATTTTTCTACATTTAGTTATGAGTTTTCAAAGTTACCCTTGAAATTTGCCACATGTTGTCCGAGAAGAAATAATGGAATTTCGGGGTTTTGAGCTTGAAATATCTGGATTTCTTGATGATTTGAATTTTTTGTAATTTGTTCCAATGATAAATGGCTAGATAATGTTGTTAGATGATCCACAGGGCCTACGTAATGCGAATTGAAGAATTTTACCCCGATGCAACGCAATAAAAGTGTATTATTTTTATACTTTTTCTTACTTTTGTCTTGTGAATGTGCACCAATTGCTCATAATGGAAGAGTATGATAATATAAATATAAGGTATTACAAAAATTCCTAAATAATTGGGTGAAACTACACCAAAAGTCCCTAGATGTTCTTTTTACTTTGATGGATCCATATGACTTTACATGATTATGTTCGATATTTGGATGCCTATAATGCATACTTGCTCTCTTTGATATGATAACATGCCTCATAAGTGTGCTTGAAAGGTGAATGAGCTATTAGGATTTATAAAATCTCTCTTTCCTCTATATTACTTCTAGCTATGTCTAGGGAAATCTTAAGGAGCTAAAAATGGAGCCAAAAAGCTTGAATAGCATGACTTTGATAATAGTTTAGCATTTTATATACTTTTATGCACAAGAAAATCATACATGATATTTTTGTAATGTAAACATTCTTATAAATGTAAAAGTATGGGATTATGATATAAATACCATTGTTGAGTGTATATGTATAAGAGTGTGCAATTTAACTATATGTATCTTGGAAAGTGCATGTATAATGACAAGTGGGTAAGTCATTTTGAGATGCATGATGTTTAGGACATGATAAAGTAGTCATATATGCTTTATTTCATGTTTGGGACATACTCAAATGGTCACATGAAGTGAAAAGGCCCATTTTAAGTCAATTGGACCCATATGTGCACCATTTTGAGCCACTTATTGTCCCTGGACCAAAATTAGGACAAATGAACTAATTTTTGGATAAAATTTAGCAGGAATTTAGATTTCATTTATATTTTTTTATAGAGCTAAAGAACATAATTTTTGGGGCTCTGTCGAATTTATTATGATTTTTCAAAGTTGGTTAAAAATTACATAATTGCTTGGGTACTATTCATATGGTTAGATTTGGTTTTTCATGCATTTGAGGGGCTAAATGGACTCCAATGCTTACAAAATTTTATAGCCACATAGGTGGCATTGTAAGCTTTCCATAGGCACCAAATTTGTGTAAAATGGTATTGTGTAACCAAAGATATTTATGCTTAAAGTTTCAAGTCTAGTTGTGCCTGAAAATATGATATAGTTACTGTTCCATTGGATTTGTTTGACCCAAATGAATTTGTTTTAATCTAAAATTTTTATATCATGTCCTGAGCTTTTCATAGAGTCCTAATTACATAAATTGAAGTTTTCTAACTTAAGATATGAATTTTTAAAATTAGTGGCTGAAATGAGAACTTATGAGAAATTGTGCAAAAGTGCTAGCTTGGACCATGTGGTTAGAAGCCCAAATTTTGTGATTCTTTTTATGATGTTTCATGTTGAACAAACGTGTCTAGCATGGATTTTGATATTGATATGTTAAAGTTATGCATTTGTGCAATTTGAAGAAGTTGGGCCTTTAATATTGGTTTATTTTGCGGCTAAAACTTTTAGAGACACGAAAATTTATGTTGTAAGCATGTAATGATGTAAAATAAGTGCTATTTCTTTATGGTATGACAAGCAGCAGTAGTGTTCACCTTGAAAATCCAATGAATTTATTTATATGGTGTTGATTTGAGATTTTAAGTGATAGCAAAAATCCTTAAGTATCTATTTAACAAAAAAGAATTAAATATAAGGCAGAAGAGATAGATGGAATTAATTAAAGATTATGACTTTAAATTTAAATGCCATCCAAGCAAGGCAAATATGGTAGTAGATGCCTTTAATAGAAAATCCCTTCAAGTTGTTAAAATGATGGTTGAGTAAATCAAGATGTTGGAATATTTTAAGGATATGAGACTTCCCATGACCATCCCACCCCATAGTCTGTATTTGAGTGAACTCAAAATTGAGTGTGAGTTGAAGGCTTAGATAAGTGAGGCATAAAAGCTAGATCCATCCTTACAAAAGTAGATAGGGCATCAAGATTTTTCCATAACACCCAATGAAAGTATACTTTTCCAAGGAAAGGTCTATATTCCAAACTAAATTTTAAAAGAAGCCCATAAAACCATATACACTATTCATCTTGGATATACTAAAATGTATCAAGATCTAAAAAAGATGTATTGGTAGCTAGGAATGAAGAAGAAAATTTTTGATTATGTGGTTAGGTGTCTAATATACCAAAGGGTTAAAATAGAACATTAGAAAGCCTCTTACGTTTATTATAACTTTTAGAGATCCCTTAATGGAAATAGGACCACATTACCATGGATTTTGTTATGGCTTTACTTAGAACCCAAATTGGTAAGTATGTTATATAGGTGATTGTAGATAGGCTGATCAAATTTGCACATTTCTTACACATTAAGGCTAAGTACTCTCTAGAAAAGTTAGCTCAATTATATCTACAATAAATGGTAAGGCTACATGGAGTGCCATCCAGTATAGCGTTGACAAATACCTTAGGTTCATTTTTAAGTTTTGGGGAAAGCTACAAGAAGCTTTTGGAACCAAGTTACATTTTAATACAGCTTCTCATCCTTAAACTGATAGTTAACCAAAATAAACAATCCAAACCTCAAAGGATATGATGAGAGCCTGCACCTTAGACCAAGGGGAAAGTTGAGATAAATACCTATCCTTAGTAGAGCTTGCTTACAACGATAGTTTCCACTCTAGCATTAGAATGGCACCCTATAAAGCCCTTTATGGTGGGATATGTAGATCACCCTTATGTGGGCTTGAAGTTGGAAAGAGGAAGTTGCTAAGACCAAAGCTGGTGCAAGAAACTTTTGAGTAGATTAAGTTGATCCAAGAAAGGATGCTTATTACTTGGAGCAACCAAATGGGTTACTCAGACAAAAGGAAGAAACCCTTAGAATTTGAGGAAAGGATGCATGTATTTCTAAAAGTTACTCCCATAACTAGAATTGATAGATCTCTAAAATCCAAAAAGTTGAGTCTAAGATATATTAACCCATTCCCAGTGATATAAAAAAAAAATAGGCATGTTGCTTATTAGATTGCGTTACTACCCAAATTGTCCAATTTTTATCTTGTATTTCACATTTCTTAACTTTGAAAATATATTCTTGATCCTTACACATCACAGAAAAAAGAGTTAGTGCAAGTCAAAGATAATCTATCATAGTAACCAAAATCAGTATGGATTGTGGACAATGACAAGAAACACTTAAGAAACAAGACTAACTCTCTAATCAAGGTAATATGGGAAGGACTAATCCTGGAAGAAGCTACATGAGAGATATAGAACAAAATTAGAGAAAAATATATATATAAAAAATCATTCCATTAAGGTAATTCTAAATTATGCAGACAAAATTTCTAAAAGGTGGGTAAAATAAGATCCCTTCCTAAATGAACTTAATTTAAGCAATTTTGAAAAACTTACTTAGTATTAAAAGACATTAAAATATTAAATTGTGGATAAATATTAAGAATTTAATGGAATACAAATTTATAGAACATTAAAATTTTTTTAAAAAGTTATTAGGAATTTCATAGGAATTTTTAAAAATTTTTAGGAAATATTTAGGATTTATTATAATTATTAGGAAAGAACATAATTAAGAAAAAATATTTAGGAAATGAATTTCAAGAAATTCCTTACACCATTAAGGCCCGAACAATATAAGAAAAAAATTTGGAGAATGAAACTATTTAGATGAAATTTTGATGTCAAAATAAAATTATTAAAAGTTTAGGGTAAAAAAGCATAATTTTGTCTAGGGTTGAATTATAATTTTGGTTAGGTTAAAGTATAATTTTAGCTTAGGCCAAAATGTAATTCTTACCAAGATAAAAAACTGCAAAATAAATGAGCTAAAGGAGTTGAAAATTTTGATATGTACCTCTTAATGATTAGGAGTAATTCTTGTACTTAATATTGAACAAATAAGTATCATTTTTATCTTTAGTAGTACTTGTCAGAATGTATTATTGACTTCCTCATGGAAAGAGAAGGGTGGGATATACAGCATATTTGGAGGCAAAAACTCATTTATAAAGCATTTTTTCATTACTTCTCATTCCTACAAATATCAAACTTAGAAAGGGAGAGAAGAACAGAGAGCATTGAAAGGAAGTGAGTGAAAGGAGAGAGAAAGGGCAATAGAGGAAAAGAAGAATGAAAGGAGAAGAAGAGAAACTTGAAGCCCCTTTAATTAAAATATGAGGTAAAACACTTTTGTCTTACTAAGAATCCACCCATGGTCACATCTTTATCATCTTCCTTTCTTTGTCTTTCTCTGAAAGTGGGTCTTTGATGGTGAAATTTGTAGATCTTCTTTTTGGACATTAATCTATGGATTAAATTATGTGGTTGCTATTATTTTTTATTATATAATGATTAAATTCATCACTGGGATCACTAGGGCTAAAAAAGTGAAAATTTCTTGAATAAACAATGATTTGCATTGCAAAACTAAGGAAGAAGTTAATACAACACTGTAATGCCAATTGAACATATTATAAAAAAAAGAAAGAACAAAAACAAAATAAAGGGCATCCAGTGCCACTTTGTAACAGCCCAAAATTTATTAAAAGTAATTGTAGACAATTAAAGAATTATTATGAGGATAATTAGGGAAATTATGGGAAATAGAAATTTATGGAGAAATAAATTATTAATATGGATTTAAAATTCATTTGGGTTAGAAATTTAATCTAAGTTCATAATTAATTTAAACATATCAAGGATAAAAACTTATAGAGGCCCAATTATAATTTTGTGCAGACCCAATTCAAGTGAATCCATTTAGAATGGCCTAATCTGGTTCAATGTTTTAGAAGCCTAAAACTTAGAAAATGGGCCCAAGTGTGACATGGATACTTAAGTTGGCCCAAAACCTCACTAAAACCTTAAACCCTTCATAGTCTCCTTCCCATTCTGCAGAACCATAAGAAAAACTTAAGAAAGAAATTTAGAGGTCCAAGGAAGGCTAGGGTTTTACCAACATTTTGGCTTTATTCTACACTTCTAAAGGAGGGTTCAACCAAGGTAACCAACATAGAACTTAACATTCTCATTCTCCTCTACAATTTGATCTAAATAGCTTTTAGTTTAGTGGATTTTCATTTTCTTTCCAAATCTGAAACTTGCTTTTTGGTGGTTTTATAATTAATTTTCGGAGGTTGAAGCTAGAGGAGTTATTAGGTAAGTATTTCCTTCCCATTCTGATATGTTTTCTATTAGTTTGACACCCTAATCACTAACTTATGATATGAGTTTGGATTTTGTGCGAAAATACCCAGAAATTTGAGTGGAATATTGTGATTTTTGGTGTAGGGAAGTTAAAACCTAAAATTGGAATCCATTGGTAGTTAGGTAAGTAACCTCTAGGTAGTCATTAATAGTTCAACTATTTAGGCATCTGATTGTTACTATAAATGATGATTAAGAGTGGTATTTATCTAATCTTATCGTCATAGGGTGAATTGGCATTGTTGTTAGATCTTAAAGATTTGTCAACTAAGTGAGGTAACCAGGGTTTAATTTAATTCCTTGCATATGTGCTTTATTAATTTGATAATTGCAGCATAATTTATAGTTTTGAAATGCTAAATGATTAGTTGGCTACTTGATTATTGTGTTTTGACCATGTGTGAGTCCATGATAGAGCTATGGTGCAGTTGCCACCCATGCATCATGCTTCAATTAGGCACTAGGTTGTAATTAGACCTATGAATGCATTGAGCCCAGGTTGTGCTCAATAGGGAGTTGGTGCCGTGGATAGGTCTTTCCCAGTGTTATTGGCATTTAACATAATGTGTATGATTGCTAGTATGAGATAGTAGTCACTGGTAGCTTAACTAGTTCATTTGCTGATATGATAGATGATTATGATATTTATCTGATTAAATTACACTTATGTTGATTGAATGGTACATATGTTTGGAATTATCCTTTGGTTATTGATATTTATACCTTACCCTATTTTATGGGCTAACAAATTACAGGTGAAGGTCTCTCAGATAAGAGGAAGGGGAAATAAGTAGAAGAGCACCCCTAATCTGAGGCCACATGTGGAAACTTCTATGCTTGAGCAAATTTTGATTTAGAGTAGATGCTAATTTTGTGATTTATTTTGTATAGCATCATTATGCACTCATATTGCCAAGTGTAGGTATTTTAATGTTTTGTAATCAATGATGTAACTAATAAGAAAGTAGATCTTGTAGTAGTTGAAATCTAATGTATGAATTTAATTAATATCTTATATGGATTATTGCTAATGGAGAACTATCACTTAATGACTTAAGATGTGATCATGTAATGCAATGAATGGTTATCCCAATTGGTATTATATAGTAGCTTAGTTGGAATATATATATATATGCATATGAATGATGTTGTTAGTGGCCTTGGTCACCAATTGCGGTCATAACATGGTTAGGTACTGATATGTATGGTAGTACTCAATTATTATTAATCCCCTTAAAGTTTGTGATTAATGTGGAGTATTAATTGTGGTATTTAGAAGCTAAGAGGTCTAAAAGACTATGAATGTTAACTAGGGAGGCCCTAGAATTCACTTAGGGTGATGGGCTTATGGTTAGGAATGTGAAATTGAGAGAATAATATTAGAAAGGAGCAAAGTCGTAGCTTAAAGTACTTAGGTCGCAGCCAATAAGCATTTTTTAGGTAATAGAAGCTTAGAGTACTGTGGTGCAACATCTTGAGTCGCAGTGCAACACAGGAAAACTAGTTCTAGAGGGTAATCAAAAGTAAACTTGCCACAACAAGAATCGAACAAGATGCTTAGGAGAGTTCTAGGAAAGCCTCTGCTATAGCACCATATAGGTTCACCATGGTGAGGCATGGGAAATCTTGGGGAAAGCTGATCCAGTAGCTCATCTTGTCGCGATGTGGGGAAAGCTCTCAGAGTAGGAATCGAGAAATTTTGAATAATAGGGTCTAAAGAGTAATTTTGCTGTGGCACAGAAGGCTTGGGTCATGGTGCAAATAAGGTATTCTTGGCTTTTAAGTTTCAGTAGCTACTTAAGTCATGGTGTGGGTGAACTAAGTCACGGCACAAGTCCACATACTTAGTTTTTAAGTTCTAATAGCCAACTTAGCTACCGCGAGAATGTCCAAGTCATAGACTAAAACATTAAACCCTTATTCCTAGCCCCTAGAACTTAGTTATTATAATACTAATGGTATATAATGACTTTGGAATAATTATAGGAGGGTTTTGTGGATGTAGAGTTAGTGTTAACATGATATGAAGGATGTAATAGATGACTTAAATTTCTTATAGGCTAAATTGCTTTGTTTATTGAATAAAGATCTTCTAGAATAATAAGGTTCAAATTTTCTCAATAATTCTCTAAGTGGCTTATTGTACAGACTTCAAATCTTGATTTACAAGCATTAACCATGTAATTAAGCTTAATCACTATAATTAGAAGTCAGGGTTGTTACACACTTCCTCTACATTACAGCCATAGCTTTATAATTTTAGAGAAAAATGAAATATTTGAGCCTTCTTACATATTCTTATACCTATTGTTTATATCTAATTATGGATTAGATCATTTAGTATTATGGGTCTTGTTTTGTGCTTGTAATTTTTATTGTATATGAGCTAAAAAATTTACATGCTACATACCTAAGTTACCTTTTCTATTCTTTTAAAACCTTGGAAGTTATTAAAAGCTAAATCCTTCACGTTAATCCCTATGCAAGGAATATGGATTTAAACCCATGCACAGAAGAGTAAACCCCAAACTATATCTATACATGGATGACTATATTCCCTCGAATATCTTGATTCCTATGCATGGAAGATCAAACTCTAGATGATTCTTGTGCATAAGTGACTAGCGCCTAGATACCTAATATGGACTAATGAACCTTTAAAACATTTAAACACTAAAAGAGACTATGAGTGAAAAAAGCAGGGTTCCATTAGGATTAGCACAAGTGAAAAAAAGGTTCTATTAGGATTCCCTAGGATGAACTACTTTGATACCTTAATGTAACCCCCCAAACTTTTAGGGTGCTATGTTTCCCACTTCTTTATCAAAGTAGTGGAAAAATTCAAGTTTTTAAAAATTTTGACTATGTATCGAATAACTAATTCCATATATATATATATATATAATATTCATATATTACAAATGATGTTAGTATTTTCCTAATATTACACAATTCATTCTTAGACTACTGTATGTACATCAATTATTGCTACATTTATTTAACAAGTAAAGTTCTTGCATTTTCAAAATACTATCTACCAGACATTGGGAGATGAGTCTACTCCTACTTTTTCAATTTATTGTTGGTGTAGCCTCGTTAGTACTGAGATCCCTGTTTGAACACATTATCAAGTATACTAAGAATTTACATTCTCAGTAAGAACACAACTAATATTAGAAAACTAGTAATGGTTCAACTACTAAATGTGCAAAAAATATTTTCTTTTTATTTTTCCTTATTTGTGACACATAAGAGTAGCAAACACAACATGGCAACCAAATACAGATGAAATGACATTTATATATAAACACTTAAGCATAGAGGGCAAATTCCCATATATGCATGTCCATTATAAATTATACTTAAATAATATTAATCATAATAATTACCTACTACATTTATCATATCTAAGCATCACAAATCATAACTTGATCAATATATCATATGTAATTGCATTCAAATAACACAGTTATAAAACATAATAGCATTTATATCCAACTAGATCTTTCAAAAGCATCCTTTCATAACATTAATTCTGCCTAATCATAACAGGCTTAGTAATTTTGATACCCCTTAGCTTGGTATATACTAGCATGCTTTATCATTTCATTTGTAAAGCCTATATAGAACTCTAATGAGTACATACCATGAATATCCTTCTAAGGAGACATAGATGATTTTACCTTGAAAGTGCTTATGTAAAGAAAACATTTCAACAAGCTATGTATCAAGTGTCTTATACCACTTGTATAAGCTTGGACTTTTGAAATCATAGATAACCATCAAGTATCCTATACTACTTGGTGTGAGACTTGATTTTTAGTGCCATCAAAGGGGAAAACTATTCTCTTCAATTATTATGATCAATGAAATCATTATTTGATAGGAGTAAATATAACTAGGGCATCTTCTAAAGTAAATCCATAAACTTAACCTAGAACCTGAAACAAAAAAGCGACATGAGGGCCTCTTATCCCTATTGTCATAACCTTGTTCTTAGGAGAATAAGACTTCAAACCAAAAGGACTCTAACCCCTATGTTGATTCTAGATGATCATACCTTTCCTTTCACATAGATATTTTGTCTCTATTAATGAAGATTGTCTCTTAGAATCTTATCCCTTGAGAATTCAATCCTCTGGAGACTTATGTTAAAATTAGGAATTTATAGGATCTTGTAACACTATATTCATTTAGCTCATCCCATATCTTATCTAGGTTCATTTATGAGAAATACACCACATTCTTAAGAAAATCCTTCAAAATATCCAATTAAAATGGTGTTACGTCAAGTATAAATTTTTCGCTCGATGTCTCATGAACCATATAAACTTATCTATGTCATCCTCATATTTAATTACATAATTTTCAACTCAAAGCCATCTTAAAAAGAGATCTAAAACTTGTGCTAATGAAGGATTCACATGAAATTCAATGATGTAGCCTCGAGTAGAATTCCAAAATTCTAACATAAACTTTGAAAAATTATAACTAATTTTAGAAAAATCAAAATCAATAATAATTTAATATTCTAGAAAGCTACAGATGTCTACTTTATGTTAAAATCATTCCAGACCTCAATAGAGGTTTCTAGCTATCAGAACTTGATGGAATAGTATCAAAGGTTGTCTATCACTACTAGTACTATCCTCCAAATTTAAAAATTCATATCTCCTTGTTTAGATGTCTATTTTGGGTGATATTAGTGGCCATGGAAATCTTATTATGTATAGTTTAAGCCTGTAAAATTTCATGAGCATTGGACACCATTTGCCCTCGAATGACACAACCAAAGCAACTAACCAATTGAATAGTGTTTGCCTCAGTTTAACAGAAAAATGTCAATTTTGAAAAATCATAATTAATTTCATAGAGTTCCAAATAATCTGATCTTTAGTTTCCTAAAAAGCTCTGGATGAGATCTATATGCATGCCAAATTTCGTGGTCAAAATCGTTCATTTGTTCAGATTTTGATATTGGGTTGCAAAATGGTAAGTTTTATGTCTCATAAGGGGTCCAAATGGTCCATTTTAGTTTCTAAGACAACCATGGCCACTTGTGTAACACCATACATTTCTAGCATGCTTCCGATCATTTCTAAGTCTCACATGATCAATTGAACAAAGGGAATGGCAAATGACATTAGAATAATGCCTTATTTCGCGTTACGTCGCATATAAAAATTCCATTCGGTGTCACACGGACCATATGAGCTCATACAACACGTTCTCATATTTAATTACATACATACAACTCATTTGCATAACCAAAGTTGGCCCATAACTTGTGGAACTCAAAGGGGAACATCAAATTCACACTCTTATTTTCGGCCAGAATTTCAGTTTTTCTGTCACAACTTCGGAAATTCATAACTAAATCCACAAAATTTGAAATCCAACAAAATTTACCATTCTAGAAAGCTCTGGATGTCTACCCCATGATAAAAATAGTTTCAGCCCATGAATCATTAAGGGGAAAACATTTGACATCCGAAAAGCCACTGGGGTTGCTGCTGTCTGGGCCACTGGTTCAGTTTACTGATAGGAAGTTTCAAAATTTGTAACTAATTCTATAAAAATTGAAATCATTCATTCTTGGCCATTCTGGAAATCTACACATGTCTAATTTATTTTAAAAATATGCCCAGGCCATGAAACATAACACAGAAAACGTTTGACACGCGAAAAGGGGTTAAGGTTCGGACAGCTACTGGTGCTGATACAAGTGTCTGCTATGAACTTTGAAAATGTCCAATTAATTCCACAAAAATCCAATCTATGCAAATAATACCAATTTGGAAATCTATCAACGTTAAATTTATGGTAAAAATAGACTCAGATAAGAGGAATCACGCTTAGCTACCCAAATTCAATGGAACAGTGACTCAGGTCGTGCTGAGCTACTGCTACTGTCCCAGAAATTCAAAAATTCATATCTCTCAGCTCAGACCTCCAAATGAGGTGCTTCCAGTTGCTACAAGTCACTGTGAATGCCTAGTTTCTAGCTATAAAATTGCGTAGCCATTGGACCATGTTTTCCCCTCGGATGACACAATTCCAAAACTGACCAAATGAACAGTACCAGTGCAAATCCGAAATTCTGATACCAACTTTGAAAAATCATAGAAAATTCCACAGACCTCCAAATGACCTGATCTTTGGATTCCCAAAAATCTCTAGGCGAGATCTACTTGCATGCAAAATTCCAAGTCAAGAAGAGGTCATTTGGTCAGATTTTGCCATAGCTCAAACTTATGGCAATTTTGGTCCCAACAAGAGGCAACTTTGGTTCAAATGAGCCATTCATGGTTCCACACATATTTGAGCAACTTAGAAAGCATAAATATAGCATAAATAAGTCCCTCATAAGGTCTGAACTCTCATGCAACTCAAATTCACCATGCCACTTCCATAAACATACATACACAAATGGGCTCCCAAGTGGTCAAAATACATAATTCTACTCATTAGACTCTATTCTTGATACATACACTAACTTTACATAGTTTTACACTTGTTCAAAGTGTCATGGCTCAAAAATAACATTTACATATCTACTTTTACATTCTAGTCATCATAGTATATCAAAATATAAAGGTTTGCCAAGAGATGGAGATTTAAGCTCCTTGGCTTCCATCCTTTGGGTCTTGAACTCCACCTAGATCATATGAGATGAGAGAAAGGAGGGGGTGAGATTCATTGAATCTCAATAGCTCATACACCTATTCAATCACATTTTCAAGGCATATAACATGTCAAGGGTACAAGTATGCAACTACTCAATCAATGAAGCATTCAATTTCCACATTTTTATGTCACAAACACATGTCAAGAATAAGAATGAGCTCTAGGGACTTTTGGGTTGGCCTCACCCCATTTCTAGGACTTTTGGATTGCCTCACTCTTGGTTCTTGGGACTTTTGACTTAGCCTCACCCATCCAAGGGACTTTTGGCCTTGTCTCACCCATGCCATGAGACTTTTGGCATCTCCTCACCCACATTAAGGGACTTTTGGCACTACCTCACCCTTATGAGCCATTTCCATCATTCAAAGACATTCAAGAAAGCATATTGGTACCAAAATAGCAACATAGTATCAAGTGGCATGTCTCAAACATATAAACATACACACAAGCACACAATGACACCATATGCAACAAGAAAATGCAATAAGAAAAGGTGGAGAGCTACCTTGGTGCAAATTCAAGCTTTACTTTGCTTGTTTCTTCTCCTTTTCGGTTCCACAAACACAAGAAGGTGGGGTTGGATTTCTTTGGCCTATTCACAATAAACAACACTAAATTATACTCTTGGAACAAATTATGACATCCAACTCACTCTTAAGACTACACTTTAGTCTATTTGTCACAATATGGTTCCATTAAAGGCCTAATGAAGCAACTACCATAATTAACATTCTTGGTTCCATTCTCTTGCCATATTTAGACCTCTTGACCTCATTTAAGGTCCTTGAAGCCATCACACACTCACTTTCACAAACCTAGGTCCATGTTGCTTCATAAGGTTACATTATGGAAGCCATTGCCTCATCTCTCAACCTAAGGCTTCTAAATTTTTTCCAAGGGTTTCTCCTATCTTCTTTTATCATATAAAGTCCCAAATCAAGCTTGGAACCATTTAAATTACTCCCTAGCTATCTCTAAGGGTCTTGACCTAGTTATGCTTCCATTAAAAACCCATGGAGTTTGGGATTTTTCCTTAATGGATGGGGCACTTGGGAGGCTCCCTAGGAGTCTTAGAAACTCAAACAAACACTCACATATGATGGGAAGTCTTGAATCAACCCAGATTTTAACTTATGTTCAAGCACCCTATACTTTTCCAACTTGAGTTTTACTAGTTTTTCATGCATTTTTTTGGTATAATCCATCTTCCCATGCCTTAGTTTGATGGATTCTTTTGGATTATAAAACAGAAACTCTTCCCTCTTCATGGTTCTGGTTGAGACATCCTACCATGGAAGAGGAGAAGGAGAAAAAGAAGCAACAAAAGGAGAGAAACTACCTTGCAATCAAGCTTCCTTTAAGAGCCCTTCCTCTTCCCTCTTTCTCCTCCTTAAATTCCGAATTTCACTCCTCTGATCTGGACCCAAATCAGCACCAAAAAATACATTAAAACCATGGAAAGATGAAGCAAGAAGGGGAGGATGAAGTTTCAAGAGGAAAGAGCATGAAAACCTTACACTTTCTCACCTTTTCTTTGGCTTTTCTTCCTCCAAAATTTCCTCCCTTTGTGTGCCTAAGACAGCAGCTCCATTTCTGAGTTTTGGGCAGAAGAAAGTCGGTTTAGAGAGAGGGGAGCTGAACGTGGCTTAAAAAGGGAGTTTGGAAGCTTCTTTTGTGCACTTTGTTTCCATTTTTGCCCTTCCATAATGGCATTTCCGGTTTGGCTTCGTTTTAGCTCCTTTTTGAGAACCGTCTTTTCCATCATAAAATTAAGATTCCCAATTTAATAAAATGCCTTTGGAATCACTCAAATTGGAGCTAAAACCTTCCCGAACGAACCGGCCAAAGTTTAGGTCAACCGACATCGGAAAGAGTACACCGGAGGAGCTTTACCAGTCCCGGGGCTTCCCATGGTTTTTGGGGCCTCTGAGAACCCTGGGAAACTCAAAATTTCCATTTAAAAAGCCCTCCTAGGTGTTTTTCTAAAAGTGCACTTATTTACGAAAATGCCACTGGCCTTTTGGCAAATTTTTTGAATCACTCCGACCTTAGTTTTTGGACAACTCAAGGCTCAAATCCTCATTTTCTATTATTTAAAATTTTATTCAAATTTTGTTTGGCCTTGAATCACTCATCTTAGGGGACTTGCTTTTCAAACCGGCCCGTTTCAGCTATTGTACAATTTACCGGGTGTTACAACTTGAGTATGTGGAAAAGCACCAAAATAGTCTACTAAACTTGTCTCAAAGGTGCACAAAGCCAGAAATTAAAAACTCACTCTCTCACACCAAGCCATACATAAGAATGCATGCACTTTACATTGCCATCCAATGTCTAAAAACTACAATATCATTCATTTGGCATCAAGTTACATACATACATCAAATATTTGGATATTTACATATGTTCAAATGATTATACAATATTTTCACCATGGGATTACATCATATGCCATTCGTGTGGCTACAAAATGAACATAACAACAAATCTTTGTCAAACCCTCATCTTCCAACTTGATAGCTTCCATTACCTTGCTCATTTGGTCCACCTAACATATTAAGACATTGGAGAGGAGGGAATGAGATTCAAAGAATTCCAATAGTTCATCTCCCTTTTAATTATATATAAAGAATGTAATTCAAGTCTTAAAAATGCATGCATGAGTATAATAGAAAGTGTGATCATTCAAGAAGTATTTTTGGCATTTGAGCAAATCATACAAAGCATATATAGGCTTGCCAAATAAGTGGATTAGCCTCACCCATTCTCTTTAAGGTTATTGGACTTGCCTCACCCTTTTTCTTAAAGGCCTTGAACTAAGCCTTACTCTTGGGAGGCTCTAAACTTTGTCTCAACCATTCTTGAAAGTTATGAGCTCATCCTTACCATGGCTAGTGGGTTCTTGGCTTCACCACACTCATAATATCACCTCATGATACCATGGCATATGGATGCATGCTAGAATACTTTTTCATGGCTTAAAACACATATACACACATTTAAGACAAGGCAAACATTCATCCATGCATGAAATAAAGATGAGAAGCTACTTTTGTTGCAACCACACACTTTTCTCTTTAGAATTACACTCCCTTCCTCAACCACACACTCATAACGATATGAGGCTTGTTTTTCTTGGGCTAAATACATAAAATAGGAACCAATTATGCTCTTGGGACCATTCTTAAAGCTACTTATTTATTTGGAACACTAACTTTGTCTTATGGTTCATTTATGATTTCTAAATGCACCTAATGAAGCAACATCCATAATTTGAGTTCTAAGCTCCATTCTTTCCTTCCATTTATGACTCTTTACCCCACTTAAACCTTTTGGAGCCATCACACAATTAAAACAAGGAGTCTAATTAGGTGTTACTTCTTTAGGCCATAATATGGAACCTAGATTACCAATTCATTCTCTAGGCCTCTTAAATTTTTTCTAAGGCTTCCCCTTATCTTCATCCATCATATATAACAAAAATAAGCTTGGAATAAACTACCCCTAAGTGCCAAACCCTTTAGGCCGAGGCTATGCTCCTTCTTGGCACCTTTAGAGTTTCTTTGCTTCTTTTGATGGGAGAAGCATGGAGGAAGCTCTCTTAGTGTCTTAGGAGCCTATATGAACTCTTAAACATCATAAAATATGGCTAGGATTCGTCGTAAAGTTCAAGGTGCACTCAAAACCCTAGCCTCCCTATCTTGCAATCTAATGATTCTTAATTAATTTTCTTTGCATATTCTTATTCTCCACACTCAATTCCCTAAGATTCACCCTTGGTTTTGTCCAAAATCCATGCCTTCTTGAAGTTTCCTAGGTTGGACGAACCAAGGAGAGAAGGGGAGAGGGAGTAGCTACCATGGGAAAGAAGTTTTACCTTGTTTTTCCTTGATTTCTTGGATGATTCTTCCCTTTCTTGGCCTCCTCTCCTTAAATCCGAAAATTCCACCTCCGTTTTGCCCTCAAAATAGATCCAAGAACATCAACAAAACCATAGGAAAGAAAGGAAGATGGAGGAGAAGGAGTTTGTTAAAGAAGAAGCATGAAAAATCATACCTTTCCTTAGCTTTTTCTCCTTCCTTTCTTCTCCTTCTTGTGGGCCTCAAATCCTAGCTCTCTTCTCTGGTTTAGGGCAGAAACAAAGTGAGCTAAACGAAGGAGGAGGTAGGGTGTGTCCTTATATATAGCTAGGTTAAGAAATAATTTTCAAAAATTCTAATTTTGTCCCTTCTCCCTGGCATTTTCATTTTTGATTCATTTTAGCTTCTTTTTTAGAACTATCTTTTCCATCATAAAATTTACGTTCCCAATTATATAAAATTCTTTTGGAATCACTCAAATCGGAGCTAAAACCTTCCCAAACAAATCAGTCAAAGTTTAGGTCAACCATTATTAGAAAACATACACTGGAGGGGTATTAACTATTCCGGGGCTTCCCATAGTTTTTTTAGGCCTCTGAGAACCTTAGGCAATTCAAAATTTTCATATAAAAATTCCTCTTGTGAGAATTCCAAAATTTACTTGTAATTACGAAAATACCATTACGTTTCGTCAATATTTCATTAAAATTCGTTTCCTTATTCTAGCTCTATTTTTCTTTTTGTTTGAGCCTGAGATTCTCATTTTTAGGAGTTTAGAATGCTAATTAAATTTTTTGGGACCTTAACTAATTCATTTCAGGGGACTTACTTTGAAAACATATCCATTTCTATCATTTTGATGAAAACTGGACATTACAAATCCCATCTCCAAATACCATCTCTTATAGGGAATCCCTTCCTTAAGGACTCTACCTCTAATTTTGCCTTGTCTTGACTATTTATTCAAACATTTTCATATGTATAAATATTTTAGATAATTTTACATGTCATGCAATGATAATAAGATCACACATAATTCTTATATTCTAGGTTATGTTTTATGGTTATTCTTTTAAACCTAAATAAGTAATACATCAGCAAATAGCATGATTACAAATAATAAGTATTTGTGTTGTAATAAGCATAATCTTATACAAGTGTAAATATCTATCACAACCAAAGCACATCAAGAGTGTCAATCATACAAATTAAACATACCCAACTTGATGTAGTTACATAAGGATAAGGATATGGTAACACATAAGTAGTCTATAGCTTAAATTTATATTTTAAGTCAAATTTATTAGGCATAGAAAATCTTTCTTAGTAGGTATTAAATCCCTTCAAATACATATATATCATGAACTATGCATACATAAACATATCATAAAGCAAGCATATATGTAGACATATAAATATATATAAAAGACATATATACATATATGTGTAAACACACACATATGCATTTAACATGAATACATGCATACATATGTTTGCTTATATATTCTATATAGGATACAGATATTATCAGTTGCATATATCAATTTTGATGGAACCATTTTTTTATTATGTCTTTTAATATCTTCAATATCTTAATTAGGTCCATATCAAGTCTGTATTAGAGTATTCCAAGTGTTAAAGTCATCTATGCATAAGAATAGTCTAAAGTTTAGTCATTCATACATAAGAATGAAAGTATTTTACTATCACAGTCATTTATGCATGGGAATATTCTAAGGTTTAGTTTTCTTTGCATGGGTTTTCAAATATTCTCCTTTGCATAGGTAATTAAGTGAGATAGTACTATAATTAAATCCTTTGAGTTCCAAAAGGATTAAATCAAATAACATATTCATGAGACACACCAATTATAATACAATATGTAGACATCAACTACAAACAATGCCTAAGTACACATAAAACTTAACAAACATATGTCCTTAGGATGTTCATAGCTTGCGCCATTCATACAGTTGAGCCATGCATGTCTCAAACATTTAAACCATTCAAAACAATGGAGGAATACACGACCTATCATACCTAGCTTATTTAGCTCATTTACATCACTTATAGACATTAGCAACCAAGTTTACAACCATTATTAAGCTTTCCATAGCGTAAATCAATCTGTTTACATGCCAATCAAAGCTATAAGGGTCAATTTTGATTCTTTTTTTTTCCTTTATTCATATGTATCCTAAACAAACTTAGTTCAACCCATTAGATCAGAAAATATGCATTGGAGACCCTAGGAGTTTATGCAACCTAAAATGGCCACTATTCATATAATTTGAACTAAACTTTAAAAATTTATAACTTGAGTTATGTAACTCTAATTTGTGCAAATTAGATGTCTACAAAAAGCGTAGGATGTGAACTTTATGCCTGTAAAATTTCATGAGCAACAGAGTTTATTTGTCCCTTTAAAAATATGAAAAACCATAATTGAATAGTATGAATAGTACGAGGGACCAATCTGCATAATTTTTTAAACATTGAAAATTCATAAAATATTATGTAGAACTATATGTCAACATAGGTAAACCTACATATTATTGGTCATCTTCTACCACAAAGGACCATATATTCACATTCTCATACTCATACATAAGTTTCCATTCAAAAATATGATATTATACATTATGTGGCATCAAAAGTTATCATATATACATCAAATGCACTATCCATGCCATTCTTAATACATAAATCAAATTGACTACATAACATATTCCTAATACATTGTTTCTAGTGTCTAGCTCTTCTCAACTTGCTTTGGCTTGATGCTCTTAAAATGGTTAGTGGTAGTATATGGGTGAGATTTTAGGAAGAATCTCAGTAGCCAATATCAACTAATCAATGCACATATGAACACAATGAGAAAATGCCATGCATGTGGTGCAAGAATGGTAATCATATACCTCATGTAGCTTAAATGAAACTTTTACATAAAAACTAGTTCATTCTCAAGCTATGGCATCAATATAAACTAGCTAGGCTTAACCTAACTCAATTCAATGCCATAGGGAATTAGGAGCCATCATATAGCCATTTCATACACATGTAGCTCATTTTGGAAAACAAAACAAAACATATCTCATAAATGTATCAAGCAACAACATATACAAGTATTTCAAATCATTCAAACATTCATATGCATGCAAGAAAGGGAGATAGAGCTGCCTTAGAGCTTGTGAAGGTTCAAAATGCCACTAACCCACTTCTTGGTTCACTTATCTTGGCTCTTCTTGACTTGACACTCACAATTTGGTGAGGTTGGACTAGTTTGGCCTACACATAACAATTCATAAGGCAAATTTAGTTCATTTGGATTCATTCAAGGTCCCATCACTAATACTTAATTCCATTAGAGCCTAGCATGACACTTGGAACTAGTTTAAGTCTATTAGGAAGCAACTCTTGTTTCTCTTCATCTAAGCCCCAAATTCTCATATGCTAGGTGCCATATAGCCCTAATAGAGTCTATTTGAACCATCATATACTTGATTAAAGGAATTTAAAATCAATTGCCTTTTGCCCCATTTAGGCTCTAAAATTTCAACTTTCAATTTAGGGCTCATAAATTGAATCTAATGATTCCATAATTATTTATTCATCATATCTAAGTCTCTAAATTCATTAGAACTTAAGAAAACACTCCCTAGGTGCTTTAACCATGCCTTGGCTGAAACTATGCTTATATAGAAGGCAATTGGAGTTTTGCTTCTTCTCTTTGAAAATTTGATGCATATATACATTCCTTGGCTTCTCTTTAATCTAATTATAATTTCATATGGCTTAAATTATCCTCCTAGGGTGTCGTAGCTTCTTAGGTGCAATAGAAACCCTAATTTCACTATCTTGAATTCTAATGCTTCTTTAATGATTCTAATTGCATATTCTTACTCTCCATGTCCTAAAACTTATCTCTCAATTTTGTTTTGGCTGAAAATCAACTCCCCCTAATTTCTCCTAATGGTGGCCAAACATAGAAGGAAGAGAGAAGACAAGAAGAGGCAAGCTTCCACCATGAAACATACCTTGTCTTAAAGCCTTTCAAGAGGAAAATATGATGCTACACTTGGTTTCCTTAATTCCTCCTCCTTTTCCAAGGGACCAGCCACAAAAGTGCTCCTTTCAAGAAGCTAAAACCACTAAGAAAGAGAGAGCTTAAAGAACAGAACAAGATTTGGTGAAAGGTGTGTCATGAAAAGAGCAAGATTTCTTACCTATCTTTAGCCTTTCTTCCTCCCTTTCTCTCTTTTCTTTGGTGTCACCTTAAGTTTTGGTTTAGAGGCAAATAAATTTAGTTCCAAGTATGGGAAGGTGGCTAACTAAAATAGAGAAGAAAGGAGGTGGTTTATAATAATTTCAAAATTTCTCATTATACCCCTCAACTTCATTTCCTCTGTTTAGGCTCATTTTAGCTCATTTTTTAGAATTGCCTTTTTCATATGGAAATTTAGGTCCTCTAATTTATTAAAAATGTTTACTTTCAATTTTATGAGGTTTAGAACCATCCTGAATCATCTAGTTGAAGTTCAGGTCAATTGATGGCTTAAAATATACACCAAAAGGGTTTTGGTCATTTTTATTGTTTTTAGAACCTTTGAGAACCCTAAAAAACTTAATTTTACCATTTAAAACTTATTTCTTTAAGTTTCTAAAAAGGTAACTAAAATTATGATTTTGCCATTTGTAATACCCAATCTTTCTAAAAATGCATTAGCATCGATGAATTATAAAAAGAAAGACCCTAGAATAAGATGATTAGAGGCTAAACGAGATTAGAATAATGATCTAGACATTTAGAAATGAGAATACAAAGCTAATAATGACCAAAAATCAGAGAGAAAACAGCCAAATGGAAAGCTATAGAAGCTAGTGGCATTTTTGTAATTTTATGCAACTTTTAGAAAACTTAAAAGAGAGATCTTTAAATGGGAAAGTTAAGTTTTTCAGGGTTCTTAGAGGCCCTAAAAATCATAAGAATCCCTAGAATAGTTAAAACCCCTCTGGTATGTAATTTAGAGTATTAGTTGTCCAAAATTTTAACCAATCATTTGAGAAGATTTTAAATCCAATTTGGGTGAAACAAAAAATATTTTATGAGTTAGAGAACCTAAATTTCATGATGGAAGAGACAGTTCTAAAAAAGGAGTTGAAATGAGCCCAAATGAAAAGAACCAAGAAAAAGAATAAAATTGAAATTTTTAAAAAGTGTCATAACTTGGCCTAGCCCTTTATATATCATGCCCCACGTCTCCGTTATGCCTAAGCTAACTTTGCTCTACCTTAAACCATATTCTTAGACACCTTGAAGTGGCACACCAAAAGGGAGGAAGAAAGGAAAGGAAAACCAAGCAAAAAGTGTAAGAAATTCATGGTTTTTCATGCTTTCTTCTTCTCCTGTTTCTCCTCTTTTTTCCTATAGTTTTAATGATTAATTTAGAGGCTAATTCAGTAAGAGAAGGAGAGGAATTCAAGGTGAGATTAGAAGCAATTGAAAACTCCTTGGAAAAACTAGAAAACAGGCTAATTCTCATGGCTTGTCTTTCTTCCTTTTGCTTGCTCTTCTTATGTCCATTTTCAACCAACCCTAGGCCCATCAAGGAAGGAAGGAATTTAGGTCATAGTAAGGTAGGAACAAAGGTTTTAGAGCATGATAAACAAGAACATGCAATTAGATTTAAAAGAGAAGCTTTAGAATTCAAGTTATATTACCTAAGGTTCTTGTTGCACCTAGCAATTTTTGAAGCTTTCTAATGATAATCTAGCCTATATAAGAGTATGTTTGAGTTCTTAAGAGGTCTAAGAATATTTATGGAAGCCAAATTCCCTGAAGAAAACAAGCAAACTCCATGGGTCCTCCACCTAGCACATGTCTTGGCCAAGAGCTAAAAGTAACACCTAGGGAGATTTTTCTTTGATTCCAAGGATATAAATGGTCTAGATATGATTAATAAACACCAAGGGAAGCATTATTTTAAATTTAGGAGCTATGGTTTATGAGATAGAAGTTTAGGTTTCTTTTCAAGGCATAAAGAAGCAACTTGAGTTTAGACTATTTGAATTGAGTTTGTGATGACTCTACTGAGTTTATATGGAGTCATGAGACTTAGAGTAAATGAGAAATTAAAGGCAAGATCATGAATTCTATGGGTTGCTTCATTATGGTCTTATATGGAACCATAACCATGCTATGAGTTAAGACAAGCTTGCATAAAGTTTATGTGGGGCTAAAACTTATTCCAATGATGTAATTGTATCTCCTTTGATATGTTTAGGCCAAGCAAATCAAGCTACACCTAGGTGTGTGTGTGTGGCCAAGAAGGGGAAAGAGAAGTCCAATGAAAGAAGTTTGTAATTCTTGACTCAAGGTAACTCTCTATTCTTTCTTGTATGCATTTTTGGATATTTGATTGTCATTGGATGCTTATGTGTATGTTTGAACCATGAGATATGTTTATGGCCATTGAATTCATGCTTTGGTATCGTTACACTTCTTGAAACATGTTTTGAATGCAAGATGGCTTGAATGGGTGAGGTTGTGCCAAAAGTCCCTTAGAATGGGTGAGGAGAAGCCAAAGGTCCTTAAGAATGGGTGAGACAAAATCAAAAGTCTAAAAAAAGAATGAGGCTAAGTCAAAAGTCCTTAAAAGTGGGTGAGGCATGTAACGCCATAAGTCTAGCTCATCTCATGCCTTCGAATAGTATAATTATCATGAAACATACACATAATTCTAAGAGAGGAATCATGAAAATTTGGATTTTTATGTGCAAGTCATCATATCCAAAAACCCATTCGGTGTCACGTGGATCGGGTAAACTCATACTATGCCCCCTCATATTTAATTTCATTATTAAAACTCATTTGTATCACAAAACCCCACCTGCAACTCTTGGAAATCGAAAGGAGCTATGGGAAATGGGTATTCATTCTCGGACAGCACTGGCCTCAATTCTGGGCAAGCTTTGGAAAATCATAAATAAATCTAAAAAAATTGAAATCATGTAATCTTGATCGTTTTGGAAAGATATGGATGTCTAATTTACATAAAAATACGTCTAGAGCATAAAATTTATCACAGAGGACGTTTGACATCCAAAAAGGTCCAGAGGTCGCTGCTGCCTGGGCTGCTGTTTCAGATTACTGATACAAACTTCTAGAATTCATAACTAATTATATACAAATTAAAATCACACAAATTCGATCATTCTGGAAAGATAAAAATCTTAAATTTATGCTAAAAACAATTCCAGAATGAAACAAATACGTTTAGTTAGATGGACCCTATGGAACAGTAACCGGACTCATGGGGCACTACTGATACTGACAGTTAACTTCAAACATGCATAACTCACTGCTCAGACCTCCAAATGAGGTGATCTTGGTGGCCAAAGAAATCTTATGACCTCTAGTTTATTCATGTAAAATTTTATAAGCATTGGACACCATTTAGCCATCGAGTGACACAGAATTCAAAACTGCCAGTATGAACAGTACCCATACCAGAATCCATGAAAAATCCCAACTTTGAAAATTCATCAAATATTCTATAGGTCTCTGAAAATTATGATCTTTAGCTTTCCAAAAAGCTATTAATGATACCTAATTTCATGCCAAGTTTCAGGGCAAGACTAACTCATTTGGCTAAAAAATGGCATAGGGTTTCATTATGGTCAATTTTGGCTCCATATTGGGTACCAAAATTGCCAAATGGATTCCCCTTGGTCTTGGCACCTTTTGGGCAAGTTTAAAAGCATATTTTAGACTTGCGTGAGCTGCCTAAATGGTCCCAAACCTTATGCATCTCATTTTGGCCATTCAACCCACATTTATACACATTTGCATCAAACTTCCAATTTGCATAACTTGGCATTACATACCCAAATTCATTTCTAAAGTTCATACATCATATCTGTACATGTATACATCACATAATATCATATTTACATGTGTCTCAAGGGTCATGTGCCATTTACAATAATCATATACATCATTATGGCTCAAAAAAGGTAAAAGCTAGACATATGAATGTCAATCTCTCTTCTTCAATGTTGTTGCCTCCCACTAGCATATCCACTTGGTTCACCTAGCATGTTAGATCATTGGAGAGGAGGGGATGAGATTCAAAGAATCCCAATAGCTCATCTCCTATTCCATCACACATAATATGTGTAAGCAAGTTTCATATATGCATGCATAGAGAAAGTAGAAATCATAGGCATTTTAAAGCAATTTTGGCATGTGAATCAATCATGCAAGACACTCAAGAGCTCACTAAGTGTTTGGATTGGCCTCGCACTTCTCCTCATGGATTTTGGACTTGCCTCACCCATTCTTTAAGCACTTTGGACTCAACCATACTCTTGGGAGCCCACTTTGCTTTTGGGAGACTCTTTACTTTGTCTCAACCGAGGTCAAGGGTTCTTGGCTCATCCTCACCAAAGGGAAGAGTTCTTGGCCTTTCCACACTCAAGCAAACTCACACAAACATTATGTAATCATTTGAAAACATAACATAGCATCAAGCATCATGGCATATAAAGGCATGCTAGCATACTTTTCTTAGCTTGAAAATACACATACACACATTCTAAAACAAGCTAAGCACACATCCATGCATGAGAGAAGGTGGAGAGAGCTACCTTGCATAATTTCACACACTTTTTCCTTAGCTTTCAAGCCTCCTCTTTTAGCCACACACCCACAAGTTGGTGGAAATAGTGTCTCTTGGCCTAGACACAAATTATGGGAGCCAATTAAGTTCATGAAACAATGTCTAGGGCCATGCAACTTGCTTAAACCCTAGATTACTCTATAACCTCCATTATGGTCCATATTGGCACCTAATGAAGCAACACCCCTCAAATGATTTCTAGGCCTCATCCTTTATTCTCAAATATGATTCTTGACTCCTTTTAAACCTCTTGGAGTCATCATATCATTAAAACAAAAGGCCTAACATCATGTTACTTCCTTAGGTCACAATATGGAACCTAAAGCACCAACTCATTCTCTAAGCTTCCTAAATTTTTTCCAAGGTTTCCCCTCACATTCATTCATCATATACGACTCAAAAATGGGCTTGAAACAATTTAAAACTCTCCCTAACTGTGCCATCCCTACTTGGCCGAAACTTAGAGCATAAATGGGATTTCATGGCTTCTTGATTTTTCCTTGATGGGAGAACCATTTAGGGAGGTTGTTAAGAGTTGTAGGAGGTCAAGGAAACACTTAAATAGCCAAGAGAACTCATAGATTAAATCAGTTTTTACAATCCCCTTATATGCTCTACACTTTTCTAACTTTTAGGTTCATGACTTTCCATAGGGTTTTGTTCATTTTCATGGAAGAAGAGGCATATGGGGGACCTCTTAAGGATCTTAGGAACTCAAGCAAACACTCATCTAAGTTAGGGAATTCATGGATCAAAACAGATTTCACAATGTCTCCATGCATCCCTCACTTTTCTATCTTGTGTTTTCATGCTTCTTTCTTTGATTTCTTTGCACCTACTTGCTTCTTACACTCCAAAATCTATGAATCACCCTTGCTAGGATGAGAATTCATCTCCCTTTGATTGGGTTCTATATGGGACGAAATTATCACAAGGAGGAGAAGGGAAGAAGAAGCATGGAAGACAACAAGTTACCTTGATTTCCTAGCTTTTCTCAAGAGCTCTCTTCCTTGCTTCAACTCTCTCCTTGAATTTCAAAATTTACCCCTCTGTTCTGAGCTCAAAACAGAACCAAACACCTCACTAAATCCATAGGAAGAGAGGAGGAAAGGAGGGGAAGAAGTTTTCTAAAGGGAAGAGCAAAAGTTTTCATGAATTCATACCTTTCTCTTGGCTTTTCTTCTTCCCTTGAGCTTGCTCTTGTGCGCCACTCTCTTTCTCTATTTTTTGGGTAGAAACAGAGCATTTTACTCAGAGGAGCTGCTAGAACGTGGATAAGAAGAAGCCAAAAGTCACTTTATGCAACTTTTTACTTTTGCATTTTAGTCCCTTTTCTTGGTTTTTTCATTTTAGGCTCATATCAACTCCTTTTTAAAATTTGTCTTTTTCATCATATTCCTTAGGCTCTTAATCATAAGAATTGCCTTTGGAATCATTTAAAAATGATCTAAAACTATTCCGAACCGTTCAGTCAAAATTTTGGTTAACTTTTGTCAAAATCGCTCATCGGAGGGGTTTCAACTGTTCTAGGGGTTCCCATGGTTTTCAGGGCCTCTGAGAACCCTGGAAAGCTCAAATTTTTCATTTAAAAAGCTTTCCTGTGAGTTTTCAAAATTTTCCAAAAATTACAAAAATACCCCTACTTTCTTCGGCAAATTTTCTGAGATCTTCTGGCTCTGGTTTTTAGGCATCTCAAACCTCAAATCCTCATTTTCTAATATTTAAAATTTTATCATAATTTTATTTGGCCCTAATTCCTTCTATTTCGAGGACTTCCTTTTATATTTGGCCTATTTCTGACGTTTACGGAGAAACCGAACATTGCGTTTCTCACGTTTACGGAGGGACCGGATGTTACAAGGCAAATCCAAAAGTCCCAAAAAAATTGGGTGAGGCAAAACCAAAGCCCCTAAAGCCTATATTTGATTTGAATGAGTTTATATGACTTGAAAAATGATTATGTATGTTTATTAAAGGCTTTCCTTGCCTGCTTGCATTCCTTGACATGAAAATGTGCCATGTATGTATGCTTGAAATGGTAAAAGAGCTATTGGGATTTTTTGAATCTTACTATTCTTCACATTATGTCTAACCATGTCTATGTGAGCCATATGGAGCAAGAAATGGAGCCAAGCAACTTGAAGAATGAGACTTTAACAATAAAATGGAAATTTATGCATTTTGATGTCAAAATTTGTAACTATATGATATTTATGAGATGAAAATTTTTGAACATGTATAAAAGTATGTATAAAAGTATGAATGGAATGTGGAGCTAAATGAATGATTATGTGAAAATTTGACATCTTAGTGCCTTGATGTATATGTGTATGAAACTAAGTGGAAAGGTGGTTTTGAGTCATATGATGATTTAGACCATTTAAGATGTTTCTATATACTGTGTTTATGCCTTTGGATGTGCTCAAAGGGTCATGGTATGAGTAGGAGGCCATTTGGTTCACCTTGACCCCATTATGGTTCTTAAAATGGCTATTTTCTTGACTTGAACCATAAACTAACCAAATGGAAAAATTTGTACATTGGCAATCAAATAGGTTTCATCTAGAGCTTTTCATAGAGCTAAAGGGAACTATTTTTGGAGCTCTAGAGAATTTATTATGATTTTTCAAAGTTGGCCAAATTATGCAGAAACTGTCACTGTTACTGTTCATGTGGTTAGTTTGGTTTTCTTTGTCACTTAGGCGGTTAATGAAGTCTAATGTGCATAAAATTTTATAAGTATATAGTAGACATTATGAGCTTTCTATAGCCATAGAGAGCACCTAATTTGGAGCTTTGTAGAGGGAGAAATGAATTTTTGAAATTTCTAGTTTGTTGCATAAAGACCACTAAACTTAATGTATTGTTACATTAGTTTTCGTAGGTCAAACATGGTTTTTTTGATCTAAAATTTGTATGGTAGCTAGATGACATCCTGAGCTTTCCAAAAAGCTATCATTTGCATGATTTGAATTTCCTTAGAATTAGTTATAATTTTTCAAAGTTCATCATATCAAAATATGGAATTCATGAATAAATGCATGTAAGGTGCAGTTTCGTGTTCTATGCTTTGGACTCAAGTTTTAAGTTGTAAATTGTGATATTTTTTATTGAACAAATGTGTTGAAGATGGAAAATAAATTTGGTAAGCTCCCATGGTCCATTAAGCAAAGAATGCATTAATTTAGCTTTTAATGACGCATTTATCCGCTGCTAAAAACACTATTTTGATGAAAATAAATGCTATAAGCCAATTGTGCTATGAGTTGAAACCTATATAGATATGGTGTTACACCATTGCTTTTTTGATTATTTCGTTTAGCCATTTTAGCTTTGATTTTGACCCATCTCTGGTTTCTTATCCCCATTTTTGGATGCTCTATTTATTATTCTAGCTTTAATTGACCTTTTTTTTTCCTCCTTTATTATTTTATTGATTTCAATTCAAATTTAGGAAAACTAGATATTACACTACCGATGTATGGGTACACGGCTTGACTGTGTTCCTTTTAGGTTTTTAGATGTAAGACAACATTTTTGCACTAAAATAGTGCTCCACACGGCTTGGCCATGCAAAATCCAAAATTTACACAGCTTGGTTGTATGATTTTTTGACTTGCATAGATGAACATGGCTTATGTTGTTTTGAATAGCTTGGTCATTTTTGGGACCACTATTTCATGAATCACTATTTTTAAACCTTCAAAAATCCTTTTTTTTTATAAACTCCATCACCCAATAGGATTTAGACATTATTTAAACATCCCAAAACACTTCAAATCTTAAGTATAGGAAATTCGATCAAATGGACATGCTAGGAATTTTCCATATTTCAACCATGAAAAGTAATAGAAAGATGGAAGAAAAAGAGGATGAAGCAAGAAGAGATAAGGAGAAAAAGTGAAGCTACCTATATGCATAGGCAAGGTGTATTCTTACCTATAATCTTCCCCTAGTGCTTCTTTTTCAATTGCTCCTTCTTCTTTCCTATGTTTGTTCTCTCTTTCTCTCATCTTTTCTCCTCTCTTTATTTTTTGTGAGTTCTTCTTTTGGTGAAGAAATAGAATGGTTAGAGATCTATTATATAGAGAAGGAGGAAATTAGTTTCTCCTTTGTAGCTTTCTCTCTCTCTCTCTCTCTCTCTCTTCTTAAATGTGTGTGTATGTAAAGATGTTGAAGGCATAAAGCTAAATACAATGTTTATCTCTCTTCCGTCCAAAGTGTCCTTATTTCTCTATATACAAAAAATATTTGTATTGACTCCCTCATGATTTTTGACTCAACATATCTTATCCTAGGTTTTGATTTGTGGGAAGTTCCAATTATGAAAGTTCTTTTGATTGTCAACTTGGTCATTTTCATATAAAGATCTCTTCCCAATTTTACCATCTTATTTTGGGAGAAATCATATTTTGACGCCTAGGGAAATTGTAATTTGGTTCCAGCTAATATTATGCATTGGTATCTTAAACTCTTAAAAATTATATTTGACCCTTAAATCTTACCTAAATATTCTTATTTCTTAAATAATTTTCTTACATTTTTATGATTCTAAAGGCCCAAAGGATTTATTGAAATTTCTTTTGTAGATATTTATTATGTAATTACTAGTTATTTGAAAATTTATAAATAATTCTTGATGTTTATTATAAATTATGATATGCCAAGACATTATCATGACTTGATGTTTCATGATGTTGCTACAAATGACATAGAGATGATATGATTAGCTCATATTTATATGATGTCATTCATTTTATTCTATTTATTTACTTATATGATTATTTCTCATATAGATGCAAATAAAAAAATAGAAATCTTTTTTGCACATGTACCATATAACATCAAGTAATTATTAGGAAAATTGAATGAAATTATAAAGAAAATAATTTAAATTAGGGGTTTAATTAATTAATTTAGAAAATTTAGTAAATTACTTTAAGAAAATTAATTAGTGTCCAATTACCATTAAAAATTGAATTAAATTGATTTGGAGATAATTTGAATATGAGACTCCCTATTTCTTTCAATTTTGGACCAAAAAACTAGCACCCATAGCCTATATCTAGTAAAAATGCTAAAGCCCCCTTATATTTAGCCTAAAATGCAACACTTAAAAGCCCAAAATCTAACTTAGCCTCATCACATTTTCTTTTCTTCAACCTTCAAGCATGATTAGTAGAACAAGAGAGAGAGAGAGAGAAAAAGAGAGAGAAGTGTAACAACCCTAATTCCTAATTATAATGATTATGCTTAATTGAGTGGTTAATGATCATAAATCAAGACTTAAAGTCATTACAATTAATTAAATTAAATTAGGAAAAAGTGAGAAAATTTGAACCTTAGTATTATTAGAGTTATTAGCTAAACAACCAAAACCATTTGAATCCACAAGTGATCCTAATTATTAATTAAAACAATTGATTCACGTTACGATTGATTCCAGACTCACAAAATCCTCTTATAAATATTCCCAAATCATTACATAATATTATCATCATAAATTTCAAGGTTTTTTAGTAAAAAATGGGAGTTTGGGAACCTTTGCTATCATACCTTATTTTATAACAATTTTCCTACTACAATTACCTCATATAAAACTTAAAGGAGTCAATGGAAACCTGAACTAATTAAAATTTTTCCTTTTAAAAACTTCCTCATACAATTTCACTATTCATTTGGTCATTCCCTAAATTTTGTCCAACCTTGAAAATACATAATTAATTATAGAAAAATCGTATGTGGTTGGTTCAGGGCTCTACTTTAAGCTCTCTAAGCCCTTTACAAGAGAAAAATACTTACTTAGCAGATCACATATAAATTCATATAAAGTTGTCCCTACAACAAACTTGGCAGTTTTACCCCTCATTGGTCATATTATTATTATTATTTCGCCTTTATATAAGCACAGGCATTCTTACATCTTAGGCACGCTAGTCATACTCTTTTTACTTCAGGGTTAGGTATATACATGGCTTTCCATTTCATACCTAAGTACCTTACAGTGTCATAATATAACTCATACACGCAGTAGTCTAAAATATTTAATTACATGACAAAATGTGGTGCATAAAAGTAAGGTCCTCGATTTATGTCTCCACATTCTTTACTCTTTCTTTGCTTGAACTCGGACCAAGCATGGGTTATATTTGGGGTGACATTATGAAATCTCAGTAGTAGTAAACCAATCTCATTCATAAGCAAGCATGTAAGTACATAACATAATACCAATCAAGGTGCCACATACCATATAGGAATACACGGAATTTCATACAAGGCCAAGCATAGGCTAAACATACATGTCTCATCTTATAGCATAAATAACAACTTGATATAGCATAACACTCATCATTATACAAACATACAAGCTTAAAGAAAGAGAGAGGAAAACTACTACCTTAACAAACTTTGCTCCTCAATCCTTGGGACTCAGTTTACTTGTTCTTAGAATTTCCAAACAATTATCAAACCCTATAATCATAATAATAATTCATTACAATCAACATAAAGACCCAAAATCCTAGAGTAATATAGCCCATTTTAAACTTAATGGGACCATTGGAATTGGAAAAATCTAACCCCTTCCCTTCCAATTCACTATGCCCGAATAGTATGTATTATTTGGCCAAAATTTAGGAATTTTATCCCATGAGTTTTGGGGGCTTTTCTATAGGTATTCCTAGCTAAAAACACCCTTTTAAATCCATTGGAAAGGATAAAATTATCAAATTCCAGCCCTAACAATACATTTTGGTCATAACATAATCTAGCTCTGTTTTAGGCCCAAAAGTGAGTTTCTTTAGTTCTAAAAATTCCATAGCCTCTTCCTTTATGTTTTAGGCTTGAAATGTGGTATACATGACTTTAAGACATTAAGAAAACACCATAAAAAGTTTAGGAAAATTTGAACAGCATCTCCCCATGATTTCTATTTTCCCAAGAATTACAATCTTTATGTTTTTCAAAGTCTCAACATATAGCAACAATAACTAAGCTCATATGGCCTTCATGTTCAACATATATACTTCATTTCAAGGCCTTCATATTCAACATATAAACTTCATTTTTAATCATCCATATTCTATCCAAAAGTGACTCATAGCTAGGGCTTAACAAAACTAACTCAAAACATGTGATTTTCAAGTACAAGGTGGAGAAAACTTATTCTTTAAGCTTAATCCTTGCTTCCTTTGCTTTTCTCACTCTAAAATCCTTTCTCTTCCCACTTAGAGCAGCATTCCACCTTGAAGAAAACATGAATATGCAGCTGCCCTTTGGAGAAAATGGTTGGAGGATGGAAAAGATAAAGAAATTTGGTGAAGAATGGTGATAATTTTGCTTGGTTTCACTTCTTCTTCCACTTTTTCTCCCTCCCTTTCTCTATTCACGTTTTTCTTTCTTTCTCCCTTGTGTGTGCCTTGAAAATGGTGGAATGGAGGTGAAGGAGATGAATTTAGATGAAGTTAAATGGTCCTACTAAATTTGGACCATTGGATAAACCTTTTCAAGATTAAATCTTAACCTTCCATTCCTTTTTCTTTTGATTTTCTAATTTCATAACTAAATATCTTCTTCCAAAAATTCTTGGCCACACACTTGGACACCTTTTCTTAGCCCTTAAGTTATGGATAGTAACCATGGTTAATTTCCTTAACTCAACCATTGTCAACTTTTAACTCAACCATAATTAGTTTCTAACTTAACCATGGTGAATTCTTTAAAATAACTAAAATCCTCTTCTCCTTTCCTTTTCATTTTATATTTATATTTGGGTTTCATCTTCTCTAAAACCTTAATTATATCTTTTTTTCTCTTATTAGGCCTTTAGAATTGGCTATTAGGCCTTACAATAGTCTAAAAATCAGTATCCGGGCCCGATTAAGGTTCTACGGTATAATACATACCTTTAGACTTTCTACAATTTATAAATATTGTTTCCTCTACTTTCTAGCCACATACTGAGCCTCAAACATGGATTAAGGGCCCTCAACCTCAATCCTCATAAATTTCGGTGTCAATAGGACACCTGGGTCTATAGGTGTAATTTTCACCATTCTACATTATGATTGTGTTATAAAATTTTCATTTATTGCAATTTAGTCCTTGAAGCTCCTTTAGGGTTTCTTAGCCCTTTAGCTATTCCTATTTCTATAGTTGTTACAACTTCATTTTCCTATTTTGCTCATAGCTACTGATCAGGATAACCAGATCCTGGACCGGATCTCGCTCGGCCATTCGAACAACATGGCTTCATTAGACCTGTCTCATAGAACTGAGTTTAACCGTGGGTCACGAATTTCTGAGATTCTTGCTTGATTTTTTGATATTTGTAACAACCAGAAAAGGAATGAGAGAAAAATGAGAAGAGAGGAAGCTGGGAAATTTTCGAAGGCTGAAAATTTTCTAAGTCTTCTCTCCATAGCGAGAAATGGAGTCGCCATAGCGAGAATGCCTCCTCGCAATAGCTAAGATGTTCTTAGCTGTAGCGAGTGCGACATTCCATACAGAAACCAGGGAGTTGCTCGCCATAGCGGCGCTATAGCGAAGGCAGAGGTCTGGAACAGGCCGAGCTCGCCGTAGCGATGCCATAGCGAAGGCAAAGTCTGGAACTTGCACGAGCTTGCCGTAGCGAGGGTAACGACTCGCTATAGCGAGAGCGGTCCAGAAAAGCGTAAAAAGAGAGATTTTGACTTTTTAAAGAGTCTAAACTTTTCCTTTCTCTTAGAACCGACCTGAGCTTCGACCAAAGAGAGAGAAGAGAACGGTGGAGAGAGAGAGAGAGGCCAAGAAGCAAGGAGATCAAGCAAAGAGGTGAGTAATCTTTAGATTTCCCTAGCTTTTCTCCTTAGCCTGTTGTCTCCTCCTCTTGCTTTCTCTTTCTACGGTTTTAGAAGCTGAGTTAGGAGAGGTTCAGAAGAGGGAAATAGGAAAACTACTCTAGAAGGAGGGTAGAACTCATTTATCCTCAATTCTTCTTCCTTGCTTTCTTCTTGGAGAGCTTGAGAGAGGAAGGAGAGTGAGTAGAGTTCTAGAGAGAGAATCCCTAGATCTGTGAGGGTAATGAGGGTTTAAATTGATGAAGAATCTCTTTTAGCTTGGTAAGAGTTATTTAAACTATGAGAGAGTAATTGGTGCTCTTGTTCTGCCTAGGCTCAAAGGAAGAAACTCCACCTTGTTATGAGTGTGAAATCAAGGAGGGAGAGGAGAAATTGAAAGGGAAGACTTGTGTAATCTGAGAAGGTAGCTCTCTACTCTTTTCTTGTTGCATTCTTGGTTGAGTAATAGTCATTATATGTTGTGTATGTGCTTGTATGATGAGATATGCCATTGATTTTGCCTTGATGTATCGGTACCAATATGCTTATGATATGATTGTGGAAATTGCTCGGGTGAGGTGGTGCCGAAAGTCCCTTGAGACGGGTGAGGAGGAGCCAAAAGTCCCTAAACCAAAGGTGAGGCCGATCCAAAAGGCCTAAAGCTCGGGTGAGGCTAGACCGAAAGTCCCTAGAGCCTAGTCTTGACATTGGTTTGATTTCATGGCATGAAACACATATGTTGTGTTATGATGTTTTGTTTGCATGTTTGACTAGTATATGCCTTGATTGCATCTTGAATGAGTATGAGCTATTGAGATTCTCCCGAATCTCACCCCCTTCCCCTCCCATCCTATTATTCAGGTGGTGTTCAGGGAGAGGCGAGCACTCCTCACGGAGCCTAGAAGAGCATAGTTAGAATGATGTATAGCTTTTTGGTTATTTTGATGTATAAGGTGCCAAAATGAAGATGCACCTCTCATTTTTGAGTTGTAACTATATGAGCACATGTAAATGTATGTACAAATGATGTATGGATAATATAAAGGGTTAAAGTAATGAGAATATATAAGTTGGCCTTTTGAGGCTTATGTGCAATGGTGTATTCTCTTCTATAGCATAGTGGAATTGGAATGTATGATGATTTGAATTACTTAGATAATTCATATATGTTATGTTTGTACTTCCAAACTTGCCCAATAGAGGTTAGAACATGAGAGAGGTCATTTAGACCCGTTTTGAATCCCATGTGGTGCTAAAATTGCCATTTAGGCGAGCTCCGTCAAAATATGACCGGATGAGCTCTTCTTGTTATGGAATTTGGCATGCCTCTAGAGTTTATTGAGAGCTTCTTGAGAAGCTAGAGTGGGTAATATTCGGAGGTCTAGAGAATATTTGATGAATTGTTGAAATTGGGAATTTTCAATGTTTTAGTCATGGTACTGTTCATTGAGTCCGAAAATGAAACCATGTCATTCATAAACCAAATGATGTCCAAATGTCATGAAACTTTAGGAGCATAAACTAGATATCCACAGTGACCTATACCAACTGGAAGTACCTTAATTGGAGGTCTGTAGAGAGAGAAACGATTTACTGAAGTTCTGTATCAGCACCAGGGAAGTTTCTGAACTTCGTTACTGTTTCATCGGTTTTCAAGGTCTTAGAACTCCTGAACTGATTGGGACTTATTTTTCTCCTCTAGTTAACATCTGTAGCTTTCCAAATTGGTATAGTTTGCCTTGATTGTATTTTTATGGATTTAATTACGAATTTCCGAAGTTCATGACAGTAAACTGCACCAGTATCAGGGACAGCTGGACATCTGTTCCTATTTCGATGTCAATGAGGGTCTAAACGTTGAGATTGAGGTTGGGAGTTATTTTTAGTGTGAAGTTAACATCCCAAGATTTCCAGAGAGCTATGATTTTCTTGATTTCCATTTTTCTAGAATTAGTTGTGATTTTCCAAAATTGGAGCCAGAAATATGATTTATGGGCCCGATTGAGAAATTGTATTTTCTGAGTTTTTGGCTTCTTACCCGTGGTTTGTGAGTTGTTTGAGACTATGTACAAGCTTTAGAAATGGTGTTTGAGTAGAGAATGTGAATGATGGGTTCACGGGACCCACGGGGCAAAATACGACCGGTTAAACCCCGATTTTAAGTAGTAAAATACCACGGTTTCGGTCAGTTTTCTGGGAAATCATATGGAGTCAAGCCTAGAGGGAGATGAACTAGAGTGTAGTCAGTAAGGTGTTACATTTTTGGTATCAGAGCAAAGGTTCAGGCACTTTTGCTCGATATTGGGCTCTTGAATGGATTGAATTGCTTGTGTTTGGTGTGAATTGCCATGGAAGTGGTAACATTCGTATGCATATGTGTTTGTGCTATGATTGTAAACTGAGGATTACTACTTCTTTTCAGATATGGTTGAGACTAGACGGGGCAGGGGTAGAGGCAGGCCACCTAGGGCTCAGAGAGTTGAGCCAGAGGTTCCAGTTGGGCCTGAGGATCCTCTGCGAACCATCATGGAGAGATTAGATCGGTTTGAAGCCATGATGGGCCAGCATGAGGAGATGTTGGAACAACAGAGGTATATCGCCCAACAGCAACATGATATGATCATGCACCTGCAAGATACCCTGACCAGGCAAGAGGAAGCCAGGAGGGAAGCCCCTGTACCTCAGCCATCCACATCTGGCAACCCACCTGCACATCCCCAAGAGCAAGTAGTAGCTCATACCCAGACCCCTATCCAGAAACTGTTGAAGCAGTTCAGGCAAAACAATCCACCCACGTTTGACGGGGAGTTGGATGCGGATAAGGCGGAGGCTTGGGTTAGGGAGCTAGAGAAAATCTTCTCGGTAATGAGTTGTACTACCAAGCAAAAAGCGCAGCTAGCCACGTTTATGTTGAAAAAGGAAGCTGATAGATGGTGGTGTAGCACGCAACCTTTAATGGAGACCAAGGATATACCGATAAACTGGGAAAGTTTCTTGGTTGAGTTCTATGAGAAATATTTCCCTAGTTCGGTGAGGAAGAAGAAAGAGATGGAGTTTATGAGTTTGAGACAGACGGATGAGATGACTGTGGACCAGTATGTGGCTAAGTTCATGGAATTGTCTCGGTATTCCTCTTACCTCCAGAGGTATGATGATAAACCCTGGAGATGTGAGCAGTTCGAGACTGGCCTGAAACCTCTGATTAGTGACAGAGTGACCCCACAACGAATTAGGAAGTTTAATACCATTGTGGAGGTCAGCAGGGTGATTGAGACTAACCTGCGGATTATTATGCCGGTGACGGCCATAGCTAGTCAGAAGGAGGTTTTAGAAGTGAAAAGGCTGAGACCGGAAGAGGGTTCTAGTGTGACACCCAGTGCCAAGAAGAGAGGCAAGGGGCCATGGAACCGAAGGCCACAGCGGGGTAAGCCGATGCCGCCTCCTCGGGGCCAGTCATCCTTCCAACAGTCTCCGGTGACTTGCTTCAAATGTGGGAAGCTGGGACACATTGCGAGACACTGTCCTCAGATGGACATAGCACCTCCTCCCAGGCCACAGACCCAGGGTCGAGTGTTCGCCCTCACTCAACAGGAAGCTAGTGCGTCCCCCAGTATGATCCGAGGTACGCTGATAGTGAATGGCTTTCCTGTAGTTGCTATGTTTGACTCGGGTGCTAGTCACTCGTTTATATCTTATGATTGTGTGAGGCGATTGGGTCTGACTGTGAGTGTCTTACCATTTGACTTGTTTGTCACTATACCCACTGGAGGTCCCGTGATTACTTCCCATACTTGCTTGAATGTCACTGTTCAGTTTAACCATTGTCATACCACTATTGATTTGATATGTATGCCCTTCCATGATATTGATATGATTGTTGGTATGAACTGGTTGGCCGCAAATAATGCGATACTTGATTGTGAACATCGAACCATTTCCTTACCTACTTGTGGGACCATACCTAGGGTAGGAGCTGAGTTATCCTTTTTGACTGCTGCCCAGGCTGAGAGGCACTTAGAGTGTGGATGTCAAGGGTTTCTAGTCTTTTTTTCTATTCGGGTTGAGGTAGAAGAAGGGATAGAGGAGATCCCAATTGTGAGGGAATTCCCGGAGGTTTTCCCTAAAGAGTTTGACTTTAGTGGTCTACCCCCTGAGAGAGAGCTAGAGTTCCCTATAGACATAGTGCCTGGGGCTGGATCGGTGTCCAAGGCTCCTTACAGGATGGCTCCCACCGAGCTCGCAGAGTTGAAAAGGCAGATAGAGGAATTGTTAGAGAAAGGGTTTATCCGCCCTAGTGTATCACCTTGGGGAGCTCCGGTGTTATTTGTGAGAAAGAAGGATGGTAGCTTGTGTTTGTGCATAGATTATAGAGAGTTAAACAAAGTTACCATCAAGAATAAATATCCTCTCCCTAGAATTGATGATCTGTTAGATCAGTTGGCTGGGACATCTGTGTTTTCTAAGATAGATCTTAGATCTGGGTACCACCAGTTGAGAGTGAGAGTTGAAGACGTCTCTAAGACGGCCTTCAGAACGAGATATGGGCACTATGAGTTCCTTGTGATGCCATTCGGATTGACGAATGCGCCGGCTGTGTTCATGGATTACATGAACAGGGTATTCAGACCGTATCTAGATCAGTTTGTGGTAGTTTTCATTGATGATATCCTAGTGTACTCTAGATCCTTTGAAGAGCACGAGAGGCATTTGAGATTAGTCCTAGAAACCTTGAGAGAGAAAAGGTTGTACGCCAAACTTAGTAAATGTGAGTTTTGGCTGACCGAGGTAAAATTCTTAGGTCATGTGATCTCACGAGATGGGGTTGCGGTTGATCCCCATAAAGTTGAGGCTGTGTTACAGTGGGATAGACCTAGAACGATCACCGAGGTCAGGAGTTTCCTAGGTTTGGCAGGGTACTATAGACGATTCATTCGGGGATTTTCTCAGATGGCCTTACCACTGACGAGGCTAACTAGGAAAGAGACACCGTTTGTGTGGGAGGATAGTTGTGAGAGAAGTTTCCAGGAGTTGAAACTTCGTTTGACCACTGCCCCTGTACTGATTATCCCTGACCCTAGTGAACAATTTGTGGTTTATTGTGATGCTTCGGGCAAAGGGTTAGGATGTGTGTTGATGCAGCAAGGTAGAGTAGTGGCTTATACCTCGAGGCAGTTGAGGCCTCATGAGGAGAATTATCCCACACATGACCTGGAGTTAGCCGCTGTAGTGTTTGCTCTTAAAATCTGGAGACACTATCTGTATGGTGCTACCATAGAGATTTATAGTGATCATAAGAGTCTGAAATACCTGTTTGACCAGAAAGAACTCAATATGAGACAGAGGAGATGGATGGAGTTTCTGAAAGATTATGATTATGTGTTGAAATATCATCCGGGCAAGGCCAATGTGGTGGCAGATGCCCTGAGTAGGAAATCCATCCATGTGGTCCATATGATGATTAGAGAGCAAGAGCTCTTAGAGAAGTTCAGAAACTTGAACCTCTCTTGCCAGGTGGTTCCGGGTAGATTGTATCTGAGGGAAACCCGAATTGAGAATGTGTTGAGAACTCAGATCCTAGATGCCCAAAGAGAGGATGAGGTCCTGAGACGGATCAGAAATGAGATCTCCCAAGGTAAGACCTCAGATTTTAAGGTGTCTGAGGATGGCATGATAGTGTACCGAGATAGAATCTGTGTGCCCAGTAGAAATGAGTTGAGAGAAGGAATTTTAGAAGAGGCACATAAGAGTAAGTATACTATCCACCCAGGTGCCACTAAGATGTATCAGGATTTGAAACAGATTTTCTGGTGGCCGGGAATGAAAAGTGAGGTGACAGCCTATGTGGCTAGATGCCTAGTGTGTCAGAGGATGAAAATGGAACATCAAAGACCGGCTGGGTTGTTGCAACCTCTAGATATCCCTGAGTGGAAGTGGGATAGTATAGCCATGGACTTTGTGATGGGGTTACCCAGAACCTCCTCTGGACACGATGCTATTTGGGTAGTTGTGGATAGACTGACGAAGTCTGCACACTTTTTAGCTATTAAAGCTACTTATACACTGGAGAGATTAGCCCAGTTGTATATCAGAGAGATAGTGCGGCTTCATGGAGTACCCAATAGCATAGTTTCGGATAGAGACCCCAGGTTCACATCGAACTTTTGGAGGTCGTTGCAGCATGCCTTAGGGACCAGGTTGCGGTTTAGTACTGCATATCACCCCCAGACAGATGGTCAGACTGAGAGGACCATCCAAACCTTAGAAGACATGTTGAGGGCTTGTGTGTTAGAGATGAAGGGTAACTGGGATATGTATTTGCCCTTAGCAGAGTTTGCTTATAATAACAGTTACCATTCCAGTATCCAAATAGCCCTTTATGAGGCTTTGTATGGGAGAAAGTGCAGATCCCCTCTGTGTTGGGTTGAGCTAGGTGAGAGGAATATAATAGGACCTGAGATTGTGGACCAGACCACCCGACAGATAGAGTTGATTAGAAAGAGACTCCTCACGGCCCAGAGTAGGCAGAAAAGCTATGCCGATAAGAGAAGGAGGCCGTTAGAGTTTGAGATGGGAGACCATATGTTCATTCGAGTGTCTCCAGTGACGGGAGTAGGTCGGTCAATGAGGGTAAGAAAGCTCAGTCCTAGGTATATTGGTCCGTTTGAAATTCTTGAGAAAATTGGACCCGTGGCTTACCGAATAGCCTTGCCTCCTAACCTAGCCCAAATCCACAGTGTTTTTCATGTCTCCCAATTGAAAAAATATATGCCTGACCCCTCACACGTCATAGAATATGAGCATGTGCAATTGCAGGAAGATCTTTCCTATGTAGTGAAACCGGAGAGAATTGTGGATGCTCAGCTGAAACAGTTGAGGAGCAAGAGCATTCCTCTGGTGAAAGTGATCTGGAGAGGTCTGACATCTGAGGAAGCAACCTGGGAGATGGAGGATGAAATGAGGCAAAAACATCCAGAATTATTCCTTTAAGGTATGTAGTTAAATTTCGAGGACGAAATTTCTTTTAAGGGGGGTGGAAATGTAACAACCAGAAAAGGAATGAGAGAAAAATGAGAAGAGAGGAAGCTGGGAAATTTTTGAAGGCTAAAAATTTTCTAAGTCTTCTCGCCATAGCGAGAAATGGAGTCGCCATAGCGAGAATGCCTCCTCGCAATAGCTAAGATGTTCTTAGCTGTAGCGAGTGCGACATTCCATACAGAAACCAGGGAGTTGCTCGCCATAGCGGCGCTATAGCGAAGGCAGAGGTCTGGAACAGGCCGAGCTCGCCGTAGCGACGCCATAGCGAAGGCAAAGTCTGGAACTTGCACGAGCTCGCCGTAGCGAGGGTAACGACTCGCTATAGCGAGAGCGGTCCAGAAAAGCGTAAAAAGAGAGATTTTGACTTTTTAAAGAGTCTAAACTTTTCTTTTCTCTTAGAACCGACCTGAGCTTCGACCAAAGAGAGAGAAGAGAACGGTGGAGAGAGAGAGAGAGGCCAAGAAGCAAGGAGATCAAGTAAAGAGGTGAGTAATCTTTAGATTTCCCTAGCTTTTCTCCTTAGCCTGTTGTCTCCTCCTTTTGCTTTCTCTTTCTACGGTTTTAGAAGCTGAGTTAGGAGAGGTTCAGAAGAGGGAAATAGGAAAACTACTCTAGAAGGAGGGTAGAACTCATTTATCCTCAATTCTTCTTCCTTGCTTTCTTCTTGGAGAGCTTGAGAGAGGAAGGAGAGTGAGTAGAGTTCTAGAGAGAGAATCCCTAGATCTGTGAGGGTAATGAGGGTTTAAATTGATGAAGAATCTCTTTTAGCTTGGTAAGAGTTATTTAAACTGTAAGAGAGTAATTGGTGCTCTTGTTCTGCCTAGGCTCAAAGGAAGAAACTCCACCTTGTTGTGAGTGTGAAATCAAGGAGGGAGAGGAGAAATTGAAAGGGAAGACTTGTGTAATCTGAGAAGGTAGCTCTCTACTCTTTTCTTGTTGCATTCTTGGTTGAGTAATAGTCATTATATGTTGTGTATGTGCTTGTATGATGAGATATGCCATTGATTTTACCTTGATGTATCGGTACCAATATGCTTATGATATGATTGTGGAAATTGCTCGGGTGAGGTGGTGCCGAAAGTCCCTTGAGACGGGTGAGGAGGAGCCAAAAGTCCCTAAACCAAGGGTGAGGCCGATCCAAAAGGCCTAAAGCTCGGGTGAGGCTAGACCGAAAGTCCCTAGAGCCTAGTCTTGGCATTGGTTTGATTTCATGGCATGAAACACATATGTTGTGTTATGATGTTTTGTTTGCATGTTTGACTAGTATATGCCTTGATTGCATCTTGAATGAGTATGAGCTATTGAGATTCTCCCGAATCTCACCCCCTTCCCCTCCCATCCTATTATTCAGGTGGTGTTCAGGGAGAGGCGAGCACTCCTCACGGAGCCTAGAAGAGCATAGTTAGAATGATGTATAGCTTTTTGGTTATTTTGATGTATAAGGTGCCAAAATGAAGATGCACCTCTCATTTTTGAGTTGTAACTATATGAGCACATGTAAATGTATGTACAAATGATGTATGGATAATATAAAGGGTTAAAGTAATGAGAATATATAAGTTGGCCTTTTGAGGCTTATGTGCAATGGTGTATTCTCTTCCATAGCATAGTGGAATTGGAATGTATGATGATTTGAATTACTTAGATAATTCATATATGTTATGTTTGTACTTCCAAACTTGCCCAATAGAGGTTAGAACATGAGAGAGGTCATTTAGACCCGTTTTGAATCCCATGTGGTGCTAAAATTGCCATTTAGGCAAGCTCCGTCAAAATATGACCGGATGAGCTCTTCTTGTTATGGAATTTGGCATGCCTCTAGAGTCTATTGAGAGCTTCTTGAGAAGCTAGAGTGGGTAATATTCGGAGGTCTAGAGAATATTTGATGAATTGTTGAAATTGGGAATTTTCAATGTTTTAGTCATGGTACTGTTCATTGAGTCCGAAAATGAAACCATGTCATTCATAGACCAAATGATGTCCAAATGTCATGAAACTTTAGGAGCATAAACTAGATATCCACAGTGACCTATACCAACCAGAAGTACCTTAATTGGAGGTCTGTAGAGAGAGAAACGATTTACTGAAGTTCTGTATCAGCACCAGGGAAGTTTCTGACCTTCGTTACTGTTTCATCGGTTTTCAAGGTCTTAGAACTCCTGAACTGATCTGGACTTATTTTTATCCTCTATTTAACATCTGTAGCTTTCCAAATTGGTATAGTTTGCCCTGATTGGATTTTTATGGATTTAATTACGAATTTCCGAAGTTCATGACAGTAAACTGCACCAGTATCAGGGACAGCTGGACATCTGTTCCTATTTCGATGTCAATGAGGGTCTAAACGTTGAGATTGAGGCTGGGAGTTATTTTTAGTGTGAAGTTAACATCCCAAGATTTCCAGAGAGCTATGATTTTCTTGATTTCCATTTTTCTAGAATTAGTTGTGATTTTCCAAAGTTGGAGCCAGAAATATGATTTATGGGCCCGATTGAGAAATTGTATTTTCTGAGTTTTTGGCTTCTTACCCGTGGTTTGTGAGTTGTTTGAGACTATGTACAAGCTTTAGAAATGGTGTTTGAGTAGAGAATGTGAATGATGGGTTCACGGGACCCACGGGGCAAAATACGACCGGTTAAACCCCGATTTTAAGTAGTAAAATACCACGGTTTCGGTCAGTTTTCTAGGAAATCATATGGAGTCAAGCCTAGAGGGAGATGAACTAGAGTGTAGTCAGTAAGGTGTTACAATATTCGTGCCTAAAGCCACGAATAGAGGGTGAAACTAGGGTTCCCTAAACTTTCAGGCAATTTATAGATTTCACTCGACATATAACTTTTCTTTGCATTTTAGTCCTTGGCTCTTTCATACTTGACTTTGAAGACTTTTCGGGACTTTTTTCTGATCTCTTTTTTTTTCTTCTATTTTGGCCCCAATTTTAGGGAACCTCTGACCTTGACTCATCATTATTTGCCATCTAGAATATTATTCTAATTTTATTGGACCTCAATTTACTCTATTTGGGGGACTTCCTTTTGTATCCGGTGATTTTGGTACGTTGACAGAAAAACCTTATGTTATGTTTCTCGTATTTCCTTATGTTTTCTTAGATTTTCAGAAAATCGGATGTTACATTTGCTGTGACTTGGATCTTTCCCACTACTACTAAATTGGTTACTAGAACCTAAAAACTAAGTTTAGAGACTCTCGCTATGACTTGGTGTACCTACACCACTGCGTAAACGACTATTGAAACTCAAAATAAAAAGCACAAACTTTGTGCTGCAATAAAGGTGGTCTCAAGACGTATTATTCACACTTTCATGATTCTCGTTGTGGCGAGTCTATGTGGCGTCGTGGTGAGAGAGCCTCCTTGACACTTGTTGGAGCAAATTTGCTCTATGTTACTCTCCCTAGGTGAATTTCTTACATTGTGCTGTAACAAGGCATCTCATACCATGGTGTGCCTAGCTTCTGGAACTCCCTTGGCTACGACTTAAGTAGTTTTGGTCGCGGCTCAACCCCTTACTACACCTAAACTCTTTAAATTTTGTCCCACACATACCAGACCTCCCTCTAGCAACATCCTAAGGTCATTCTACCTTAATTTGTAAGGTTTTGAAAGGATCCAACCACCTAATTTGCTCAGTATATCTATCATCATTAATTCAAGACTTAGGTCTTGATTTCTACCTATCCATCCTCCATATATTAGCAAATCATGGACTTTGACACAAGGAATACCCAGAAGCCACTACTATTAACATTCAAATGTAAATCCCAACAGAGGTTCTATACAATATTAGTTTAAGTCAACATTTAAGGCAATACATGATTACATTCTCAAATGATAAATTATATCTCAAAATTAGCAAGGTTCCATATCAAATATAAATAAATACTTACCTCATATTACAAGAAATGTGAGGTCTATTCTCTATTAGTTCCACCTTGATTACTACCCCAAAAGTCATTACACTTGGCAACATTATTACATGATGATGCTATACAAATGAACAACAAAAATTATCATCTATCCTAAGTTAGATCACCCAAGTGTAGCATTTCCCATATAGGGTCTCAGCTCATAGATGTTCATCCACTTGCTTCCTTTTATCCTTACCCGAGAGACCTTCACCTAAAATAGTTAGCCCATAAGACAGGGTGAGATGCAAATCTTAGTAACCAGAGGTAAATTCCATTCATATGCTTCAAATTAATCAACATATATATATATATATATCAAAAACCAGATAGGCATAAGAAAAATCAATTATATCAGCAAATGAAATAATTAAACTACCAGTGACTATCATCCCATACCAACAATCATATACAACATGTTAAAGGCCATTAACACCAGGAAAGGCCCATCCATGGTGCCATTTCCCTATTAAGCACAACTAGGGTTCATTATATTTAAGGGCCTAATCACAACCCAATGCCCGATCGAAGCACGATGCACGAGTGGCAGCTACACCATAATTCCCCTATAGACTCACAAGGTCCAAATAAAATATATCAAATAGCCAACCATTCATTTAGCATTTAAAATCATACATGTGTCACAGATATAAGATTAAATTGAACATATACAAGGAATAGAAATTAACCCCAATTGCCTCACTCTATAGACAATTTGGAGATTACTAGTAGTACCAAAATCACCCTATAATCATAACATTAGACAATCACTACTCCAATCATCATTTATAGTAGCAAACCAGATACCCAAAGCATTAAACTACCAATGACTACCTAGAAGACACTCACCTAGCCACCAAGGAGTCCCAAATTTGGACTTAAGCTTCACTCACCAAAAAACTGCAAGGTATTATTTAATTTTCTAGATAAATTTATTAATGCCTATATTATGAATCAACTATAAGGGTCTTAAACTAGTAGAAAATGCATCAAAATAGGAAAAAAACACTTACCTAACAATACCACTCACCTCAACCTTTGAAATTTCACCATAAGAGCACTAAACAACAAGTTTCAGCTTTGGGTGAGAGATGAAAATTTTTCAAATGAAAAACTAATCAGGTCAAATTGAAGAGGAAGAAGAGAGGGTTAAGTTCTATATATGTTACCTTGGCTGAATCTTGCTTTAGGAGTGGGAAATCATGGAATTATGCTATTAACCCTAGCCTCCCCTTTGGACCTTCAAAATTTCCCTTGCCGCTTGTGTTTTATCTATAGAATGGGAAGAAAGCTAAAGTGTATTTAGGGTTTAGATGGGTTTAAGTTGGGTTGTGGGCTAACCTAAAGGCCCAATTCCAAGTGGGTTTCAGATGTTTAGCTTGTTAGGCTAAGTTTGATGGGTCCACTTATGTTGGGTCTACACAAAATAAATGTTGGGCCTCTAAGAAATGGAATCAGATCTCCCTAAGGCTAAGATTGGGTTTCTACACTTAGCCCAAAGTATAATTAAATTAATCATAAGGCCTAAATTAATGTTCACCTTTCTTAATTAATTTTCCTAATTAAACCCATATTAATTCCTAATTGAACTCATATTAATTCTATAATTATCCTTAATTAATTTCAGGGTGTTACAAGAAGATCATTGGTGCTTTAAAGCTTGTTAGAGGAGGAAGGAGATGGATTTAGCTAGGTAACTTCAGAGAAACATCATCTACTTCCCTTCTTTTTTATTTTGGTCCAATTGATTTGTGATTTAGTTACTGCTTGCAGAATATAAGGTTAGAGATTTGAAGATTTTTAGGGTGTTTTTGGGTGAAGAAAATGAAGTAAAGGTGAGACCATGGTTTTGGTAAGAGTTCCCCTTTTATCTATAGTTATTTTTCTTCCAAATCTCATCTTCAAGCTTGAGTTGGGTGTTTGGCTTCTTCTTATGTGCAAAAATTAGAAAACCTATTTGGAAAAACTTGGAGGTTGGTATTCAAATTGAGGATTTGTGACCTTAGAAACCATGATAAGGTAAGTTTCTTAACTTAGTAGGAATTGATTTGTTAAGCATATAGATTTTCTTGCTTTGATTGAGTATTGTTGGTTGTGTATGAACACTTTAGGCTTGGGTTATCTGCATAATATGTGTTATGTGTGTGTGTATATATATAAGTGATGCTATGAATGGATTTGATTATTGTATCTTTGGATAATCATGGATCATGAATTCTGTCATAATAGATGGAGCTATGAATCATGCTCAAAGAAAGTCATAGATTATGAATTGTGTTCTGATTACTTTTGTGAGTGTAATAACCCTAACTTCGAATTATAATGATTAAGCGTAATTGCATAATTAATGATTATAAATCAAGGTTTCATGTTAGTATAATAGCTACTTAGGTAAATTAGTGAAGAAATTTGAACCTCATTATCATTAGGAATAATAAATCAAGGAAACGAAGCGATTTCAGCCTACAAGAAGCTTAGGTTGCTAAATCAAACCTTTGATTCATTTTATCACTGATTCTCTATCCACAAAACCTTCTTATAATTGTTCCTAAATCATTACATAACATGATCATAGTGAAATCTAAGGTTTCTAAGCAAAAATAAGAGTTTGGAGATTTAGGCTATGATTCAGACCTTTTCTGCCATGGCTAAGTTGGTTACTGGAACTTAAAAACCAAGTTTGTGAATTTATGCTAAGACTTGGTATGCCTGCGCTGCAACTTAAATGGCTATTAGGACTCAAAACCAAAGATACATGATCCACACCATGACTTAAGCTTCCTGCACTATGGCGAAGTTACCCTTTGGACGTCACTACTTGAAAATTCCCGTGTCTCACTACAGCGAAAAAGCCTCTTGGAACTCTCCAAGCTTGCCACTTGACACTCGTCATGATGAGCTTCCCTTGCGCTGCAATGAGTTAACTCTCTAGTACCTTTGAAACCTATAATTTTATGTTACGCCGTGACTTAAACCCTGTGCCACGGCGCTCCTTGCTTCTGGATGACTCATAGCTACAACTTATATAGTTTTGGTTGTGACTTAACACTATTCTATACCTAAACTCTCTAAATTTCATCTCACATATTCTAGCTCTCCCTCTAGTAGCATTCTAAGGTCATTCTACCTTAAGTTGTAAGGTTTTAATGGCATCCAAGTATTCAGCATACTTATCATAAACACTTAAAGACTCAAGTGTTGATTTCAACCCATCTATTCACCACACATTAGCAACATATGAATATTAACAACAAAAGGTGCAAAAATTACTAATAACATCATTCAGAATGTGTATTCCAACAGAGGTTCCATATAATACTAATCCAAAATCATCATTCATGGTGATACATAAATATACTCTCAAATAGCGAGCCATAATTCCATGTTGCAAGGTTTCATATCATATTATAATTAAGTAACTACATCATATTCCATTAAGGTAAGGTCTATCCTGCTATTAGTTACATCCTTGATTACAAAATATAAAAATACTTGCACTTGGCAATATGAACACATGATGATGTTATACAAAATGAACCACAAAATTAGCATATACTCTATGTTAGATTAACCCAAGTGTAGAGTTTCCCATATATGGCCTTAACTTATGGATGTTCATCCACTTGCTTTCCTTTATCCTTATCCGAGGAGCCTTCACCTAAAATTGTTAGCCCATAAAATGGGGTGAAATGAAAATCTCAATAACCAGAGGTAAATTCCATTCATATGTACCAAATTAATGAGCATATGTGCATTTTAATTAGATAAGCATTAGAAATATCAATCATATTAGCAAATGAAATAGTTGATCTATCGGTGACTTCTATCCCATACTAGTAATCATATACAATATGTTAAAGGTCAATAACATTGGGAGAGGTTTCATACCACATATATTCCATTATCATACTCTTCCATTCAAGGCTATTATATCCATTTTCCCCATGAACTTACAAGAAAAGTATGAAAATAATGTACTTTTGTTATGCAACGTCATGGTTAAATTTCCAATTCATGTCATATGGACCCTATGGCTATTCCAATATCATTATCTACTCATTTATCACTTGTGTACAAGTCACAAAAATCTAAAACATCAAGCAATCCATGGATTTCAAGCTTAGAACCATGGATTTTTCTTCATTCACCTCGGACAATATATGGCAAATTTCAGGGGCAACTTTGAAAATTCATAATTAAATGTAAAAAAAATTGAAATCTACCATTCTATAACTTTTTTGGAAAGCTCTGAGTGTTAAAGTAACACAAAAAATAATTTCAAGTCATGAACGTAGCATCTAGACCATGTTTGAATTGAAAAAAGCACAAAGGTCCGATTAGCTACTGGTACTGATATAGATTTTTGATATAAACTTCAAAAATGTGCAATTAATTCCAAAAAAATACAATCCATGCAAATGATACCAATATGAAAAGATTATCTAGAGGGAAAAATCATTCCAAACCATTTCAAGCTCGTTCAGACCACGAAATTCAATCAAACAGTAACACAGGTCTGACTGGATGCCTAGTACTGGACAGCAACTTTAAAAATTCATATCTCCCTCTTTAGATATCCAAATGGGGTGACTCTAGTTGGCACAAGTCACTGGGAAGGTCTAATTTCTGTTTATAAAATTTCATGGCAATTGGACATCATTTGCCCCATGATTGACACAGAACAAATTTCAGACCAAAGCTACAGTGACAATGACCAAACCAGAAAAATTTTTCAACTTCAAAAAATCACCAAATATTCTATAGACCTCTAAATAATACCCACTTTAGCTTTCCAAAAATATCTCAATAAGCTCTAGATGCAAGCCAAATTTTAGACCAAGAAGATCTCATTTGGACAAAAAGTGATATAGCTCACCAATTTAGTCACTTTTGCTCCATATGAGGTACCAACTTGGTTCAATTGGCCTCCTTTAATATTTGGCACCAATTGGACAAGTTTAAAAGCACAAATATGATTTGTAGGAACTGCCCAAGTGGTCCCAAACACCATGCATGTCATTTTGACCATTCCACATCCAAGGTTACACAAACATCTTAAGCCATCAAGAAGTCAAAATCCATATTTACATTGATCTAGTGTCACATAAGATTTACATGGCATCCATACATCATGTTACATTTGCTAAAGGTCTTACATCACAAAAATAATATGTACAAAGCCACTTTGACATTCAACTACAATTTAGACTACATAATAGGCAAAGTAAGGCTTTTCAATGTTCTTGGCTTCCACTTCCTTATCTTTGAGCACCACCTAGCCATTTCAAGAGTGAAAGGGAAAGGGGAATGAGATTCCAAGAATCTCAATAGCTTACACACCCATTCACACATACATTCAAAGTATACATACATCAAAATCACAAGTGTGTAATGCCACATTTCCATGCCACATTTATACATCAAACCATTCTTATGCTCTAGGGACTTTTGGTTTTGCCTCACCCTATTCCTAGGACTTTTGGATTTGCCTCACCCTTGGCCTTGGGACTTTAGACTTAGCCTCACCCATCCAAGGGACTTTTGGCCCAGTCTTACCCATGCCTTGAGACTTTTGGCATATCCTCACCCATATTAAAGGATTTTTAGCATCACCTCACCCTTATGAGCCAATCTCCCAACCAAACCATTCAAGAATACACATTGGTACCAATTCAATATCAAGACATCATGTGGCATGTTATCAAATCACAAGAGTACATGCAAACATACAATGACATACATATGCACACAAGAATGTATGAAAATAAGGTGGAGAGCTACCTTTCAATTGATGCAATCTTTCTTTGCTTTACTCCCTCCCTTTCTCGGCCTCACAAGGACACTTAGGTGGTGGGATGTTCTCTTAGCCTAAACATTACAAATAACACGCAATCACATGCTTGAAGCAAGCCAAGACTAGTAACTAAAGCTTGAATTCACACTTGGTTTCATAAGTGGCATAATGGTTCCATAATTGGCCTAATGAAGCAACTCTCACATTTCAAGTTCTAGGCTCCCATCTCTTCCCATTTCTAGACCACTTGAACTCAATTAAGGTCCTTGGAGCCCTCATATAACCACTTACACAAGTGGAAAACTAAGTTGCTTCTTAAGCCATCATTATGGACACTATTGTCCCATCTCTCATTCCATGGCTCCTAATTTTTTTCCAATGGTTCCTCCCATCTTCTAACATCATAAGGAGTCCCAAACCAAGGCTAGAACAAATTAAAATATCCTCTAACCTCATGCTCTTGCCTTGGCTGAACCTATGGAGCAAAGTGGGGTTCTTGTACTTCTTGATTTTTCTTTGATAGGAAAGCCACTTTGGGAGGTTTCTAAGAGTCTTAAGAGCTCAATGGAACACTTAAATAGTCAAGAAAATATCCACACAAAATTAAATTTCAAGATTCCCTCAAAGAGCCAACACTTTTCTAACTTAATTTCTATTGATTTTCCATGAGATTTCTTGGCATATTCCATCTTCTTGTGGCCTAATTCCCTTGTCCCCTCTTGTTTTGGACAGAACTCCCTCCCCCCTTCATGGTTCTAGTTTGGCTGAACATACACCCAAGAGGAGAGCAAAAGAATAAAGCAACTAGAAACAAGATTTACCTTGGTTTCAAGCTTACTTCTAAGGCTTCTCCTTCTTGGTTCTCCCCTTCTCAAGCAATTCAAACTCCCCCCCTAAATTCTAGACTAAAACAGAACCAAATAACTCAAATAAACCATAGAGAGGAAGCTTAGAAAGAGGGGAGTAAAGTTGGACGAAGGAAGAGCATGAAATTCTCCAAATTTTCTTACCTTTCTTGGCCTTTCTTCCTCCTTCTTCTCCTTCTCTTTGTGCACCTAAATAAGCTCTTTATTTTCTATATTTTGGGTAGAATAGAATCGTGTGGAAGAGAGTAGAAGAATCATGAGTTTTAAAGTGGGCTCAAGAAGCTTCTTTTCTTGAAAAAAAAATTCCTATTTTTCTTTTTTGTAATGGCATTTTCAATTTGATTTCATTTAGCTCCTTTTTGAGAACTATTTTTTCCATCATGAAATTTAAGTTCCCAATATAATAAAATGCCTTTGGAATCACTCAAATCGGTGCTAAAATCTTTCCGAATGAATCTATCAAAGTTCAGGCTCACTGACGTTAGAAAACGTACACCGGAGGGGCTTTCCCATTCTCGAGGCTTCCCATGGTTTTTGGGGCCTCTAAGAACCTTGGGCAACTCAAATTTCTCATTTAAAAAGCCTTCCTATGTGTTTTTCCAAAAGTTGTACTTATTTACAAAAATATCATTATGTTTCGTCAGTTTTCGTCACAAATTATTTCACCATTCTAACTCTATTTATCTTTTTGTTTGAGCCTGGGATTATCATTTTTAGGAGTCTAAGACTCTATCTAAATTTTTTGGGACATTATCTAGCTCATTTCAGAGGGCTTGCTTTTAAATGGCTCATTTCGTTATTTTACGAAAATTACGTTCGTTACAAAAAACTCGTCCACAACACAAACTTCCCAATGAGCATAACTTGGCTCAACGCATACAATAGTCTAATTACAAGTCGATACCCAATCGAAGCATGATATACGAGTGGCAACTGCATCATACCTCCATCAAGGACTTACAAATAGTCTAATATAATAATTTAGATAGCTAACCATTCATTTAGCATTCAAAATCATATATGTGTAGTAGATATAAGATTAAATTGAACACATGCAAGGAATTAGAATTAACCTTGGTTACTTCACTTAATTGAGCTAAGTTTTAAAACCAAAGATGAATTTCCACACTCCAAAATCCTAAATCAAATCAAGCACACTTTTAGGTGCTATTTACAACATAATTCAGATATCATATGATCCAATAATTACCACTACTTAAGGAGCACTTACCCAGCCACCATAAAACTCCTAATTTGGATTTGGTTATCTCCACACCAAAAATTTTAGAATACCACTCCAAATTTTGGGCAAATTCACATAAAATCTAAACTCACATTATAAGTCAATTATTAGGATCTCAAATCAGTAGACAATGCATTAAAATGGGAAGGAAACACTTATCCAATAACCCTCCTAGGCTTAACCTCCAAAAATCCACTATGAAAGCACTAAACAACACATTATAGATTTGATGTAAGGTGAAAATGCTGCAAACGAAAAACTAATTTGGTCAAATGGAAGAGGAAGAAGAGAGGATTGAAAGTTTCCTAAATGTTACGTTGGCTAAATCTTGCTCTAGAAGTGGGAGAAGTCGAAATTATGTAGAGAATCCTAGCCTCTTCCTAAGAGCTCCAAATTTCCTTTTGAATTTCTTGTGTGTTCTGCAAAGTTGGGGGACGGGAGAAAGGCTTAAGTGAATTTAGGGTCTAGTTAGGTAGTGGGCTGACCCAAGAGCCCAAGATCTAAGTGGGTTCAGAATTTCGGCACATTGGGCTGACTCCAAGGCCTACCTTCCAAATGATTTCAGAAATTAGTTCATTAGGCTTGGCTAAATGGGTTCTTGTCTCACTTAAGTCCATTTTTAAGTTCTAAGCTTCAAGAATTAAGTTGGGCCTCCATAAATCTTTAATCATGACATGCTTAAATTAATTATGGGCCTAAATGGAATTTCTAACCCAATTGAACCTTAAATACAAAGTAATAATTTTATTTTTCCATAGATTTCTATTTCCCATATCTTGACTAATTATCCTCATAATAATTCTTTGTAATTAGTCTAAATCCATAATTAATACCTTTAATTAATTTTGGGATGTTACAGTGAGCCTTGATTAGTGCTTAGTAAGTTGTGGATTGTCAATCATGTCCTAACTACTTGTGGAGTTTTGAAAAGTGCTCAATTATAGGAGTAGTTGCAGTGAACATGCCCCTCTCGAGTTATTGACCAATGACTAAGTTATTGTTTAATTACTATTGTGGAATAGGAATTGAATTATAGTTGAGCTTACTCATTTGACTTATGCATGAATTATTTATTCTAGATTTTCACATGTAAAGTATCAAGGTAGGTTGTTTTATCTAAATGTAAATGGAATTTTATATTGATTACTAAGATTTTATATCTCATTATGTTTATGAGCTATACTTTTTAGGTGAAGGTTTTTTTGTGGCAATGAGAAATGTCACACCATAGGTTATTCGGCTTCATATTCCCATATTAAAGGTTGGTCTCATGTAACTCAAGGAAAACTAAGAAAAAAGGAATAAAAATATTGCATTTTCTTGTGTTACGTCAGGGTATAAAAATTTATTTCACATTTTGTGGGCCCTATGAACTCATTAATATCATTCTCTATTTATTTTCCATCTAAACAAGTCACAAATATTCCAAAAAATTCCACAAACCATAAATTAGAAGTCAAAAACCAAAAATTCCATGTTTTAGCCTCGGGTCAGAATTTCAGTTTACTGATACAATATTTGGAAAATCATAATTAAATCTAAAAAAATCAAAATCAATCACTCCATAGCTTTCTTGAAAGCTCTAGATGTTAAATTTATACTAAAAATAATTCCAAGCCACGAAAACCTCATATGGACCATGTTTGACAACATAAAAATAGCAAAGGTCAAAATGTCCAACATTTCTAATATAGGTTACTGATATAAGTTTCAAAAATTCATAAGTAATTCCAAAAAAGTCCAATCTAGGAAATATTTACCAATTTGGAAATTTATAGATATTAAATAGAGGAAAAAAATAAGTTTAGACCAGTTCAGACGCATTTAGACCTTGAAAATGGATAGAACAATAACCAAGGTCGGTCTACGCTACTGTCATTGCTATGAAACTTCAAAATTTCATATCTCCCTCTACAAACATCCAATTGAGGTGCTTCTAGTTGATATAGATCACTATGAATGTCTGGCTTATATCTGTAAAATTTTATGGCCATTGGACATTATTTGTCCTATAAATGATAGAGGCAAAGTTTCTGACCATATGAACAATGCCACTGTCAAACTTTACAATTTCAGCTAACTTTAGAAATTCACCAAATATTTTGTATAACTCTAAACAATATGCACTTTAGCTTCCCAAAAATATCTTAATAAGATCTAGATGCATGCAAAATTTCAAACTAAGAAGAGTTCATTGGATAGATTTTACCATAGCTCACAATAATGGTCACTTTAGTGTCATCTAAGGTTTCAATTTGGTCTAAATGGTCTTTTTTGTGTTCTAGCACCTCTTGGAAAAGTTTGAAAGCATAATTACATCATATATGAATTTCCCAAGTGGTTCAAATAATCATGCATGTCAATTTAGCTATTCCACATGCAAGAATACATGAGAAATTATGAGCTTTTAAGTATCCAAATCATATTCTACCATTACTTTGTCATCAAATTTGGTTCATACATCATCTGTACATGCTTTTACATTTGCTCAAATGTTTACAACTCAAAAATAATATGTACATAAACACTTTGACATTTCCTTGCATTCAAAAGCTATACAAATTACATATTTGTCATAACATAGCTATTTAGGCTCCTTGCCCTTTATTCTTTGGTTCTTGAACTCCACCTAGACCATATGAGATAGGAGAAGGATGGGGTGAGATTCATGAAATCTTAATAGCTCATACACTCATTCAAGCACACACTCAGGGCATATAACATGCCAAAGGTTACAAGTATGCAAACTAACCAATCTATGAAGTATTCAAGTCCACATCTCCATGCCACAAAGTCACCTCAAATACAAGAATAAGCTTTAAGGACTTTTGGTTTAGCCTCACCCCATTTCTAGGACTTTTGGATTTGCCTCACTCTTAACCTAGGGACTTTTGACTTGGCCTTACCCATCCATGAGACTTTTGGCCTTGTCTCACCCATGGCTAGAGACTTTTAGCATCTTTTCACCCACATTAAGGGACTTTTGGTGTCACCTTACCCTTATGAGCATTTTTCACAACCAAATAGAATTCAATAAAGCATATTGGTACCAATGCAATTACACAATATCAAGTGGCATGTTTCAAGATACAAATGCACAGACAAGCACATAATGACATATATATAACCAAGAATGCAAATAAGAATAAGGTGGAGAGCTACCTCAATGTTTATTCAAGCTTTAGTTTGGATTATTCCTCTCCTTCTCAGCCTCACAAGCACAATGAGATGGGATTTGATTTCCTTGGCCTAAACATAATAAACAACACTCAATTATACTCTTGAAGAGGCTTAGATCTTAAACACATATCAAATGAGCATACTTTGTTCACTAGATACATAATGGTTCCATTAGTGGCCTAATGAAGCAACTACCATAATTCAAATGCTTGGCTCCATTCTCTTCCTATATCTAGGCCTCTTAACTTCATTTAAGATCCTTGGAGCAATTACACACTCACTTTCAAAAGCCTAGATACATATTACTTTATAAGATTACATTATGGAAGCCATTGCCTCATCTCCCAATCTATGGCTCCTAAATTTTTCCCAAGTGTTCCTCCCACCTTCTACCATCACATAAAGTCTCAAACTAATTCTAGAACAAATTAAAACACTCCCTAACCTATTGCATCTGCCTTGGCCGAAACTATGGAGGGAGGAAGAGCCCATGGGCTTATTGATTTTTTCTTGATGGGAGACACACTTGGGAGGCTTCCTAGAGGTCTTAGGAACACAAATAAACATTCACACATGCAAGAAAATTTATGTATCAAATCAGTTTTTACACTATGCTCAAGAATCTCACACTTTCCTAACTTAATTTCCATTAGTTTTCCTTCCAATTTCTTTGCATATTCCAAGTTCCCATAGCCTAAATCAATGGTTTCATGCTTGTTCTAAGTCAAAAACTTCACCCCTCTCATGGTTCGGCTCTGGGCCAAAACATATAATAAAGGAAGGGAGAAGAAGAAAGTAAGAAGAGATGGAGCCTACCTTGAATTCAAGCCTTCTTCAAGAGTGTTTCTTCTTGCCTTAGCTTCCTCTTTGAATTTCTAAATTTTCCCCTCTGGTTCAAGGCCAAAACAGAACCATATCACCCACAAAACCATGAAAAGATGAAGCAAATAGAGGAGAGTGAAGTTTCAAGAAGGAAAACCATGGATTTTTGAATTTTTCTTACCCTTTTTCCTTGATTTTTCTCTTCTTCCTTGGCTCCTCTTGGTGTGTCTCCCTCTCCAGCCCTCTTCTCTATTTTGGATGAAGCAATATGTCAGTTAGACAAGGCCAGAACTTGGACACCTAATATAAAGCCAAAAGGAAGAAAATTGTTTATTAAAAATGACATTTACGCCCTGTGTATGTGGCATTTTCATTTTAACTTCGTTTTAGCTCTTTTTTTAGAACCGTCTTTTTTATCATAAAATTTAGGTTCCCAATTATATAAAATGTCTTTGGAATCACTCAAATTAGAGTTAAAACTTTCCCGAATGAACCAATCAAAGTTTGGATCAACCGACGTTCAAAAACGTACATTAGAGGGGTTTTAACTATCCCGAGGCTTCTTATGGTTTTCAGAGCCTTTGAGAACCTTGAAGGACTCAAAATTTCCATTTAAAAAGCCCTTTTGTGAGTTTTCCAAAAAGTTTCCATATTTACGAAAATGTTACTAGACTTTCAGCAAATTTTTTAAACCACTTCGGCCTTGGTTTCTAGGCAACTCGAGACTCAAGTCCTTATTTTTCATTATTTATAATTTTATCCCAATTTTATTTGGCCTTAAATCACTCATCTTAGGGGATTTTCTTTTCAAATTAACTCATTATAATATTTTTACGACGTATTGGACATTACAATAAGTGTTATACCTAGCTTCATTTACATTTACTTATACCAATTATGAGTTTTAGCAACCAATTTGGTAACCATTACTATACTTTTAGCAGTGGATTTTGATTTGTTTACAAGTCAATTAAAACTATAGGAGTTTAATTTAAATTCTTCTTCTTCTTCACTTATAATCATCTTAGACAAGTTTGTTTTGGCTCATTTGATCATAGGAGACACTTCATTTGTCTTAAAAATTCATAGAGCCCCAAATGCCCCATTTTGCCATATTATGCACCAAATTTCAAAAAATTCATAACTTGGGCTATGTAACTCCAATTTATGAAAACTTAGTAGCTATTGAAAGCTTATGATATGAACTTTATGTTATAAAAATTTCAAGCAAAACTAAATTCATTTGGCCCCTTTATGTGTGAACAATGGCTACATCAAAGTGAACAACACCGATCATTTCTACATAATTTAGCCAACTTTAAAAATTCATAAAATATATTGTATGGCTTAAAAAATTCTCATTCTTATCTTGTTGGAAATCTATACAAATTGTCTAATTGCATGACAAATTTCAGCCCCAAACTAGGTCACTTAGGCCTTTAAAGGTAGAGGTGTAACTTATGACTTATTTGGACTAAAATTTGGTTCTAAAATAGTCCAATTGGCCTCTGATATGCAATCTCTTACCTTAAGCAAATTTTAATCCATCTATAGATTGTTTCCATACAATCCATCACATAAAATATGGCTTGCATGGAAATTTGACAATCCTACATCTATTTATGCATAAAAACCATAATGCATTTCATATAGAAAACTATGTACCAATGGCTCATTCATGCATCAAAATGACATATAATTATGGTCCTATGCTTATACATATATTAACATTTCATTTGCTTGTCATATACAAGATATTTCATTAGTAATATGCCACATACCTTTTTAAATTCATAGTTACATACAAGGCTTTTAATACATGACTTCTAACCTCTATAGCGTTTCATTTTTCTTCTCCATGCTTAAAGATACTAAAATGGTTAGTGTGAGGGACATGGGTGAGATTCTAAGGAGAATCTCAATAGCTAATCTCAACCAAATTAATGCATATACGAATGCATGAGAAAATGCATTGCATATGGTGCAAGCATGTGATTCTTATGCATCATGAAACTCAAATGGAACTTTTAGCATGAGAACTTATTTCTCAATAAGCCATGACTTAGTTTAACTCTAGGCTAAAGAAGAGCTATTATATTCAATTCCCTACTAAAAGGAGCTAGGAGCAAAAAACATATCAAACTCCAGAATAAAGCTTATAATGGAAAACATCTTAAAGCATAGCTCAAGAATACATCAACAACAACACATTCAAGCATTTCAACTCCTTCAAGCATTCAAATGCATTCAAGATGGTGAGTAAAGCTACCGTATGGAGTTAGGAGCTTCAAGCTACAACTAACTCTAAAATCCCTCTCTTTCCTTGATTCTTTACTCTATCCTTATCAATTTCACACCTCCATTAAGTGGACTTGCATTTTGCTCGACCTTCTTATAGCAATATGTAATGCCAAATAACTCATTAAGATCTATTTCAAGTATTATTATTAATACTTAACTTCCTTAAAACCTAATATGCAACTTTAAGCTATTTAGGTTCCTTAAGAGGCCATTCTTGGATTTCACTTTCTAGGCTCTAGAATCTCATTTGATATGAGCCATATGACTCTAATGGAACTCATTCGGACCCTCATTTACATGATTACACAAGCCTAATGCCAACTTGCTTCTTTAGGCCTTTTATATGCTTTAAAAATTCACCTTTCAAAATAAGTCTTTTATATTCAATCCAATGGTTTCATTCATGTTTATTTATTACATTTAGGTTTCTTAGAACCTTAGAATCCATCAAAGCACTCTTTACCTACTCTAAGCATGCCTTGGCCAAACCTAGCCCATAATGCAAGCTTAATGGAATTTTGTCATTTTTCTTAGGAATTTGATACATGTGGAAGTTTCTTGATTCCTTTCTAGTTTAAGGGTGATCTTAAATAGCTTAAAACATCTTCCTAGAGCTCCATAATTTCCATGGTGCAAATGGAACCCTAGGTAGCTTAAGTTGCATTCTATGGCTTTCTAATTGCTTGCTTTTGCATCATCTTACTCTCCATGATTCTAAACCTCTAATTTCATCAAGTTTTAGCCAAATTCACTTTCCTTTTCTAGTTTCTCTCTCTTGGCCATAAAAGAAAAGTTTTTCTATCACATCACTTGCTTCATTTAAAATCTCACCAAATGGGAAATCTTTTGCTATATTTGGCTACTTCAAACTTTCACTTTTTCTCAAGAGGTCAACCATCAAACTCATCCTTGTAAGAAGCTAAAACTATCGTTAGAAAGATCTTGAAGAGTAGAGCAAGGTTACCAACTACCACAACATGAAGTTTTGCATATATGCTAACCTATTTAGCTTCCTTTTTCTTCTCTTTCTTCCCATTCTTCATCACATCATAGCTACTGGTTCTAGAGTAGAATTTAAGTTGGTAGACAAGAAGGAAGATGATGTGGACATAATAAAAAGGTGTGGAAAGAATATTTTAACTTTTTCCTATAATTATACTTTTACCATTATATTTTGATTGCCCCGTTTGTGGTCGTTTAAATTTTTTTTAGAACTATCTTTTCCATATAAAATTTTTGGGCTTTCTACTTTATTAAAAGCATTTACTTTGAAAATTTTAGGATTTAAAACCATTCCAAATAGTTTGGTCAAAGTTACGGTCAACTGATACGCTAAGCTCACTAGGGCTTTCAGAGGTCTTGAAAACTATAGAAACCATCAGAATGACATTTAAAATCCTTTCCTTTAATCTTTTAAAATTTTTCTTAAAACTATGATTTTGCCACTGATATGTTAGTTTCTCTATTTAGGCATTTAGGCTCTAGTTTGGGGCCATCCAAAGCTTCATACCCTCATCTCTAGATACTCTGATTAATATTTGACCTTTAATTTTCCTTAATTCATCTTGCTTTAGGGTTTTCATTCAATACCCTTTCTGTTCTAGTTTAATTTTAGAAGAACCAAATGTTACAAGAAGTTTGTGGAAGTTAATGCTAGTGTTTTTTATATTGCATGGGCATGATATTTGTCTTTGAGGTATACATAATGGTAAATGTTGGTTATTTTGTATAGCGCACTATGATGCATCATGTATTGCCAAGTGCAAGATTTCTTATGCTTTGTGTAAGTGGAATTGATGTTTAACTTGATGCTCTTTTGATTCTTTTATATAAGAATTCTTTTGTGTAAATATGATCATTTGTGAAAAGGGATGTAAAGATACTTTTGGCAATCTAATCTTACTTCTCTCCTAATTTCAACGTGTTATCATGGAATTATAGCTTCTAGTTATAGTGGATATTCGTAGATGAACTATTATTAATTTGATGATGTTTTAAGGATGAATTACGATATATAGCATAGCCTAGATAACTTAAGAATTCATCGATCAAATTTTGGTCTAAAAAGATCTAGACCTTGGTTATATTAGTTTTAGGAGGTCTCAACCATTTGAAATATGTTCGAAGAGGTTTAATCGCAGTTAGAGTGGTTTAGGGAGTGTTAAAAGTGTTGAAGAGCTAAAATGGGGTAATTTTGAGAATGTATGCATTTTAAGGTTTAAATGGACTTTTAACTTGGCCTCATCCTTCTAAGAGACTTTTGGCCTTGTCTCACTCATGCCATGAAACTTTTGGCATCTCCATACCTTCATTAAAGGACTTTTGGCATCATCTCACCCTTATAAGCCATTTCCACAATCAATAATATTCAAGGCAATACATTGGTACCAATGCAATCTCAAGACATCAAGTGGCATGTTCTTTAATCACAAGAGCATACACAAGCACACAAAGACATACATATGCATACAAGAATGCAAGGAGAATGAGGTGGAGAGCTACTTTGAATTTTTCAAGCTTTCCTTTGTCTTATTCCTCCCTCTTTTCAGCCTCATAAGCACACCTAAATGGATTGGTGTTCTCTTGACCTAAACACCATAAACAACACACAATTACACACTTGAAGTAAGCCAAGACATTAAACTCACTATTGAACACACACTTGGCTCTATAAGTGGCATAATAGTTCCATAAATGGCCTATTGAAGCAACCTTCACAATTCAAGCTCTAAGCTCCCATCTCTTTCCATTTCTAGACCTCTTGGCCTCATTCAAAGTCCTTGAAGCCCTCACACAATCATTTACACAAGCTTAGAATCAAGTTGCTTCACAAAGCCCCATTATGGACACCATTGTCCCATCTCTCTATCCATAGCTCCTAAATTTCTCCCAATTGTTTCTCCTATCTTCTAACATTATATAAAGTCCCAAACCAAGGCTAGAACAAATTAAAACACTCTCTAGCTTAATTATCCTAGCTTGGCCAAGACATACACACCAAGGAAGGTTCATGGAGTTCTTGATTTTTTCTTGATGGGAGAGCCACTTGGGAAGGTTTCTAGAGGTCTTAGGAGCTTAAGGAAATACTCAAATAGCCAAGAAATTACTCACATGAAAGCATATTTTCTAAAACCCTAAAGAAGCCTACACTTTTCTAGCTTATTTTTCATAGGTTTTTCTTGCAATTTTTTGTCATATTTCTCTTCCTCATGGTCTAAGACCTTAGTTCTCCTCTTGTTTTTGGATAGAAAATCCTTCCCCTATATGGTTTTGTTCTTGGCAGAAATACACACATCCATGGAGCAAGGAGAAGAAGCAATAACAACAAGTTATTACCTTGGTTTCAAGTGTGCTTTTAAGGCTTCTTCTTCTTGGTTTGCCTCTCCTCAAAATTTTTGAACTACCCCTCTAAGTTTTGGACCAAAAACATAACTAATCATCCCAAGAAAACCATAGAAAGAAAGCATGGAAGGAGAGGAGCAAGGTTAGAGGAAGAAAGAGCATGAAAATTCAAGGATTTATCTACCTTTTTCTTGATTTCTTCCTTCCTTTCTCTCCTCTTCTTGTACGCCTAAGAGAGCTAGTCATTTTCTGTATTTTAGGCAGAGGAAAGTCGTGCTATATGAGGGGGAGAAGAGACAAGAAGCTTATGGAACATTCAAGAAACTCACTTTTTCAAAATTTCTAATTTCATCCTTTCATAATGGCAATTTTGTTTCGGATTTGTTTTAGCTCTTTTTTTAGAACCGTCTTTTTCATAATAAAATTGAGGTTCCCAATTTAATAAAATACTTTTGGAATCACTCAAATTGGAGCTAAAACCTTACTGAATGAATCCATCAAAGTTCAGGCTCACTGATATTAGAAAATGTACACCAGAGGGGCTTTACCAGTCCTAAGGCTTTCCATGATTTTTGGGGCCTCTAAGAACCTTGGGCAAGTCAAATTTCCCATTTAAAAGACCCTCCTATGTGTTTTTCCAAAAGCTGCACTTATTTATGAAAATGCCATTACGTTTCGTCAATTTTTGTCACAATTTGTTTCACTATCCTAGCTCTATTTTTCTTTTTGTCAAATCCTAGAATTATCATTTTTACGAGCCTAGGACTCTACCTAAATTTTTTGGGACATTATCTAGCTCATTTCAGAGGACTTGCTTTTATATGGCTTATTTCGTTGTTTTACGAGAATTATGTCTGTTATAGGTATGATCTTTACGGCGTAGGTTGAAGAATAGATAATGGTTTGAGACTTAACAGAAGCAAATAGCCAACCAACATTATAGGAACGTTGACATGCTACTTTGATAGCATGTCCAACCACGAACATGATGAACCAATTTATATGACACACTTAGGTCAACGCATGAATTGGGGATTTTTGAGGACTTGAATCACCAACCTAAGGATAGCTTGACAAGACAAAGGCTTCTTAAGAGTAAAAGAAGGATAATACTCTCACAATTGGAGAAACACCCAAAATAATTCTATTAATTCTAATCTGATCACAAATAGAGGTAGAATACATGTTTTTATAGTGTAAGTCAAATCTGTCTTTTAGAGGAAAATTAGGAAATAAATGTATAATCCTAACTAAATAACCTAGAAATTAAGAATACAAAATAGTCAAATCTTTCTAAAAACTGAAAAGGAAAGAGAATCTTCCTAATTAATTTTAATTTTTGTCTAAATACATAAAGTTTCTAGAAGTTAATATATTAAGCCCATAATAGCATTATTTAGGCCCCAAATGAGTCAATCTATATATGGTTATTGGTTTAGACTCTTTAATTTATAATATTCTAACCCAAAATAACTCCAACATCTCTATCTTTAGCTTAAGTAATGTTGATGATGTCCTAATTAATGCTTGAATCAAATTTGTCAAAATTTTGCTTAATCTAAGTCTCTTAAACAAATCTACTCAAATCTTCTTTAAGTCTTTTAACCCTAACCCTTGTGATAAGTCTAACTAAAAAATGCAAAAGATCATTTAGAGATTTTCAATTAGCTTGTTCTTTTGAGCTAGGTAGTTTTGTCCCATGGTTCACCATACTCACCTAGTAAATCACTCTTGTAAGCATTATCATTGATCCTTTCTAGCACTCAGAAAGATTCATCTCCCTAAGGCATAAGCTTGGACTTTCTGAGGAAACCTTTCTTTTCTAAGGTACAGCTAAACTAAGTCTCCTAACTCAAATACAATCCTTTTTTACCCCTTATTAGCATGGCCTACGTATTGTTAAGTCATTCTCTTAATATTTTACTTATCCTTTTCATTGATTTGCTTAACAAATGCAGCATGCTTCTTCCTATCCATATTAACTCTTTCCTTAGTTTCTCCATTAGTTTGTGGGTGAAAGGTAGTAGAAAATAGCAATTTAGTCCCAAGCTTGCTCCACAAAGTCTTCCAAAAATAGTTTAGGAACTTAGTATCTCGCTCTGACACTATAGTTTTCAGCATCCCATGAAGCCACACAACTTTCTAAAAGAACAAATTAGTATTGTTAGAGGCACCGTCAACCTTATGAGATGAAATGAAGTGTGTCATTTTGGAAAATCTACCCACAACAAGAAAAATGGAGTCCCTCCCCCTCTTAGACCTAGGTAATCTCATAATAAAGTTTATGGAAACATTTTTCTAAGGTACACTAAGAGTAGGGAAGGGAGTATACAATCCATGGGGATTTAATTTAAATTTAGCTTCATGACATGCAATACATCTGCCCACAAACTTTTTAACATCCTAATGCATCCTAGGTTAATAAAAATGTTCATTCAAGATATCAAATATTTTAATAATGCCAAAATGTCCCATTAAACCACCTAAATATGCTTCCTTCACTAATAGCATACGCATAGAATAATTTGAAATGCAAAGCTTATCAACACGAAACAAGAATCCATCATGCAAGTAAAATTTATCCCAACCAAGTCTAGGCTTGTAATGGCTAAAAGCTTTACCAAACTTAACATCGTTGGTATATAATTCTTTGATGAACTTAGAACTAAGAACTTTAGAATCTAAAGAAAAACATACCTATATAAAAGTGCATCGGTAGTAATATTCTTCTTACCTTTCTTGTGCTTAATCACGTAAAGGAAATGATGCAGTAGCACCAAGAGAGCTTACTGAGCATGGAAGTGGACTTAATGGAGGATATGGTGATAAGCTTCATACCTAAAGATGTGATTTGCAAATTAAAGCCCAAGAGTTCAAGTCAAAGGTGCTTAAGGATCCATTGCAAGGCATAGGAGGTCCAATAACAAGAGTTAGTGCCAAAGCAATGAAAGAGGCCTTCAATTGTTTGATTCATAAGCTCAATGACTTAGAGTCCATTCATTTGAGTCAAGAGCGAGCCCAAGAAGATATAAAAGGCATGATTATACTGACCATTCTACAAGAGAAGTGTCAAGGCCCAATGCAAGTCTAATTGTAAGAGATTAAAAATCATATGCCAACCATGTGACTTTTAATGAAGCTTGTGCATCCTATGTGACTATTTAAAGGGCTTGATCAGTTTTGGGTTGGATTTTTCATATAAATTTTGTTTTCATTTATTTTATTATTTTTAGGACTTGGTCAAAGATCTTTTCTTAGAGATTAAGTTGAAGTTAGTTTCCTAATATTTCTCCTTAATTTTAGGCACCATTTTAAGAGATTTTCGATCAAATTTTGGTGCTGATTTAATGCTAAATAATTAATTACAAATTTTAGTATTTATTTTTAGGGTTTTATACTTTTGGAAACCTTGCCTATAAAAGGCTTTCTATTGTATTCTATTTCTAGCTTATGAATGAATTTGAGTATTAGTCAATTTTCTGTAAGGCTTTTGCTTCTTTGTGTTTTCTGAGAGTTCACATGACTTATCAAAGGATTGGTCATCCTTTGTGGCGTTAATGGCTAGGGTTCTAAGAGACAAGTTCTCTTAGGATTCTACCTTTGACCAACAATCCTTTTGTGTGCTTTCGCTTTCGTGTGAGACGTAGTCGACCTCAAGTGATCAATTTGTGTGCCAAGGTTCCTAAGACAAGGCTTCTAGAAGGTCTTGCATCATTTTGGTATCAGAGCAAGGTTCTATTAGTCTCAAAGGTAACTCTTTTCCATCCTCTTCTTCAAACTTTCGTCCATCCCCTTTTCTGTTCTTTGGCTGTGTTGCTATCTGTTTCATCTTATTTTTCTAGTAGTTCTTTTTGGTGTTTTTGGTTGAGATTTTCAATGTGTAGTATGTCAATTTCATAGTTCAAGATCTCCTTTTTCTTCTTGTTTTAGAAACACCACAATCAGAGTTTTCTACTGTAAGTTATAGCTTTTTGAAATTTTGTTGTCTCTAAGTTCTTGTTGTTTGATTTTTTTTTTCTTTCTACCCCAAGAATCAATTTTGGCTTTTCTGTTTTGTGCTTCTCATCCCATCCCATCCATCAATTTTATGCCTTTCATACCTCCATCTTACCATCATTTTGTGTTCCATTGTTTTGTGCATTATGCATCATTCATCTCACCATCTTCTTCCATCCATCTTGCATTCTTGTGTACCTTATTCTTACTGATCATTGATATGAATACTTTTCTATTTTAAGTGAGAGTTAAAAAAAAGTGAAAGAACAAAAAAAGGGAGAAAAAAGAAGTACAAAAAAAATAGGCCAAAAAAAAGTTAAAATAAATAGTACTGTTTGAGTGTACAAAATTTTAGAATTGAAAGGTTGTATTTGCTAGAAAATTTTCCAAGTTTGTGTAAGAGTTTGTTCTTAAGTTTTGAAGAAGAATTTCCAAATTTATGGTGTTTGATGTGCATTACATGAAAAGGTAGTTACTTGTATTTGGTGGTAAGGTCCTATTTTCCTTTTAAATTTTCATTTCCCCCTTGCTTCTCTTTGTTAGTTTTGTTTTCACTTCACCTTTCTTCCTTTCATTCTTCTTTATGTCCCTTTTGTTGCTTTTGTTGTGTCAATTATGTGTCACATGTTTCCATCACACACCTCTTTTTGTATGGTTATTGTTAAAAGTTTAGGATTGCTTGTGTTTAGAACCTCTTGCTTATGATTGCCACTAGTTTGATCTTTTCTTTTGATTTGCTTGTGACTTGCTTAGAACACTTGTAAGAAGCAAATTGTTGAGTGGTAAAAAGCTAAAGTGTACCATCTTGATAAAAGCTAAATTTTGAGAGTAAACACAAGTGAATTGCTATTCTTGAGTGTAAACATGTAAGCTAGTGAGTTGTGAGGTCTTATAAATTTCTTTGCTTGTTTTTGTGCAAACTAATATTTCAGGATGTCTAAAGAGTTTGAGCACAATGACTTTGACATAAAAGTCTGGATTAGAGTCATTTAAGGTACTCTTAAGAAGCTTAGCACTAGATTAGATGATGTAGAGTCTTCTTCTAATAGGAGGACCCATAGGAGATGAGCTCAGGTGGAGCTTGATGATGATGTTGAGTCTGACTTTGAGAAGTCCTATATTCGGAGAGGCAGACAATCATCGTCCAATAAGGATAGTGGTATTGGAAACATCAAGATGAAGATTCCTTCATTCCTGGGGAAAAATGATCTGGACTAGTACTTAGAGTGGGAAAGAAGAGTGGAGCATGTGTTCGAGTGCCACTCTTACATTGAGGAGAAGAAAGTAAAGCTTGCTGCAATGGAGTTTACTGATTATGCTAGCATATAGTGGGATCAACTCCTACTCACTAGAAGATGTACAGGTGAAGGTCCAATTCGTGATTGGCAAGAGATGAAAACTATCATGCACAAGCGGTTTGTCCTTAGTTACTATTATAGGGAATTGCATAAGAGGCTCCAAAAGCTGAAATAGGGTTCTATGAGTGTGGAGGATTACCATCAAGAAATGGAGATTGCCATGATTAAGGCAAATGCAGAGGAAGACTATGAGGGAACTATGGGCCGATTCATTGAGGGTTTAAATCTTGATACAGCTACCCAAGTTGATTTATATAATGACCTAGATATGGAAGAGCTCTTGCATAGAGCTATCAAGGTGGAAAAATAGCTAAGGGCTCGATAAAAGTTGAAAGTGACATCTAGCTCGAGTTCTTAGAGGTATTCCAAAGTCCCCTTCAAGCCAAAGACAGATTCCAAGTCTAAAGAGGAAAGTAAGGTAAAACCCTCTCAGGTTAAAGGCAAAATTGACACAAAATGTAATGTCCCGTTTTCGTTAAACGACAAAAATGAGAGCATTTTCAAAGTAAGTCCCCTAAAACGAATTAGTCAAGGTCTTGAAAAATTTGAGTAACATTTTAGACTCCTAAAAATGAGAATTCTAGCCTCAGATGAAAGGAAAAATAGAGCTAGAATGAAGAAACAAATTTTGACAGAAATCTTACGAAACATAATGGCATTTTTGTAATTTTGAGCAAATTTTGAAATTCACATAGGAAGGCTTTTTAAATGAAAGTTTTGAGTTCTTCGGGATTCTCAAAGGCCCTGAAAACCATGGGAAGCTTCAGGACAGTTAAATCCCCTTCGGTGGACGTTTTCCAATGTCAGTGTACCCAAACTTTGACGAATCTGTTTAAGAAGGTTTTGGCTCCAATTTGAGTGATTCCAAAGGGATTTTACTAAATTGGAAACCTAATTTTTATAATGGAAAAGATGGTTCTAAAAAAGGAGCTAAAAAAAAGGAGAAACAAAAATGCCAAAAATGAAGGGTAAAATAGAAATTTTTGAAAAGTGTTTCTTCCTCCCCCTATAAATAGGTGGCGCCTCACTCTCACACTCACATAGCTTCAGATTGTTCTGCCCAAAATCATAGGAAAAACCCTAGGAGAGTGGCGCACTAAGGGAAGAAGAAGAAGAGAAGAAATTCAAGCTTTAAAGTATGGTTTCTTGGTAGTTTTTCATGCTTTCTTCCATCCAAACCTCCTCTCCTCCATTCTCCTTTGTTTCCTTTGATTAAAATGAAGGTTACAAATCTGTTTTAAGGGAGAAACTTAGGGAAAATTTCGGATTTGAAGAGAGGAGCTTGGAGAAAGCAAGATTCAAGTGAGAAAAAGCAAGAAAACAAGGTAATTTCTCCCCTCATGGTTGCTACCTTTGGTTTCCCTCCTTTTCCATTTTGCATCATCTAAGAAACCTTAGGGGGATTTGATTTTTAGGCAGAACCAAGGGTGAATCTAAGGAAAAAGGATGTGGAGATTAAGAATATGTAAAGGGAATTAACAAAAAGCCATTAGATTTCAATATGCAATTTCTAGGGTTTCAATTGCACCTTGTAAAATCTAACTTTGCACAATGATTCCTACGCTTAAATAAGAGTTTAAATGAGTTCCTAAGATCCCTAGAAGTCTCCCCATGTGCTTCCTCCTTCAAGAAAACCAAGCAAAGTCCATGAAAGTTATTAAGCTTCATGGTCTTGGCCTAAGGAGGTTAAGGTCATTAGGGAGAGTTTTAAATTTTTCTAAACCCATTTTTGAGTCATATATGATGAATAAATATGAGAGGAAGCCTTGGGAAAAATTTAAGAAGCTTAGAGAATGAGTTGGTGCTTTATGTTCCATATTATGACCTAAAGAAGCAACATATGGCTAGGCTCTTGGTCTTGATTGTGTGATGACTCCAAGAGGATCAAAAGGAGTCAAGAATCATATTTGAAAGGAAAGAATGGAGCCTGGAATTTATTTGAGGGGTGTTTCTTCATTAGGTGTAATTATAGAATCATAATGAGGTTTATAGATCAACCTAGTCTCCAAGCAAGTTGTGTGGCCTTAAAATTAATTTTATGAATCTAATTGGCTTCCATAAATTGTGTTTAGGCCAAGAGAAATCATCCCCACACTTTTGTGTGTGTGTGGCTGAAAGAGGGAGCTTGGATTCAAGAGAAAAAGTATGTAATTGTATCCAAGGCAGCTCACTCCTCCTTCTCTCATGCATGATTGTTTGCTTTACTTGTCTTTGAGTATGTGTATGTGTATTTTTAAGCCATGAAAAGTGTTATAGCTTAACTTTGATTCCATGGTGCCATGATGTCACAATATGCTTTCATATGATGTTTATGATGTGTGCTTGGGTTTGCTTGAGTGTGGGGAGACCAAGAACCCTTAATCATGGTGAGGATGAGCTAAGAATCCTTAAAATTGGTTGAGACAAAGTAAAGAGTCTCCTAAAAGTGAGATGGACTCCCAAGAACATGCTTGAGTCTAAGAATCTCTTAAAGAATGGGTGAAGCAAGTCCAACATCTACAAGAAATTGGGTAAGGCCAATTCACTTGCTTGGCAAGCCTTTGTATGCTATGTATGACTTTCTCAAATGATGAAAATACCTCTTGAATATTTACACATGTCAACATGACCATACATACATTTATGAGACTTGTTTGCATCTTTTATGTATGATTGAATGGGAGATGAGCTATTGGAATTCTTTGAATCTCATCCCCTGCTCTCTAATGATTTAACATGCTAGGTGGACCAAGTGGACAAGGTAATGGAAGCCAACCATCTTGAAGATGAGAGTATGACATCCAAGAACATGAATTTTGCTACTTTAAGGCCATACAATTGGCAAAGGATGTAATTAATGGATGTATATGTATTATGATATTATAAACATATATAATTATGATAGTATGTCATATATGAATGAGAGAATATGTTATGTGACCATTAGAATGTGATTTGAACATGTTTTGGCAAATGAACTTCTTGGATGACATTATGGAATTGTGCATGTGTGGATGAGATGACAAAAATGAGATGCATGGAGTTTGGGACCATTTGGGCAGCTCACATAAGTCCTAATTATGCTTTTAGACTTGCCCAAGAGGTTCCAAACTCTAAGAAAAGCCATTTGGACATTTTGGTATCCTATATAGAGCTAAAATTGACCACAATGGAACCCAATATCACTTTTTATCTAAATGAGCTCTTCTTGATCTGAGATTTGGCATGAAATTAGAGCTTGTTGAGAGCTTTTTGGGAAGCTAAAGAACAAAATTTTTAGAGATCTAGAGAATATTTGATAAATTTTTAAATTTGAAAAATTTTTTAGTTTTGGTCATGTCACTATTCACTCAAATCTGAAAATGAAATCTATCACACAGGGCCCAAATGATGTCCAATTGCCCCAAAATTTTATACAGAGAAACTAGAAATTCCCAAGGACTTGTTCCAATAGAAGCACCTCATTTGGATGTCTGGAGAGGGAGATATGAATTTTCAAAGAATCTATCCAGTATCAGGAATTCCACCAGACTTTAGTTACTATTTGATTGAGTTTTGAGGTCTGGGCATGCCTGAACTATTCTAAAGTTATTTTTTTCCTCTAGCTAACATCCACAGCTTTCCATATTGGTATCATTTGCATAGATTATATTTTTTTTGAATTAATTAGATATTTTTGAAATTTGCTACAGAATTTTATGATAGCACCAGTGGACAGCTTGACCCCTGGACATTTTCGAATGTCAAACGTCTTCTGTGTTAGATGTTATGGTCTGGACATATTTTTAACACGAATTATAAATGTCTAGCTTTCCATAATGGTTAAGAATGCATAATTTTAATTTTTTTAAAATTAGTTATGATTTTTCAAAATTATGATAGAAATGAGGACAAATCGGGCTGAAATTATATATGTGTATTTTAAGCTTCCCTTTGAGTTCCACGAGATATAGGCCACTTTCGATGATGCAAATGAGTTATATTCATGTAATTAAATATGAGAATGTGATGTATGAGTTAACATGGTCCATGTGATACCGAATGGAATTTTTATACGCGACGTAACACTAAAATAATCAATATTTTTAATGCCTTTTTCTTTGAGCATTTTCATGATTCTTGGAAATGAGTTACTTAAAGGCATGAGATGAGCTAGAAATTATAGTATTACACAAAACATTCCCCTTCTCCTAATCCTACTTCTTCTTCTTCTAAGCTTAAATGTTTTAAATGTAATAGTTTTGGTCATATTGCTTCTTAATGTCTTAACAAACGAACTATTATTCTTGAGAATGGTGATGTGACTAATGTTAGCAGTGAGTCTAAAGAGGATGAGATGCCACCCCTAACTAATGACTCTAACTTGAAGTTGACTGGAGCTGTAAATGGTGAAGCTCTTGTGGTTAGGTGTGCTCTCAACATTCAACCTAAAGAAGATCTCGAGGTAGAGTAGCGTGAGCATTTTTCTATACTTACTGTTTCATCAACAAGAAGGTATGTAGTTTGATTATTGATGGTGGTAGCTGTACAAATGTGGAAAAGTTGAACTTGCCTACTTTAAGGCACCCTACCCCTTATAAATTACAATGACTTAATAATAATGGGCAAGTAAAGGTAACAAAACAGGTGCTTATCTCTTTTTCTATTGGTAATTATCATGATGAGATTCTTTGTGATGTAGCACCCATGTATGTTGGTCACTTATTGCTTGGTAGGCCTTGGCAGTTTGATAAAAAGGTAAAACATGATGGATATAAGAATTATTACTTGTTTATTTTTAATGGTAAGACCATTATGTTGACCCTTCTTCGTCCTGTTCAAGCATATAAGGATCAATTAAAAATTAAAAGACAGTGTAAGATAAAAGAGCAAGAAAAGAAAGGTAAAGTGAGTGTAAGTGTTGAAAATGATAAGACACAAGAGAAAGGCGAGCAAAGTGAAAAGGAAAAGAAAATTAGAGAAAAGCATAAAGAAAAGAAAGTGATTTTATTCTCAGGAAGAGGTGAGATCAAGAGAGCTCTTATGTGTGAAAATGCTTTCTTATTGCTTTATAAAGATGTTTATCTTACTATTGACAATCTTGATCACTCTTTGCCTGCTAATGTTATGTCTTTATTGTAAGAATTTTGTAACTTGTTCCCAAAGGAAATACCTTATGGATTGCCCCCTTTGAGAGGCATTGAGCATCATATAGACTTCATCCTTGGAGCATCTATCCCCAATAGACTTGCTTATCGAGCCAAATCTAAAAGAGACTAAGCAAATACAATGTCAAGTGGAGGAGCTTATGAAAAAAGGCTTTGTTTGAGAAAGCTTGAGTTCGTGTACTGCCCTCGTGATTCTTATGCCCAAGAAGGATGGCAAGTGGTGGATGTGTGTGGATTGTCATGCCCTTAACAAAATAATGGTAAAATATCGCTATCCTATCCCTAGGTTTGATGATATGCTTGATGAGTTGCATGGTGCATGTTTTTTCTCTAAAATTGATCTTAGAAGTGGTTACCATTAGATTAGGATGAAAGAAGATGATGAATGGAAAATCGCTTTTAAGACCAAGTTTAGGTTGTATAAATGGTTAGTTATGCCATATGGCTTGACTAACGCACCTAGCACTTTCATGAGTTTAATGAATGATATGTTTAGACCTTTCATTGGTAGATTTGTTATAGTTTACTTTGATGATATTTTGATTTACTCTAAGAGTCTAGAAGAGCATGTGAGTCATTTGCATGATGCGTTTGTCATGCTTAGGGAGAATAGACTCTTTGCTAATTTAGAGAAGTGTTCTTTTTGTTTGGATTTTGTGGTTTTTCTTAGTTTTATTGTAAGAGCTCATGGCATACAAGTGGATGAGGAGAAGGTCAAAGCAATTCGAAAGTGGCCTACTCCAAAGAATGCAAGTGAAGTAAGGAGTTTCCATGGATTGGCCAGCTTCTATAGGCGGTTCGTGAAGGACTTCTTTACCCTTGCTAACCCTTTGAATGATTTGGTGAGGAAGAATGTGGTATTCAAGTGGGGTGAAGTACAAGAGCATGCTTTTAACACACTGAAGGAAAAACTAACTAATGCCCATGTACTGTGTTGCCTAATTTTACTAAGGTGTTTGAAGTTGAGTGTGACGCTTTTGGTATAGGCATAAGTGGTGTGTTGATGTAAGATTATAAACCTATTGCATATTTTAGTGAGAAATTAAGTGGTCCTGCTTTAAATTATTCCACATATGATAAAGAGTTGTATGCCTTGAAACGGAATTTAGAAACTTGGCAACATTATTTGTGGCCTGAAAAATTTATTATCCATTTTGATCGTGAGAGTCTTAAGTTTCTTAAGTCCCATGGTAAATCAAACAAAAGACATGCAGGTTGGCTTGAATTCATTGAAACCTTCCCTTATGTGATTAAGCATAAGTAGGAAAGGAAAATGTTGTAGCTGATGCATTGTCTAGGTGTTACACTTTGATTACTTCTATGAATGCTAGATTGATAGGTTTTGAGATGTTGAAAAGCATGTATGAGTCTAATCCTGATTTTACTGATATTTGAAAATCTTGTGAATTGTATGGTGTTGATGACTATTACAGGTTTAATGGGTTCTTTTTCAAAAAGGACAAGCTATGTGTTCCTGTGTGTTCCATTCGTGAGCTGCTTGTTAAGGAGACTCATAGTGGGGGATTGATGGGCTATTTTGGTGTAAAAAGGACTTTGGCTCTTTTGAATGAGTATTTTTATTGGTCTGGCATGAGAAAAGATATGGTTGCTATTTGTTCTAGATGTATTACTTGTAAGCATGCTAAGTCTAGAATTCAATTACATGGCTTGTATTCCCCTTTACTTGTTCCCTTTCACCCATGGACTAATATTTCTAGAGACTTTATTTTGGGTTTGCCTAAGTCTTCCATTGGAAAAGATAGTGTCTTTGTTGTTATGGATAGGTTTAGTAAAATGGCACATTTTATTGCTTATTCCAAAACTAATGATGCTATGCATGTGGCAGATTTGTTTTTCAAGGAGATTATTAGGTTGCATGGTGTGCTAAGAACTATTGTTAGTGATAAAGATGTGAAATTCTTGAGTTATTTTTGGAAAACATTATGGAACAAACTTGACACTAAGCTTGTTTTTTCTACTATAGCACATCCCCAAATAGACAAGTAGACTAAAGTTGTTAACAGGACCCTTTCTACTTTGTTGAGAGCTATCATTCAAATGAATCTTAAGAATTGGGAAAAGTGTTTGCCCTATGTAGAATTTGCTTATAATCATGTTGTTCATTCTGCTACAAAATTCTCTCCTTTTGAAATTGTTTATGGCTTTAATCTTATAACTCCATTGGATTTACTTCCTTTCCCTTCACATGAGTTTACTAACTTTGATAGTGCTAAGAAGGCTAAGTTTGTGCAAGATTTGCATGAGAAGGTGAAAAGCCAACATTAAAAGGAAGAATGAGCAAATTGCCGACCAAGTTAATAAGGGTAGAAGGCGTGTAGTGTTTGAACCTAGTGATTGGGTGTAGGTTCACTTGCAAAAAGAACATTTCCCATAGTAAAGGAAGTCAAAACTCTAACCTAGAGGAGATGGCCCCTTTCAAGTTCTTGAAAGGATTAATGATAATGCTTATAGAATTGACTTGCCTAGTTCTTATAGAAATGTTAGTGCTACTTTCAATGTGGTTGATCTCTCTCCCTTTGATACTGCACATTCGAGGATGAATCATTTTCAAAAAGGGGGAATGATGTAATAGCACCAAGAGAGTTTGCTGAGCATGGAAGTGGACCTGATGGAGGACATAGTGATAAGCTTCAAATCCAAGGATGTGATTGTCAAATTAAAGCCCAAGAGTTTAAGTCAAAGGTGCTCAAGGATCTATTGCAAGGCATAAAAGGCCCAATAACAAGAACTAGGGCCAAAGTAATAAAAGAGGCCTTCAATTGTTTCATTCATAAGCTCCATGACTTAGAGGCCATTCACTTGAGTCAAGAGAGGGCCTAAGAAGATATAAAAGGTATGATTATGCTGACCATTCTACAAGAGAAGTGTTAAGGCCCAATGCTAGTCCAATTGCAAGAGATTAAGAATCATGTACTAATCATGTGCTTTTAATGAAGCTTGTGCATCCCATGTGACTATTTAAAGGGGTAAATTTTGTTTTCATTTATTTTATTATTTTTAGGACTTAGTCAAAGATCTTTTCTTTGAGATTAAGCTAAAGTTAGTTTCTTAATATTGCTCCTTGATTTTAGGAACCATTTTAAGAGATTTATGATCAAATTTTGGTGCTAATTTAATGCTGTTATGAATTTTAGTATTTATTTTTAGGGTTTTAAACTTTTGGAAACTTTTCTTATAAAAGGCTTTCTATTGTACTCTATTTCTAACTTATGAATGAATTGGATATTAGTCAATTTTCTATGAGGCTTTTGCTTCTTTGTGTTCTCTGAGAGTTCATGTGACTTATCAAAGGATTCGTCATCCTTTGTGGTGTCATTGGCTAGGTTTCTAAGAGACAAGTTCTCTTAGGATTCTACCTCTAACCAATAATCCCTTTGTGTGCTTTCACTTTCGTGTGAGACATAGCCAATCTCGAGTGATTAATTTTGTGTGTCAAGGTTTCTAAGACAAAGTTCCTAGAAGGTCTTACATCAGGAAAGATTCAATGAATTCAACCTACCTAACATGTCTTCGATTCAATTTGTTTTGATTCTTAATATGTTTGAAAGCTTGATGATCAAAATATATGACAAATTCCTTAGGCCACAAATAATGGGCCTGTTTGAAACTGTTTTTGTTTTAATGTTTTCAAAACATATGTTTCTAAGAACAAATTTTTGAGAACAAAAGAATTAAAAAATCTGTTTGAATCATTATTTTGAAAAGTAATTGTTTTTTGTTTTTTACCTGATTCTGTAGAACAAAAATTACAAAACACTTAAAAAGTGTTCTGAGTTTTTTGTTTTTGAAAACAAAATTTTATTTTTTTGTTTTCCAAAACACTTTATTAAAAACACATTATCAAACAAGTTTTTTTGTTTTTTTGTTCTTGAAAACAAAAAAATTGTTCTACAGAACAGTTTCAAATAGGCCCAATGTTACCAAGTTTCTAACTCTTTAACTAAAGCATATGGCTCTTTATCATATGTAGGATAGTTAAGAGTAAGACCATTTAGCTTTTCACTAAAATATGCAATGAGCTTACTGATACAATACCAGTAGGCATATCCATTGGAGCACAACAAGTTCAAGAAGCCCTCATCCATCAAGAAACCTAAATTATTCAAAAGCACATGATTCAGGTGTGAATGGCTCATGAAGGGATGGCCTATACTCAAGAGGGCCAAATTATGCTAGTATATGTCCAAGAACTTCAAAGAGCTTAAGATAATCTCTATGTTGGACGTTGGCCCAAGTTTAGAGCCCAAGATCCATATTTGACCAATTCAGAACATACTGGACGTCACTCAATTTTGGTGAATGCTTTCATCATCATCTCACAGAGTTTTCAAATGATTAATAGGTTAGTCTTGAATTTTAAACTCTTATGTTTCACCTCATTTTGGAATCATCATTATCAGAGCTTCCAAACACAAGATAGAGCTAGTAAGAAGCAACACATCAGGCATGTTAATCTTAGAGTTGAATTGGACTTTGGACATGAGATTTCCTTAAAGATGCAAAAGTGGAAGTCCAAGTGAAAGTCCAATGTCCTAAGAAGGTCCATGGAGCAACTAGAGTCAATATCCAACATGTTGAAGACCCAATGTAGTTATACATATACAAGAGGAGTGTCAAGACCTAATTAGAGTCCAACTGCAAGAGATTAAGAATCATGTGTCAATCATATGATTTTTAATGAAGCATGAGCATTCTATGTGACTATTTAAAGAAGATGATTGGTTTGGGCTAGGATTCTTTATGAATTTTATTTTTTATTATTTTATTATTTTTTTGGACTTAGTCAAAGAGCTTATCTTAGAGATTAAATTAAAATTAGTATCCTAATCTTGTTCCTTGATTTTAGACACTATTTAAAATATTTCTAATCAGATTTTAGTGTCTTACTTTTATTAAGATTTTAGTCTTTTAGAAACTTTGCCTATAAAAGACTTTCTGTTGTACTCTATTTAAGAGATTATGAATGAATTTGAATATTATTCAATTCTTTGTGAAGCCTTTATTTTATTGTGTTCTCTGAGAGTTCATGTGACTTATCAAAGGATTGGTCTTCCTTTATGGCGTTTTAAGGCTAGGGTTCTAAGAGAGGTTCTCTTAGGGTCTTTCCTTTAACCAACATTCTTGTTTTCTAGCCAGTCCCAGGTAAAGTATCATCTTGTTGAAGGTTCCTAGGACAAGGTTCCTAGAGGGTCTTGCATCACTTACCTTATTACATGAGTACACACCTCCTATGCCAATTCCACTTGTATCATATTCAACCTAAAAAATATTACAAAAGTTTGGAAGGGCTAACAAAGGTGCATAAGTGAGCCTCTCCTTAAAGGTTTGGAAAGCTTTCTCTTAAGCTTCTTTTCGCTTGGATCGAACATTCTTCTTTGTCAACTTGTTCAATAGGGCTAACAATGTACTAAAGTCCTTTACAAACCTTCTATAAAAGCTTGCAAGTCCATGGAAGCTCCTCACATGTCCAATAGAAAAGATCTTGGATGGCTTGATATTTTCTTCATCTACCTCAATCTCCTTGGCACTCACAACAAAACAAAGAAAAACAATTTTGTTAGTACAAAAATCACACTTCTTTGAATTGCCAAACAATTTTTCTTTTCTTAGAACTTTTAGGACTTATGATAAGTGATCTACATGCTCATGCAAAGTCCTACTACACATAAGAATATCATCAAAGTAAACTGACATAAACTTACCTATGAAAGCATGCAAGACATGATTCATTAACTACATAAATGTGCTAGGTGTATTAGTGATACCAAAAGGCATGGCCAAGCATTTATAAAGTCCATGTTTAGTCTTAAAGGCAGTTATCCATTTATCTCCTTCTTTTATTCTAATATAATGGTGCCTACTTTTTAAATCAATTTTAGAGAAAATAATGGAGTCATTTAATTCATTAAGCATATAATCTAACTTAAGGATAGGATGATGATATTTCACAATTATATTATTGATGGCTTTACAATCAACACACATCCTCTATGTGCCATCTTTCTTAGGCACAAGCAGCACTGGCACCGTACACGAGCTTAGACTCTCCTTCACATATCCTTTATTTGGAAGCTCTTGCACTTATCTTTAAATCTCTTTAGCTTCTTTAAGATTGGTGCAATATACTAGGCAATTGGGTAAAGTGCTCTAGGTATAAAATCAATTTGATATTCTATCCCTCTAATTGATGGCAATTTAGGTGGTCAAGAAAGACATCTTCACATTCCTGCAAAAAAGACATAACAATTGTAACAACCCTAATTTTTAAATACTGTGATTACGTTTAATTATATGGTTAATTATTGTAAATCAAAGTCTAAAATCATTACAATTAATTAAATTAAGAAAAAGTGAGGGAATTTGAACTTAGATATCATTAAGGGTTATTAATCAAACAATGAAAACCATTTGAGTCCATAAGTGATTCCAATTATCAATTAAAAGCCTTTGATTCATTTAACCATTGATTCCACCTTGCAAAAATCTCTTATAAGTGTTTCCAAGTAATCGCATAACATTATTATAAGAGAATTCAAGGTTTCTAAGTTAATATAAGAGTTTGGGAACCTTTGCCGCTACTTAGACCTTCCCCGCTACAGCTAAATTGGTTACTAGAACCTAAAAACCAAGTTTGGAAACTCTTACCATGACTTGGTGCACCCGCTCTATGGTGTAAGTGGTTACTATAACTTAAAACTAAAATTTTGCACCTTGCGTCACAACTTAGGTTTTCGCGCCATGGCAAAATGCTCTCGGGGACTTACTGTACACGTTTTTGTGATTTGTCGCAGCAGGTTGGAGCCTCGCCGTCGTGAGCCTATATGGCGCCATGGCAGGTATGTCTTTTAGAACTTTCCACCTAATTTATTCTAATTACATTGAGGTGCAAGTACCTACACTATAGCAAAGTTAGATTCTATTAACCTCCCTGGGTGAAATTTTCATCTTGCACCGTGGCGCAAGCTCCTTGCCTCTATCTGACTATTGGCCATGACTTAAGGTGTTTTGGCCACGGCTTAACTCCATCTTGCACTTAAACTCTCAATTTTATGCTTTCTAATCAATTCCACTAGTCCTAAATGGATTCTAGGATCTTGGTGGCTAACATCCATAGTTTTCTAGACTTCCCAACTCCCATTGTGTCATGATTAACTAATCCTCATTGTCTAGGGGTCTTGGATTGCATTAAAGTAATCAAAACTTAATTTTATATTAGTTAATTCCCCTCCCATGACAACAAAAGTGTTTCAACCACAAGATACATTGGATTAAGCTTAATGGTTACACAACATCAAGTCATTCAATAAGTATTAGTAAGATACAATCACAATTGATGATAGACCCTATAGGAATAAGTCCTAGAAACCTTCAACAAGATAACACTTTGCTTGGAATTGGCTAGAACAAAAAATGTTGGTCAAGTGAGTAAGACCCTAAGAGAACTTGTCTCTTAGAACCCTAGCCTTGAGATGCCACAAAGGAAGACCACTCTTTTGATAAGTCACTTTTATTCTAAAGAAGAACATATAGAAGCAAGAACTCTCACAATGAGAAATAAAATTCTGAATTCAGTCAGGTCTCCCCCCCCCAAGTACAAAGGGTGGCCTATTAAATAGGCATAAAAGAAAACCCTCAGCCTAACTTAAACTCTAAGAATACTACCTAAAGTGGCATTCATACATCATACATTTAGAAGGAATTACAATTAGATCTGTAGCTTAAACCAATCTTCACGACGTAAGTTGATGGATAGATGATGGTTCGAGACCCGATGGAAGCAAATATCCAACCAATGTTATAAGAATGTTGACCTACTACTTAAACAATGCATCTAACCACAAACACAATGAACTAACCCACATAATGATGCACTTGGATCAAAGCACAAATTAGAGACTTTTGGAAACTTTAATCACCAACCTAAGGATAGGTTGACAAGACAAAAGTTTCACAAGAACAAAGGAAAGATAATATTCTCACAATTAGAGAAACACTCAGAATAATTCTATTACTTCCAATCTGATTCAAATGGAGACAGAATACATATATTTATAGTGTAACTCAAACTTATCTACTGGAGAAAAAATAGGAAACTAATTGCATAATCCAAATTGAAAGACCTAAAAATTAGGAATGAAAAATCAAACCTTTTTAAAAATAGAAAAAAGAAAGATAATCTGCCTAATTAATTCTAATTTTCATCCAAATACATAAAGCTTTTAGAAGTCAGTATATTAAGCCCATAATATCATTATTTAAGCCCAAATAAGTCAATCTATATATGGCCTTTGGTCTAAACTCTTTAATTTACAACATTCTAACCTAAATTAGCTCTAATAACTCTATCTTTAGCTCAAATAATGTTAAGGATGTTTTGATTAATACTTGAATCAGATTTATCAAAACTTTACTTGGTCTAAATCTCTTGAACAAGTCCACTTAATGCTTCTTTAAGTTTTTTAGCCTTCGCCCTTATAATAGGTCCAATTGGAAGATGAAAATGATCATTTGAAGATTTTGAATTAGCATCTTCATGAACTTGGTTCATATCCTCTTCCCTTTCTTGAAAAGGAGTCATCCTCGACTCTTCAAAATCTTCACCAAAATAAGGAGAAAGGTCAAAAATATTGAAAGTAGCACTTACGCCATACTCATATAGTAAATCAATCTTGTAATCATTATCATTGATTTTCTCTAATAGTAAAAAAGGTCTATCTCCTCAAGGCATAAGCTTGGACTTTCTTTTGTCAAGAAATCTCCCTTTTTCTAAGGTGCAACCAAACTAAGTCCCTTGGTTTAAATACTATCTTTTTTCATCCCTTGTTAGCATGATTTACATATTGTTGAGTCATCCTCTCAATGTTTTGCTTAGCCCTTTCATGGATTTGCCTAACCAACTCAGCACGCTTCTTCCCATCCATATTGACTCTTTCCTGCAAAGGCAAAAGAGTTAAGTCAACGGATGTAAAAGGATTAAAACCATATTCAATCTCAAAGGGTGAATATTTAATAGTAGAATGATGGCCCTGTTGTAAGCAAATTTGACATGCGGTAGACACTCTTCCCAATTCTTCAAGTTCTTCTTAACAATTGTCTATAACAAAGAAGGAAGTGTCCTATTCATAACTTCAGTTTGCCCATCAATTTGTGGGTGGTAGGTAGTAGAAAATAACAATTTAGTTCCTAACTTGCTCTATAAAGTCTTCTAAAAAATAACTTAGGAACTTGGCATTTCGATCTGATACTATAGTTCTCGGCATCCCATGAAGCCGTGCAACTTCTTGAAAGAACAAATTAGCAATGTTAGAAGCATCATCAACTTTATAACATGCAATGAAGTGTGTCATTTTAGAAAATATATCTACTACAACAAAAATAAAGTCCCTCCATTTTTTAGACGTAAGTAATCCCATAATAAAGTCTATGGAAATATCTTCCCAAGGTACACTAAAAATAGGGAGAGGAGTATACAATCCATAGGGATTTATTTTAGATTTAGCTTTATGAGATACAATACATCTGCCTATAAACTTTTCAATATCCCTATGCATCTTAGACAAAAAAAAATGTTCATTTAAGACATCAAATGTTTTAGCAATGCCAAAATGTCCCATTAAACCACTTGAATGCACTTCCTTCACTAATAACATATGCATAGAACAATTAAGAATGCAAAGCTTATCAACATGAAATAAGAATCCATCATACAAGTAAAATTTGTCCTAACCAAGTCCAGGCTTGCAATGGCTAAAAGCTTTGCCAAAGTCAATGTCATTAGTATGTAATTCTTTGATAAACTCAAAACCAAGAATTTTAGAATCTAACATGGAAAAAAGAACATACCTACATGAAAGTGCATCTACAGCAATATTCCCATTACCTTTCTTGTTCTTAATAATATATGGGAAAGATTCAATTAATTTAACCTACTTAGCATGTCTTCGATTCAATTTGTTTGTAGCTCTTAATATGTTTGAGAGCCTCATAATCAGAATGTATGACAAATTTCTTAGGCCATAAATAATGTTGCCAATTTTTCAACACTCTAACTAAGGCATATAGCTTTTTATCATATGTAAGATAGTTAAGAGTATGACCACTTAGCTTTTCACTAAAATATGCAATGGGCTTACCTTCTTGCATAAATATACCTCTTATGCTAATTTCACTTGCATCACATTCTACCTAAAAAATCTTACAAAGTCTAGAAATGCAAGTAAAGGTGCTTGGGTGAGCTTCTCCTTAAGAGTTTGGAAGGCTTTCTCTTGAGCTTCTTCCCATTTAAATGGAACAATTTTTTTTTGTCAACTCATTCAATGGGGGCTGCCAACATGCTAAAATCCTTCACAAACCTTCTATAGAAGCTTGCAAGTCTATGGAATCCTCACATGTCCAATCGTGGTAGGGGTCGGCCAATTTTGAATGGCTTTGATCTTTTCTTCATCCACCTCGATCCCCTTCGCACTTACAACAAAACCAAGAAAAATAACTCTATTAGTGCAAAAATCACACCTCTTTAAATTGCCAAACAATCTTTCTTTTCTTAGAACTTCTAGGACTTGTCTTAAGTGATCTACATGCTCATATAAAGTCTTACTATACACAAGAATATCATCAAAGTAAACTACCACAAACTTGCCAACGAAAGCATGCAAGACATGATTCATTAACCCTATAAATGTGCTAGGTGCATTAGTGAGACCAAAAGGCATAACCAACCATTCATAAAGTCCATGTTTAGTCTTAAATATAATTTTTCATTCATCTCCTTCTTTCATTCTAATTTGATGGTAGCCACTTTTTAAATCAATTTTAGAGAAAATAGTATAGCCATTTAATGCATCAAGCATATCATCTAACCTAGGAATAAGATGACCATACCTCACTATTATATTATTGATGGCTCTACAATCAACACACATCCTCCATGTGCCATCACAAGCACCACTGGTATTGCACACAGGCTTAGGCTCTCCCTTACATATCCTTTATCTAGAAGCTCTTGCACTTATCTTTGAATCTCTTTAGTTTCTTTGGGGTTGGTACAGTATGCTGGGCAGTTTGGTAGAGGTGCTCCATGTATAAAATTAATTTAATGTTCTATCCCTCTAATTGGTGGTAATCTATAACATCATAATTTCTTAGCTCATTTCATGCTATCTTTAGGCCTCATATCAAGCAATTCACAAGGAGACAAGGAAAAATAGCATTAAATAATGCATTTATTAGCATTACGTCGTGTATAAAATTTTTCTTTAAAGTCCTGTGGGCTATATAGATTCATGTATTACATTCTCATATTTTATTACATAAATATAACTCATTTTCATCATCAAATGTGGCCTACAGCTCATGGAAAGCAAAGGGAAGCATAAAATACATATATGCATTTTCAACCTGAATTTCCCCTATTCTTTGACAAATTTTGAAAAATCATAACTAATTCTATAAAAATTAAAATCATGCATTGTCCATTATAAAAAGCTACACATGTCTACTTTATACTAAAAATATGTCCAGACCATGAAACACCACACAGAAGGCTTTTGACATTCGAAAATGTTCAGAGGTCAGGCTGTCCACTGGTGCTGTCACAAAATTCTGTAGCAAACTTCAAAAATGTCCAATTAATTCCACAAAAATCTAATCCATACAAATGATACCAATATGGAAAAATGTGGATTTTAGTTAGAGGAAAAAAAACTCCAAACTAGTTCAGGCACGCCTAGACCTTGAAAACCAATCAAATAGTACCTGAGGTCAGTTTGAGCACCTGGTACTGGATAGAATCTTTAAAAAATCATATATCCCTCTCTAGATCTCCAAATGAGATGATTCTAGTAGGTACAAGTCACTGGGAATGTATAGTTTCTATATATAAAAGTTTGTGGCAATTGGACATCATTTGAGCCCTGTGTGAAAGAAATCATTTTTGGACCAAGTAAACAGTGTATTAGACCAAAACCAGAATTTTTGCCAAATTTAAAAATTCATCAAATATTCTCTAGACATATGAAAATTCTGTTCTTTAGCTTTCCAAAAAGATCTCAATAAGCTCTAATTGCATGCCAAATATCATATTAAGAAGAGTTCATTTAGATAAAAAGCGGTATAGGGTTCTAAGTTGGTCAATTCTTGGTTCATATAAGATACCAAAATGTCCAAATGGCTTTCCTTGGTATTTGGCACCTCTTGGGCAAGTCTAAAAGTATAAATGTGACTTGTGTAAGCTACCCAAATGGTCCCAAACATCATGCATCTCAATTTGGCGATCTCACTTGCATTTATACATACACTTTCATAATATAAACTTGCCATTACATGGCTAAAATGTGCATTTCCATTCATACAACCTTAGCTCTCAATTATACATGATACAATAACATAATTATACACGTTCATATGGTCAAAGGTCATATACAATGATGGAGTACATCAATTGCCATCCATAAGGCCTTAAAGTAATAACATCTAGGCATTTTGATGTCAAACTCTCATCTCTCATGTGGTTGGCTTCCATTTCCTTAATCCCTTGATCCACCTAACATGTTAGATCATTGGAGATGAGGGGATGAGATTCAAAAAATCTCAATATCTCATCTCCTATTTAATCATACATAAAGCATGCAAAACAAGTCTTACAAATGCATGCATGGGCATATTAACATGTGTAAACATTCAAGAAATATTTTTTACATTTGAGCAAATCATACATAGCACACAAAGGCTTGCCAAGTAAGTGGATTGGCCTCACCCATTTACTTGTGGATTTTGGACTTGCCTCACCCATTTTTAAGAGGTTCTTGGACTCAACCTTACTCTTAGGAGTCAACTTCACTTTTAGGAGACTCTCTACTTTATCTAAACCAATCTTAAGGATTCTTAGCTCATCTTCACCATGGCTAAGGGTTCTTGGCCTCACCATACTCAAGCAAACCAAAACAAACATCATAAACATCATTTAGAAACATAATGCATCACTATAGTACCATGGAGTAAGAGCTCATGCTAGAACATTTTTAATGGCTTGAAATACACATACACACATTTAAAGACAAGACAAGTAAAGCAAGTAATTATGTATGAGAGAAGGTGGAGAGAGCTACCTTACTAGCATTTATACAATTTTCCTGAAGCTTTGAATCCTTTCCCTTGACCTCACACACTCAAGGAGGTGGAGATCATTCCTCTTGGCCTTGTTTTCTTGCTTTTTCTCACTTGAATCTTGTCTTCTTTGAGCTCTTCTCTTCAAATCCAAAATTTTTCCTCTATTCTTCCCTCAAAATAGATCCAAAAACTTCAATAAAACCATAGGAAGAAAGCTCAAGAGGAGAGGAACAAGTTTGGAAGTAGAAGGAGCATGAAAATCCATGAAATTCCTTAGCTTTTTCTTGCTTTTTCTCCTCCTTTCTTCTCCTCCATGGTGCACCTAAGAGAGCTGGTGTTTTCTCTAGTTTTTGGGTAGAATGGGTCGTGCAAATGAAGGGGAGAAGAAATAAGAAACTTAAAGAGTGTTCAAGAAGCTTCCACTTTCTTAAAAATTCCAATTTTGCCCTTTGTTTTTGGCATTTTTGTTTCTAACTCATTTTAGCTCCTTTTTGAGAATTGCCTTTTCTATTATAAAATTTAGGTTCCCAATTTTGTAAAATACCTTTGGAATCACTCAAATCGGAGCTAAAACCTTATCGAACGAATCCGTCAAAGTTCGGGTACATTGACATTGGAAAACATCACCGGAGGGGATTTAATTGTCCTAGGGCTTCCCATGGTTTTCAAGGCCCTTGAGAACCTTAGAGAACTCAAAAATTTCATTTAACAAGGCCTCCTATATGAATTCCAAAATTTTCTCAAAATTACGAAAATGTCATTACGTTTTGTAAGTTTTCCGTAAGAAATTGTTTCTTCATTCTAACTCCGTTTTTCTTTCTGTCTGAGCCTAGAATTCTCATTTTTAGGAGTCTAGAATGTTACTCAAAATTTTCAAAATCTTAACTAATTCATTTTTGGGGACTTCCTTTTATATCCAGTGAATTTTATTCATTTATGGAGAAATTATACATTACGTTTCTTACATTTTCTCTCATTTTCAGAGAACCAGATATTACATTTCTCCCCCCTTAAATAAATTTTGTCCTCAAATTTTGGGGTATGATTTCCTCTTACTCTTTTCTTTTTTTTTGGCTAATTGCTCTTTTCTTTTGAAGCTAATTGCTCTTTTCTTTTCTAGCTAATTGCTCTTTTCTTTTCTGGCTAACTACTCTTTTCTTTCCCTTCTTCCTAGCTCTATATGCTTTTCTTAGCAATTTCACTCGTTTGGATTTTCTTAGCTAGGGGATTTTCATTGCTAGCCTATAATGAAGGCTCTATTATTATAGAGTACTAGCCAATTCTTCTCATAAGGGAAAAAATTTCTAACTCTAGAGGCCTATCTTGGGAGAGCTTACTAATCATATCGGGTTAGTATTAACCCATTCGTAGGGGTTAATGTTTCTTTCAATGGACTCATTTACACATCTAGGGAGGTAATTCATTTTGTATCAAGTCTCTCATGTCCTCTCTCAATGGCTTCTTATAACATCTTATCTTTTCTAATCATTACAGCCATTGGAGGTTTTTGTCTGTCTACTTACTCATTTACATGTTTCGTCCACTGTTCATCTCTGCGTTCCTTCTTACTTGCTCATCCTATGATTAAAATTCACATTTCTTTCTATCATAGGCCTCACATCTTAGTTACTTATTGGGATTACAACTCTTTTGAGGAGTTTCTGCTTTTAATAATCCTAGTTTCTCTGTTTACTACTATATCTGTCTCTATAGGCCAGGACTTTTTCTCACTTTCTTTGCTCACTTATAGTGACATTTTATAGTCCCTCATTTCAACACTGATAGGCCTAACATGTGTATCACATATTGGCACCAAAGAGCTACTACCATTGACTACTATTGAGCTCTGGTGGGATGCCAGCTATTCTCATAGTTTTGCTCACTGGAGATATACTGTACCACTTATCTCATGTAAAACTGCACCTGACCCCTTTCTGAATACATAGATTAGCATGTGGGGATCTCTCAATCCCTCGGTTAGGGCAAATATCTATTAAGTAGTGGTTCATTTAGCTCTAACTTTGGAAAGCTAATTTCTTGCTTTCCTCATCCCATGCACTATGCTCATCTCTAAAGAGATCTAATCAGTGGTCTAACTGTCTGAGTAAAGCCTTCATATCATTATGGCAATGGTCTACCAGACTCAGGAGGTCTGTAGTCTCTGAGATGAAAGCTAACTGAAACTGTACTGGTCTCTGAGACTAACTGCTCTGTAAGACTATCTCAAGCTGTCATCTCACCAGAGAATTATCATGCTGTGGCTAAGGCTCTTTGTAACTTTATGGGATCTACTGTGACCCCTGAGCCTACTGCGACCTCTCAGAGCCCTGTGAGGGTCTGTTATAACCCACTATAATATACTAGGATCTACTACGATCCATCTCTGGGAGACGTCAAAGCTTAAGATTACTGTATCTGACAGTAAAATACATACTCACTAAGTCCGGTTGCCATCGCTCATAATAGCTGAGGTTGAACTCAGAAATACATCGTGCTCTTCGTGTGAAGTGGGTTCTATGTCATCTCATTTTCTAGGATCCTATCATACTGATACTCAAGATCATCTTAATTTTTGTTCATCACTCTCTATGGGATTCTTAGATTCCCACTTTAGCCTTTCTTTCCTTACTCTATTAACTTACTTTGTGTGTACTCGTTTTAACCTTCCTCTCATATCTTGCAATTTCTAACTATGCCCACATTATGCTTTTAAGTGCCTTGGCACTAGGGCATCTCACACACTGAGTGTGACTAACATCTCTGGCAAGAGAGAGGCTATACACTAATCCCTTCTTATTTCATTTACATGTACCATAAGGGACTCAGATCATACATACTGAACTTATGCTGTTTGAATCTGAACATTCCTTACTAGGGATTCCTTTCTACATATTTTTCTTACTATTATGATATCACTGGAATCCCTTTACCTCTCTTTTTTGACTTATCTCGTTCTTTGACTAGGATACCTTTCGATTATTGGGACACTTTGGTGATTGATGTTGTCGTTTGCTACGCGCTTAAGCTACATTACTACTAGGTTGGCCAGACCCAATATCATGTAGCCTCTGCTACAAGCAAACCATAACATCAAACACTAATACATCGGTGCTTCATGAATGAGCTCAAAGCCACTATCACCTGTATATTACAAGTTTCCCAACAATATAAAGTATTCCTTTCTTACTTTCCTCTATCTGCCCTATTCTTGTAGAGTGCTCGAGGAAAATAGGATTCTTCCTTTGCTTCATCTTGAGATTCCTCTACATTGCCCGACTATTTTTACTTTCGGCACTATCATGGAAAAAGAGCATCTATGCCAAGGACAAGTGTGCTTTCTTAAGTATTCGAGTATGTTAACTGAATATTTATCCTTGATCTTTTATGTCCTTGGCTTAAACATTGTCATATATTCTCTTTCTTTTATCTTTATTATCTTTTTACTTAGAAAAAAGAATATTCTACTACTAGCTATCTCTATTGCCAATTTAGGTTTTTTTACGCTCAAGAGCACCTGTATTTTTCCTGGGTTCCTCTACTTGTTCATTTTCTGTAACATCAAAGGAGTTTACTTTTCACTCATACTCTTGGTAAGAAGAATTATATTTCATAAAATCCTAGGAATTACATTCTATGGCACTCTTAGCTTACATTCTTTCTCTACATAATGTAAGACTCACTTTCTTAGGCAGTCTCTAGCTCTCTCGAGCTTCCTTAAGGGTATTAGGGCACTAACTGTTTGTCCCAGCTCATTTCTACATTCAGATCAGAGCTAGGCTTTCTTTCTATTTAACCTTTTTAGCCTCATCCCCAGGAGCACAGTATACTATTCTAGGGTTTTACTAACCCAATTCAGGACACGTATTCTTAATGTCCAGATTTTTACCTTATTGAAAGTTTATTCTCTACTAGATGCTCTAATCACTCATGTGCCTTAATCTTATACTACTCTCATCTTAGGGAGCTCGTCTATCTAATTATTGGACCCTTGTCTATTTATCTTTCTAGGTTTAGTCTACTTATTTAATCATTACTAAAGCAAGGGTATCTTTTCTGTAGTTAGTTTCTTAGTTCTTCCTTGCTTCCCTTATCACTATACTTTATGACTTAAGGGGGATCTATATAGGGGAAATTACTAACCACTACTGGGTGGTTTCCCCAACACGAGGATGTCTCATCTTTTGTTTCTCGATCCGGGGAGGACTTTCACTGAGCCTTTTATTCACATATCTCACTTGGAGCGATGCTATTGGTTATCTCCCCTAGGCTTTAACTTATGCTCAGCCTAAGCTAGCCATCTCATCGGACCTGTAGCTTACTAACTATCTTCATTCTTTTCTGAGCGTCAGCTACTAGTCTACTCATACTTACCTCTAGGTGTTACCTATGAGGTACACTTTTCTAGGCCATTTGTCATGTGCCTCACTGTTGGTAGTCTTATCTTACGTTATTTCGAGGCTACATTAACATTCTATCATTCATTGTGTCACAGGGTAGCATCCTAGGTTAAAGTCAATGCCTTAAAGATGGGTCTCAACAACCTTATCATCCTTGTGTCTAACTTTCTCTATGCTGAGTTCTTTATCAGTCTTAACTACTAGGCCCACAAATTTCTTACTAGCCTTCCATGACTATTCATTACTCTTTTTCTCTACTTATACTAGGGGTTCCTACTTTCTAGGGGTCATCTGACCCCTTATCAATTCATTCCTCAAGTTGGCTTGAATATGATTAACAAAGCATTCATACTGCCATTCATTGCATCTAACATATCATTCATCATGGCTAATTAGCCTTGGGTTCACCCTAGTTTCCTGTCTGAGTATTGGCAGTGACGAGGAACTCTCTCGATTACCTCGCTACTATCTAGAATAATTGGCCGTGGCTAACAACCTTTGATTGGCTTGTTTTTTTATGGATTGTAATTTCATCTTTAGCTATTAACCCGAGTCTCATTGCCTCTATATCTAGCCCGTTATCAAGCTAGAAAATTCCTCCTCTTGTTTCATTCAGGCATAGCTAGCTATCATCTCTGGGCTGTCAAGGCTTTAAAAGGTATAGCTTATACCTCAAACTCCTGGCCTGAGGGAATCAACCTTTCGGGCTCTAATACTTATCTAAACATTTGGGTGTTGTGGTTAGGGGATAACTTTCTTTCTCGTTCCTCTTTAAACTGGTCCTATGCAGTCGCATTTTCATCTCATACTGCGCTACATCACTACTTGTCTCTGCATTAAGCAGGACATCTCGGGATGGCCTGAGTATGACTACTAGGGAGAATTAGGCCTCACATACTCTCTCTAGCAAGCCTCTTCCTATCAACTAGATCATTTCTCATCATTCATATCTAGGGCTTGCCACTGATCTCGGCAAGCTATCACATCTCATCAAGCTCTAACTGTCGGATCTCTTAACTTCACTTAAGCTTAGCTCTGCTTAAGCTACTTTAGAGGCCACTATTTCCCGATGTCTACTAACTACTCGAAGACCATTTTACAACTTACTCATCATGAACAAAGCCACAAACTATACTCATACACCCAACATGTCTCATATAAGACTTTACCTATCCATTCAAGCCTTTACATAGCCCTATTGCTACATCCTCAAGCTAAATCAAATCTGAGAGAGCTTGGAACCTTGCTCTGATACTAATAAATGTAACACCATAATTTCTTAACTCATTTCATACTATCTTTAGGCCTCATATCAAGCAATTCACAGAGACAAGGAAAAATAGCATTAAATAATGCATTTCTTAGCGTTACATTACGTATAAAATACAACTCATTTGCATCATCAAAGGTGGGCTACAGCTTGTGTGTAACGCCCGGTATATTGTACAATCACTAGAACGGGCCAATTTGAAAAGCAAGTCCCCTGAGATGAGTGATTCAAGGCCAAATAAAATTTGAATAAAATTTTAAATAATAGAAAATGAGGATTTGAGCCTTGAGTTGCCTAAAAATTAGGGTCGGAGCGATTCAAAAAAATTACCGAAAGGCCAGTGGCATTTTCGTAAATAAGTGTAATTTTGGAAAAAAACCTAGGAAGGCTTTTTAAATGAAAATTTTGAGTTGTTCAAGGTTCTCAGAGGCCCCAAAAACTATGGGAAGCCCCGGGACTGGTAAAGCCCCTCCGGTGTACTCTTTCTAACGTCAGTTGACCCGAACTTTGACCGATTCGTTCGGGATAGTTTTAACTCCGATTTGAGTGATTCCAAAGGCATTTTATTAAATTGGGAATCTAAATTTTATGATGGAAAAGACGGTTCTCAAAAAGGAGCTAAAACGAAGCTGAAATGAACTTGCCATTACGGAAGGGCAAAATTGGAATTTATGATTTTTTGAATGTTCTAAAGAGTTCCATACTTTTCTCCCTTCTTATCCTCTTTAATGAGCACGACCCATTCTGCCCAAAATACAGAAAATATTCAGCTCTCTTAGGCACACAAAAGGGAGGAGAAAAAGAGGAAGAAAGCCAAGGAGAAACTAGGTAATTTCATGAAATTTCTTGCTCCATCTTCCTCCAATCTTGTTTTCCTTTCTTCCTCCTTTCTTTCCATGGATTTTTTGAATGATTTGGTTCTGTTTTTGACCCAGACCTAAGGGGAGAATTTCGAATTTGCTAAGGAGAAGAGAATGAAGGAGAAAGACACTTGAAAGCTCACTTGAACCATAGGTAATATTTTCTTTTTGTTGTATCTTCTCTTCCCCCTCCCTTTGTGTGTATTTCAGCCAAGAATAGAACCAAAGGAGGGGAGGATGTTCTGTCCAAATACAAGGAGGGATGAGGCTAAAGAAATTAAACAGAGAAAAAGCCTAGCTCTAATCCAAACATAGAAATAAGCTAAAATAAATAGTTAGTGCCTTAGTACCCTTAGGGAAGCTCGAGGAAGTTAAGGACTGCCTCAGAAGGTAAGTCTTGCATTATATAGAGAAAGAGTGTAAGCTGAGAGTGCCATAGAATGAAATTCCTAGGATACCAAGGGATGGTCTAGTTAAGGGCAGAGTAAGAGTATGAACAAAAATTTGACCCCTTGACGTTACAGAGAGTAAATTAGTAGAGGAACCCGGGAAAATACAAGTGCTCTCAAGCATAAAGAAACTTGCACTGGCAGCAGAAATAACAGCCAGTAGCAAAACATCCTTTTACCTAAGTAAGAGGATAAGAAAGGTAGAAAGAGAAGACATAACAGTGTTCAAGCTAATGACATATTAGACATGCAGTTAATGTGCTTGAGTACTCAAGAAAGCACACTTGTCCTTGGTATGGATGCCTTTCTAGCATGATACTGCCCGAAGTAAAAATAGCCAAGCAATGCAGAAAGGTCTCGGGATGTAGTAGATGAAGAATCCTACTCTCCCTGAGCACTTTACGAAAATAGGGCAGATAGAAAAAAAAAGTAAGTAAGAGAGGGGTACTTTAGATTATTGGGAAACTCGCAATATACAAGTAATAATGGCCTTGAGCTCAGGCATGAGGCGCTCGTGTATTAGTGTTTGATGTTATGGTTTGTTTGCAATGATGGTTACATGATATTAGGCCTGATCAACCTAATAGTAATGTAGCTTGAGTGTGTAGCAAATGACGACATCAATCACCAAAGTGTCCCGATAATCTAAGGGTACCCTAGTTAGCTAGATAATGAGATGAGTCAGAAAAGAAAGGTAAAGGGATTCCAATGATATTAGAATAGTAAGAAAAACATGAAAAAGGAAATCCCCAGTAGAAAATGTTTAGATACAGTATACATAGCCCGAGTCCCTTATAGTATATGTAAATGAAATGAATAGGGACCAGTGTATAATCTCTCTCCTATTAGAGATATTCACCGCATTTAGTGTGTGAGATGCCCTAGTGCCAAGGTACTTAAAAGTAAAACATGGGCATAGTGAGAATTGCAGGATATGAGAGGAGGGCTAAAATGAGTATAAGTAAGTCAATAGAGTAAGAAAAGAAAGCCCAAGTAAAAAAGGGCTGAAGTGGGAATCTGAGGATCCTATGAGGAGCGATGAATGAAAATTAAAATGCTCCCTAGTATTAGTATGACAGGATCCTAGAGAATGAAATGGCATAGAACCCACTTCGCACGAAGAGCACGATGTACTTCTGAGTTTAGCCTCAGTTATTATGAGCAATAGTAACCAGACTTGGTGAGTATGTATTTCACTATCAGATACAGTGATCTTAGGCTTTGACATCTCCCAGAGATGGATCACAGTAGATCCTAGTATGTCACAGCGGGTTGCAGTAGACCCTAGCAGGGCTCTGAGAGGTCGCAAAAGACCTAGGGGTCACAGTAGATCCCACAGAGTTATAGAGAGCCCTAGCCACATCATGATAGATCTCTGGTAGAGATGACAGCCTGAGATAGTTTTACAGAGCAGTTAGTCTCAGAGACCAGTATAGTTTTAGCTAACTTTTGTCTCAAAGGCTATAGACCTCCTAAGTCTGGTAGACCATTGCCATAGATAATAAAGGCTTTACTCAGACAGTTAGATCACTGACTAGCTCTCTTTAAAGATGAGCATAGAGTATGGGATGAGGAAAGCAAGAAATTAACTTTCTAGAGTTAGAGCCAGATGAACCACTACCTAGCAGACAATAGCCTTGACCAAGGGATAGAGAGCTCCCCACATGCTAGTTTAAGTATTCAGACAGAGGTCAGGTACAGTTTGTATATGAGGTAAGTGGTACAGTACATCTCCAGTGAGCAAAATTGTGAGAATAGCTAGCATCCTACCAAAACTCAGCAGTAGTCAGTAGTAGTAGCTCTTCGGTGCTAATATGAGATACATATGTTAGGCTTACCAGTGTTGAAATAAGGAACTATATAATGCCACTATAAGTGAGCAAAGAAAGTGAGAAAAGTCCCGGCCTATAGAGACAGATGTAATAGTAAACAGAGAAATAGAGATCATTAAAAGTAGAAACTCCTCAAAGGAGTTGTAATCCCAGTAAGTAACTAAGATACGAGGCTTATGACAGAAAGAAATGTAAATTGTAATCATGGGATGAGCTGGTAAGAAAGAACGCAGAGATAAACAGTGGACGGAACATGTAAATGAGCAGACAGACAGAAACCTCCGATGGCTCTAATGATAAAAAAAAAAAGATAATGAGATATTATGAGAAGCCATTCAGAGAGGATTCAGGAGACGTGATATGAAATAAGTTACCTCCCGAGATGTGTAATGAGTCCACTAAAAGAAATGTTAATACTGCGAACGAGTTAACATTAACTCGACATGATTAGTAAGCTCTCCCAGGATAGGCCTCCAAGTCAGAAATTCTTTTCCCTTATGAAAAGAACTAGCTAGTATTTAAGAGCAATAGAGCCCTTACTAAGAGCTAGTGATAAAAGTTCCCTGGCTAAGAGAAAATTCGGAAGAATGAAATCGCTGAGAAAACGTATAGAGCCAAGAAGAAGGGAAAGAAAAAAAAAAGTTAGTCAGAAAAGAGTAAGAGAAAATATACCCCTAAATTTTGAGGACAAAATTTATTTAAGGGGGGAGGAATGTAACATTCGGTCCCTCCGTAAACGTGAGAAATGCAATGTTCAGTTTCTCTATAAACATAAGAAATAGGCCAAATATAAAAGGAAGTCTTTGAAATAGAAGGAATTGGGGCCAACTAAAATTATGATAAAATTTTAAATATTAGAAAATGAGGATTTGAGATTTGAGATGCCCAGAAACCAGAGCCAGAAGAGCTCAGAAAATTTGCCGAAGAAAGTAGGGGCATTTTTGTAATTTTTGGAAAAATTTGAAATCTCATAAGAGGGCTTTTTAAATAGAAAATTTGAGCTTTCCGAGGTTCTCAGAGGCCCTAAAAACCATGGGAACCCCTAAAATAGTTGAAACCCCTCCGGTGAGCGATTTCGGCAAAAGTTGACCAAAACTTTGACCGAATGGTTCGGAATGGTTTTAGATCCTTTTTGAGTGATTCCAAAGGTAATTCTTATGATTAAGAGCCTAATGAATATGATGGAAAAGATGGATTTCAAAAAGGAGTTGATATGAGTCTAAAATGGAAAAGCCAAGAAAAGGGACTAAAATGCAAAAGTAAAAAGTTGCATAAAGTGCCTTTTAGCTCCTTCTTATCCACGTTCTTTCTCTCCTCTCTAAGACCGACTTGCTTCTGCCCATTTTCAGAGAAGAAATCCAGCTTCTTAGGCGCACAAGAGAAGGAGGATTTTGAAGGAAGAAATTCAAGAAAAAGGTAAGAAACTTTAAGAAATTCCATATCCTTCCTTCTTCAAACTTGCTCCCCTCCTCTCAAGCTTTATTTCTATGGTTTTAATGGAGAGTTTGGTGCTGTTTTGGGGGCAGAACAGAGAGGGAAATTTCGGAAATTGAGGGAGCAAGCCAACCAAGTGGAAGAGCAAGCAAAGAAAAGCAAGAAAACAAGGTAAAACTTCCATTCTTTGGTAGTTTCTCCCTCCCCCTTCCTCTTGCACGAATTTGGGCACCATGAGCCCAATTCTTAGGGGCTGTTTTCTGCCCAATTTATGGAGGGATTAGAGGCTTTAGATAGCAAGGATTAAGAAGGAACCAATAGAATCAAGAAAGGAGCATTAAGAGACAAGATAGAACCATTAGGGATCCAAATGCTCTCTTGCAAATCTGATTTTATATGAATGTTCTTAGGCTTAATTGAATGTTTAAACATGCTCCTAAGACCCCTAGAGAGCTTCCCACATGCACCTCCCATCCAAGAAAGCAAAGAAATTGCAAGAAAAACTAATGAACTCTAAGCTAGAAAAGTGTAGAGCTCTTGAATACTTTGCAAAAACTGATTTGATATATGAGTTTCCTTGCATGTGTGAGTATTTGATTGAGCTTCTAAGACCTCTAGGAAGCCTCCCAAGTGACTCTCCCATCAAGGAAAAATTGGAAACCCCTTGAACCCTAAATACTTCCATAATGTTGACCTAGGCTAGAAAGAGTACCAAGGGAAAGTTTTAATTTGTTTCAAGCTTATTTTTGAGTCATGTAGGATGGAAGAGGATAAGAGGAAGCCTTAGAAAAATTTTAGAAGCCCTAGATAGTGAGACGGAAGTGTAGGCTCCATAATGTAGCATAATGAAGCAACTCCTAGCTAGGCTCTTTAAAATAATTGTGTGATGACTCCAAGAAGTCTAAATGGAGTCAAGAATCATAGATTAAAGGAGAGAAGGGAGCCAAGATCATGAATTCTTGAAGTTGCTTCATTAAGTGCCTTATGGAAGCATAATGGAGCCATAAACCAAAGTAGCATCATGTAAAGTGTGTATAATGCCAAGGCTTATTCCCATGAGTAATTCATGTTTCTTTTGGTGTGTCTAGGCCAAGAGAAACCATCTCCACCAATTTGTGGGTGTGTGGCCAAAAGAGGAGGCTTGAAAGCTAAAGAAAAAGTGTGTGAAATTGTGCAAGGTAGCTCTCCACCTCATTCTCTTTGCATTCTTGTGTGCATATGTATGTCTTAGTGTGCTTGCATGCATTCTTGATGCTTGATAACATGCCACTTGATCCTTGTTGTACATTGGTACTAATGTGTTGTCTTGAGTGACTATGGTCGTGGAAAGAGCTCATAAGGGTGAGGTGATGCCAAAAGTCCCTTAATGAAGGTGAGGAGATGCCAAAAGTCTCATGGCATGGGTGAGACAAGGCCAAAAGTCCCTTGAATGGGTGAGGCAAAGTCAAAAGTCCCTAGGCCAAGAGTGAAGCAAATCCAAAAGTCCTAGCAATGGGGTGAGGCTAAACCAAAAGTCCCTAGAGCATGAAAGTAATCTTGACATGTGAATGTGGCATGGAATAGAATTTATTGCACACTTTATGCTTGTATAGTTATGCATTTAGTACATGTATGCCTTGAATGTGATGTAAATGGGTGTGTGAGCTATTGAGATTCTTTGAATCTCATCCCCTCCTCTCCAATGATCTAACATGCTAGGTGGACCACACACTTATGGTGAAGGGAGCCAACAACCATAAAGAGCAAGGAGTGACAAGTTTATGTAGTATTTTACCTATTTTGGAACCATAATAATGGTTCATAGTGTATATGAGGTTGTATATGTACCATGAACCTTGAGACATGTGTGATTGTACTATTATGTGTTGGTTAGACGTATGAAAATGATATATGCCCTATAGCACATATTTTGAGTATGTATGGCCAAAGTGTGCAATATGGGATTTTGATGAATGTATGCATAAGTGTGGGTTGAATGGCCAAAATGAGATGCATGAGGTTTGGGACCATTTAGGCAGCTTACCCAAGTCTCAAATGTACTTTTAGACCTGCCCAAAAGGTGCCACAACCAAGGGAAGGCCATTTGGTAAATTTGGTACCTCATATGGAGCTAAATTTGACTACAATGGAACCTTATATCACTTTTTGGCCAAATGAGTTAGTCTTGCCCTGAAACTTGGCATGGAATGATGTCTCATTAAGAGCTTTTTGGGAAGCTAAATATGATAATTTTCAGAGACCTAGAGAATATTTGAGGAATTTTCAAAGTTGGGATTTTTCATGGATTCTGGTATGGGTACTGTTCATACTGGCAGTTTTGAATTCTGTGTCACCCGATGGCCAAATGGTATCCAATGCTTATGAAATTTTATATGCATAAACTAGAGGTCATAAGCTTTCTGTAACCACCAAGATCACCTCATTTGGACGTCTAGAGAGGAAGATATGCATTTTCGAAGGTTCTGCCCAGTATCAGACATCTTGCCAGACCCGAGGTAATGTTCCATCGATTTCCGGGCGTTTGGCTTGATGTACTGATTTGGAGATATTTTTTCTCTCTATTTAACATCCACATATTTCCATAGTGATATCATTTGAAAGCATTGGATTTTTGTGGAATTAGTTAGACATTTTTGAAGTCCATATCAGTAAACTGTGACAGTATCAGGAACCCTCCGACCAGTAGATGATTTCGCATGTCAAACGCATTATATATGAGATTTTAAGACTTATACATATTTTTACATAAAGTAGACGTCTTAATATTTTCAGAATAACTGAGATTACATGTTTTCAATTTTTATAGATTTAGTTATGAATTTCCAAAGTTTGTGACAGAAAAGAGGAAATTCTAGCCGAAAATACAAACATGGATTTCATATGCTCCTTTGCTTTCTACGAGTTGTAGGCCAAATTTGATGATGGAAATGAGTTATATTCATGTGTTTAAGTATGATAAAGTGATAGATGCTTTCATATGGCCTACGGGACTCCGAAAGAAAAATTTTACCGATAGAGAAATGTACTTTTATTCATAACTTCCTATGCCACTATATTGTTTCCATAGAATAAACGTAAGATGAGGCATGGGAATTGTATGAATTGAGTCCTAAAAGTATGGTGTTACAGTAAACATAAGGAATTTCCTCTGAAAATAAATCACCAAAATCCTGCAAAAGAGACACAACACTAAAAGACAAAGAGGGATCGAGTTCATTGGTAGAAAAATAAATTTTCTTTTACAAAAGTACAAGTACTTGCTCATTAACCAACATAGCTTTCTTAATCTCTATTTTTCTAGAAAATAAACTCACTTTCTTTTCATCAATTTTCTCACTTTCATGCTTTTCTTTTCATTCACTTTCTTTTCTTTTTCTCTCTCTTTTCTTTCTTTCCTCTCTTTCTCTCTCAATTTGCACTCTTTTTCAATTCTATGTTAATTCTCATAAGCTTGCATGGGTCTAAGAGGAGTATGTACAATAGTTTTATCATGGAAAGGAAAAGTGTAGCAATTTTTATATCCATCATGCTTAACACATCTATCAAATTGCCATAGCCTACCAAGCAAAATATGTCTAGCATACATAAAAAGCTACATCACACTAGACCTCATCATGATAGTTGCAATAGAAAGAGAAATTAACACTTGCTTAGTAACTTTAACTTTACCACAATCATTAAGTCATTGCAACTTATAAGGACTAGGATGCTTTAAAACGGGAAAATTCAATTTATCAACAAGTAAGATACTAGCAACATATGTACAACTACCACCATCAATAATCATGCTACATACCTTATTCTTGACAAAACATCTAGTATGGAAAATGTGCTCACATTGATCTTTCTCATGATCTGCCTTAGGTTGAATATTTAGAGCACACCTAGACACCAAAGCCTCTCCATGCATAGTCTCACTAAGCTCCAACTCGGAATCCTCCACCAAAGATGGCATACTTCTATTGGAATCTTCATCACTAGTACTCTCACTAACTACATCACTATTCTTAAGCAAAATCATAGTTCTCTTGTTTAGACATTGAGAAGAGATGTGACCAAAACCTTGACATTTAAAAGACTTAATTTTTGAAGTAGAAGAGGAAGAAAAAGAGTTAGAGTCATACTTTCCTTTAGGAAGTGGATTTGAACTTTTGGGCTTTGCTTCCTCCTTTGGCTTGCTTTATTTGAATTTGAAACAGGATTTGGAATCCTTCAAACCTTGCTTCCAAGAACCGGAACCAGCAATAAATCTGAATTTTTGTTGAGATTTAAGTTGTTTCTCCACTTTAATAGCTTTGTGTAAAAGCTCTTCCATGTCAACATAATGTTGGAGATCAACAATTGCAGCAATTTCAGGGTGCAAACCATCTATGAATCTTGCCATGGTTGCCTCTTTGTCTTCCTCAAGATTGGCTCTAATCATAGCCATTTCCATCTCTTGATAATACTCCTCAACACTCATGGAGCCTTGTCTCAATTTCTGCAATTTCTTATGTAAATCCTTATAGTAATAAGTAGGGAAAAATCTCTTTCTCATAGTGATTTTCATCTCTTGCCAAGTTTGAATTGGAGGCTTTCCATTTCGCCTTCTATTGATGAGAAATTGATCTTACCAAATGCTAGCATAATCAACAAATTCAACGACTACCAATTTCACTTTTTGCTCTTTAGAATAATGATGGCATTCAAAAATGTGCTCAACCCTTCTTTCCCACTCCTAATAAAGCTATCAATCATTCTTCCCTTAAAAGGAGAGAATTTTCATTTTGATGTTGCCTAGATCATGCTCCTTATGTGGGGGAGCTTGCTTGTGCCTCCTTGGAATGAAATCATCAAAATCAAATTCTCCTTCATACTCCTCTTCAAGATCACACCTTTTGGGAATTTTAGAGTTAAGTGGAGATTCAAAGTCATCTAGTTTTGCATTGAGCCTTTTGAATTGCTCATAGACACTCTTCATGAAAACTTTAAGATCAACATCATTAGGCTCATTTTCAGCCATTTTACAACTTAAAATGTTAGTGGACAGAATAAAGAAAAATAATATGAAATAGGACCTCACACACTCTTCTCACGTGTATCACTCAAAATATTGCAGATCCACTCGTGTTTCACTCAAAATTCTGCTTTTATCTTTAATATGACACTCTTGCCTTTTACCATTCACTTGCTTCTTTTTAGTGCTCTTAGTTAGAAACAAAACAAATTAGTAGGAGCAAAGAGTAAAGTGGCAATCCCAAAACCAGAAAATTCCAAGTTAAAATCCTTAAAGAGTTAAAAGAAAAAAGGGGCAAGGTACAGTAATAATAATGCAAAAGAAAAGAAGAAAACCGTGCAACAATATGAGAGAGAAAAAAAAAAGAAATCAAAATAAGAAGGAAAAAGGGGAAAGGAAAATGATACAACAACCGAGGAAAGGGAGTAGATTCAGCAAAATGAAATTTGGAAAGTGGATGTGAGAGGGAGAGGTAAAATCATGTTTTAGACCTGATTAAAGAAGGAGAGAGGCACAACTTGAAAGATTTGGAAAGAAAACAATGAGATTAGAAGCAAAAAGGAAAGAAAGAAAGTCAACAAATTTGGAAATAAGAAGGAAATAAGAATTTGGAAAGAAATAGATTAGGAAGCAAATACGAATTTAGAAAGGCAAGGATTAGCAAACAAGCAATTTAGAAAGAAAAGAAACATATGAAAGAATCAAAAAGGAAAGTAGAATTCAATTTAGGAAATTTGGAAGCATACCACCCAAGTTTACAAAATTAAGAAAGTGATTGCTACTTGTAATGTAAGTTCTTCACAAATTGGTAACTTTCTACAACTTGCAACCCAAGTTAGTCAAAATAGGAACTTTTAAAATAGGAGATTAATTTGATGCCAAGCAATTGCAACTAGTCACAATGAAATAGGAAATTTCTTACTTGAATGCAAAAGGAAAGAACTTGATAGCTACTCAACTTAAAGCTGGAAACTCTTTTTTTTTTGAATTTTTTTTATTTTTATTTTTTTGAGTATCAAACTTTTTTTAAAACAAAAATGAAAATCTAGAAAAAGCGGACAAAACTCACACATAAGTTAGCAAATCACAAGAAAAAAAAACTATGGATAGTAAGAAAAGGAGGATGGAGGCACACAACAATGGAAGAAGGAATAAGATGGAAGACAAGTCAAGAAATCACAAAATAGGAAACAAGTAAAACAAGCAAAACAAGAAGAAGAAGAAGAAGAAGAAGAAGAAGAAGAAGAAAAAGAAGAATGGAATAGAAAACACTAAAAATGATTCCTTGAGTTCTAGCAACCTAGGCTCTGATACCAAATAATGATAAACCCCACAGGAATAAGTCTTAAGAATCTTCAACAAGATAACACTTTGCCCAGGACCTACTAGGAATAAGAAATGTTGGTCAAGTGGGTAAGACCCTAAGAGAACTCATCCCTTAGAACCCTAGCCTTGAGATGCCACAGAGGAAGATCACTCTTTTGATAAGTCACTTGTATTTTAAAGAAGAACATACAGAAGCAAAAACTCTCATAATGAGAAATAAAATTCTGAATTCATTCAAGTCTCTCTAGCAAGTACAATAGGTGGCCTATTAAATAGGCATAAAAGAAAACCCTAAACTAACCTAATCTCTAAGAATACTCCCTAAAGTGGCATTCATGCATCATGCATTTAGAAGGAGTTATTATAAGAAATCCTAAGGAAAAGGAAATAAAGTAGTCTGCAAGTTTTCAGCAACTAAGAAAATGGAAACAAACAAAATTTGAAGCTTAAATCTTAAGTCTTGACCAAATGGCCTTATTCAAACTAATGGAAATGGAAACTAATTAAAAGCAATTAAAAGACATCCTAATCTGATTTGGAGCTTATATTCACGTCACTTTTGCTAGCCATGTGATTTGTACATGCTTTTTAATTGATTTCTTCAAGTTGGACTCCACATGGACCTTGCAGCATGTCTTATTGGGCTTGGACAATGAGGATCACGTCCCTTGGGCCTTGTAACTCTTCAAATTGATGCAAAAACATGGGTTTAAGCTCTTAAACTTCTTGGACAATGCAACTCAAAGCTTGCTTAATGGCTTTAGCTCTTTCTCTAGTCATTGGGCTTCCTATGCCTTGTAATGGGTCCATTTGCTTGTTGGGCTCTCTTGCACGTCCTTCATGCTCTTTTAGGTCACCACACCATGCTCTCTTGTCTCTAAGCTCACAGGCCCCTTCATCAAAGAGAAAGATAACAAAGAGAGTGATCTAAAAAATGAGGGAGAGAGATCAAAAAGAAATGAGTATGAAAAAGAGAGAAAAGCTAAGAGCTTCGAAAAAGAAATTCATAAAAAAAGAAAAAAGTGGAGAAAAAAGAAGAGAAAAAGTGAATTTGTATGCAAAAAAAAGTGAAGTGAGCAGTGCTTATCTTGCTAAATAGCCTTTGTTTGTACTTGTTTATAAGGAGGCTTTTTTTAAACACTAATGACCTTAAGCCTTCTTTTCCTAATGTTGTTGGTTCTTTTTTGCAAGAATTTAAGGATGTATTTCCTAAAGATATTCCTAGTAAGTTACCACTTATTTGAGGCATTGAATATCATATTGACTTCATTCCTGGAGCAACAATTTCAAACTGACCAGCTTCTAGACCTAACCCAAAAGAGACAAAGGAGCTTTAAAGGAAAATTGAAGAGCTCATGGCCAAGGGATATGTAAAAGAAAGTTTAAGTCCTTATATAGTTCCAATATTTTTGGCACCAAAGAAAGATGGATCTTGGAGGATATGCATTTATTGTAGAGCTATGAACAATATCAGTATAAAGTATTGCCATCCCATACCTAGATTAGATGATATGCTTAATGAATTACATGGGTCTAATGTCTTTTTAAAAATTAATTTAAAATATGGGTGTCATCAAATTAGGATAAGGGAAGGGGATGAGTGAAAAATTGCATTCAAAAGAAATATACCTAGCACCTTGATGAAATGAATCATGTTTTTTGTGCATATAATGGAAAGTTTGTTATGGTTTATTTTGATGACATTTTGATTTATAGTAGAAATCTTGATAAACATTTGAATCATTTGCATTGTGTGTTTGATGTCTTGAAAAAGGAAAAATGGTATGCTGACCTTAAGAAGTGTAGTTTTTGCATGGATAAGATTATTTTCCTTGGTATTATGGTGAGTTCTAAATGAGTAGAAGTTGATGAGAAAAAGATAGGAGCAATAAAAGAATGGCCAACACCTACAAGCATTACCAAGGTAAGAAGTTCTCATGGTCTAGCTAGTTTTTATAGGTGATTTGTGAAGAATTTTAGCGCACTTGCTGTAGCACTCACAATCATTAAAAAATCTATTAGCTTCAAATGGGATAGAACACAAGATCATGCATTTAATGTTTATAAGAATAAGTTATGTTATATACCTATGTTAACATTACCTGATTTTAACAAAACTTTTGAGATTGAGTGTTATGCTTTAGGAGTTAGTATAGGAGATGTTTTGATATAGGAAGGGAGACAAATTGCTTATTTCAGTAAAAAGCTAAATAGGGTTGCCTTGAACTATCCAACATATGACAAAGAGCTCTATGCACTTATAAGAACATTAGAGACTTGGCAAACTACCTTTGGCCTAAACAATTTATCATTTATATAGATCATCAATCTTTGAAGCACATTAAGGGTCAATGTGTAATACGATATTATTTCTAACATTAATCTCTCTCTTGCAAGTGGGAATATGCACTTTATCAAAGAAATCTTAAGAAAATCATTAAAATAATGAATTAAATTGTGTTATGTAGCGGATAAATTTTTCATTTTACATCTTTGGGACCCCATGAACTCATCAACAACATTCTCTAATTATTTTCCATACATACAAATCATAACATTCTCAAAAATTGGCACCAACCATGGATCAAGGGTCAAAAATCCCAAAATTTCTTCATTTCCCACAGCTGTATAGTGGCAGATTTCAAGGGCAATTTTAAAAAATCATAACTAAATGTAGAAAAATCAAAATCGACAAAACATAGCTTTCTTGAAAGCTCTAGATGTTAAATTTACACTAAAAATAATTCTAAGACATGAGCATAGCCTTGGACCACGTTTGACAAAGAAATAGCCACAAAGGTTTGGCTATCCCTGGTATAATTTACTATCATAAACTTCAAAAATATCCAATTAATTCTAAAAAAAATACAATCTATGCAAATAATACCAATATTGAAAGCTACAGATGTGAACTAGAGGAAAAAAATAACTTTAGACCAGTCTAGGCATGTCTAGGCCTTGGAAACCAATCAAACAGTGACACAAGTCTGACTAAATGCCTGATACTGGATAGCAACTTCAAAAATTAATATCTCCCTCTCTAGACATCCAAATGAGGTGCTTCTAATTGGTACAAGTCATTGGGAAGGCCTAGTTTTCTTTGTAAAATTTTGTGGCAATTTGATATCATTTGCCCCATGAATGACAGAGTTTCATTTCAAACCAGAATGAGCAGTGCACTGAACCAAAACCAGAAAAATTTCTAACTTTGAAAATTCACCAAATATTCCATAAACATCCAAAAATTATACACTTTAGCTTCCCAAAAGCTCTCAACAAGATCTAGATGCATACCAAATTTTAGACCAAGAAGAGATCATTTGGACAAAAAGTGGCATAGCTCATCAAAATGGTCAATTTTGCTCCATATGAGATACCAATTGTGTCTAAATGGCCTCCTTTAATGTTTGGCACCTCTTGGGCAAGTTTTAAAGCATGAATATGACTTGTATAAACTACCCAAGTGGTCCCAACCTCATGCATCTCATTTTGGTCATTCCACATCCAAAAATACACAGTTACATCAAGCCATCAAAAAGCCAAATTATACATTTGCATTGATTTAGTGTCACACATATGTTATACAAGAGTCATATATCATATTACATTTGTTTATGGTTTTATGACACAAAAATAATATGTACAAAGCCACTTTAACATTTGGCTACACTTAAAACCACATAATGGGCAAAATACAACATGTTAGGTTTCTTGGCTTGCATTCCTTGGATCTTGATCACCACCTAGACATGTCAAGAGGAAGGAGGAAGGGGAGTGAGATTCCTAGAATCTCAATAGCTCACACACACATTTAAGGCATACATACATCAAGTGCACAAGTAAACAAGCTACTAAGATCATAAATGCTTATTTCCAAGATTCTCATGCCATAGATTCACAATTAGGCCATCAAGGTGTTGGGAATTCAGGGATATATAGCAAAAAATTAAAATCCCGAATCCCTTGTCATGGATCCATCAATGTCATTTAAATCAAATAGATCCAGAAAATATTTACCTTTTTTCTGTCAAATCTCAAGAACTGATCTTCATATCTGCTCCCTCTATCGATATCCACACGAACGATTGCTCAACTCAAATGGTGTGCTAGCGCCTCTAACCAATGTCTGTACACGTTTTTGGTAGAGAAGATGCTCTCCTCTTTCTCTCTCTCTAGGCGTCCGTATAGTGTCCATACACTTTCTCTCTTTCGGGTTTTTCTTCCTCTTATTATTTTGTTGTTTTAGAAAACCCAAGCCTCCTATTTTTTTATGGAGATATCCCTTTAGGGTTTTAGATATGTTTAATTAATTTAAAATATATTATTTTAAATCAAATTAAATCTTAATTGAATATATTAGTTTAAATTTAAGTCTATCTAATAGATTAAATTTAACCAATTATTTAATCTAAATCTAGAACTAAATTCAAATTTAATTTATCTCATAAATTAAATTTAAATTATCATATTAGTTTAAATTTAAATCTATCATATAGATTTGAATTTAAAACTAATTGATTTAAATTAATTAAAGGATGTATATATATTATTTCAAAATATAAATATATATACATATATATATTTCAAATTTTATAAACTATATATATATATCAAATATATATTTATTTATAAAAATTCTTCCATCCTAGATTGAACGTGACATTCATTGAATCTAGACGCAATTTTAGATTTAATGAATTTGGATATTCTAACTCGAGTTGACTCGTTCTTATGGGCGACTCTATAAGCTCATATGACGTTGGCAGTGGGCTAATGGCATAACCTACAAGTCATAAGCGGCCTCTAACAATACATTATGACTACCCAAATCATATAGGGATCGATGATCCGATACAACCTGTCATATAACCTTACCACATCTCTTTTGTCACACGATATCTAGATCAAGTATGAGGCATAGAAACGTCATTCTCATCTTATGTAATTGTTACTTTCTCGATCTACGTGTAGACTAACAATACAAATGAAACACTTCCATTTAAGCATGGCTATGCATTTCTCAGTCTCACTCATCGAGGGGCCCAGAGATATCTCTCTATTAATTAGAGGGATAAATCCTATCTTGACCACTCATCTCCTTCTATATGAATTTCACTATGCTCAATCATAGCCTTTATGATCACCTGGTTAAAGATGACTTTTGACTATGCCAAAAAATAGTATATTTTCATGTTGGAAACTATGGTAATATCAAGTTTAAGGGCTCGGTGACATGGTTATACATAAGATATGCTTATGACTTAATCCATTTAGTTATCTCATAACGAGTCGATCTAGCATCTTATTCCCTAACAAGTGCCTATGATTTTGATTCGTATCTATATACATGATTAACACATAATCATCAATCAAAATATACTAGTCTTAGTTCATTATCATTCCCACAATGATGATCGACTAGGGATATTTAGGATAATCAATATGATTTATCTAAGGATATTATCATATAAAACATGCAAAAAATATAATAATGTAATAAAAGAAAACTCTTATTTCTTAATAAAGTACAATGTTTGCAATACAATAATTGGCCTAGGGTACAATCTCCAACAACTCTCACTTGCACTAGGCCTAATCATTGATGTGTCTAATATCCATTGACCTAACATGATGCTCATGCTTTGCCTGTGCAAGCAGTTTAGTAAGTCGATCAACAACATTGTCATCAGTTGGTATTTTGCATATCTTTATATCACCCCTATCAATTATTTCTCTGATGAGGTGATATCACCTGAGTATGTATTTAGTTATTTGATGTGACCTAGGCTTTTTAGTCTATGTTATAGTACTGTTATTGTCACAAAATTGATCTATTGGATTTGAGATGATAGGCACCACTCCTAGTTCAATGATGAACTTCTTAATCCAAATGGTTTCCTTAACTGCATCTGATGTTGCTAGGTACTCAGCTTCTATTGTAGAATCAGCTACTATGCTTTGCTTGGAGCTCTTCCAGCTGACTGCTCCACCATTCAAACAGAATACAAATCTTGATTGTGATCTAGAGTCATCCTTGTTGGATTGGAAATTTGCATCTGTGTAACCATTTACAACAAGCTTGTCTTCCAATCCTCCATATACCAAGAATACATCCTTAGTCCTTTTTAAGTATTTTCGGATATTCTTGACAGTAGTCCAATGATTCTCACCTGGATCTGACTAATATCTACTAGTCATACTTAAGGCATATGAGACATCCGGTCGAGTGCACAACATAGCATACATGATAGATCCAATGGCCGAGGCATATGGAATCTTGCTCATGCGATCTCGCTCATCATGTGTACTAGGACACTGAGTCTTGTTGAGATTGATGCCATGAGACATAGGTATATAACCCCTTTTTGAATCTTGCACATTAAACCTATGCAATACTTTCTCTATGTAAGTGCTCTAACTTAGGCTGATTAGCCTCTTGGATCTATCTCTATAGATCCTTATCCCTAGGATAGAAGCGACTTCGCTTAAGTCTTTTATTGAGAAACACTTTCCTACCCAAGTCTTGACATTCTGCAAGGTAGGAATGTCATTTCCAATGAGTAGAATGTCATCAACATAAAGCACTAGAAATACAACTGTACTCCCACTAACCTTTTTATAAACATAAGGTTCATCAATATTTTGGATAAATCCAAAATCTTTGACTACTTCATCAAAGCGATGATTCCAACTCCAAGATGCTTGTTTCAACCCATAAATGAATTTTTGAAGCTTGCAAATCTTCCCAGAATCCTCTGGACATACAAAACCTTTAGATTGTGTCATGTACACATCCTCAAGTAGCTTCCCATTAAGGAATGCTGTTTTGACGTCCATCTACCAAATTTCGTAATCATAGTATGTTGCAATGGCAAGAAGGATCCTGATTGATTTAATCATGGCAACTGGCGAGAAAGTTTCATCATAGTCTATACCATGGGTTTGTTTGAATCCTTTTGTAACCAATCGTGCTTTAAAGGTATGCACTTGGCCATCCATGTCGATTTTCTTCTTAAAAACCCATTTGCACCCAATGGTATTTATACCTTCAAGTGGGTCAATCAAGGTCCATACCTGATTATCATACATGGATTGCATCTCAAACTTTATGGCATTTAGCTATGTCTCAGAGTCTGATCCCACTACAGCTTCTTGATAGGTAGTTAGCTCATCTTGATCAACAAGCAATACATCACAACTTTCAGCTAAAAGAAATCCAAATCTTTGAGGCTGACGTTGTGTCCTATTAGACCTTCGTGGGCCTTGTGTTACTTGAGTAGGCTCAACAACTTGTTGTGAGTCTTCTCATTTTTTCATCTCTGGCTCAATGCGATTTTGTGTCTCTCAAACTTCTTCGAAATGTATCTTAGTCCCATTTGTTCTTTTAGAGATAAATTCTTTTTCAAGAAAGATACCATTTCGAGCAATAAATATTTTATTCTCATTGGGATTGTAGAAGTAGTATCCTTTAATTTCCTTAGGATGCCCTACAAAAAGGTATTTTATAGATTTGGGTGCTAACTTATCTAAGGCTTGTTGCTTAACATATGCCTCGCATCCCCAAATCTTGAGAAAAGCTAAATTGGGCTTCTTTCCAGTCCATATTCATATGGGGTCTTTTCAATAGCCTTATATGGGACACAGTTTAGTATGAACGTAGCTGTTTCTAATGCATAGCCCCAAAAGGATGGTGGAAGATCTGTTTGACTCATCATAGATCGAACCATATCTAATAAGGTACGATTCCTTCGTTCAGAAACACCATTCCATAGTGGTGTTCCTGGTGGGGTCAATTGTGAGACAATTCCACAATTTCTAAGATGGTCAATAAATTCTTGGCTCAAATATTCACAACTTTGATCAGATCAAAGTACTTTAATAGATTTGCCAAGCTGATTTTGTACCTTATTTTGGAAGGTTTTGAACATTTCAAAAGATTCAGATTTGTGTCTCATTAAATAGATGTATCCATATCTACTATAGTTATCTATAAAAGTAATGAAGTACAAGTGACCACCTCTGGTAGTGGTACTTAATGAACCACATACATCGATATGTATTAAGCCTAATAGGTCAGTGGCCTTATCACTATGCCTAGTAAAAGGTGCCTCAGTCATCTTTCCTAATAAACAAGATTCGCAGGTGTCAAATGATTCAAAATCAAATGAGTTGAGTAGTCCATCTTCATGGAGCTTTGAAATGTGTTTCTCATTTATATGGCCTAGACGACTGTGCCATAGGTAGGTCGAATTCAAATCATTTGACTTGATCCTCTTGGTAGTTACGTTATAGATATTTTCATTATTAGGAATTTCAAGGTTCAAGTAATAATGACCACCATGCAAATCAACATCTGCATAAAAGATGTCATTAAAATAAATATAACATTTATTATTCCCAATAGCTGAAGTAAAACCTTCCTTATCTAAATAAGAAAGTGAAACAATGTTTCTACTCAAAGCAGAAACATAATAGCAATTGTTCAAAACTAACAAAAGCCCACTAGGCAAAACTAATTCATAAGTGCCTATAGCTAAAGCAGCAACTCTTGCTTTGTTTCCAACTTGTAGGTCTATTTTACCCTTTTTTTAGTTTCCTACTCCTTTAAGACCTTGCACATTTGTACAAATGTGAGTTCCACATGCAATATCTGATACCCATGTAGAAGAAGTAGAAAGATTAATTTCTATAACATAAATACCTGAAGTAATAGCCTCACTATTCTTCTTATTCTTTAGATCTTTCAGGTAGAGCTTGCAGTTTCTCTTCCAATGATCGGGCTCATTGTAAAAGAAACAAAGTCCTTCCTTGGGAGGCTTTGCCTTCTTAGCTTCAAGCTTGGGTTTAGACTTGGGCTTGTTTTGGTCCTTGGACTTATTATATGGGCCCTTTTCCTTTCCCTTGCTCTTGCCTTTCTTTTTCATTCCTTTTCCTTTCTGAACTATTAAAATAGTGCTTGGCTTTTTCTTGATATTTTGCTCAGCAGTTTTAAGCATTGAATAGAGTTTAGAAATTGATTTCTCCATGTTGTTCATATTATAGTTCATAATGAACTAGTCATAACTTTTCGGACGTGAGTTTAAGATCAAATCTATAGCTAACTCCTAGCTCATGGGAAATTTAAGCCTTTCAAGGTGATCAATGTAGCCTTTCATCTTTAAGACATAAGCGCTAACTAATGCACTTTCAGCCATTTTGCAAGAATGTAAGGCCTTGGTAGTTTCATACTTTTCTTGCTTCCCCTGTTGCTGGAACATTTCCTTGAAATGCACAATCATCTCATAAGCCTCCATATGTTCCAGATCTCTTTAAAGTTCTAGGATCATGGTGGCTAGCATCAAGTATGCTACATCCATAGAGTCATTAAGATGCTTGGTGTGGGCATCCTTTTGGTCTCTTGGAACATTGGCTGTAGGCTCCTCAGGAATGGGTTGATATAGGACATATGACTTTCTCTCTTACTTGAGAACAATTCTCAAGTTCCCAAACTAATCAAGAAAGTTAGTCCCATTTAGTTTGTCCTTCTCAAGGACAGATCGCAAGATAGTGTAGCAGAATTATTTGTCGACATTTTTCTACAACAAAAATATGCAAAGTTAAGTTAATAATCTCCCACTTAAAATTAACCCTCAATTTCATTTAGTAGGCTAAGACCCATATTTCACTCAATTGTAAGTTCGTTTTGGCAAGACGCTTAAAATTAAGTTATTAAGATAGGTAACTTGTTTATTAATTGCATCACATGTAACTCTTAGATCTTTATGGGATTCCATCATCATATGATCCGGCATGTTTAATCCCATCTAATGCCTTGAGACCCAAAATCGTTTTGATAGTCCCAATTAAGTCAAACCATTATGAACCTTATGAGTATCACCATTACCCAAGCTGCCTCACTAAGATAACCTAAGTGTATCCACTTTGATGGAACATACACTTAGGTGATCAAAGCCTTGACAAGTGTTCATAAATGGGTGGCATATTAACTTAAAATTTGATTCGAGGGATTTTATTGTTTTTATTTCATTATGATTTAAATATTTAATCATCGCATGATAATATACTACGATAACATCTCATACATACATTGATCTCATCATGAAGTATAAAAATAAACGTGTCACAATATGGCCCTATCTAACCTATCTCCTCCCAAGCCAATGAGAGGATTCTTCTAAGATAAAAATACTACAAAGAGAAACCTCAATTGAACATTCAAGGGGAGTGAGATGAGAAGAGAATGTACATCCAGAATAAATAGAAAGAGGCATGACACGTAGGCCGTATTTAAAAATTACAAACCATAAAACCTAGGGCCATATTGTGATGACCCTAACTTTTAATCATTTTAATTAAGGCTAAATATGCAATTAATAATCTTAAATCAAGGTTAAAGTCATTACAACTAATTACATTTAGAAAATACAGGAAAATTTGAACCTTAATATTATTAGAGTCATTAACCATATAATTACAAGTACTCATGTACATAAGGGAAACAAACACTCATTTATAAGCTTTTGATTCTATTACCTATTAATTCCAACTCACAAGAATCTTCTACCAATATTTCTAAGTCATTCCTTTATGTTGTCATAGGAGAAACCAAGGTTTCTAAGTTAATATGAGGGTTTTAGGACGTTCATTGCAACTAAATTCCTTCTAGCTACGGCCAATTGCTCTCGGGTTCACTCCTTACATCGTCATTGATTTCACCACAGCAAGTTGGAGCTTTGTTGCAACCAACTTACATAGCGTCGTGGCAAGGAAACCTCCTAGAGCCTACCTCGCTCGCTTCTCGCTATTGCCCGCAGCCAAATCCTATGTTCGTCGTAGCTAATTCCTCTCTGGAACACCTGGGACATATTTACAAAAGTTCACCACAACCAATTCCCTTTTTGCAGCAGTGAATTACCCTTTGGACGACTTCTAGTTTAGCCTCTCACATTTCGTTGCGGCTAATTACACTTTTCGCCACAGCAAATTACTCTCTAGTACTCTCCCTGGGCAACTTTGCCTCTATTAGTTGCGGCTAATTATATTTTGGCCATGACAAAATGCCTTCTGATCCTACAACTTCTAAAGTCTTGTCTCATACTCTCCACTCTCCCTTCAATGACACCCTAGGGCCATTTTACCTTAATTTATGGGGCTCCAATAGCTTTTATTAGCCTAATTTACCTAGCTAATCTATTATTACTAGTTCAAGACTTAAGTGGCAATTTCTACTCCTCCAACTACCCTATTTCAACAAGTTTATAGATTAATAACAGTAGAATTCCATAAGCTTCCAACAATTATCATTCAAATATACATTCTGTGACGACCTTAACTTCTAATCATTGTAATTATGGTTAAATACGTTATTAATAATCATAAATTAGGGTTACATTCTAGAAATGCCAAGAAATTTAAACCTTAATGTTATTAAAGTCATCAACCATATAATTACAAACACTTACGTACATCAGGGAAATAAACATTCATTTATAAGCCTTGATTCTATTACCTACCAATTCTAACTCACAAGAAATTTTCACTAATGTTTCTAAGTCATCCCTTGAGATTATCATATGAAAAACTAAGATTTCCTGATTAATATAAGGGTTTCAGGATGTTCGCTGTGACGACCCTAACTTCCAATTATAGTAATTAAGGTTAAGTACATGATTAATAATCATATACCAAGGTTTGAAGTCATTAAAATTAATTACATCAGGAACAAGTGAGAAAATTTGAAACCTTAATGTTGCTAGGGTCATTAGCTAGACAACCACAATTATTCAAACGCATGAGTGAATTTAATTATTTATGAGGAGCCTTTGATTCTCCCATCCATCATTTCCAACTCATAAATTCCTCTTACAAGTGTTTCTAAATCATTCCTTAGCATTACCTTAAGAGAAACTAAGGTTTGTAGGTGAATATGAGAAATAGAGCATTTTCGCCGCGGCTAAATTCACTTGCGCCACGGCCAATTACTCTCGGTTCAACTCCTTACGCCTTCACAATTTTTTTCACATTTCGCCGCGGCCAAATACCCCTTTCGCCGCGGCCAAATACCCTCTGGAACACCCCCAAATCTGCCTCTCAGGCTTAGCCGCGGCTAACGTCACCATTCGCCGCGGCCAATTGCTCTTTGTTTTCTTCCCTGGCAGGTTCGCCACATTTGGCCGAGGCCAATTAAATGTTGGCCGCGGCCAATTCTTCTCTGTTATGAATTGGCCTAGGCCAATTAAATATTGGCCGCGGCCAATTCCCTTCTGTTCCTACAACTCTCAAGATTTCATCTCATGCTCTCCAATTTCCCTCCAATATCACTCTAGGGCCATTCTACCTTAATTTATGCAACTTTAGTGGTAATTATGTACCTTAATTACCCAACTAATCTATCATTACCATCGTGAAACTCAAATGTCACTTCCTACTTGTTCCACTAACTCATACCAACAAATTCATAAATAAATGGCAGCAAGAACACATGCATTAGCAACAATTTGCATCCCATACACATTCCATAGATATTCCATTCAACAATAGCTTACCTCTAAGACATCATATGTCTACAATTCCCATAAGGTGATCCATATCACAATTTCAGCAGAACTACATACATATATATAATGCTATACGTTCATACATTGATATTCCACTATGATGTGCTCTAAATCCTTAACGGTTACATTTCAATCAAGCAAAATATAAACGCCTACACTTGGCAATATGATTACATGATGATGCTAGGTAAACTAATAACAAAAATTGCATCTATCCTATTATACCCAGACCAAGTGTAGCTCCCCACACCCAGCCTCAGCTCATGGATGTTCATCCACTTGCTTACCCTTATCCTTACCCGAGGAACTTTCACCTGAAATATTAATCCCATAAAACGGGGTGAGATATGAATCTCAGTAACCAAGGCAATTCCATTACATATTCAGTTTAATTACCATATATGCATAAATCAAAATCAACATCCGAATCACCTCCATTATAACAGCAAATGAAACAATTAGGCTATCATGATTACTATCCCATACTAGCAATCATATTATCACATGTTAAAGGCCATTAACATCGGGAGAGGTCCGTCCACGGCACCTACTCCCTATTGAGCACAACCGAGGCTCAGTGCATCTGGGTTTGATCATAACCCGGTGCTTGATCATAGCACATGCACGGGTGGCAGCCGCACCACAGCTCCACCATGGACTCACAAGGTCCAATACAATATAACAGATAGCCAATCAATTCATTCAACATTTTCAATCAATCATATACAGCATCATATGAAACTAAATCAAATATATACATGGAATTGATATAAACCCGGTTACCTTACTTGTAGACACTTGTAACAACCACCAATGGTGCAGAATTCCTCCTATAACCACAACATCACATAATTACTACTCGAATTCATCATTAATAATTCATAATCAGTACCCAAGGAATTTAAAATGCTAATGACTACCCAAGAATCATTTACCCAGCCACAACAAGTCCCAATTTCGGATTTAAGTTTCCTCCACCAGAAAATTCAATATCCCACCCAAAATCCTAAGCAAATTCGTACATAATTAATACCCATTTTATAAATTAGCTATGGGGGTCTCAAATTAACCATTAAAGCATCAAAATGGAGGGTCTAAACTCACCCAAAGTCAGCCTCAATCCCAACCTACGAATTTCATCAAGAAAATCCCCAAACACTCACATTTCAGATTTTGGGTAGGATGAAAATGCTCCAAATGAAAAACTAATCGGACCAAATTAAGGAGAAAGATGAGAGGATTAAGTTGTATAACTATTACCTTGGCTGAATCTTGCTCTAAGTATGAGAAAATGCAGGATTTTGGTCCCAAACCCTAGCCTCCTTCTCCACCTCCGACTTTGCCTCTTGAATCTTATGTTTCAGCAAGTGAGTAAGTGGGTGGGGTATTAGGGTTTAAGTTAGGTCAAGTATGGGTCAAGTATGGGTCATGGGCTGCTCCAAGATCCATCTCCACTTGGGCTTCAGATTTTAGCTTATTGGGCCAGTTTTTGGAGTATTGGGCTACAGAATTTTGTTGGGCCAGTTTTATGCATTTGGGTTGCTGAAGTTTAATTGAGTTTGGGCCAAGTTTGAGAAGCTTAAGAATTTTAGGTCTGCACAAGGATTATTGGGCCACTTAAAAGAGTCTATACAAGATAAATCTTGGGCCTCCATCCCTCTAGATTATATTAGGTCCGCACATAATCCATTGGGCCTCCATTAGCCTTTTCTCATGCTCTATTAATTTAGGCCTAGATAGAATTTCTATCCCAATTAAATCTCAATCCCATATTAATTACTCTTAATTAATTCTAATCCATGATTAATACCTTAATTAATTATGGGGTGTTACATTCGCCATGGCCAATTTCTCCTTAGCTATGGCCAATTCCTCTTGGTTTCACTCCTTACTTCGTTATTAATTTCGCCACACCGAGTTGGACCTTCACCGTGGCCAACCTATATGGCACTGCAGGGAAGAAGCCTCCTGGAACCTACCTCGCTCACCTCTCATTATTGGCCATGGCCAATACCTCCTTTCGCAATGGCCAATTCCCATTTAGCCGCGGCGAATTACCCTCTGGACAATTCCCAGTTTTACCTCTCACATTTCACCGGGGCTAATTCCACATTTCGCCTCAACGAATTGCTCTTTGGACTCCCCCTAGGAAATTTTACCTCTATTGGTTGCGGCTAATCTTAATTTGGCTGCGGCTAATCTTAATTTGGCTGCGGTGAAATTCCTTCTGATCTTACAACTCTAAAAATCTTGTCTCATACTCTCCACTCTCTATCTAGGGGCTCTCTAGGGCCACTCTCCTACTTATTATGAACTTCTAATAGCATCTATCTAGCTGAATTGCCCTAGCCATTAAATCATTACCCATCCCACAATTAAAGATGGATTCTCCTACTCATTCATTGGTCTTATATAAGTAGATTTATAAATTTCTCACAATGGTCATTCAATCATATTTTCATAAGATAATTCATGCATTGCTAGCTCAAATCCACAATCCATATATCACATGATTTTATTACTCAAATAGTTAATTAAAACGCAGGTTTACAAGGCATAATAAGTGTCATAAACTCATACATCCACTAACAACTAGTATGAAGCCTATTTGTCATTGGTTACATTCCATGTTATCAAAATACAAACTCCTACACTTGGCAATACAGATACATGATGATGCTATACAAAGGTTAACAAAATTAGCATCTACTTTATTCTACTTCGACCAAGTGTAGCTCCCCACACCAGGCCTCAGTTCATGGATGTTCATCCACTTACTTGCCCTTATCCTTATCCGAAGAACCTTCACTTAAAATGTTTAATCCTATAAAATAGGGTGAGATGCGAATCTCAGTAACCAAGGCAATTCCATCATATATTCTAGTTTAATTAACATATATGCATGATTTCACATAAGTATTAGAAAACATACCAGTCATATCAGTAAATGAAACAGTTAGGCTATCATGATTACTATCCCATACTAGCAATCATATTTCTACATGTTAAAGGCCAATAACACCAGGAGAGGCCCGTCCATGGCACCTACTCCCCATTGAGCACAACCAGGACTCAGTGTATCTGGGGTTTGATCATGACCTGGTACCCGATCGAAACATATGCATGGGTGGCAGCCACACCATAGACTCATAAGGTCCAATCACAATACAATAGATAGCCAACCAATTCATTTAGCATTTCAAATCATTCATGTACAGAAAATATGAAATTAAAACAGATATATGCATGGAATTAATATAATCCCGATTACCTCACTTGTAGCCAATCCTCTTAAGAGCCAATTGAATGTTACTTCTGCCTGTGGACACAAAACCAAGCCATTACTATCCCTAATCACAATTTGTATAAGAAAACCCATCACTTAAAAAGTTAAGCTATATAGGACTACTCAGAAACACTTACCCAATCACCACTAAACCAAATTCGGATTCAGTTGCTCCTACTCTAGAAACCTTAAAATAACACCTCAAATTCTGAGTAAATTCGTACAGAAACAATACCCATATTATAAATCAGCTATAGGAGTCTCAAACTACCAAAGAAAGCATCAAAATTGAGAGTTTATACTTACCTAATGTCACCCTTAGTCTCAACCTACGAATTTTCACTATGGAGACATCAAATAGCAAGTTTCAAATTTTGGGTATGGGTGAAAATACTCCAAATGAAAAACTAATCAGGCCAAAATGAAGAGAAAGAGAAGGGGATTAAGCTATGTAACTATTACCTTGACTAAATCTTGCTCTAGAAGTGAAAAATGATGGATTTCTTGCCCTAAACCCTAACCTCCCTTCAAACCTCTGAATTTCTCTCTTGTGTTTCAGCAAAATGGGGAAGAAGCTGAAGTGTTTAGGGTTTAAGTTGGGTCTAAGGTGGGTCATGGGCTACTCTAAGTATCCAACTCCAAATGGGCTTTAGATTTTAGTTTTGTTGGGCCAGCTTTAAGGTGTTGGGCTGCAGAATATCATTAGGCTAGACCTAGTTTTAAGAATTTCATTGTTTTGGGTCTGCACAAGGTTTATTGGGCCATACATAAGAGCCTATACAAGGTGGGTCTTGGGCCTCTATCACGTTGAATTAGATTGGGCCTGCACCTAACTTATTGGGCCTCCATTAGCCTCTTATCATGATCTCCTACATTAATTTGGACCTAGATTAAGTTTCTATTCTAATTAAATCTCAAACTCATATTAATAATTTATCTTTCTAAAATTTCTATTCACTTAACTTACCCAATTATTCCATATTAATTATTCTTAATTAACCCAAATCCATGATTAGCACCTTAATTAATTTTAGGATGTTACACATTCCATTAAAGATTTCATGCATCACTAATTCAGGTCTATATCCAAGGTATCACATAATTACAATTCCCAAATGGTAAACCATATCTTAAATTCAACAAAGTTCATACATCCAATAACAAACCAAAATAAGGCCTAATTCCTCAATAGATACATTCTAAGCAACCAAAATATAATCTCCTACATTTGGCAATATGATTACATGATGATGCTATATAAAAGATTAACAAAATTGATTCTACTCTACTTAGATCAGCCTAAGTGTAGCTTCCTCCACACATGGTTAGAGCTCATGGATTTTCATCCACTTACTTCTCCTTATCCTTACCCGAAAGGCCTTCACCTGAAAATATAATCCCATGAAATGAGGTGAGATGCAAATCTTAGTAACCAAGGCAAATTCCATTCATAGATTTCAGTTTAATTACATATATGCATGATTTCATATAAGCATCAGAAAATGTACCAACCATATCAGTAAATGAAATAATCAAGCTATCTATGATTACCATTCTACACTAGCAATCATAATCTCATATGTTAAAGGCCAATAACACCGAGAGAGGCCCATCCACAGCACCCACTCCCCAATGAGCACAACTAGGGCTCAATACATCTGGGGTTTGATCATAATCCGGTGCTTGATCGAAGCACATGCATGGGTGGCAACCACACCATAGATCCACCATGGACTCACAAGGTCCAATCACATATAATAGATAGCCAACTAATTCATTTAGTATCAAAATCATAATCATGTAGCAAATACAAAATTAAAATAGACATATGCATAGAATTAGCATGAAACCCCAGTTACCTCACTCTGCAAACAATTGAAAAGCCACCAGTAGTGCCAAAATCTCCCTATAACCATAACATCGAAACATTACTACTTTAAATCATAACGTACAGTGGCAATAAGTACCTAAGGAATTAAAATACTAATGGCTACCTAGTAGATACTTACCCAGCCACTACAAATCTCCAAATTCGGATTGAATATGTCCTCTACCAAAAACTTCAATTTATCACCCTAATCCTAAGCAAATTCGTACAGAATTAATACCCATACTATAAATCAACCATGGGGGTCTTAAACTAATAGAAAATACATTAGAATGGAGAGTTTACACTTACCCAATATCCCTCCTAGCCTCTACCTCTGAAAATCCTCTAAGAAAATACCAAACAACTATATTTCAGATTTTGGGTATAGTGAAAATGCTCCAAATGAAAAACTAATAAGGCCAAAATGAAGAGAAAGAGAAGGGGATTAAGTTATATAACAAGTACCTTAATTGATTTTGAGCTTAGAAGTGAGAAATGATGGATTTCTTGTCCCAAACCTTAGCCTTCCTCTCAAGATGCGAAAATCCTCGTGTTTGTGTTTCAGCAAAAATGTTGAGGGGCTGATGTGTTTAGGGTTTTAGTTAGGTTTAATATGGGTTATGGGCTAACCCAAAGGTCCAATACTAAGTGGGTTTCAAATTTAAGCTTTGTTGGGTCAGCTTTCATATGTTGGGTTACAGAATTTTAATTGGGTTTGGCCAAGTTTTAAGAGCTTAATTGATTTGGGTCTGCACAAAGGTTATTGGGCCAATTACAGGAGCTTATATAAGGTGGGTCTTGGGCCTCTATCATATTAAATCAGATTAGGCTCTCCTTAGGTGCTCTCTCTTGGGCCAAGTCTCACATTAAAAGATTGGGTCTGCACCTAAAATTATTGGGCCTCCATTAGTCCTTAACCTTGGCCTACTTAATTTAATTTGGGCTTAAATGGGGTTTCTAACTCAATTAAATCTCAAACTCATATTAATAATTTATCTCTCTAAAATTTCCACTCCCTTAATTTGCCCAATTATTCCATGTTAATTATTCTTAATTAACCCAAATCCATAATTAACCCTTTAATTAATTTTGGGGTGTTACACATATTATGCACCATACCCATCCAATTCAAACAAACGCAATTCATATATAAGATTACAAACATCTCATCTCATAAGAAAGGTTGTAAGCATTATGATTTTAGTGTTAAAACAAACACATTTCATATACACAGATTCGAATTAATATTTATCACATAATCAAATAAACAATGTGCATATAATAGATTTGAAATTCCATCCATCAAAATCGAATATCACATACTTACAAGATAGATTTGTCAAAAACCATATATCATATACACATATCTAAGATTCATGTATCACATACATATATTATAGGTTTAAATATATCCTATCAACGTGTCTGGTTTCTTTTTCATAGGCAAATCACAAATTCGAAATCAGATTTACATACATATACGAATATTGATTTGTTCGTTCATGTCAGGAAAGCATGTACGCAACATATATATATATATATACGGATTAACATGTTATATACAAAAACATGAACAGACTTGTTAAACAAATTTGTAAACATCCGAATTGAACAATTTATAGTCCGAATTGAATAGATTTAGAATCATATTCCAAATCAAATTTGAACCTCTTTGTAATTCGCACACATATGTTGCACATAATATTGAATCAAAAAGTTCAAATATCACTTATATGAAATCAAATTTAAGAACAATTTGAACATCCATAGGTCTCAAACATATATCATACATATAAATGTCATATTCAAAACCAATTCACATATAACATATATATGAACACCAGATTCAAAAACTAAGTTTGCATACTTATATCACATTGCAACATATTGCAGCACATATAGGTCATGCAAAATCACAACAAAGGCAAAATTCATAGAACTTCACACAAAAACTCAATTTAAACAATCATTGATGCGACTTTGATACCACTTTGGGAATTCAGGGACACATAGCAGAAAATTAAAATCCCAAATCCCTTCCTATGGATCCATCAATGTCATTTAAATCAAGTAGATCTAGAAATATTTACCTTTTTTCTATCGGATCTCAAGAACTGATCTTCAAATCTGCTCCCTCTACCGATATCCACACGAATGATTGCTCAACTCGAATGACGTGCTAGTGCCTCTAACCAATGTCCATATATATTCTTGGTAGAGAAGATGCTCTCATCTTTCTCTCTCTAGGTGTCTGTACACTTTCTCTCTCTAGGGTTTTTCTTTCTCTTGTTGTTATGTTGTTCTAGGAAACCCAAGCCTCCTTTTTTTTTATAAAGAGATATCTCTTTAGGGTTTCAAATATGTTTAATTAATTTAAAATATATTATTTTAAATCAAATCAAATCTTAATTAAATATATTAGTTTAAATTTAAGTCTATCTATTAGATTAAATTTAACTAATTATTCAATCTAAATCTAGAACTAAATTCAAATCTAATTTATCTCATAAATTAAATTTAAATTATCATATTAGTTTAAATTTAAATCTATCATATAGATTTGAATTTAAAACTAATTGATTTAAATTAATTAAAGGATATATATATAAGTCGAAATATAAATGTATATATACATATATATATTTCAAATTTTATAAACTATATATATATCAAATATATATTTATTTATAAAAATTCTTTCACCTTAGATTGAACGTGACATTCATTGAATCTAAACGCAATTTTAGATTCAATGAATTTGGACATTCTAACTCGAGTTGACTCGTTCTTATGTGCAACCTTGTAGGCCCGTATGATGTTGGCAGTGGGCTAATGATACTATTTGACCCACAAGTCATAAGCAGCTTCTAGCAAGACATTGTGACTACGCAAATCATATACGCATCGGTGATCCGATGTAACCTGTCATATAACCCTATCACATCCCTTTTGTTACACGACATCTAGATCAAGTATAAGGCATGGAAATGTCATCCTTATCTTACTTGATCGTTGCTTTCTCGATCTATATGTAGACTGACAGTACAAATGAGACACTTCTATTCAAGCACGGCCATGTATTTCTTAGTCTCACTCATCGAGGGGCCCAGAGATATCTCTCTATTGATTAAAGAGATAAATCCTATCTTGACCACTCATCTTCTTCTATATGAATTTCACTATGCCCGATCATAGCCTTTATGATCACCTGGTTAAAGATGACTTTTGACTATGCCAAAAAATAGTATATTTTCATGTTGGAAACTATGGTAATCTCAAGTGTAAGGACTCGGTGACATGGTTATACATAAGATATGCTTATGACTTAATCCATGTAGCTATCTTATAACAGATTGATCCAGCATCTTATTCCCTAACAAGTGCCTATGATTTTGATTCGTATCTATATACATGATTAACATATAATCATCAATCAAAATCATACTAGTCATAGTTCATCATCATTCCCACAATGATGATCAACTAGGGATATTTAGGATAATCAATATGATTTATCCAAAGATATTATTATATAGAACATACAAAAAGTATAATAATGTAGTAAAAGAAAACTCTTATTTCTTAATAAAGTACAATGTTTACAATACAATGATTGGCCTAGGGCACAATCTCCAACACAAGGAGCTCTAGGTACTTTTGGTTTTACCTCACCCCATTTCTAAGACTTTTGGATATGCCTCACCCTTGGCCTAAGGAATTTTGACTTGGCCTCACCCATCCAAGAGACTTTTGGCCTAGTCTTACCCATGCCTTCAGACTTTTGGCACCTCCTCACTCACATTAAGGGACTTTTGGCATCACCTCACTCTTGGGAGTCATTCCCACAAGCAATAGCATTCCAGACAACACATTGGTACCAATGTAACCTTAAGACATCAAGTGGTATGTTTTCAAATCACAAGAGCATACACAAGGACACAAAGACATACATATGCACACAAGAATGCAAGAGAATGAGGTAGAGAGCTACCTTGAATTTTGCAAGCCTTCCTTTGTCTTATTCCTCCCTCTTTTCAACCTCACAAGTGCACCTAGGTGGGTTGGTGTTATCTTGGCCTAAACATCATAAACAAAACATAATCACACACTTAAAGCAAGCTAAGACACTAAAGATACTCTTGAACACACATTTAGTTCTATAAGTGGCATAATGATTCCATAATTGGCCTATTGAAGCAACCCTTACATTTCAAGTTCTAGGCTCCATTTTCTTGTTATTTCTAGACTTCTTAGACTCATTTAAGGTCCTTGGAGCCCTCACATATTCACTTGCACAATTTGAAACCCAAGTTGCTTCATAAGGCACCATTATGAACATCATTGCTCCATCTCTCATTCCATGGCTCCTAAATTTTTTCCAATGGTTTCTGCCATCTTCTAACATCATATAAAGTCCTAAACCAAGGCTAGAATAAATTAAAACACTCTCTAACTACTTATGCTAGCCTAGGTCGAGATATGTACCAAGGAAGGAGTTAAAAAGCTCATTAATTTTTCTTTGATGGGAGAGCCACTTGGGGAGGTTTCTAAGGGTCTGAGGAGCTCAAGGAAACATTCAAATAACTAAGGAAACATTCATACAAAATCAGATTTTACAAAACCCTAAAGAAGCCTACACTTTGTTATCTTGTTTTCCATAGGTTTTTCTTGGAATTTCTTGTCATATTCCATCTCCTCATGGCCTAAAACCCTTGTTCCTCTCTTGTTTTTGACCAAAAAACCTTCCCCACATATGGTTTTATTTAGGGCCAAAACTCAAGGTAAGGGGAAGCAAAGGGAAGAAGCAATTCAAAGCATGAATTACCTTGGATTTCAACTTAGTTTTAAGAGTCTTTCTCCTTGGTTTGCTTCCCTTCAAAAATTTTGAACTCCCCCCTCAATATTTTGGATTAAAACAGAACCAAATAGCTCAAATAAACCATGGAAAGAAAGCCTAGAAAGAGAAGCAAAGTTGAAAGAAGGAAAAGCATGAAAATTTCCAAGTTTCATTACTTTTCTTGCCTTTTTCTTCCCCCTTTTCTTCCTCTCTTGGTGCACCTCAAGGAGCTTCTATTTTTTCTGTAATTTGGGCAGAGGAAGTCATGCTTAAGAAGGTGGGAGAAGAAGGGAGAAGTGTGTGGGAGCTTCTGGAAACATACTTTTTCAAAAATTTTAATTTCATCCTTCTGTAATGGCAATTTTGTTTTGGCTTTAGCTCCTTTTTGGGAATTGTATTTTCCATTATAAAATTTAGATTCCCAATTTAATAAAATGCTTTTGGAATCATTCAAATTGGAGCTAAAACCTTTCCGAATGAATCCGTCAAAGTTCGAGCTCACAGTTGTTGGAAAACATACACCTGAGGGGCTTTACCAGTCTCGGGACTTTCCATGGTTTTTTGGGGCCTCTAAAAACCGTGGAAAACTCAAATTTCCTATTTAGAAAGCCCCCTATGTGTTTTTCCAAAAGTTACACTTATTTATGAAAATACCATTACGTTTCGTCAGTTTTCGTCACAAATTGTTTCACTATCCTAACTCCATTTTTCTTTTCGTTTGAGCCTAGAATTATCATTTTTAGGAGCCTAGGACTCTATCCAAATTTTTTGAGACATTATCTAGCTCATTTTAGAGAACTTGCTTTTATACAGTTAATTTCGTTATTTTACAGAAATTACGTTCGTTACACAAGGTAAGCTAAACAAAAGCTATGCTAGATGGATGGAATTCATTGAGACATTTCAATATGTCATCAAATACAAGTAAGGTAAGGAGAATGTGGTTGCAGATGCATTGTCCAAAAGGCATATTCTTCTTCTCTAAATACATAGATGCTTAGATTTGAACATGTCAAGAAATTGTATGTTATTGATATCAATTTTGCTAATGTGTTTGTTGCTTATGAAAAAAGAGCATTTGATAAGTTTTATAAACTTGATGGCTACTTATTTGGAGAGAATAAATTGTGTGTGTCTCAATGTTTTACGTATGAATTACTTATAAAGGAAGCCTATAGGGGAGGATTAATCAGACACTTTGGTGTGCAAAAAATCTTAGATGTGTTGCATGAACATTTCTTTTAGCCTAGAATAAAACATGACATTGAAATGATTTATGGCGGATGCATAACATATAAAAAAGCTAAATCTAGAGACTTACCACTCAGTTTGTATGCACCATTAACTGTACTTAATGAATTTGAGTAGACATATCAATAGATTTCATTTTATGACTACCTAGGTCAAAAAGAGGAATGGATTCAATATTTGTGATTATTGATAGATTTTCTAAAATGACTTATTTCATTCTATGCCATAAAATTGATGATGCCCCTTAGATTATTAATTCATTTTGTAAAGAGATTGTAACACTTCATGGTGTTCATAAAAGCATTGTTTTTTATAGAGATGTAAAGTTTCTTAGTTATTTTTGGAAGGTTTTCTAGGGAAACCTTGGCACTAAATTATTATTTTTTATAGCTTGTCATACACAAATTGATAATTAAACTAAAGTTGTTAATAAAACTTTAACTTAATTAGTTTGGACTATCATTTAAAAGAATTTGAAGAATTAGGAAAATATCTTGACATTTATTGAGCTTGCATATTCATTCATCTACTGACTTTTCCCCTTTGAAATAGTTTATTATTTTAATCCACTGACTCCGTTGGATTTAATGCCATTACCTATTGATGAGAGAGCAAATTTTGATGGGAAAAGGAAGGCTAAATTGGTGAAGCAACTTCATAAGTATGTCAAGTAGCAAATTAAAAAGAAAAATGAGCAATTTGCATCTAAGGCAAACAATGGAAGGAAGCGTGTTATCTTTGAGCCTAGTGATTAGGTTTGGGTGTATATGAGAAAGGAGAGGTTTCTAGCTCAAAGGAAATCTAAATTGGCTCTTAGAGGGAATGCACCAATCTAAGTTCTTAAAAAATCAATGACAATGTCTACAAGATTGATTTGCCTTATGAGTATAATGTTAGTGCTAATTTATGTCCTTTTGATGTAGTTCAAGATTCAAGGATGAATCCTTTTAAAAAGAGAAGGGATGATGTGAATCATGGGACGAAATTAGCTAGTTTAAATGAACAAGCTAACTTAAAAGCATCATCTGCTGATTTAGAATAAGTTAAGTCAAAACTTTCAGATGATCCTTTACATCTTCCAGTTGGACCTATTGTAATGTCCGGTTTTCATTAAACGATAAAAACTGGTGCATTTTCAAAGTAAGTCTCTTGAGATGAATTAGTTAAGGTCCCAAAAAATTTGAGCAATATTCTAGACTCCTAAAAATGAGAATTCTAGCCTCAAATGGAAGGAAAAATGGAGCTAAAATGAAGAAACAAATTTTGATGGAAAACCTACGAAACATAATGGCATTTTCGTAATTTTGGGCTAATTTTGGAATTCACACAAGAGGGCTTTTTAAATGAAAATTTTGAGTTCTTCGGGGTTCTTAGAGGCCCTGAAAACCATGGGAAGCCCCGAGACAGTTAAATCCCCTCCGGTGGATGTTTTCAAATGTTGGTGTGCCTGAATTTTAATGGATTCATTTGGGAAGGTTTTAGCTCCGATTTGAGTGATTCTAAAGGAATTTTATTTAATTGGGAACCTAAATTTTATAATGAAAAAGATGGTTCTCAAAAAGGAACTAAAACAAAGGAGAAATGAAAATGCAAAAAATGAAAGGCAAAATTAGAATTTTTGAAAAAGCTACTTTCCTACCCTATATATATGTGGTGCCTCACTTTCCCCTCCATTTAACTTCAGATTATTCTGCCCAAAATCAGAAGAAAAACCCTAGGAGAGAGGCGCACTAAGGGAAGAAGAAAAGGGAGAGAAAATCCAAGCTTAAGGTATGTTTCCATGGTAGTTTTTTATGCTTTTCTTCATCCACACCTCCTTTCCTCCTTTCTCCTTTGTTTCCTTTGATTAAAATGGAGTTTATAAATCTGATTCAAGGGAGAAACTTAAGGGAATTTTCCGATTTGGAGAGAGGAGCTTGGAGAAAGTAAGATTCAAGCAAAAATAAGCAAGGAAACTAGGTAATTTCTCTTCCTATGGTTGATATCTTCACCCACCCTTCTTCTCCATTTTGCCTAACCCTAGGACCCATATGAGGATCTGATTTTTTAGCCAAACCAAGCATGAATCTTAGGTATTTGAGAGAGAAGAATAAGAATATGCAAAGGAAACAACAAAATAACTATTAGATTTCAAGATGCAAATTCTAGGGTTTCAAGTGTTCCTTCTAAACTCTGAATTTGTATGATGATTCCTAGGCCTAATTGAGAGTTTAAATGAGCTTCTAAGATCTCTAAGATGCTCCTTACATGCTTCCTCCTTCAAGAAAACAAAAAATTTCAAGGAGGCCAAAAATGGGCTATGTCTCGGGCAAGCATGGATGGAGTAGCTAGGGAGAGTTTTTTTTCCAAGCCCATTTTTGTGTCATATATGATGAATAAATATAAGGGAAGGCCTTGGAAAAAATTTAGAACCTATAGAAAGTGAGATAATGCTTTAGGTTCCATATTATGACCTAAAGAAGCAATATGTTGTTAGGCTCTTTGTTTTAATTGTGTGATGACTCCAAGAGGCTTAAAAGGAGTCAAGAATCATATTTGAAAGGAAAGAATGGATCCTAGAAATTATTTAAGGGGTGTTGCTTCATTAGGTGCATTTATGGACCATAATGGAGTTTAACCTAGTGTCTAAGCAAGTTGTGTGGCCTTAAAAATTGTTTCATAAACCTAATTGGCTTCCATAAATTATGTCTAGGCCAAGAGAAACCATCTCCACAAGTTTTTGTGTGTGTGTGGCCGAAGCAAGGAAGGGAATTTCAAGAGAAAAAGTGTGGATTATGTGCAAAGTACCTCTCTCCACCTTCTCTCATGCATGGATGTGTGTTTAGCTTATCTTAGAATGTGTGTATGTATATTTTCAAGCCATGAAAAGTATGCTAGCATGATTTTATATGCCATGATTTCATGATGACATATTATGCTTTTAAATGAGTATATGATGTTTGTTTAAGTTTGCTTAAGTGTAGAGAGCAAGAACTCTTAACCATGGTGAGGATGAGCCAAGAACCCTTGAGATTGGTTGAGACAAAGCAAAGAGTCTCCCGAAAGCAAAGTGGGCTCCCAAGAGTATAGTTGAGTCCAAGAATCTCTTAAAAAATGGGTGAGGCAAGTCCAAAATCCATGAGGAAAAGTGCGAGGCCAATCCATCCACTTGGTGAGCTCTTGAATGTCTTATATGACTTGTTCATATGCCAAGCTTGCTTCTTGAATGTTCATGACTTCCATGATATCCATGCATGCATTTTCAAGACTTGCTTTACATATATTATGTATGATTGAATGGGAGATGAGCTATTGGGATTCTTTGAATCTCATTCCCTCCTCTCCAAAGATCTCACATGCTAGGTGGACTAAGTGGACAAGGTAATAGAGGCCAACCACCTTGAAGGAAAGAGTTTGACAACAAAGTGTTTGAGTTTTGTCACTTCAAGGCCATATTTGTGTCAAATATTGTAATCCAATGATGTATATGGTCTATCACCTCTTATACATATGTAATTATGATAATATGTGATGTATAAATGTATGGATATGGTATATGAACTCTAAAATGTAAATTGGGTATGTAATGCAAGGAAATGCTTCTTGAAAGCTTGATATGTGTGTGTATAATTGCATGTGGTATGGCCAGAATAAGAGGGATAGAGTTTGGGACCATTTGGACAGCTCACACAAGTCCTAAATATGCTTTTAGACTTGTCCAAAAGGTGCCAAGACTAAAGGAAAACCATTTGGTCACTTTGGTACCCTATATGGAGCCAAAAATGACTATAATAGAACCCTATGTCACTTTTTATCCAAATGAGATCTTCTTAATCTGAGATTTGGTATGCAATTAGGGTTCATTGAGACCTTTTTGGGAAGATAAAGATCATAATTTTTGGAGGTCTGCAGAATATTTGATGAATTTTCAAAGTTAGCAATTTTTCTGAATATGGTCTGCTGCACTATTCATTTGGTCCGAAAATGAAATCTGTCACACAAGGCTCAAATGATGTCCAATTATCATAAAATATTATATAGAGGAATTATACATTTACAGTGACTCGTACCAATTAGAAGCACCTCATTTGGAGGTCTAGAGAGGGATATATGAATTTTTAAACATTCTATCCAGTATCAGGAGTTTTACCCAACCTGAGTTACTGTTTTATTAAATCTCGAGGTCTGGGCTACCTAAGCTGGTCTGGAAATATTTTTTCCCTCTAGATAACATCTACAGATTTTCATATTGGTATCATTTACATGAATTAGAATTTTTTGGAATTAATTGGACATTTTCAAAGTTTGCTATAGAAATTTGTGACAGAATCAGAAAGTAGTTTGACCTTTGGACCTTTTCAGATGTCAAACGTCCTCTGTGATGGATGTTATAGTTCGGACATATTTTTAGTGTAAAGTAGACATCTGTAGCTTTCCAAAATGACCAAGAATGTATGATTTCTATTTTTCTAAAACTAGTTATGGTTTTCCAAAATTTGGACAGAAAAGAGGCAAAAGCTAGCAAAAAATGAATGTCCATGTTTTGTGCTTCATTTCGGTTTTCTTGAGATGTGAGCCACATTTTATGATGCAAATGAGTTGAAGTCATGTAATTAAATATGAGAATGTATTATATGAGCTCACATGGTCCCATGACACTGGATGAAATTTTATACACAACGCAGCGCAATTAAATACCTTATTTTATTGGACTTTTCTAATTTCCCCTTATGTGATGCACTATATGAGATGCACTATATGAGCATGCAAATGTGATAGAGATAAGCTAAAATTTATGGTATTACACCTATCATAAGAGCTAGAGCTAAAAGACTTAAAAAAGCAATGAGTGGACTTGTTCAAGAGATTTGGGTTAAGCAAAATTTTTACAAATCTAATTCAAATATTAATCAGGATATCCTCAACATTATTTGGGCTAAAGATAGAATTGTTGGATCTATTTTGGGTTAGAACATTGCAAATCAAAGAGATTGGACCAAGGATCATACATGGATTGACTCATTAGGGTCTAAATAATACTATTATGAGTTCAATATGTTGACTTCTAAAAGCTTTATTAAAAATAAGAGAATGAAAAGGAGGCAACATAATCATCATCATCCATCTTATTCATGAACACTTCACTTCATTCATAAGCTCCCACATACTCATGAGCAACCACCATATCCAAAGGAGAAAGAGACTTAGATTCTATGTGGAAAGGAGCTTAGGTACAGATTATACACACATAGCAGCAACAGCCACTGGTTCCCTTCCTTTACTTGAAGCAAACGAAGAAGGCAAGGCAAAGAAATAACGTAAAGAAGGGCAGCTCGTGTGAAGAGAAGCTTCGTGCTTGACTGAAGAAAAAGCAACATGAAAGAGGAGTAGCAAGGAACAGTAGAGAATGAGCTGGGGAGAAGTCCAAGACACAAATACACATACATGTAGAACAAAGAAGAAAGTGAGCGCATGGGTTTCTGGACGTGAGGGCTTCTCAATGAGAAAGGAAAACACTACAACAATTATAAGAAGCTACGAGTTTCTTTTGATGAGAAGGCAAAGCAAGAAGCAAACTTGTACTCAAGTTCTACATGTATGTGAGCAAAATAGAGGAGAAGAATAGCACGAAAAAGCCACAGTTTTGTGCAAAAGAGGGGGAGAAGGAACATGAACTAACCATAGGGTTTGTGAAGGAAAGAAGCATGAGTTAAAGGATGAAGGGAGCTGCATGAAGTACACCGAAGCTTGTAGAGAAGAACCTACGAGTTATAAGAAGCAAAAACAGCGAAGAAGAAGCCACAGGTTCTGGTGCCTTGAGTGGAAAAGAAGAAGAAAGTAGTGTGCAGTAAAACATGAAGAAGGAGTCATGCACATACAAGAGAACACACAGAATCATGTTATTTTTTTTAGTAAACAATAGCTCTTTATAGACAACAACAAGGCATGAGTTTTCTTAAGTTTCATGCATACATTCAGCTCACCTCTGATCCATGTAGCTTTCATCTACACAAACAAACATGTGGGAGGCAGCATGTGATTCATTAAGGTGCAAAACACGTGAAAGGCATGGGGAGAAAGTGATGAAGGAGCTATTGGTTTTTGAAGAGAAGGAAGCCATAATATTTAGCAACGAGCATGCAGAAGCTTAGGTTGAAGTTTAAATGAAGATAAAACGCATGAAGAAATGAGCTGAGCGAAGGAGAAAAAAATGACGTGGCTAGAACAGAGGAAGGAACAAACATATAGAAAAGAAGCATAAGCTGGGAAGAAGCTGGAAAAAGCCACGAGTTGAAGAGTTGAAGAGAATAGAAATTAAGTACATTATAAGCAAACAAGAAGAAGGAGCATGTAAAGATCAAGTGGAGAGGAAGCTACGTCTGGACTCAAAGATAGCATGAAGCATGGAGGAATTCTTTTATATTATATTCCAAAGAATAATCCATTCACAATAGGGCCCACACTCAGATACACATGCAAGCTTGTGATTCATTAAAAGGAAAGTTTGGGCTGAAGTAAGAAATAAAGGAAGAAGCACGTGATGAAGGAGCCAATGTGGAAAAGGAAAAAACGTAAAAAAGACGTTAAAATTAATAGAAAACTCACATGGAAATGATGCAAGGAAGGCACATGATTTTTTTAATGAAAAGGTCTGGAGGCTGAGGAGATATTCCATTCATCGAATAAAATACATTCCATTCACTCCATCCTTTGTCCAATAGCCACTCCACGCCATTTCCACTCCATTCTCCACCATTTCTCCATTCCAATGAAGCTTTAATCCTCCATCTGTAGCTAGCTTAGAAGAAAGTCCTTGGTTGAAGCTTGAGTCCATGGAATAGTAAAGGAATTTTGGCTAAGATTTTCTCTTTTTCTTGCATTTTCCCTTTTCTTGTATTATCTTAGTTAAGGTTATATTTGATTGGAAATTTGTATTGTCTACAATTAGTGGCTGGTTAGACACTAATTAGGATGTTGTTTGACTGATTATTTGATTGATTTAGTGCTGGATTTTCATTATTCTCTAATTTCCCATGTATGCCATCAAGGTTTTTAATAAAATACATGAGTGAAATTGTGTGCTTGATTGTTTGATTTGAGGATCCCTTAGAGTTTGGTTAGTTAATTAAACATCATAGGGTGTTAATTCAAAGGCTAATTAATCAATTAATCAATCAAATTAAGTGTTCATTGATCCTAATGATAAGAGTTAGTAATTTGATATGAGGTTGAGGTTTCAATTCAATATTAGATTGTTAATCTCTTGATTCTTGCATGGTAACTCAAGATACATTTGCCATAAATACAATTAAAAACTTTTAGACCAGAATTAATCACAATTGAATTAGGATAAGGATAATGGATATCAAGGGATGAATCCAAAGCTAGTCACAAGTCTATCATTCATCCATTAATTCATACAATTAGGTAGTGATTAGGATTTTTTTTTTTTCAATTTCATTTTACTTAGTTTAATTAGATCAAATCCCCCTAAATTAGATAGTTTTAGGATCCTTTAACACTTAGAAAATTCAATTAAACATTAAAATCCATTTCTAAGGGAGATGACCTAGGTTGTATCACTAACTATAAATTTAATCCAACTTAGTTTTATTTTCAGGGTTGCGCAATATGACCTTTCAGGAGTGCATTTCCAAGAGAGAAAGTGTGCTTGTGTGACAAAGGGAGCTCTCTCTTTTTCTCTCATGCATGGATGAATGTTTGACTTGTCTTTGAATGTGTGTATATGTGTTTTAAACCATGAAAAGTGTTCTAGCATGCAACTTTATGCCATGGTATCATGATGTTATATTATGTTTTCAAATGATGCTTAGTATGTTTGCTTGGGTTTGCTTGAGTGTGGTGAAGCCAAGAACTCTTAGCCATGGTGAAAATGAGCCAAGAACCTTCAAAAGTGGTTGAGACAAAGTAAAAAGTCTCCCAAGAGTGAGGTTGAGTTCAAAACCTCTTAAGAAAGTGGGTGAGATAAGTCCAAAGTCTAAGAAAATGGGAGAGGCTAAACCACTTGCTTAGCAAACCTATGTGTGTTTTATTTGACTTCTTGAAATGCAAAAACTATTGCATGAATGATTATATGATCCATAACATCCATGCATGCATTTTTAAGACTTGAATTGCATTCTTTATGTACGATTGAAAGGAAGATGAGCTATTGGAATTCTTTACATCTCATTCCCTCCTCTCTAATGTCTTAATATGCTAGGTGGACCAAATGAGCAAGGTAATGGAAACCACCAAGTTGGAAGATGAAAGATTGACAAAGGAATTGTTGTATTATTCATTTTGTAGCCATATTAGTGGCAAGTGTTGTAATCCATCATTGTATATATTGTATGGCTTCATGAATACATGTAAATATGTAAATGTATCATGTATGTATAAGATTTAATGCCATATGTATGATGGATCACATTTTGGGTATAGAATGGCAAGACTTGACATATGCATTCTTATGTATAGCTTGAGGTGGATGAATGAGTTTGAGAAATCTAGCTTTGTTCACCTTTGAAACAAGTTTAGTAGACCATTTTGGTTCTTTCCCACATGCTGAAGTGGTCATGGTTTCCTTAGAAACCAAAATGGACCATTTGGACCCCTTATGAGACACAAAATAAGCCATTTTGCAACCCAATGTCAAAATCTGACCAACTGAACAAATTTGCTCATGAAATTTGGCATGCATATAGATCTCATCCGAAGGTTTTTAAGAATCCAATGAATAGATTATTTAGAGCTTTATGTAATTAATTATGATTTTTAAAGTTAGCATTTTTTGCTATTCTTATGCAAACACTATTCATATAGTCAGTTCCTTGGGCTGTGTCAATCGAGGGTCAAATGGGGTCTAATGCTCATGAATTTTACAAGCATAAACTAGAAATAATCTTTCCATGTCTATTGAGATCATCCCAATTGGACATCTGAGCAAGGCGATATAAATTTTTTAAGTTAGAGGACAGTACCAATAGCGACAGGCGACCTCTAGTACTCTTCCATCAATTTCCAGTAGTTACACGTCCCTATTATGGTTTGGAATTATTTTTATATCAAGTATACATTTGTATCATTCCATACCATGATTTCAATTTTTTTTAGAGTTAGTTATTATTTTTCAAAGTTCAAAACAATAATATGGAATTTTAGTCCAAGGTTGTACACCTTGTTTATATGTATCCACTTCCTTTGCTTGAGTTTTAGACCACTTCTTGAGATGGTTATGAGTTGTATTTGTGTAATTAAATATGAGAATGAGATGAATGACTTCATATGATCCACGGGGCACTAAATAAAAAAGTTATCCACGATGTAACGCAAGTTAATTGAATATTTTCAAGGTATTTTCTTAAGAACTTTGTGTAATTCATGGAAATGAACCTAGAATTGATACAAGATGAGCTATATAAATATGGTGTTACACAAGAAATCCTAATAGCTCTTTCACCCTTTCAAGTAAGCAAACAAGGCATATATTCATGTCAAAGAATACAAGTATGCACCAAACACTTCTAAGAATCATTCAAATCATAATTTCCATGTCACATAAACATGTCAAAGCCAAGAAGCTCTAGGGACTTTTGGTCTAGTCGTTCCCTATTATTTAGGACTTTTGGATTAGGTTCACCTACTTTCTAGGGACCTTTCACTTAGCCTTACTCATTATTGAGACTTTTGACCTTGTCTCACCTATGTTTAAGGACTTTTGGCTTCACCTCACTTAATGTAAGGGACTTTTGGCATAACCTCACTCATAAAGAGCAATTTCACATTTCAAAAGAAAATCAAGAAGCATAATGGTACCATAGTAATAAACCAATAACAAATGGCATGTCTTATGATTCAAACACATATAAGCATTTAATGACAACCATACAACCAATAAATGCACACAAAAAAGGATGGAGAGCTACCTTGGTTCAAGATGCACAAATTTCTTTTTACTTTCTTATCTTCTTGGCTTAGCCTTACACCCACACCTAGGAGGAACTTGGTTTTCTGGGCCTAGACACATCAAACAAGATATAAACACATAAATGGAACTATCTCTAGCCTTATATAATCTATACATAAGCTACATCTAGCTTATGCCATGGTTATGGCTCCATACAAGGACATAATGAAGCAACCTATATAATGCAAAGTCTTGAGTCTCATTTCTCACTCATTCTAAGCCACATGACTCCATTGAAAGTCATTAGAGCCATCACAAATTCAATCTAAGGAGCCAAACATCAAGTTTCTTCTTTATACATAATAGAACCTAAAACTTTCAATTTTCAAAATATAGTTTCTAAATTCAAACTAATGATTCCTTTGGTGTCTATTATTTATTTCTAGTCCATTTGTATCCTTGGAACCAAAGAAAATTCTCTCTAGATACATGAACTCTCTTTTTGCCAAAACACACATCCAAGTAAAGCACCCATGGAGTTTTCTTCCATTTCCTTGGAAAATTGCCATCCATGAAGCTTCCTATGTAACACCATCTCTTTAAAGATCTTAACTCATGACATGATTAGCATATGATGTTTATGTGCATGGAGATGGCACTTTTGTTGGCAATGGTATGGATGAAAATAGCATAAAATTGAAAGTCCATTTCATTCATTATTGGCTTTAAGTACCATGTAGGCTTACCAATAACATTATTCAAACATAAAATATCTATTCATACCAAAACCATCACATTTTACTACACTAGATTTTTTATATAAATTTTAAAAATTTACAACTAATTCTAGAAAAATAAAAATCATGCATATGATAACTTTCTAGAAATATTTGGATGTTGACTAATGACTAAAAATATTTCTAGACCAAGAAAGTGGCATTTAGCCCACAAAAAGTAATAGAACAGTATATCAGCTCTATTTTTAGATAGCATCAGGACCTGGAGCTTCAAAAATTTATTTCTACCTCTAGAAAGCTCCAAATGAGGTGATCTCAGTGGCTATGGAAAGCTTAATATGTCTAATTTATGTTTATAAAATTTTATGAGTATTGGATTTCATTTGGCCTATGTGTGACATAGAAAATTAAACTGACCATATAAACAATACCTATACCAATTCTATATAATTTAGCTAACTTTGAAAAATCATAATAAATTCTCTAGAGCTCTAAATTGGGTGCTCTTTAGCTCTGTGAAAAGCTCTAGATAAAACCTATTTTCTTTCCAAAGTTTTATGTAAAAACTCATCCATTTGATCAGACTTTGGTTCAACTTAAGAAAGGGTCAATTTTGAAGTCCATAATGGGTTCATAAGGCACCAAATGACTTTCCCATATTTCCACAACCACTTGAGCATGTCTAAAAGCATAAACATAGCCTACAAAAGCATCCCAAATGGTCCAAATCACTATGCATCTCAAAACCACCATCCTAGTTGCTAATCTACACATGTACATCATAGGCCTAGGATGTCAAATTCTTACATAAGCATACATTTAACTTCAAATCCCATTCATACATGATCATTACATATATGTACACATGCATACATTTACATCTCATATACATCATAAAATTACAAAATTTGACATTAAATTGCATTAAAAGCTATTTTATTGTCAAAGTATGGCTATCCATACTCCTTGGCTCCCAATTTTGCTCCCTTGACCTTTACCTAGACATGGTTAAACATAGGAGGGAGAAGAGTGAGATTTAAAGAATCCTAATAGTTATTAACCCTTTCAAATATACATAATGGATGCATATATATGTTAAAGCATGTATGTAGGCATTTAGGCTACTTATGAGCATACAAAAATCATTTTCCTTATCACATAAACTCATACATAGCAAATATAAGCTCTCAAGGGCATTGGTCTAGCCTCACCCATCTTCTTCAGGACTTTTAGATTTGCCTTACCCACTGTCAAGGGACTTTTGACTTAGCCTTACTCTTCTTGAGACTCTTGGCTTTGTCTCACTCATTCCTAGGGACTTTGGCTGATCCTCACCTATGCTAAGGGACTTTTGGCATAACCAAACACATTCAAGCCACTTTGCATTCATAAACATATTTCAAGAAACATAATAGTACCATAACATGTACGCAATGGCTAGATACAATTTTCATAGTTCAAACATACACACAAGCACTCAAAGATAAATAAACACCCAAGCAATGCATATGAGAAAGGTTAGAGAGCTACCTTAAAGCAAAATCACAAGCTTTTCTCTTTAATTCTTTTCCCTCTTTGCAGCCAAGCACATGCAACTAAGTGGCACTTGATTCTCTTGGCCTAGACACATCAAATAAGATATGATTCAATCATTAGAACAAGTTTTACCTTTATACAAACTCTATGGAAGCTCACTTTCTCATATGACTCTATTATGGTTCCATACAAGACACAATGAAGCAACTATTGAAATTCATGATCTTGGCTCTCATTTCTCCTTCAATCCAAGTCTCTTGACTCCATTTGGACTCCTTGGAGTCATCACAATTTCAATTCAAGAAGCCTAGATATAAGTTGCTTCTTTATGTTTTAAAATAAAGCCTACACCTTCATCTCACAAACCATGCTTTCTAAATTCTTTCCAAGGCTTCCTTTGATATTCATTTATCATGTTTAGTCCCTTTATAGCTTTAGAATGAATTAAAACTCTCCCTAGGCACATAAGCAACTCCTTTCTAGCCTTAGAATGAATTAAAACTCTCCTTAGGCGCATAAGGAGCTCTTGGCTGAGACACACCTAAAGGAAGGAGCCTATGAATTTTGCTTCATTTTCTTTAGGGAGTTGGCACATGTAAAGCTTCCTAGGTGTCTTGAGAACTCACATACACTCATAGAAAACTAAAATTACCCTTAGGAAGCTTCAAATTTGCCAAGGAATACCAAAATCCTTAGTAGCATTACTTGTTTTCTAATGCTTCTTATTTAATATCAGTTGTATCTTCTTAATCTTCACACTCTAAAACCCTTAATCCTACTTTGATTTGGACAAAATTCCTTCCCTTTTGATTGGGCTCAAGGCTGGCCAAACATACATAAGGAAAGGAAGGCAAGAGAAAACAACAAAATCCATAGAAAATTATCTAGCTTTCTAGCTTTTCCAAGGCACTTTCTAATGCTTCTAAGAGCTCTTGCAAACTCACCCCCTCCTTGCCAAACCAACCATAAAACAACCCCAATTCAATCATCCAAACCATGGAAGAAGAGAGAAGAAGGAGGAGAACAAGTTTACTAAAGGAAGAAGCATAGAAAAACTTTAATTCCTTACCTTTTTGCTATTCATTCCTTCTTTCCTCTTTTGCTCCTCTTCAAGCTGGTCTCTCCTCTAGTGTTAGGTAGAACTTATGTCGGTTCAAATGAGGAGGGAAAAGAGGACGTGAAATATAAAGCAATGCTTCTTAAAAATTCTCTTTAAAAATTTCATTCTTGTCTTCTTTTCTTGGTTATTTCCTTTTGGGCTCATTTCAACTCCTTTTTTAGAACCATCTTTTCCATCATAAGATTTAGGTTCTCTAACTTATAAAATGCTCTTGGATTCACCCAAATTAAATTTAAAACTTTTTTGAATGAATTGGTCAAAGTCCAAGTCAATTGACACTCTAAAATGTAAACCGGAGGGGTTTTAACATTTCTAGGGGTTCTTATGATTTTTAGAGCATCTGAAAACCCCAAGAAACTCAATTTTTTCATTTAAATATCCCTCCTTTGAGTTTTATAAAAAGTGCTCAAAATTATAAAAAATACCACTAGTTTTCGTTAGATTTTATTTAGCTACTCTGACTCCAATTTTTTGGCATCTTAAGCCTTAGATCCTCATTTTCCATTATTTAGAATTTTGTCTTAATTTCATTTGGCCTCAAATCTTTCTATTTAGGGGACTTCCTTTTATAACTGATTAGTTTCAGGCCATTTATGGAGGAACTGGGTATTACATCCTAGATGTCTTGGGAACTCATACTTACTCTTAGACAACCTAAATTACTATTAGAAAGCTTCATAATTGCCAAGGTGCATTCAAATCTCGAATTACCATAACTTGTTATCTAATGGTTCTTTTTTAGTTTTAATTGTTTCAATGGATTCCTTAGGCTTTGAAACCCCCATTTCTATCAAGTTTAAGTTGAGAAAAAATCTCTAACATGTCCCCCTTAATCTAGCCAAAATGATGATGATGAAGAAAAGCCATGAAGAAACATTCAAGTAATGATTTTCTTACCTTGTTTGCTAGCTTTTCAAGAGCTCTTTTCTATGCTTCCAAGAGTTCTCCTAAATCCTTTCTTCCTCCTACTGAACTAGCCATGAAACAGCCCCAAATTAATCATCAAAACCATGGGAAAAGAAAGGAAAAAGAGGATAAGAGTTTTAATGAAGGAAAGAGCATGAAAAAGTGACCAATTCTTACCTTTTTAAGCTTGCCTTCTTTCTTTTTTGCCCTCCCTTCTTGTGCACCTCTTGGGACAAAGCATGAATTTATTTTAGACCAAAGAAAGTTGGTTGTGAGGGCTAGAGAAGAAAGGGATGTGATTTAAGGAGGTAGGGCTTCATGAAAACACTTTTTCAACATTCCTATTTAGTCCCTCATCTTGGTTCTTTCTATTTGGTGTCATTTCAATTTCTTTTATAGAACCGTCTTTTCCATCATGAAATTTAGGTCATCTAATTCATAAAATGCCTTTAGTTTCTGTAATACCCATTTATTCTAAAAAGCCTTACTTACTAAAAGAGGTCTCATAAATATAAGGATTTAAGGTCAAATAAAATTAGGACAATAATCTAGAAAATTAAAAATGTAGATACAAGGCTAAAGATACCCAAAAACTAGTTCCAGAATAGTTAAATAAAATTTGCAAAAATCAGTTGCATTTTCATAATTTTAGGCACTTTTTAGAAAACTCAAAGAAAGGATCTTTAAATGGAAAATTTTCATTTCTTGGGATTCTTAGATGCCCCAAAAACTATAGGAGCCCCCAAAATGGTCAAAACCCCTCCTGTTTGCATTCTTGGTCATCGATTGGCCAAAACTTTGATCGAATTATTCAAGAAAGTTTTAAATCCAATTTGGATGAAACCAAAGCCATTTTATGAATTAGAGGACCTAAATTTTATGATGGAAAAGGTAATTCTCAAAAAGGATTTGAAATGAGCCTAAATGGAAAGAATGAAGATGAAGGACTAAAATGTAATTTTAAAAAATATTATAAATGAACCCTTAGGCTTATTAAATCATGTCCCTTCCTTCTCTAGCCTTCACCACCAACTTGCTTCTAGTCTAAATAGATTCTAAGAGAGTCTCAAGAGGTGCACCATATAACACCATATCTATCTAACTTACCTAATCTCATTTCAAGTTCAATTCTTGTGGCCAAGCAAAATCTCAAGGAATTATTCCATTAAAATAATGCCTTATCTTACCTTACGTAGCGGATAAAAATTTCATTTCATATTGCATGGACCATATGAACTCATCCCTTTCATTCTTCTATTTAAATACATGCATACAACTCAAAACCATCTTAAAATGTTGACCAAAACTTAAGCTCATAGCATACATACACAAAATAAATACACAAGACTATCTCGGGTTCTACTGCCAGATTTCTGGTGCTAATTTTGAAATATCATAAATAAATATAAAAAAATCAAAATCATGCACACTATACATTTTGGAAAGCTACAGATGTTAAAAGTATTCTAAAAATAAGTTTAGACCAAAACAGGAACGTCTAGCCATTAGAGATTGATGGAATAGTACCAAAGGTACTACCGCATTATTAGTATTGACTCTGAACTTCAAAAATTGAAATCTCTCTACTTAGACAGCCAATTGGGGTGATTTTAGTGTCTATAGAAAGCTTATCATGTCTAGTTTATGCGTATAAAATTTCATAAGCATTGGACACCATTTGATTCTCAAATAACATAAGAGAAGAAACTAACCATATGAATAGTAATCATATTAGAATAGCAAAAATTTAGCAACTTTGAAAATTCATAATTAATTCCACAGAGCTCCAAATAATTTGGTCTTTAACTTCCTAAAAAGATTTGGATGAGATCTGTATGTATGCCAAATTTCATGAGGAAATTTGTAATGGGAAGGAAAGAATAAGATTTTAGGAATCTCAATAACTCTTTTCCCTTTCAACCATACATAAAAGACGCAAATTCAAGTCTAAAAATGCATACATGGCTATCTTGAAATTCATAAGCATACATGGAATATTTCTTACATTCAAGAAGTCACATGTGACATACATAGGCTTGCCAAGACAATGGTTTAGCCTCATCTATTCTCTTTAGGCTTTTGGACTTGCCTCACCCATTTTTTCAAGGGATTTTTGACTAAACCTCACTCTTTTAGATACTTTTGGCTTTATTTCACTCATTCTTAAGGACTTTTGGCTCATCCTTATCCTAGCTAAGGGACTTTTGGCTTCACCACACCCAAACAAGCCATTCATGTTCATAAAAACATTATTCAAGTGCATAAGCAAATCATCATGGTACCATGACATATAAATACATGATAGAAACATCTTTCATGGTTTAAACATATACACACATTTTCAAAGACCTAATCATGCATGAGAAAAAGAAGAGAGAGCTACCTTATACACATGAACACACTATCTTCCTTAGAAATGCTTCCTCTCCTTCGGCCAAACACCCACAAGGATGTGGGACTTGATTCCTTTAGCCTAAACACATTACATGGAAGCCAATTACACTCTTGGAACAATTTCTAAAGCTACACATGCACTTGAAAAGCTAGATCACTTCTAAGGTTCAATTATGCTTCCATAAGGCACCTGATGAAGCAACCTTGAGAAAACATGATATTGGCTCCATTCTCTCCCTTAATCTATGACTCTTGACTCCATTCATCACACATTCATTTCAAGGAGCCTAGCTATGTGTTGCTTTATTATGCTACAATATGAAACCTATGCTCCATTTCATTATCCATGACTTCTAAAATTTTTTCAAGGCTTCCTCTCATACTCTTTCATTATATATGATGCAAAACCAAGTGTGGAAGAAATTGAAACACTCCTTAGGTGCATGAACCTTTCTTGGCCGAGGCTATGCTTCCTTTGGGCACCAATAGAGTTATTTTGATTTCTTTGATGGGAGAAGCATGTGGGAGGCTTCCTTGATGTCTTAAGAACTCATATGAACTCTTAAACGTCTTAATTTATGGCTAGGACTCATCTTACAAACCAAGGTGCAACTAAAACCCTAAGTTATGCATCTCGAAAAATCATGGTTCTTTCTTTGTTTCCTTTGCATATTCTTATTCCCCACACTCTAATTCCTAAGATTCATTCTTGGTTTTTGTTCAAAATTCAATCCCTCTTAGCTGTTCATACATGGGGTGAAACACACAAGAAGAAGAACAAGGAAGAGTATATTTGAAAACAACTAAACTACCTTGATTTCCTAGCTTCCTTTGGATGCTTCTTCTTTTACTTGCATTCTCCTCTCCAATTTCAAAATTCTCCCCTCTGGTCTGACCTTAAAATAGTACCCAATATTCGATAAAACTATAAAAAGGAGGAGGAGATTAAGTTTACTAAAGTAAAGACCAAGAAAATCTATGAATTTCATACCTTTATTGCCTTGTTTTCCGTCTTCCTCTTCCCTTCTCTTGTTCACCTCTCTCCCTTGGTCTTACTTTTGTTTTTGGATAGAATTGAAGTCAGCTAAGTGAGGGAGAGAAAAGGGCATCCATATACATAAGAAGAAGGAATAAAGTTGTTCATTAAAAATTCTCATTATGTCCTGTCTTCTTGGCATTTTTGTTTCCAATTCATTTTAGCTTCTTTTTTAGAATTGTCTTTTCTATCATAAAATTTAGGTTCTCTAATTATAAAATTCCTTTGGAATTACTCAATTTGGAGCTAAAACCTTCCCAAATAAAAAGGTCAAAGTTTGGGTCAACTGTTATTAGAAAACGTACACTTGGGGGTTTTAACTGTCCCAGGGCTTCCCATGGTTTTCGGAGCCTCTAAGAACCCTAGAGAGTTCAAATTTTCCATTTAAAAAGCCCTTCTATGGGTATTCTAAAAATTTCCAGAAGTTACAAAAATGCCATTATGTTACATGACCATTTCGTTAAATTCTGTCTGGTTATTTTGGCTTCTGTTTTAGGGTACCTTTGACCTCTTATTTTCATTACTTAAGGTCTAGATCATTATTCTAATTTCTTTGGACCTTAACCAATTCATTTCAAAGGATTTACTCTTAAAATGTATTCATTTCCATCATTTCTATGAAAATCAGACATTATGCACTAAAGGGGAAACCCAAAGAAGGAAGAAGAAGCTTGAAAAGGGTAAGATTTGGTCACTTTTTCATGTTCTTTCCTTTACAAAACCTCTTCTCCTCTCTTCTCCTATGATTTTAATGGTTTGTTTGGGCATGTTTTGGGACTAGTTCAGTAAAAGAGAAGGAAAAATTAAAAGAAAGCTTTGAAGCACAAGAAATAGCACTTGAAAAGCATCCAAATAAGGTAAATACACATGGTTTTTCTTACTCCATCTTGCTCCTTCTCTTCTGATATAATTTGAAGAGATTAGGAGTGGTATATTAAAGACTTTATCTCAACCCAAACTTAATAGAAATGGGGGTTTTGAAACCTAAGGAATCCAAGGAAGCAATTAGAATTCAAAAAGAACCATTAGAAAACAACTTATGGAAATTAGGGATCTTGTTAAACCTTGGCAATTATGAAGCTTTCCAATTATAGTTTAGGTTGTTTAAGAGTATGTATGAACTCTTAAGATATCTAGGAAGCCTCATGGATAGCAATTTCCCTAAGAAAATGAAGAAAACTCCATGGGCTCCTAAACTAGGTGTGCATCTCAGCAAGAGAGAGATCATATAGCTAGTGATATGAACCAGGTTCATGATGATGCTAATTAAAAATCTTCAAATGATCTTTTGCATCTTCCAATTAGACTTATTACAAGGACGAAGGCTAAAAAACTTAAAGAAACATTGAGTGGACTTGTTTAAGAGATTTGAACCAAGTAGAGTTTTGATAAATTTGATTCAAGTATTAATCAAAATGTCCTCAACATTATTTGGGCTAAAGATGGAGCTATTAAAGCTAATTTGGGCTAAAATGTTGTAAATTAAAGAGTTTAAGCCAAGGGCCATATATAGATTAACTCATTTGGGCCAATATTATGGGTTTAAAATGTTAACTTGTAAAAGCTTTATGTATTTGGACAAAAATTAGAATTAATTAGATAGATTATCTTTCCTTTTCTATTTTAAAAAAGATTTGATTTTGTATTCCTAATTTTTAGGTCTTTCAGTTAGGATTATATAGTTAGTTTCCTACTTTTCCTCTAATAGATAGGTTTGAGTTACACTATAAATACATATATTCTACATCCATTTGAATCAGATTGGAAGTAATAGAATTATTCTGAGTGTTTCTCTAATTATGAGAATATTATCTTTTTTTTGCCCTTATGAAACATTTGTCTTGTCAACCTATCCTTAGATTAGTGATTCAAGTTCGTAAAAGCCCCCAATTCATGCTTCGACCTTAGTGTGTCATTGTGTGGGTTTGTTCATTATGTTCATGGTTAGGCACATTGTCTAAGTAGCAGGTTAATATTCTTATTACATTGGTTGGCTATTTGCTTCCATCAGGTCTCAAACCATCATCTATCCATCAACCTACGGCATGAAGATTAGGCCACCCCTTGATTTTGCATCATTTGATATCAATGTATGAGGAAAAATGCATGATTAAAATAAGAAAGTTCAAACAAAGGGAAAAAAAAGGGAAACAAGGGCAAATCAAAATAAGGACGTGCATAATACAATATCAAACGAAAAAAGGTAAAATAGGAGACAAATGAAAAAAATTACCTAATCAGCAATTCTTTGTGTTTTTTGCTTTTTTTTCTTTTCTCTTTTGGCCTTTTTTTTTTTGCCGTTTGTTTCTTTTCTTTTGCTTTTTTGCTTTTATTTTTTTAACTTTTATTTTTTGCCTTTTTTTGGCTTTTCTCTTTTAACTTGATCAAATGAAATAGCCCAAAACTTACAAAATCACAAAATAGGAAACAAACTAGACAAATTACATTTGTGAGATTCAGAAAATATTATCAACTAAAACCTAATATATCTCAACATAGAAAAGTCTGATTGGGATGGTTCTAAAACGACTTGAAAGTTGAGATTCTGAACTTTAAGAAACACTTATCAATAATCCAAAAGCTTAACTGAAAAGGGGTCGAATAGATAAGAAATAAAATAGAACATCCAGACAAGAAAATTTTTCAGATTACAAAATAAATGGCTCTTATAGTATAAAAACCAAATGCTGCACATTAAGAATCAAATCTGGAATCAAGGTAGAAAGTCTTTTTTTTTGTATTAAAGGAGGTAAAGAAGAGATATGGTAAATAAGAAAATCTAGAGGTTAAAAGGAAAAGATGCTGGTTAACAATGGGTAACCTACCGTGTAAACCTGGCTCTAATACCAAATGATGTGAAATTAAAAGGGAGGACATACCTCTAGTGAATGTCCTAACAAGTGAACCATGATTATCAACAACCTTGGTGAGTGGGAAACTGAAGGAGAACAACTAAAAATGAAAAAGAAGAAGAAGATCTATTCATAGAGAAAGAATATAGAGAATATGCAAAAGAAGGAGAACTCCTTATGACTAAGAGAGCCCTTAGTGCCCAGATGATGGCAAAAGAAAATGAAAAAAGAGAGAACTTGTTTCATACTTGCTGTCAAATCCAAAGGAAAATATGTGGTGTAATCATAGATGGAGGAAGTTGCTGCAATGTGGTAAGCCCTGAGCTAGTAGAAAAGTTGAATTTATCTACTTTCAAGCATCAACGGCTATACAAGCTTCAATGGCTCAATGAATGTGGAGAGTTAACGGTAACAAAACAAGTAAAGGTAATGTTTTCTATTGGTAAGTATAAAGATGAAGTACTATGTGATGTTGTACCAATGAAAGCATGCCATCTTTTATCAGGTAGACCTTGGCAATATGATAAGCATGTTACACATGATGGTTTTCTAAACCGTTACTCTTTTGTACTTAGAAGGGAACTTAAAACCCTCATTCCTATGTCACTGAAACAAATATTAGAAGATCAAATCAAAAGGGAAAAGAAAAGAGAAAGTGAGAGTATAAAGGTGTCCAAAAAGGAAGACAATGAAAATGAGAAAGGAAAAGAGAGTAAGCTAAGAGGAGGGAGAGAAAAGAAAGAAAAATATAAAGGCAAGAACGAAAATGAGAGAGAAGAAGAGAAAAGTTTATTAGTGGAAAGAAAGAGTGAAATCAAGCAAGCTTTGTTTTCCCAACAAAACCTCATAGTATTTATTTATAAAGGAGTTATGTTAAACATTAATGACTTAACCTCTACTTTGCCTAGTGTTGTTAAGTCTTTGTTGCAGGAATATGAAGATATCTTTTCTAAAGAAATACCACTTGGATTGCCACCAATTAGAGGGATAGAACATCAAATTGATTTTATACCTAGAGCACCTCTACCAAATCGCCCAGCATATTGTACCAACCCCGAAGAGCCTAAGGAGATTTAAAGACAAGTGCAAGAACTTCTAGATAAAGGATATGTAAGGGAGAGCCTAAGCCCGTGTGCAGTACCGGTGCTGCTTATGCCTAAGAAAGATGGTACATAGAGGATGTGTGTTGATTGTAAAGCCATTAATAATATAATGGTGAGATATTGTCATCCTATCCCTAGGTTAGATGATATGCTTGATGAATTAAATAGCTCCACTATTTTCTCTAAAATTGATTTAATAAGTAGCTACCATTAGATTAGAATGAAAGAAGGAGATGAATGAAAAACTGCATTTAAGACTAAACATGGACTTTATGAATAGTTAGTTATGCCTTTTGGTCTCTAATGCACCTAGCACATTTATGAGGTTAATGAATCATGTCTTGCATGCTTTCATAGAAAAGTTTGTGGTAGTTTACTTTGATGATATTCTTGTGTATAGTAGGACTTTGCATGAACATGTAGATTAGTTAAGACAAGTCCTAGAAGTTCTAAGAAAAGCAAGACTGTTTGGCAATTTTAAAAAGTGTGATTTTTGTACTAACAAAATTGTTTTTTCCTAGTTTTGTTATGAGTGCCGAGGGGATCGAGGTAGATGAAGAAAAGATCAAAACCATTGGAGATTGGCCAACCCCTACCATGATCGGACATATGAGGAGCTTCCATAGACTTGTAAGCTTTTATAGAAGGTTTATGAAGGACTTTAGCATATTGGCAGCCCCATTGAATGAGTTGACAAAGAAAAATATTCCTTTCAAATAGGGAGAATCTTAAGAGAAAGTCTTCCAAACTCTCAAGGAGAAGTTCACACAAGCACCTTTATTTGCACTTCTTGACTTTGGTAAGATTTTTTAGGTAGAATATGATGCAAGTGGAATTGCCATAGGAGGTATACTTATGCAAAAAGGTAAGCCCATTGCATATTTTAGTGAAAAGCTAAGTGGTTCTACTCTTAACTATCCTACATATGACAAGGAGTTATATGCCTTAGTTAGATTGTTGGAAACTTGGCAACATTATTTATGGCTTAAGGAATTTGTCATACATTCTGATCATAAGGCTCTCAAACATATTAAAAGCTAAAACTAATTGAATCGAAGACATGTTAAGTAGGTTGAATTTATTGAATCTTTTTCATATGTCATTAAGCACAAGAAAGGTATGGAAAATATTGCTGCAGATGCACTTTCATGTAGGTATGTTCTTCTTTCCATGTTAGATTCTAAAATTCTTGGTTTTAAGTTCATCAAAGAATTATATACTAATGATGTTGACTTTGGTGAAACTTTTAGCCATTGTAAACCTGGACTTGGTTAGACTAAATTTTACTTGCATGATGGATTCTTATTTTATGTTAATAAGCTTTGCATTCTTAATTGTTGTATGCATATGTTATTAGTGAAGGAAGCACATTTAGGTGGTTTAATGGGACATTTTGGCATTGCTAAAACATTTGATGTCTTAAATGAACATTTTTATTGGCCTAGAATGCATAGGGATGTTGAAAAATTTGTAGGCAGATGTATTGTAGGTCATAAAGCTAAATTTAAAATAAATCCCCATGGATTGTATACTCCCCTCCCTATTCCTAGTGTACCTTGGGAAGATATTCCCATGGACTTTATTGTGGGATTACCTAGGTCTAAAAAGGGGAGACTTTATTTTTGTTAATAGATTTTCTAAAATGGCACACTTCATTGCATGTCATAAGGTTGATGATGCTTCTAACATTGCCAATTTATTCTTTCAAGAAGTTTTACGGCTTCGTGGGATGCCAAGAACTATAGTATCGGATCGAGATGCTAAGTTCCTAAGTTATTTTTAGAAGACTTTGTAGAGCAAGTTAGGAACTAAATTGCTATTTTCTACTACTTGCCACCCACAAATTGATAGGCAAACTGAAGTTATGAATATGACACTTTCTTTTTTGTTATGGATAATTGTTAAGAAGAACTTGAAGAATTGGGAGGAGTGTCTATCGCACATTGAATTTGCTTACAACAAGGCCATTCATTCTACTACTAAATATTCGCCCTTTGAGATTGTATATGGTTTTAATCCTTTTACACCCATTGACTTAACTCCTTTGCTTTTGTAGGAAAGAGTCAATATGGATGGAAAGAAGCATGCTGAGTTTGTTAGGCAAATCCACGAAAGGGCTAAGTAAAACATTAAGAGGATGATTTAACAATATGTAAATTATGCTAACAAGGGATGAAAGAAGATAGTATTTGAATCAGGGGACTTAGTTTGGTTGCACCTTAGAAAAGAGAGATTTCTTGACAAATGAAAGTCGAAGCTTATGCCTCGAAGAGATGGATCTTTTCAAGTATTAGAGAAAATCAATGATAATGCAAAAAACAAAGTCAAAAAGAGGGAGAAAGCTAACACGAGTGATAGTGTTATATCTTTAATTGAGTGAAACATATGAAAAAGTGTTGGGAGATTTTTTTTTTATTCTAAGGATAAAAATAGATTAGATATGAATAATAAATACTAAAGGAACTGTTGGTTTGAATTTAGAAACCATATTTTGAAAGTTGGAAGTTAGGTTCCCTTTTTAAGACATAAAAAAACAACTTGAGTTTGGCTCCCTGGATTGAATTTGTGATGGCTCTAATGATTTTCAATGGAGTCACATGACTGAGAATGAGTGAGAAATGGGAGTTAAGACCTTGAATTATATAGGTTGCTTCATTATGCTCTTGTATGGAACCATAATAGTGTCATAAGCCAGATGTAGCTTGTGTAATATTTATGTGAAGCTAGAGTTAGTTCCAATGATGTTCTTGTGTCTTGTTTGATGCGTCTAGGTCAAGTGAATCAAGTCCCTCCTAGGTGTGGGTGTGAGGCCAAGCCAAAGACATAAGAAAGCAAGGAAAAGTTTAGGTTTCTTACACCAAGGTAGCTCTCCACTTTTTCTTATGTGCATTTCTTGGTTATATGATTGTCATTGAATGGTTGTATGTATGTTTGAATCATGAGGCATGCCATTTGTTATTGATTTATGATTATGGTACCATTATGTCTTCTTGATTTGCCTTTGAAATGTAAAATTACTCTTTATGGGTGAAGTTGTGCCAAAAGTCCCTTGGATTGGGTGAGGTGAAGCTAAAAGTCCCTAAACATAGGTGAAACAAGGCCAAATTCTCAAGAATGGGTGAGACTAATCAAAAGTCTCCTAGAAAGTAAGTGATACTAATACAAAAGTCCTAAATAAGTAGGGTGAGACTAGACCAAAAGTCTCTAGAACTTGTTCTTGACTATGACATGTTTATGTGACATGGAATTATGATTTGAATGATTGTTGGAAATATTTTGGTGCATACTTATATTCGTTGACATGAATATATGCCTTGTATGCTTACTTGAAAGGGTACAAGAGCTATTGGGATTCTTTGAATCTCACCCTCCCCCATTTTCCATCTAATTGTGTCTAGGTGAAGTCTAAGGAAGCAAAAATGGGAGCCAAGAAGTATGAGGTTATTTTTAAGATGTAAACCTTTGAGCAATTGCAAGAGTGTGTATGTATAATGTATGAACCAAATTTAAAGCCATATGTACAGAAATGTGTGATTTTGCCACCTTGGAGTTATAATGCAAATGTGTACATAAGCAACTAGGATGGTGATTTTGAGATGTATGATGATTTGGATCATATTGGGATGCTTCAATAGGCTATGTTTATGCTATGTAATGTGCTTAAATGGTCATAGATGGTGTGGGAGACCATTTGGTAGAAATTAACCCTATAATGGTATCAAAAAAGTGATATAATCTTGAGTTGAACCCTAAACTAACCCAAATGGATGAATTTGTGCATGAAATTTGGCATGAATATAGGTCTCATCTATTGCTTTTTATAGAGCTAAAGAGCACCCAATTTGGAGCTCTACAGAATTTATTATGATTTTTCAAATTTGGCCAAATTATGTAGATCTGTCACTATTCATATAGTTTGTTTGTTTTTCTATGTCATTTCATAGTGACAAATAAAATCCAATGCTAATGAAAATTTACAAGCATAAACTAAATATTATAATCTTTCCATAGCCCACTGAGAGCACCTCATTTGGAGCTCAGTAAAGGGAGATATGAATTTTTGAAGTTTTGGTTCAGTTGTAGGATGCCACCCAGACTAATGTTATTGTTCCATCAATTTTTATAGGGGAAAACCTAGTTGTTTTGATCTAAAAGTTTTATGGCAGTTAAGGATGTCCTGATCTTTCTAAAATGGTATAGTTTGCATGATTTTGATATTTTTAGAATTAGTTATGAATTTTTTGAATTTCGTATCATAATATGGAGTTGGAAAAATTTGCAACTTGGAATGTGAATTCTTAATTCTTGCCTTAAACTTGAAATGCAAGCTTGGAATTGTGATGTTTCTAGTCCAATAAATGTGTTATGGATGGTAGATGATATTGGTAAACCCATTTAACCAAAATTGAATTAATTGGCCTTATGATAATAGTTACTTCCACTACTAAAAGTGGTAAATTTGATGAAAAATAAACTTTTATGCTACTTGTGATATAGTTTTGATGATATCTTGATATGGTGTGACTATTTCACCCAAATTAGGAGGAGTATTGTAACATCCCAGTTCCTCCGTAAACATGAGAAACGCAATGTTCGGTTTTTCTGTAAATGTAAAAAATGGGCCAGATACAAAAAGAAGTCCCCCGAAATAGAAGGAATTGAGGGCCAACTAAAATTAGAATAAAATTATAAAATATAATAAAAAAAATAAGGATTTGAGCCTTGAGTTGCCCCAGAAACCAGGGTCGGAGTGATTTGAAAATTCGTTTGAAAGGCCAGTGGCATTTTTATAAATATGGGCACTTTTTGAAAAACTCACAGGAGAGCTTTTTTAAATGAAATTTTTGAGTTCTCTGGGGGTTTTCAGAGGCCCTAAAAACCCATGAGAAGCCCCGAGACAGTTAAATCTCCTTCGGTGGACGTTTTCCAATGTCGGTGTACCCAAACTTTGACAGATTCATTCAGGAAAGTTTTAGCTCTGATTTGAGTGATTCCACAAGGCATTTTAGTAAATTGGGAACCTAAATTCATAATGGAGAAGATAGTTCTCAAAAAGGAGGTAAAACAAATTAGAAACAAAAATCGCCAAAAAACGAGGGATGAAATGGAAATTTTTGAAATTCTTTTTGCTTTTAATACTCTCTCTTTCTCACGCCCTCCCTTGCCCTCATTTTCCACTGTCTTTCTTCTGCCAGAATAGAGAGGAGAATCAGTTCTCTTAGGCGCACAAGAAGGAGCACTCTTGGAGGGAGAAAAAGCTAAGAAAAGATAGGAAATTCCATGGAAAATCTAGCTTCCTCCTTAGCAAGTCACTTCTCCTCCTTATTTCTATGGGTTTAATGGTTTTTTTAAATCTATTTCGAGGGCAGAACAAAGGTGAAATTTTTGGATTTGGTGAGGGGAGGCTAGCCAAGTGAAGAACAAACCAAGAAAACCATGAATCCAAGGCATTTTGCTACTTCCTAAGCTTAGGTCTCCCTTGCTCCTCTTCTCTTCAATTCCCCCCATGTAAGACTCAGCCATGAGGGATTAAATTTCTGGCCAAACCAAGAATGAATCACATGAATTAGGGTATGAGAAATTTAGAATATGAAAAAGGAAACTAAGTAAAAGCCATTGAATTTCAAGTTAGCAAAGTGTAGGATTCTTGAAGAGTTTGTAAAATCTGTTTTGATTCATGAATTTCCTAGGCTATGTAATTGTTTTAATTGAGCTTCTAAGACCTCTAAGAAGCCTCCCAAGTGTGTTTCTCATCAAGGAAAAATCAAGAAGTCATTAAACCCCATTTATGCTCTAGGTTTCAGCCAAGCAAGGATGACATAGTTAGGAGGAGAGTTTTAAATTTTTCTAAGCCCATTTTTGAGTTATATATAATGAATGAAAGTGAGGGGAAGCCTTGGGAAAAATTAAGGAAGCTTGGAGAATGAGTTAGTGCTTTAGGTTCCATAATGTGACCTAAGGAACAGCAACATGTACTTAGGCCTCTTAGTTTTAATTGGGTGATGACTCCAAGAGACTTAAAAGAATGTCAAGAATCATATTTGAAAGGAAAGAATGAGGCCTAGCAATTATTTGAGGGGCGTTGCTTCATTAGGTGCATTTATAGACCAATAATAGAGCCTATAGAGCAATCTAGTATTTAAGCAAGTTATGTAGCCTTAGAATATGTTTCATGAACCTAATTGGCTCCCATAAATTGTATCTAAGCCAAGATAAACCATCTCCACCAATTTGCGGGTGTGTGTGGCCGAAAGAGGAGGCTTGAATCCAAAAGGGAAAGTGTGTAATTATGTGCAAGGTAGCTCCTTCATCTTTTTCTCATGCATGGATGAGTGTTTAGCTTGTTTTAGAATGTATATTTTTAAGCTATGAAAAGTATGCTAGCATGCCTTTTATATGCCATGACTCTTAATACCATGTTATGTTTTCAAATGAATACATGATGTTTGTTTGAATTTTCTTGAGTGTGAAGAGGCCAAGAACTCCTCACCATGGTGAGGATGAGCCAAGAACCCTTGAGATTGGTTGAGATAAAGTAAAGAGTCTCCAAAAGCAAAGTGGGCTTCTAAGAGTATGGTTGAGTCCAAAGCTCTTAAACAATGGGTGAGACAAATCCCAAATCCATGAGGAGAAAGTGTGAGGCCAATCCAAACACTTGGTGAACTCTTGAATGTCTTGTATGATTTGTTCATATGCCAAGCTTGCTTTTCAAATGTCCCATGACTTCTATTTTCTCCATGCATGCATTTTTAAAGCTTGCTTTGCACATATTATGTATGATTGAATGGGAGATGAGCTATTGGGATTCTTTGAATCTCATCCCCTCCTTTCCAATGCTCTAACATGCTAGGTGGACCAAGTAGCTATGGCAATGGGAGCCAATAACAATGAAGAAGGAAGATTGATAACCATTATACCTAGTTTTGTTCTTTTTGAATCCATAATGATGCTTCACAATGTATATGATGATCGTAAATGGTCTATGACCCCTTAAGACATGTGTAAATATGATATTATGTGATGTTTAAATGTATGGATATGATGTATGAACTCTAAATACAATTTGAGTATGTAATGCCAAATTATGCAATTTGGAAGTTTGATGTAAATATGTATAAGTGTGGTTGATGAGAAAGCCAAAATGAGATGCATGAGGTTTTGGGACCATTTGGAAAGCTCACACAAGTCTTAAATATGCTTTTTGACTTTCCCCAAAGGTGCCACAACCAAGGGAAAGCCATTTGGCAAGTTTGGTACCCCATATAGAAGCCAAATTTGACCATAATGGAACCCTATATCACTTTTTAGCCAATGAGTTAGTCTTGATCTGAGATTTGGCATAAAATTAGGTCTCACTAAAAGGTTTTTTGGAAAGCTGAAGATCATAATTTTTAGAGGTCTACATATTATTTTATGATTTTTCAAAGTTGGCAATTTTTATGATTTTGGTCTGCTGCACTATTCATTTAGTCCGAATTTGAATTCTGTCACCTGAGGCTCAAATGATGTCTAATTGCCATGAAATTTTATACAGAGAAACTATACAATCATAGTGACTCATGCCAACTAGAAGCACCTCATTTGGAGGTCTAGAGAGAGAGATATGAATTTTTAAAGTTTCTATCCAGTAATCAGTAATTTTGCTCGACTAGAAGTACTGTTCTATTGAATTTTGAGGTCTGGGCTTAGCTGAACTGGTCCAGAGATATTTTTTTCCTCTAACTAGCATCCACAAATTTTCAGATTGTTATCATTTGCATGGATTGGATTTTTTTGGAATTAATTGGACATTTTCAAAATTTTTTGCAGAATTCCGTGACAGTTCCAAATTAAGTCAGACCTTAGGACCATTTTGGATGTCAAACGTCCTCTGTGATAAATGTTATAACTTGTACATATTTTTAGTGTAAAGTAAACATCCATAGCTTCCTAGAATGACCAATATTGAATAATTTCTATTTTTCTAGAGTTAGTTATGATTTTCCAAAGTATTGGTTAGAAAAAGGAGCAAATCTAGCTGAAAATACACTTAGTTATTTTGAGTTCCATTTTGGTTTCTATGAGTTGTGGGCATGATTTTGTGATGAAAATGAGTTGTATTGATGTATTTAAATATGAGAATGTATAGCATGAGCTCACATAGTCCACATGACACTGAATGAAATTTTTAGATACGACGCAATAACGAAAATAATCATTATTTCCTTGCCTTTTTCATGGGAAATTTTACATGATTCATGATATTAAGTCAATTAAAGGCATGAGATGAGCTAGAATTTATGGTGTTACAAGTATCATGAGAGCTCAACAAATTTAGCTACATATTGGTCCATGAACATCCCCTCAATCTGCTTTAGGAGAATGAATTCTGATTCTTTCTCATCCTTAATTGAGCTAGGGAAGTATTTCTCGTAAAATATCTGGAGGAATGCCTCCCATGTAATTGGGAAGATTCCTTGCCCTCAAAATATGCTCGGTGCCCTTCCACAGATAGTCTACTTCTTTCTGCAACTGGAATACAGCCATCTTGGCTTTTTGCTTAGGACGTGCACTCCATCACCTCGAAGATCTTCTCTAACTGCATAATCCTGGCTTCAGCTTTATCTGAATTTATCTCACCATCAAAGGTGGGAGGACCACGAACTTCCTAAATTGAGTGATGATCTTTCTAGTCGAGGGTTGCTACTAATACAAGAGACGTCTGAGTTAGTGGAATAGAGGCAAACCATCTGTATGTGTGGCTGTGGATCTGGGTGAGTCGCCCTTGAATGCTTGAGACGATCTAAGTGTGGAGGTGGTTGAGGAGGAGTAGGTGTAGGGCCCTAACTGTCTCTCTCAACAAGTCATTCCTGTAATTGCATGATAACGATCTGCTGCTGATCTAGGCGATCCATGATAGACTATAAGGCTTCAGCAATTGGATCACTAGGCCTGGCTCTATTATCAGCACGAGCCTCTCTAGAGGGCCGACCTTTCCTAGTGTTCACCATCTTGCTGAAACATCATAATAAACTTTAACATGAAACAAGGAACACTTCCACCATCAAACATACTCAATTTCATCCAAAAACAAGCTCAGACACATCTAAGCAACTCATAAACACAAGTCACAACCCACATTAAGAGCTTGAACCTTTGCTTTGATACCAATAAATGTAACACCATATATTTCTAACTCATTTCATAACATTCCCATGCTTTTCCTCATCAATTCCATGAAAGAGTAAGGAAAAGGGATTAAAAATAATACATTTCTTTACGTTTGCGTTGCGTATAAAAATTTCATTCGGTGTCACATGAACCATGTGAGCTTATACAACACATTCCATATTTAATTAATAAAACTCATTTGAATCATTAAAAGTGATCTACATGCTCAAGGGACTCGAAGGGAAGAATGAAATATACATACATATTTTTCGGCCAGATTTTTTCCACTTTTGTATTACAACTTTGGAAATAATAAACTAATTCTAGACAAATTGAAATCATGCTATCTTGGCCATTTTGTAATGCTACAGATGTCTACTTCATACTAAAAATATGTCTCAGACCATAACTTCCAACATAGAGGATGTTTTGACTATTCGAAAAAGTCTAGAGGTCAAACTGTCCACTGGTGCTGTCATAGATTTCTATAACAAACTTCAAAAATATTCAATCAATTTCAAAAATAATCCATTTCATGCAAAATGATACTAATCTGGAAAGGTGGTGATGTTAGCTAGAGAGAAAAAATAATTCTAGACCAACTCAGATACGTGCAGACCCTCGAAATCTAATCAAACAGTAACAAAGGTCAGCTGAAGTTCCTGATACTGGATAGGATCTTTGAAAATTCATATCTCCCTCTCTAGACATCCAAATAGGGTGCACCTAGTTAACACAAAGTCACTGGGAATGTCTAGTGGTTCTTTGTATAAAATTTAGTGGCAATTGGACTATCATTTGAGCCCTGTGTGATAAATTTTATTTTCGGACCTGAGTGAACAGTAACATGACCAAAACAGAAAATTTTGTCAACTTTTAAAATTCATCAAATATTCTGTGGACCTCTAAAAATTATGTTCTTTAGCTTGTCAAAAATTTCTCAACAAGTTCTAATTGCATGCCAGATCTTAGATAAAGAAGAGCTCATTTGGAATAAAAAGTGATATAGGGTTCTAAATTAGTCAATTTTGACTCCATATAGAATTACCAAAGTGTTCCAAATAGCATTCCTTGGAGTTTGACACCTCTTGGGCAAGTCTAAAAGCATATTTTGGACTTGTGTGAGCAGCCCAAATGTTCCTAACCCCTCATGCATCTTATTTTGGCCATCTCATCTACATATATGCATAATTCCATAAACTAATTCAAGAAGCTACTATTTCCCATACATACTCAAATGGCTATTCTAAGTGGTCACATAATACATTCTTCCATTTAATACATGACATAATATCATAATTATATGTGGTCAAAACATTATAATACATATATATCCATTGGTTACATCATTTGAAGCATGCGTCTTAAAGTAGCAAAATTCAAGTACTTTGTTATCAAACTCTTTTCTTCAAGGTGGTTAACTTCCATTACCTTGCCTACTTGGTTTCACCTACCATGTTAGAATATTGGATGAGGACGGAATGAGATTCAAAGAATCCCAATAGCTCATCTCCCATTCAATCATACATAATGGATGCAAACAAGTCTCATAAATGCATGTATGGTCATGTTGACATGTGCAAACATTCAAGAGGTATTTCCATCATTTGAGAAAGTCATACATAGCATACAAAGGCCTTTACCAAGCAAGGTGGATTTGCCTCACCTAATTTCTTATGGATGTTGGACTTACCTTACCTATTCTTTAAGAGATTCTTAGACTCAACTTATACTCTTAGGAGTCCATCTTTCTTTTGGGAGACTCTTTGCTTTGTCTTAACCAATCTTAAGAGTTCTTGGCCTCACCACACTCAGCAAACCTAAGTACACATCATAAACATCATATGAAAGCATATTGTAACATCATGGGCACCATGGGATCAAAGACATGGTGCTAGAACACTTTTCATGGCTTAAAAATACACATACACACATTCAAAGATAAGCTAAGCACATATCCATGTATAAGAGAAGGTGGAGTGAGAGCTACCTTAGAAGCAATTACACACTTTTTCCCTTGAATCTCCCTTCCTTGCTTCGGCCACACCCACACAAAAAATGTGGGGGAAGATTTCTCTTGGCCTAGACACAATTTATGAGAAGCCAATTAGGTTCATGACTCAATTCTAAGGCCATAAAATTTGCTTAGATACTAGCTTGGTCTACAACCTCGTTATGGTTCCATAATTACACCTAATGAATCAACACCCCTCAAATAAATTCTAGTCTCCATTTTTTCCTTTCAAATATGATTCTTGACTCCTTTTAAGCCTCTTGGAGTCATCACACAATTAAAACCAAGAGCCTAACTACATGTTGCTTCTTTAAGTCATAATATGGAATCTAAAGCACTAACTTACTTTCTATGGGTTCTAAATTTTTCCCCAAGGCCCTCCCCTTATTTTCATTCATCATATATGACTCAAGAATGGGCTTAGAAAAATTAAAACTCTCCCCTAGCTAGGAGAACCTCCCTTGGCTGAGACAAGGAGCATTTTTGGCCTTCCTTAGAGCTTTCTTTGTTTTCTCAAGGGGAAGAAGCATATGGGGAGCATCTTAGGGATCTTAGGAACTCATTTAAATCTTATTTAGGTCTAGGAATCATCATACAAAAATCATATTTTACAAGGTTGCACATGAAACCTAGCATTTGCATCTTGAAATCTAATGGTTGTTTATTAATTCCTTTTGCATATTCTTAATCTCCACACCCTTTGTCCTTAGATTCATCCTTGGTTCTGCCTAAAAATCACATCCTCTTAGGTTTTCTCATGTTAGGCGAAATGGAGAAGGAGGGGGAACTAAGATAGCAACCATAGGAAGAGAAATTATCTAGTTTTCTTGCTTTTCCTCACTTGAATCTTGCTTTCTCCAAGCTCCTCTTTTCAAATCCAAAATTTTCCCCTAAGTTTCTCCCTTAAATTAGATTTGTAAACTTCATATTAATCAAAGGAAACAAAGGAGAATGGAGGAGAGGAGGTGTATGGATGGAAGAGAAAGTATGAAAAAACTACCAAGAAACCATACCTTAAAGCTTGAATTTCTTCTCCTCTTCTTCTTCCCCTTGGTGCGCCACTCTCCTAGGGTTTTTCTTCTAATTTTGGGCAGAACAATCTGAAGCTAAATGAAGGGGAGAGTGAGGCACCATCTATATATAGGTGGAGAAAATGGTTTTGTTTTCAAAATTCCCATTTTGCCTTCATTCTTTGCATTTTTTGTTTTCTCCTTCATTTTAGCTCCTTTTTTAGAACCGTCTTTTCCAATATGAAATTTAGGTTCCCAATTTAATAAAATGCCTTTGGACACTCAAATAGAGCTAAAACATTCCTGAACAAATCCATCAAAGTTTCAGGTACACCGACGTTGGAAAACATCCACTGGAGGGGATTTAACTGTCCCGGGGCTTCCCATGGGTTTTTAGGGCCTTGGAGAATCCCGAAGAACTCAAACCTTTCATTTTAAAAAGCCTCTTGTGTGAATTCCAAATTTGCTCAAATTACAAAAATGTCATTTATGTTTCATAAGATTTCCACTTAAAATTTGTTTCTTCATTCTAGCTCTTTTTTTCCTTCCGTATGAGGCTAGGATTCTTATTTTTAGGAAGGTCTAAAATGTTACTCAAATTTTTCAGGACTTTAACTAATTCATTTCAGGGGACTTGCTTTGAAAACATGCCCGTTTTCGTTGTTTAGCAAAAATTGGAAGTTATAGCACCAATTACTAAAATTTCACTACCTAAATAAATCAAGCAAACTAAATGAATGAAGAGGTGATTAATGAAGTTTGCAATTGTAGAAAGACTAATTAAGGAAAGTTTTTTTAGTAAAAATCAATGAATGAAAAGTCTAGGAATATTAATTTCCCCAATTATTTCTTAAGAACTCAAAGTATCTTCCTTAAACATGTCATTAATAGAGATATATGCTAGCTCAGAGTTCTTTATTACCTACAAGAATTGTCCCAAATTACTTGTAAGTGTTAGCTTAAGACCAATCCCTTAATTCCTTAAGTATTATGGACCTAATCATAAACAACTACATAGACCCTATTTGAGCTATATGAAACCCAATAGGTACAATCCTATCCTATTAGCAAAACATTCAATTTAACAAGTCTTATGTACTCACACTATTCAATTCAAAGTCTATTCTTAATATCCATTTTTCAAGTTCAATAAGAAAACCAAAACAACTCAATTGGGGCCAATCAATCAAGTAACATGAAGAGAAAAATTGACTAAGCATATAAATTTCATTAATCAATATATCAAAGCAGATAAATAAGCCCTAATCTATATTAGGATTCATAATATCCCTAGCCAAATTATTTAGCTACTCATTACAATTGAATTCAACAATAAAATCAATGAGCATATCAGATTTATCATGGACACAAAGAGAAAAGAGAGGAAGAATTGAAAAACTCAATGTAATCTTGTAGATTTTGTAATCTTTAAGTCCTTCTTGCCTCTCTTAAACTTCAGAATGCCTATTTCTCTTTGATTTTTAGCTCAAAACAACTATATGCACCATTTCTCATGTTTTTCCGTTTTATTCATCCAAAAATTAGGCTCAAAAGTGTGGTTCACATGCATTAATTACATTGCGAGGCTATAACCTCTAAATTTCGAGGTCGCAACCTCCATTTGTGGTCTACTATTTTTCCCCCTCTTATTAAGATGGTGAGGTTATGTTTGGTTATTCTTTTTCTTTTTTTGTGCTTTCCATTTATAGCACAGCTATGGTTTTAGCTTTCAAGGTCATAGACTAGTATTTTTATTCACTTTTAAAGTTAATACTCATATTTCTCAATGCCTAAATGCTTGCTAACCCTAAACTCGATTCCTAAAGTCATTTTAAACCTTGCAAGAAGACACTAAAATTCCCTTGATTAGCTAGATGACAAATAAATCAACTATACCACTTAAACTACTAAAAAGATGAAATTAACTAAGTTAGATACACTTAATTAGAAAATGACATAAAATTAACTATTTTAGCCTTTAAAAATCAAACTAAACTAAAATAAGCCTAAGAAATTATGTAAAAAAAACCTAGTAAAATTGACAATTAACACGTATGTAAGCCATTTATTCCAAAAAAGACTTTAGGCCTTCAAAGAGGAGAGGGAAGGTTGGGTTGACATCTACTTTTACTCTAATGTAGTTCACATTTTCTCATGTAAAAACCATTATGTCTAGAAGAATCGAATCACTAACCAAGTTTCCAAGAACCTTGGCTACCTAAGTTTATATGGTACTCAAGAAGAAGGCTCCTAAACTATACCATAAAGGAAGACTCCTAACATTCAATTTACCAAGAATCAGGTTTAACTTCCATAGGTCTATAACAAGCAAGTGTGTAATATTCAGTTTTTCAAAAACTAAAACTAAAACTATTTTGGGATATAAAGAGGACCCTAAAGCAAAGTAGATTAAGGCAAAGTGATGATAGAATATTAATTTAAAGCATCTAAAAATGTGATTAAGAAATTAAGAATGGCCTAGAATCGGAGCCAAAATGGCTAAACAAAACAAACCAAAAACCTAGTGACAAATATTTGTAATTTTGGCCAACTTTCTAAAATTTAAAGGAAGAAGTTTTAAATGGTAAATTGAGCTAACGAAGGTTTTTAGAGCCCAAAAAATAATAAGAACTATCAGAATAGTAAAAACCCCTTCTAGTGTCCAATTTAGGTCGTTAGTTAACTCAAAATTTGACACAATTATTTCATATTGTTCTAAATCCATTAAAATTGAAAAAAAAAAAATATTTTTAGTAAACTAGAGCTCTTAATTTTAGAATGGAAAAAGACAATTCTAAAAAAAAGATTCAAATGAGCCCAAATGGAGAATC